>CM046858.1:14303412-14905885 GCA_025617745.1 Heliocidaris erythrogramma
TTCTAAGCTTCAACAAACTAGAATGAGGCATGATGGGAAAGTTATGAGGCACAGACACTTATCGAATCCTCTTGAGAGATGGCGCTATTCAGGAGCTTCAATTTACTGTCACTTTAAAATGAACTGCCGATCGGATTTAACCCTGTCCAGACAACTGACCACATTTTGTAGTTTGGCTCAATAACTTTTGATTCAGAGGCTCTAAAAATATACCAGATGGATGAATAGAAAGAGCAAACTTTTTTTGCACACACTATGTCCATTTTTGTTGCATGACCGTTTGATGCCAGATATTTTAAAATGAGAATAAGCTTTAAAATCCTTAAATTGGCAAAACCATTGAGAGGTTCAAAGTCACTGTTTTTTTTATCAAAATTGGCAATTTTTTCAACTATTTGACTAAATTACCAACCACGTATATTATTTTCAAAGACATTACACCTTATAAGAACCATGGAGCACTATCAAAGAAAAATATTATTTTTGCTAATTCGAAGAACAAAATGTGATAAATTTAGCCCTTAAATAATTCCTGTCCTGAAAGGGTTAAAAATGTACGAGCAACAAAGACCCCCATGCAGACTGACTTTTCTGTGTATTTAAAGATACAAATGTGAGGCGAACTATGCTGACATCATGTCACTGTTCCATTTTTTGTTTTTTTAGGCGGTTAACCACGTCAAATGTGACAAGGCATGACAGAGAAGATGAGTTCAAGGACTCCTACCCTTCAAACTTTCTGAACAAGATAAATGATGATGAATATCGTGGTGCTGTTTGTCGCCCCTTTAAGGGATAACCTTATAGCTGAGCGATAATGAACGGTCGTAAATCAGAGTGTCTCAAGCTCTCATTGATTATATGTCTGCTCTCCGTGAATGTGAATGTCAGGACTGGAGAGGAATTGGTGTCAGATTATACTCTCTAATTTCTATTCCTAAGCAAACAGCTGGACAGATGAAGATGCAATGGAATAATATATTGCTAACATACGCACATATACAGCAGAGAGTGGGACTTAAGCCCACTACACACTGTTAGATGGGCTTGCGATCCGAATCAGAAGAATGTGCAATATCATTAGAAAATGAAAATTTAGAAATGTAGATTTATCTTTCTGATTCAGCTCACTGAGAGTTCTGTGAATGGCAGATATCGTATTTCCTAAGTGTTATGGGCATCATAGTGGCAGATAAGCCCTGACTGACTGGCTGCAACTCGTAGTGATGTAATACCAGTCACAAGACTGTCCTGATTTTATGCCAATTTGGCATTTCCTTCGACAATAACCTGCATTCAATACCTTGCAATTTAAATTTTTGCAATTCATATGACTTTTGGAAATCTCAATCACAAAGATTTTAACAGCCTGTATTTTCATATACATGTATAATGTTTTGATATTTCAATTCATTCTAAAAGCGGATCGCAGTCGGATCGTGTGGGTGGTTGGTTTTATGGGAGGCAACGGAATGATGGTGTATATACATATGACACAGAGCTGGAAAAAAAATACATCTACATGTACTTTCCCCCCTTTAAAAAAAATTAATGCCAACATGATTTCTCTATTACTTTAGAAAAGAAGAATTCCATGTAACTTTACTTTCGCACAAGAATTCTGAATGAAAATCCATGATAACCATGAGTCTTGACATGATCATGCGATCAGCTTTCATAAGTCTCTTTAAAGGTGTTTTTTGAAATATACTGCTCTCTGAATCAAGAGAGGTGTTTTAACAGTACAAGGCTGGATTGCCATGATCGTCATCAGCAAAATTCATAACAAATGAAAGGACAAATATGACCCACGCAAATGAGATGATCATTATCTAGAATCTGATCTACATGCACGCACCTGCAGAATGCTACCAACATGCTACTAATAAAGTCCATATCGTCCGTTTGGAGACAGATGGACGTTAAGTCCAATCATTTGTACAGAGTTAACGCCCTTCTTGCTCCCAACTGACGATATACAATAGCAGCTAAGATACATTTACAATGAGCAATCCTATGAATAATAGCAAATTTGACCTAATTTCAACAAAATTCTCCACTAGAATTCTCCACAAAGACTGTATTGAACGACAGTCACAGAACTAGATATGGCTAGCAATGAAGTGGACAACTGATTTTTTCTTCATCAGTTCTTGAACTTTCGATTCAAAAAGTGAGATTTCCTATATTTTTTTTCTTCGATTTTTCGATTCAAAAAGTGAGATTTCCTATGAATATTTTTAATCCCCTCCCCCACTTCCCCCTGTATTCAAGAGCTCATTTTTTTAAATAGCTTTTTAGAGCTAAATCAGTCTCTGCTTCCATGTATTTTTAGTTGATGGGTATGAAGAATTGGACAATGAAAAATCAATGAAGTACTGTAAATGTGGAATATTTCGCTGTGAGAAAATTTTTTCACGAAAATAAAAACAAATGAATATTTTTTGGTCATGTATTCTCTTGCCCATGAGTCTAGCAAATGGGCAAAATTAAATACACGTGAAATTCACGTTACTTGGCCGAGCGCGAAAAATTAATCGCGTGAAAATTTCCACTTTTACAGTATATTTAGAGCTTTCACCAAAATGTTCCATGAACAACCTTCACAAGACTAGACACACATACATGGGGTGATCAGACATTTGCTCCGGCCATGTTTGCTGCACTCCGTATTTTGCCAAACATATAGGGTTAGGGCTAGGGTTGGGATTGGAATTACGGTTTTAGGGTTAGGTAGAGTGTTAAAGTGTACCAATCTCCTACAAAAGAATAATTTACGTACCGCTAGAAAGTATACAATTAACCCCAAAGAACTTTATCTGGAATTATATACTACATGTATGTCAACAGTTTAGGAGTGTGAAGGAAATAAAGGATAACATGAAGGTGCGCGCGTGGAGCAGAAACTCTGTGTTGGGTCTGCGCAAGCCCTTATCTTGGCGAGCGCATACGGGTGCGTTGAGTAGTCTACTCACTAGTCACTTTTACGCTTATAAAGAGCGTAATTAAACTTACAATATCTATTTATAGAAGTAATATTTGAAGCCCATATTTTGAATATAGTATAATGAGATGGAAGCTCTAACATACGGAGCAAAGTATTTTTTTTTGTGATTGGCACCCTTTAAGTCCAAGGTTGACGATATTAGGGTTAGGGTTAGCATTGGGAGTGGGTTTAGGAAGGTTATGAAGATTAATGCCTTACCAAAGGGCACTAGCACATCCGCTTGGTTTCAAACCCGGGTCCTCCCAGTTACGAGACCACTGCGCCTCCATAATTGTTATAATGAGAGTTTGTTATAACAGTGTTCTTCATAACGAGGTACCACTGTATAGTGTTCGGTCCAGGGGAGTGTTTCATCAAGCGTTTTGTCAGTGATTTTTATTAACAAATTTGCTCTCATCCAATTAGATGCAAGGATTCAGTAGCTTATAACAGTTGTCGGTAAAAAATCACCGACAAATCGCTTGATGAAACGCTCCCCTGGGTTGCGGTTTGGAATTGTTAAACAGTGTACGAAATGGAACATGGAGCAGTTTGTGGCCGGAGCATGTGTCGTACAACCCACAGATGGATGGTACATGGTACATGGGCTGAAGGATATCTGCCTAATGGAGTGAGGAAGATCGGAAAAGGATATCTGGCCGGCTTGTTCTTCAGAGCCTCTACGAAACCTCCTTGCTCTGTGCTCACTGAAACATTAACAAAAATACGGAAGAGAAAAGATGTAGCAGATGAGAGAGAGAGAGAGAGAGAGAGGGAAAGGAGTAAAGAAATGAATGGAACGAAAAAGAATTGGGAAGGATAGAAAGAAAGATGGAGGTAGAATGAAATCAGAAGGGGAGAAAAATAAATTGAAAATTACTTTGTGAAATATTTCTGAATTCAAATATATATATATATATATACAAGTAACATGAAAGACATTTTAAACAGTTAAACAATTAGATGAATTGAAGTCAAATGTTTCCTCATTTACAGAAATGCTATATTCAGGGCTTCACACTAATTACTTTTTTTTTTAGCAGGTGGTCACGATTGACATTTTTAGGGTCTCAATGCATGGTACCCCTGTTAATATTTTGACATTTTAGCGGTCGTAGCCCCGTTCCATAAAACTTGTTATCAGTAACAACTGCTACATTTCTATGAACAAGAGCCCCAGGGGGCATGACGCTCACCTGATGTGGATCAATTCATATCAGGTGCATGTTCTCTCTAGCACCACCAGGAGATATGTTAGAAATTGAAACAACTAGGAGAATGTACATGAGATGATGTTAGAAATTAACATAATTCCCCCCCCCCCACCCCCATGGTCTACTTTGGATCCCCTACCCCTAAGCATGATTCCTAACAAGTTTGGTTGAATTCCGATCATGTGTTTTGGAGAAGATCAGAATGTACATTTCGCCTGGCAGCGCCCCCCCCCCCTTCCAGTATGTTACCCCCACAGGGCCCCTATAGGGCCACTCAGATAAATTTCATGAACAACATTCATTCTTCATCTATAAAGGTATCTCCATACACAATACCAAGTCTGAGCTTTGCCTGGTTCTGGAGAAGATGTTTGAAATTTACATAGCTTTTACAATTGGGGGCCTTCCCCCTGGGCCCCCCTGGGGGCCACATGTCCCATTTTAGCAACTTTGGGTCCCCTACCCCTAAGGATGATTCCTACCAAGTTTGGTTGAATTCCGATAATGTGTTTTGGAGAAGAAGATCAGAATCTACATTTTGCCTGGCAGCGCCCCCCCCCCCCCTCCAGTATGTTACCCCCACAGGGCCCCTACAGGGCCACTCAGATAAATTTCATGAACAACATTCATTCTTCATCTATAGAGGTATCTCCATACACAATACCAAGTCTGAGCTATGCCTGGTTCTGGAGAAGAAGATGTTTGAAATTTACATAGCTTTTACAATTGGGGGCCTTCCTCCTGGGCCCCCCTGGGGGCCACATGTACCATTTTAGCAACTTTGGGTCCCCTACCCCTAAGGATGATTCCTACCAAGTTTGGTTGAATTCCGATCATGTGTTTTGGAGAAGAAGATCAGAATGTACATTTTGCCTGGCAGCGCCCCCCCCCCCCCCCCTCCAGTATGTTACCCCCACAGGGCCCCTATAGGGCCACTCAGAGAAATTTCATGAACAACATTTCTTCTTCATCTATAGAGGTATCTCCATACACAATACCAAGTATGAGCTATGCCTGGTTCTGGAGAAGAAGATGTTTGAAATTTACATAGCTTTTACAATAGGGGGCCTTCCCCCTGGGCCCCCCTGGGCCCCCCTGGGGGCCACATGTACCATTTTAGCAACTTTGGGTCCCCTACCCCTAAGGATGATTCCTACCAAGTTTGGTTGAATTCCGATAATGTGTTTTGGAGAAGAAGATCAGAATGTACATTTTGCCTGGCAGCGCCCCCCCCCCCCCCCCCCCCCTCCCGTCTGTTACCCCCACAGGCTGGGGCCCTATAGGGCCACTCAGAGAAATTTCATGAACAACATTCATTCTTCATCTATAGAGGTATCTCCATACACAATACCAAGTCTGATCTTTGCCTGGTTCAGGAGAAGAAGATGTTTGAAATTTACATAGCTTTTACAATTGGGGGCCTTCCCCCTGGGCCCCCCTGGGGGCCACATGTCCCATTTTAGCAACTTTGGGTCCCCTACCCCTAAGGATGATTCCTACCAAGTTTGGTTGAATTCCGATAATGTGTTTTGGAGAAGAAGATCAGAATCCACATTTTGCCTGGCAGCGCCCCCCCCCCCCCCTCCAGTATGTTACCCCCACAGGGCCCCTATAGGGCCACTCAGATAAATTTCATGAACAACATTCATTCTTCATCTATAGAGGTATCTCCATACACAATATCAAGTCTGAGCTATGCCTGGTTCTGGAGAAGAAGATGTTTGAAATTTACATAGCTTTTACAATTGGGGGCCCTCCCCCTGGGCCCCCTGGGGGCCACATGTACCATTTTAGCAACTTTGGGTCCCCTACCCCTAAGGATGATTCCTACCAAGTTTGGTTGAATTCCGATCATGGGTTTTGGAGAAGAAGATGAAAATGTAAAAAGTTAACGGACGACGCACGACGCACGACGCACGCCGCACGACGCACGACGCACGACGGACGACGGACAAATTTCCATCGCAATAGCTCACTCGAGCCTTAGGCTCAGGTGAGCTAAAAACTTGGTCTCAGCCAATCACATGCAAGGATTTTAGTAGCCTATAACAGTTATTGCAAGTTGTTATTGATAACAAGATTTATGAAACAGGGACCTGGAGTTAGCATGGGCCCACGGGTGCCCGTTTGTGTCATGCCATGCTACATGTACATGTAAGTATGCAAGCATTTGTGAATTAATCTTGACCATCTCCAAAGCTTGTTGGAGTCTGCAAGTAAACAACTGGTGCATCCTATTTCATTATTAGAGATAATGTAAAACAAATTCCGCTGATCGAAACTAAGTCTAGAATCTTTGGGGTAGTAAGAAAATTACACATGTACATGTCGGAGCAGTCTCTTTAAAGGACAAGTAACCCCACGTGATATTCTAGATGCACCTATTGTCTGCTACGTCTTTCCATGGAGGCTGCCATTTTGTGCATGACACGGATCATTAGGTACCATATGCATTGATAATAGCCTACCTTTACAACAGATACGTCGCTTTGTTCTGATTGTATTACGATTGTTATTGGCCATGGGCCTAGATAATTGACGACCCATGAGTTCTAATAGCCATCCTGTAAAGCAGATTCCTCGCTTTGTTTTGGTATTGTTACGATTGTCTCCATCCTTGACGTCAATTCTCCGTCCTTGACGTATATTTTTTATGAAGTATATTTTTTATGAACAAATTAAGACCTTTTAAAAAATATATAAAACTAAACTTACATTTCAGAATATGTGACTTTATCTAATATATATTTGTCCTCTAAAAATCAATTACAAGTTAACGATGAAGGAAATTTTACTTGGGATGAAAAATATGTTCGTGTACACATAAAGTAATGGCAGCCCCCTTATTATTGCTAGCAGAAGATAACTTGGCTGGAAAATAGTGATTTATATCTATATCCTGTGTTTTTACATGAAATTGCATGTATCAAATAAGAGGCATATACTACACCATTCAAAATAAGCTAATTCATACGCTGAGGTTAATTTCCCTTTAAAAAAAGTAAATGTCAATTGGTTGGAATGGCTAGGCCGCAAGGAATGAAACATTAAAATCACTAGCAGAAAAGAAACAATAATTTCCTTTCAATGCATAATGAAACAGGTCTCCTTGAACAAGGCATGTGATGAAACTCATACATATATTGATTGTGACATATAAATCACTCTGACAGGCAATGCATGAATCTCTCCTCAATAGTACAGGCACATTCAGAGTGCAATCGTCACTAACTCAGTACCATTCAGACAAGCAAATGTTTAATATACATGCTGCTACCGTATATGAAAATCATAGAGCTATACGATATTAAGTAGTTCTTTTATCTCTAGTCTGAATGTTGTACAGTTAAGCATTGTATAGTGAAATAGAGGTTTGCGTATCGTTTCAAATAAACAATTGATATCCATGTGGAAATCGAGTTGAATGAAAATGCATAACTGGGTGGGACTTATCGTAAGCGCGCATGCACTGACATGACCAGTGTGTAAGCTTATATTTCGTGCTCTCAAAAACAATGCCCATAATGAAAGCTGACTTCTACAAAGCTGGTTTCTACATACAACATTCTTATCTCATATGCAACACTTCTTTTGCTAGACGATGCTTCTTTATATGTTTCTCAAAACAAATATCGTATGAATTTACTCTTGTGTGAATGCCCCTGGAAACACAACAACCCTCCCTTGGGGCCTCACACTCTGCTGCAGGCACAGAATACGATTGGTGTTGCTAAGACCACGTCTCAGGTTTCCCACTCTAGCAATCCAAGTCAGGCAGTTCACCCTAAAAATTGCATCACACGGAACCCCTGGGGGCGCAATAAACATCCAATCAAGTCACATCCTAAGCCGAATGTGCCTCTTGCTTTGAGACTCGACGGTGCGACGGAGGTGGATGGCTCGCGGCACTTCTTGGTTTGCAGCAGACAAGCTCAGCTGATAAACATCAGGTGCATTGATACCGTAACAGGTTAGGGAAGCCTCAAATGAAGCAACCTTTCTTTACATAAATTAAGGGCAAAAGTCACAAGCAAAAAAAGATATGTGTGATCACGTTCATATTTCTGACGTAGACAAAAGTAATTTATAATTCTGTTTCCTTAAAGGTCATCGCACACCTTAAGATCCGACTGGTGACTGAGTGAGAGGAGATGAAACACAGGGCAGTCACACCCCACAACACTGCACATCTTGCAACCCGGCTACTCTGGTTTGCGACTTGCAAATGCGCTCTTTGCTTTTTGTCATAACAGTACTGCTGTCTGATTGGGTGGAAGTTGGATTGAGCCTGCGATCCAGTTGTAGAGATTCGACATGTCAAATCCTTACGATTGACCATATGATTTGTCTCCGACTGGTCTGCGACTCACAAGCTGGAAATAGCTGTGATGTCACATCTCCCCTCACTGATTTTGAGAATAAATCCCAATAGCATTAAATTAGGCATTTTCACAAATAAAATCTACTTTTTTTTTGCAGTTGTTTCTGCATTTATTGATGAAACAAGTATTAACATTTTTTTTCTTTATCATACAATTTATAAGGCGATTGATAATATACTTAAATTGTAATGAAAAAGAAAAAATATATATACAAATATATTCTGAAATCTTAAAACTTGAAATAAAATAATATATCGAAATGAAGTGAATTCTATGCAGGGGCCAGCCATCATAAGCTATTTCGTAGCTTGAAGCGATAGCAGGCATGAGAAAGTAGTAACATGACACTTGATTCAGGTTGGTTCTGAACAATGATATGAATCTTCAACATGGGAATTTGGTGCGATGTTAGGCTTATATCCGTAATAAGGGCCAAATCAGTTTCAAATCTTAAGACAATCGCAGGACTGTTCTGACATCACTATGATTCGGAGCAGATTTGGCCTTTCTTCTGACTAGAAGGCTTGTAATAGGCAGTAATTTCAATTTTTTACTTACAGAACCTCAATCAAACATATTTTATGTGTTTTAACTATTTATATCTAGCATTTTCGTCAAAAATCGGATTGCAGATTTGATCATACATGTATGTGACCCGACGCCTCAAAACCTACAATAAGTCGCCAAAAATATATTTTTTGTTTTATGCATTTTCTGAAAGTAGGGATTCTCAGCTTTCCAATGGTATATCACTTGCCTAGTTTACTCAATGATAACACCTTTAAATATCACATTTAGAATCAGTATGTAACCAGCAATCAATAACTCCTATTCAGAGAAAATGGCCATTTAAGTTTGGAACAAAGTCTTCGCTCTCTGTGTTCGCCCAAGTAAAACTGGGTATTCAAATGGCCACAGCAATAGGTATGAAGGGATTATCAGATTAGGCTGAATTTTGGCAAGCTGCTCCAGGAGGACCTATTCATTACTCACTCCAAAAATCAATTTAATACATTTGGAGGTAAAGTAGTAATTTGGCATTGAATGAAAGCATTACAAAAGCTCTCCAAACATTTATTAGCTCGACAGGTGAAAAAAAAAAGAGTCATTTTAAAATGACCCAAAAACATATTTCTAAGTCGAATTACGACTCACAAACTTGAGACATGATAGAATGATAATGAAACTACCCATTTCTATCAAAATCAGAAAATCGACTGATCCAAGCAAATTTACTGTTTTGGGCTGTTTGCTACGTTGTGGTCCGTGCGACTTATTGTAGGTTTTGAGGCGGCGGGTCACATATAATGTGTGGTTGGCTTAAGAATTACAGTGCACCTTGCAGTGTAAAATACATGTATATTGAGAAAAAAAAATTGTTCTTCAGACTAAAACCCCTCGCCTACATGTATCAACTGCTCTAAATAATTTTCTATTTTCCTACATAAAGAATGAATTCAAGAAAGACGGTACTAGCAGATGTACACTGAAGAAATGCTCATATTGAAATGCTAATGCAAAGGTGTAGAAGTTTGTCTCCAATCCTTCATTTCAAATTGTAGAAACGAAAGTTGTCAGAAAATTACATTAAAAGGACAGGTTTCAGAAAAGATAGAAAAAGATAAAATTGAAGATAACGTAATCTGCACGGAGAAGGAAATTCTTGATTGATTTCTCCCAATCAAGTACAGAGAAATTGATTTATCTCAACTTCCCAGACTGTCTCATGCTTAGCTGACACCCAATAGTCCCACTAGCAGACAATTATGCTGTATATTTGACTCCTGCGTGATCTAACGCTGTTGTGGATGCATCCATTCCACACGAGTAGCACCAATTCACCTGGGGATGTTGAGGCGACAATGCCGCAACTCCCCGGTGGCAGAAGTTGGTATTATCGCCGAGGCGTGAAAGCGGAATGATAACATTACGGATCTGGCAGGGAATATAATTTGAAATGAATGATGCACCTTGTTGGCAAAAAGCAGAGCGTGAATGGATGCCCCCAAGGGATGAGCAAAGACATTAGATTCAATCTTTGGGTTTCACAAGAAGGCTTTTCATCATGTCATCATGGTATCATGGAACGGTAGTAATGCGATTGCGAAGAAACATGGACATTTATCCTCCTTCTCTATGCCTTCTCTTAATTGGATCTCCAAATAACTGATTTGGAGTGGACATTGTGACCTTTAATATGCAAGGAAAATTGATTCTATACTCAGTGAACTAATCATAGCAGATTGGACAGAGGCGTAATATCCTCTGGCACAGCTTTAAATGCATTCAACAGATAATATGACCTTTTATGTCACAAGTTTATAATAAAATGCCATTTGGCTAATTCAGTGATTCTTTCCTGACCTTTCATATTACTCTTACAACCCACTTGTTTACATGTACATATATAGCGCTTTAATCTAGATATGCCCCTAATTTGAAAGTTCATGCATGTAGGCTATCGTCTGCTTAGCATTAACAGGGTTTTATGGTATGAAAACGTTTATGCAACCTGTTCTGTTTTTAGATGGAGAATGCCTTAACAAAATGATTTTTCATGACAGATTGACAAACATACATAGTTCTACATACATGTAGTTCTGTTTTACGTAGAGTAAATCAGGTTATTTTGAGCAAAAAAGAGTGCTAATCCATAAAAAATGTACTGTATCCTTGGCATACAGTAATACATTTTCATCAACAAAGGCCCTTTCTGTTCCTCTATAAATGAGATACATGTGTACTACCACCAAAAAGGTTCTGGCGCTTTGGTTCTGGAAAGGGAAGGTGTCCGTACCCCGATCGGGAGCTTCTCCTGGATATTTGTCTGGAAGCCATCGGGAAGCCATCAGGAAGCCATCGGGAAGCTAGCGGGAGCGACCCGAACATTGATTTAAAGGGAAGCAGGAGCATCCCAAAACGTAAAACCTTAAAAGGGCCGGGGGGGGGGGGGGCCAGTCAACAACCGGAGGGGGGGGTGGGGTGGAAGGAAACCACCCCCTGACTTTTGCCGCGATATGTTCGAGGATAAACTTTGGCGCCACAAGCCTTCATGACTTTATCGCCTACAGTCTTTTGATATCAAATTTATAAAATTTCGACAAACAGGTACTCCGCAGCATTAAAAACTGCCGAAAAGGGTAATTTCAGTGATTCTTTCCTGACCTTTATAATTACCCCTACAATCTGTATTGTGTATTGTTAACAATGCAGAATTGTCCATTTGCAAAGGTGTAAATAATCAATTAGGGATAATTAAAAAAACATTTGAGATATAGATATGAAACTTTACCGGGTTATCCTTTATAAGATACTCTATCTATGTGGTAAGTTGCAGAAATTTTTGTCACTCCATAGCCGAGAGCTCCTGAGAGAGCACCAAAATAACCCGGCCCTTTTAGGGTTAAGCGCTTAATTTAAGAGAACGGAACCTCCCGATGCCAAAACTTTAATAGGCGGTAGTGTAGTATCATCTCTTATGTTTTAACATAATACTTATTATGTTAAAATTGATGTTGAATGGAAGACACATGCGACTCCATACTTTTGCTGTATGCATACAAAACAAGATGGATGAAGAGTTGTAACACAGGCTACAGTCATACAACATTTTTTAATTACAAGAACCTTAAAATATGAGAAAAATATAATCCAGCAATACCTTTGAGATAAATTACCCTGTCATAACTATTTTATATCAAGCAAGCAAGCAGCCTTTACTGGGATCAAACCAAAGGCTCCCAATGAAAACCAAAATGCCAAGTTTTATATCACTCGCATATGTAACCTTTCAATATTCACAATAAATAATAATCCCCTATTTCGTTGACCTTGTATGATTCTTCCAAGGTTCTTTGCTGATATAATTTCTAATATATGAGGATCCTTCACAATTAAAGACCAAACTCTCTTCCCACAGTTGTTTTTCTCCTGCAGGGCATATATCAAACTACATGGCTGTAACCTGCATAAATGAAGATCTTTGCTCCACAAGCCTATCACATTTATGATCTACATGGTGTCCCAAAGACACCCCCCCCCCCCCAATCAAAAAAAAAAAAAAAAAAAAAACAAAAAAAAAAAAAAAAAAACAACAACAAAAAACAAACAACAAAAACAACAATAAAACAACAAAAAGAAACACAAACAAACAGAAAAGAAAAAACAAAATAGAAACACACTGCAGAATGAGCAAAGTGATAATTTAGTATCATTATTTATTTTTCTATAGTAACATATTTTGTAGAGTCTTCAGTCATTGTTTTGGGCACTAGTGTATACAGTTTATTTGTATATGTACATCTCGTGTTTCCGAAGGTTCATAATAGACCTGTTTACTAATGTATGCAAAATGGATTCCATCTATAGAGACGCCATTATGCATAGCAGGTGCACCAAATAGTTGGTAACTAAGGATTCTGGAGAGAAACATGCATAAATTGAAATACATTAGTAAACAGGTCTATTCCCAAGGTTCGTTACTCCGAAAATGAAATAGGGTTCATAATTCCGAAAATGTTATGTTGAACCCTACATCATTTTTCTGAATTACAAACCTTCGGAATAATGAACCCTAATTTCATTTTCAGAATTAAGCTGTGTGAACAATTTTTTCATTTTTTGCGGAAATATGAATCCCACAATGTATTCCATTTATGGAGTTACAAACCCTATTTCATTTTCAGAACTATGAACCTTCAGAGTAATGCAACAAACCTTCAAATTTATGAACCCCCTGGTATGGGAATGTACCCTTGTGTACACATACAATACAGGTAATGCGCTCTTTAAGATTTTTCTCTAGAAAAAAAAAAGATTTCCCTATAGTGATTAATATTTTCTCTCAACTAAAGCTCAGTTTTTTATGCTTTCCAGAATTTCCATCACTTTTCACTCATGTGTAAATTTTTCATTGCTAGGCTGTACTTCATCAATTTTCAGAACAAATACTGTATATTTTTCTCCCTTTTACAAGAGTAATTGGTAGAGTTGCAGCCAAAGGAAATGGAAAATGTGATCTTTTTAACATGTATGCACTGCAGAACAGATAATTTAGGGGACAATTACGAATGTGTTCTCCGAAAAAAATGTCTTTGAAAGGAATCACACTGATAAAGACATTTCTTGTCTATTTTTTGAAACACTGTGTACCACAATAACTTTAATCAGGATCTGGCGATCGTGAGACACTCCTTTATAAATTGTGAAGTACTGTAATCGGAGCTCCAGGAACACAGAGTGACATTCAACTGGACACAACAGGCATCTCGATATCCTTCTTGTCAACAAAATGGTACCCATACATTTGAGAACTATTTCAGGGTCAAGTTTAATAGAACTTGTTACATTGGACAGAATTCAGTAAGAAGTTCAAATACATGTACATGTAACTAATTAGCAAAAACACTGCATCAGATGTGCTAACAGCAGGTCTGTTTGAGAATTCTGTCAGTTTATAATAAGAGCAAGTTTCTATATAATACAGATCCAGACTTTGAAATATGGTAATTCCTCTATAATCGGTCTATACATTCACATCCATCACACCCACAAGAGGAGTCCAGGCAATTTCACAAAGTACTGCACATGCCTTCTTTAATTCGCTCCTCTCTGCATTGAGAGTCACTATTTTTAAACACATACACATCCATTTACATATAGCCTAGAACACTCCAACTGGCAATTTTCATAATTTGCTTTTACACTGCCAATTCCCCTGATAAATTATATCCCAAACCTATAGAAAGTACCATAAATGTCAAAAGTTACAAGAACTTATGGGAATTTAGCTCATATATGTTGTTTCCACCCATATTGTCTCCACCCATATTGTCAGAAATATGGGGTATTTTCTGATGTGGAATAATCAACCTAAAAAAAAAAGAAAAAGCCTAAACACTTACTTGATTGAGAATGTGTGAAAGTGTCTAATATCTGAACAGCAGATCATAATCGATGAATGGCACAGAGATGTACAAAAAGGAATATCAACTCAATGCCAAACTAATAGATATGGCCCAAGGCGAGCTTCTAGAATTTTGAAAACAGATATCTCCTTTCCTGGCAGCAAACACCTACACGTATCACACACTCCGTGCGCTAGCTGGAAGATTAAGTTTTTGCAAGGACAGTACTGGAAGCGTTGGGCAACTTGCTTGATCATTCAGAAGTATGATAACGGGACATAAAAATCAACTGGTTACCTAAGGACAGTGGAAGGATATAAAACCCTCTCTCATGGCGAGTATTTGACAAAGAAAATGAAAATAACATAAATCTGGCTTGATTTCAAGGGGGTTAATTATGCCAGCCCTGGAATTATGACTTTCCTTCAAAATATCCAACAAAATGACGTACTGAAAGGTTTTTGCAAAAAAAGAGAAAAAAGATAATTATGAAAATAAAGAGATACAGCC
The DNA here is from genome assembly GCA_025617745.1 of Heliocidaris erythrogramma. NCBI lineage: Eukaryota > Metazoa > Echinodermata > Echinoidea > Camarodonta > Echinometridae > Heliocidaris > Heliocidaris erythrogramma. The sequence goes on from CM046858.1 coordinate 14,318,411, forward strand.
GAATGAGAGACACATTTTTGGAGCCTTACTTTTATAGAATATTTCAAATGATTTTTCATCAATAAAACTACTTAAGCTGTGTACATCAAATGTTATGAAGTCAATGATTTTGATGAATTCATTTGAACGCTAACTTCAAACTCTATCCATGCAATAAATGTTTTAAATTTTCCAAACTGTGATACTTGGTTGAATACTGTTGGACAAAGGAAAGCTTGACACTCGATCTCTTTGAAATTAAAAACAGCTTCATATTTGTGAAGTTAGCAATCATGGAAAGAGCAATATTTGTACCAAGATTAATAACTAAAATACAATGTATGCATCATCATTGAAAAAAAGGTCTGTCTCAACAGAGAAGACCTCATTTGTGGTACATATCTGTCAATTTTGTGGCACTCTATAGTGAATAAATGTTCAGTAATTCTACCCAATTGTATAAAAACTTATGGTAAATTGTACAGAATACAAGTTTGATTGACTGCTACATTGTAGCTCTCATCATTGGAGTTGCACTAGATATCAACAGGATGAACTGGTATCATATTATGGCAATTGATGCCACTTTCATACTATACAAGACATACATGTACATGTATGTTGTGAAAGAGTGGAAAGAGATTGAGAGAGAAAATAAAATAAATACAAAGACAGAGAGCAAGGGGGAGAGAGAGAGAGAGAGAGAGAGAGAGAGAGGGAGTAATGAGAGAGAGAGGGAGTAATGAGAGAGAAAGGGACAGATTGAGGGGAGAGACCATGAGAGAGCAAAAGACACAACAGAAAGTCAGAGGATAGAAAGAGAGGGAGAGATAGGGAGAGATAAAGGAGAGAGAGGGAGAGATAAAGGAGAGAGAGGGAGAGATAAAGGAGAGAGAGGGAGAGATAAAGGAGAGAGAGGGAGAGATAAAGGAAAGAGAGGGAGAGATAAAGGAAAGAGAGGGAGAGATAAAGGAGAGAGAGGGAGAGATAAAGGAGAGAGAGGGAGAGATAAAGGAGAGAGAGGGAGAGATAAAGGAGAGAGAGGGAGAGATAAAGGAGAGAGAGAGGGAGAGATAAAGGAGAGAGAGAGGGAGAGATAAAGGAGAGAGAGGGAGAGATAAAGGAGAGAGAGGGAGAGATAAAGGAGAGAGAGAGGGAGAGATAAAGGAGAGAGAGAGGGAGAGATAAAGGAGAGAGAGGGAGAGATAAAGGAGAGAGGGAGAGATAAAGGAGAGAGGGAGAGATAAAGGAGAGAGAGAGTTCTCTTGTTTTTCTTTATATACATGTTATGTAACTACACATACGTAATATAACAAGAATAAAGAATAAAGAATAACTGAAGTTATTGATTGATTTACTTTTCACTGATCTGCATTCTCCTTGTAAGTAGGCCTAATAGATCAAATTCTGAAAAATACTATTATCTATTTTTGACCACAAATAAGATGTTTATTTCCGTCAGGCTTGGCCGATGTATAGCATATCTGGATTAATGATCAGTGAATTCTCAATTTAATTGACATTGTGAAGGCCCCACCACACATGATTGCACAGTTGTCAAGAACAGATATTATTATCTTTAAAAATTCCCCTCAATACAAGTTAAAGGGATACTCAAACGCAGATTTTGGACATGTTTATGCCGCGAGAGGGCACCATGATTGTTACCTGATCATGCCGTTGCCCCGCAGGGCGCAAATTTCGGACAGACTGGTCGCCACGCAACATGCACGATCTGCCTGAGCTTGAGCTTGAGCTCTCGGGCGAGATTCGATCGGCTTCGTGCAGTCCGCAAGGTAATCCGTGCAGTCCGCAATGTAATCCCAGCAGTCCGATGGACGTGTTCAACGCACAAACTTTGTGTACGAGTGAATGGGGCTTTAATACACAATCCTGACTTTCCCCACGGTCGCCTGATGGCGTATCCCTTTAAAGTTGAAGAGGTAATGTATACATACGATATATGTTTCAAGCCTACTATTCATCTTTCTTGTAGCCTACAGTATTCAACAATTTCTGTTCTCTGTTACACGACTACATGTATGTAGCATATTATTATTATTATCAAATTAACATTCATCATCCGCATATACACATAAAATTTTATTACATGAAGGCGTTATAATCTAATCATGTAATACTTCTGAATGACTGGAAATGGACAATGAACAGCATTTTCACAAATGCTCAGTATACTGTTAAACAACATGATCAGCTAGTAAACGAAGAAGCTTGACTGGGGAGGAATTTTTAATTTGTAATATGCCGAAAGATTTGTTTACAAATTAACATGATCAGCGTTTGACAAGCGAATAGTATAACTGTACCCTATTCCGCTATTCGTCATGCATTTTATAAATAGTTTGTCTCCTATTGTGCTACATGTTTTGCAGCTCTGCAGGCCTACATGTTTAGGTAAATTGCTATAGAATTGCTGTAAAAATGAGAAAAAACAATTACATGTACATTAACAAAACCAATGTTAAAGGGGAATCTAAGTTGTTGTTCGTAGTGGTATAAAAACTCAAAGACACAGAACACAGATTTCTAATGGGGTAGTGGGGGTAGTGGGGGTAGTGGGGGTAGATATAGGGGTAAGGGTTGTAGAATTAAACAAGTTTTTTTTTCTTCCTTCAATGGGGCTGGGGGGGGGGGGGGGCACAATCGGATAACTCCAACTGAATGACAGGATAGGAGAGTCCCAACATTTGAATAAATCTAGAAGAGGAGTGCTTTCAAGTCCAAACTTCCTGCATGCCAGTGGCTGTGCCGCTGAAATTTCAGTAACTGGATGTTGTTTTCTCATCCTGCCTGTGGATTTCCACTGGTTTCGCAAGTAAAATTGTATATATATTTCTTCAACAAAATATCATGGGGAGGAGGGGAGAAATTGTGGGGTAGCATGAATAATCAAAGATAAGGTACACAGTATCATAACAAGTCTACAAATTTTGGGGAGTCAGGATCACTATAAACATTTGGGAATCTCTATTAAGCCTGAGTCGAATCGATTGGTTAGCCGGTGTTCGATCGAAGACATCGAATCCCGAATACGTTTTGGCAAATTCGGTGCATCGATTTGTAGTCCGCCAGACTTTTGACTACCGTAGCCACCATGAAAAAATCAAATAAAAAAAGAAACTCCGTAACATACAGCATATATACTAGCAGAGAACGTGAAGGCGACTTCAAAGTTCAAACTGTTGGCTAACTTTCGCTAATTCGCTCGCGGAGGACGTCGCGCTTTACCTGTGCTTTCTCTATGGAAAAATCGTTTGTCGTTACAAACTGAAGTTTACGATAATTTTCTTGCACTCTCTCTGCATTGTCAATTTGACAATTGTATAATTGAACATGATAAATACGGGCATGAGTACGAGTGTTCCTACTTAATTCGCAATAACTAATATCACACTCTCATCAAATTGGCAATTACTTCTGAATGATCTCTGAAGCTGAATGAAGTCGAGTCTATATTGAGTGACGAAAAGTTTATTTCGTATTGTTTTTTTTTTTTTTGGCATCGAACAAACGTGTTCCATTCAGCTCTCCAAAGACAAAGTAAGATTATTAATTCTTTGAATTTGAATCATTGTCGGGTGTGTCGACAATGAGCATCGCTTCGTGCGACACTAGTGATATTTTGGCTAGCCATACGGACTAGAAACTTAAGATTTTGGCTCGTCCGCTGTGATTTTTACTAGCCATACATATGCCCGCGATGCCAGCGGACCGGTCACCGGTGCATGGTGCATGCACTGCGTGCAACTGTGTGCAACTCTGTTTTCACCGCACATCATTTATCGATTAACCGGTATTCGATCGAATCAAAGCCGTTGAATCCCGGTTTATGAAATATTCGATATGACTCAGGCTTAATCTCTATAATCATGATATTGTGTTTAATATACATGTAGGCTGAAAAAAATGTGGTTTTCATCTTAACGAGTTTCGAAAAACAAAAATGTCAGAACCATGATGAAACGAGGCTGCTGCATCATGCACAGTATACAAATTAGCCTAAACTTGTTTGGAAATGCTGATTCTACGCTCAAAAGGAGATTATAAAACCCCACTAAAATAGATGAACTGGCCATATATATGACTGAAATAAATAGGGGCAACTCATTTTGGTAACATAATTGCTTACCACTAAATTTCATTATCCTCCAAAAACTAAAAGATTTCATTCAAGTCTCTGCTTGAGATATTCCTTTGAAATGAGATTCTCCTTTCAGTCATAAAAAAGTTGAACTGCTACTTACCTAGTACAAGTGTAGTAATATTGCAGGCGAAAACAAACATAGATAATACACACGTGGAAACTAAGAAAAGATAGAAATAGCGGTAATTCCTCTTGCCAACGCAGTTCCCCACCCATGGACAATGGTGGTCAAAATTTTCTGCAGAAGAAAGAGGGAAGATAGGACATATTAAATAGAATTACAAATTAACTGAAAACAAGATTTTTTTTTTTTTAAATTTATCTCACGAATCTATCCTAAGTGTTCACTCTAAAAATGGCAGTTTCTCTAAAAAAGCCGATCACAAACAAATTCTGACTAAAACAAATCTTGGGGAAAAGCATCAATTACACTGTAAGATTACTCAGGAATCATTAAAATTGTGCAGTTTTTCATATTGAGGTGATTAGATTAAATTAATAAGATACTTTTTGACTTGAGAAAACACTGACCATCTACAATTCACAAACCAGAAAATGTCAGACTAATGCATAAAACTGTCCTTGATTTGATGCTCATTGGGTCTTCTCCACCATCGAAAGGCAAAAAAAAAAATGGTTTTAAAAATCTTATTCATTGTACATTATGAAGATTATAAAATATTTCTCATCTTTCATATTAAATTAAGTGTGATTTCTTCCCAACATTATTCACAGTTGGGTTGAAGAGTGTGCCTTGGGCTTATTGCATAATTAATTAATGTCAATCTAAAAAAAATTAAAAATTAAAAAAAAATCTTAAGACCAGAAAAAGGTCTAAATATGTTGATACTATATCATGGGGTATATATCGTATAAAACAGATGGATAGAAATTGATAAGAAGTGTACAAGGGTAGGGGTATTACACGGGGCCCCTAAATGACCATGACCAACCAAGTGATAGTGAACTACTTCTAACAGCGCTTTAATTAAAATCTATCTTATTAACTTTGGGACAGGTATTGAGATTGAAAAGCATGCATGCTATCAGGGCTAACAGCTGAACTACACATATTAAAATGAATGAATGAATGAATGAATGAATTATAAGTGCACTGCCTTACATTTAATTAATACGTAATCATGAATACTATGAGGATATCTCGACTACAGGTGTATGCAATCAATCTATTGTACATTCTACCAATGCAAAGTGCTCAACAATACATATACAGGTTATTTTTTGCTTTAATAGACATCCAGTTAGTGACTATCATCATTCTGAAGGTACATTAAATGTACATTTCAACATTTGAAACAGCATGGTGCAGTTGAAATGCTCCTACATGTAATTCATTTAAATGTGAGAATACTATAGTAGGGGATTCAAAGCAAAATAATCATGACATACAATGTATATTAGCATACATACTAGCATACATACTGTAATCTTTTTTCACTTAGTGGTGGTTATTAAAGCAAAATAATCACTACATACAAAGTAATCTTCATACTGTAATCTTTTTTCACTTGGTGGTGGTTATCTTGCTATGTCAATAAATTGGGGAGGGGAGGCGATAGAAGGGAGGCAATAGAAGGAAGAGGAAGAAGTATAGAAGGAAGAGGAAGAAGTATAGAAGGAAGAGGAAGAAGTATAGAAGGAAGAGGAAGAAGTATTAAAGGTAAAAGGGGAAGAGGTAAGCAAAACAGGGAGTGGATGGGGGAGAGGTGGTTAGTGATGAGGGGATACTGTACAGCATGAAATAATAAATGAGAAGGAAAGAAAGAAAAGGTTTTACAACACATCATCTAGCCACAATAGACCGCTTCTGTAACGTATACAAATTTATGCACATATATTCTCTGAGCACCTAGTGACGAGCTATTCCATGAAAATGCTTTTTATAAATGAGCCTCAATGCTTGAAATCCATTTTGCATACATTATTTGTTGCTATGTCCGGCAAGACTCTGGCAAGCTTTCAGGTTGTCAAGAACAACCTTTGTTTGAAAGGTATGCATAAAGTTTGCATACATTACCAAAGCGGTCTATTACTCAGCAGTCAATAACCAACACTAACCAAATTCTGAACTTCAACCCTCTACCAAACACTTTACCTAACCCTCACCCTAAACCTACAAAACACTAACCCCAACCCCATGGCCCTTATTCTGAACTCCAGTTTAACTTAACCTCTAGTCTAAGTTATAAACCCGAGTTTAATTATAAAAACTGACTTTAATAGTCCGCAAGTCCAGTCTAAATTTCTATACAAAGTTAAACCACACTTAACTGGACTTTCAGAATGTGACTTTCTAAAACTCCCGTTTGAAGAGCAGGTTTATACTGGGTTTAAACCACACTTAGATCGCGATTTAAGTTAAACCAAGGAGGTACTAGCCTAGTACCTCCTTGATTAAATGTGCCGGAGTTCAAAATTCGGGCCATATCTTTAAACAAATAAAGCTACAGAATATGTCGGAGTACCCAAGAAAGATGAGAGCAAGAGAACCTGACTTACCAACACAATTATCACACATGCTGCAATGAGAGACCCTTGGGGGACGGAAGAGCTTACAGGTGAAACAGTACTTCAAGATGACAGTTTGGCCTCGAATCGTCACTTCTCTCGTTCTTGGCGGCGGTCTGTACTGAGGGTTATCTGGATTTGGGGGTTCTAAGAAATTAATACAAAATTGAAAAAAAAAAAGATATCAACCCTGTTATTTCTACGGGCAGGGTATACAAAAACAATTTGAATTAAGAGAACAAGAGAGTTCTAGACATATTGAAATGTGGTAAACAAAAATATACCCAAGGCATTTTCAATGATACTGAACATTTTTCATGGATGTGTCTTCTGACTGACTGATCTGACTGACTGTTGGTCTGTCTGTCTATCTGTCTATCTGTCTGTCTGTCGGTCATGCACCCCTTTCTCCCTCAAAACTGCTTCATATTTTAATATTTGTCCTACTTACCATATCATTCTTTATCCAACACATCTAGTTACGACATTGTTTTGATCATCAAAATATTGGATTGAAAAGGTAAATATAAATTTTGGCATTTCATCTTTTCAGCTACATGTACATTATGTATGGACTATGCAAGAACTGTGGGTGCTCCAGTCAGAGTCAAAATAACCTTCTACATGTATCTGCCTATTATTATGTCATAAGAACAGGCATTCTATGTACTTGCCACTTTCTACCCAGGTGTATATGTATCTTTGTGTTCATTATGAGGCTCTGTTTAATAACAGGAGCTACTGCCAGAGAAACAATTTATAAAACACAATGCCACTGTTTCATAATATGCATGCGCTATACAGTTACAGATTATTATTAAATCTTATTCCCTGAGGGTAACTTATTGATGGCCGATGAAATGATTGGGGGTAAAAAGTGAGAGCGATTCTAGGGCACCTGAAAACACCTGTGCAAGGAGTGCTACACCAGAAAGAGGAAATGATCAGAGTTTTATAGAATGTCATTTAAATATCACTGCAATCAGTCTTTAATCTGGATCAGGGATATCCAGATTAATCCATGCTTCGCTTCCTGGCTTGCAGTAACAGCAAAAAGTAATCTCGACTTACTTACGTTCTATAAACATCATTTCCACAATGACGCACTTGTGCTCAATAAATGGAATTTCAGAATGGAAAGATTTTTATGTTTACTGCGAAGTATTGGTTCATGAAAGCTAACTTCAGATATTGCAGTAATTCTTATGTCTGTTACTTTTTCCACAGCTGTTATTTAATTTGCTAAAGATATCCAAAATTACGGATTGCTCTTCACACCTCGTTTTTTTAAATAAAGATTTTGAACTTACATATTTTTTGACATGTGCAGTTAATTTTAGCTTATTCTAATCAATCTTTACCTTTCAACAAAGTAACTCATAGAATCATTTTTGTCCTCATGTTAGTTCTATGACATTTCATAAATGTATAAATCATTTTGTATGAATTACCTTATTGAATAAATTCTTTTATTTTCATTTATGAATTGGGCACATCCAATATACTCAACTAAAATGTACACTTTACCATGCCTGTTTATACACACCAATTATTTTTTATACTTGTTGAATATACAAAAATAAAAAACAAGAAATAATAATGAATTTACATTTTTTTAAAGTTATTCCTCTGGAAATTCACTTTTCTGCTAGGGCAGGTATACATGTACATACATCAGAATAAACTATTTTAGTACAATAGGCTGTACACTTACACGTACATGTAGGCCTGCATCGTATGTGATATTTCTTTGGTGAATCTGAAATGGGTTTTCTGCTTCCCGAAGATATTTTACTCTTGAAAATACTGACTTCGAGGAAAACTGCAAAATATCAAAGCTAGGTGATTATCACTTGCAGGTGCAGAATCCAGATTTTACAGGTTACCATGTTTTATTAATGTCCTAGTTCAATCTGAGGAGAGTAGGGCAAACTTGTTTTCTTCTCAAGAGGTTTCTGTATTACCTCATTTATATTTAATTTCCCTATTACAGAGAAGCCATATATTCTTCACAGGTGGTACTGGTTGCCATTTTGCGACCATAATACATTATCAATACTTTAAGTATTTTGCCACAACAGTTCTCCAAAAACAGGACAAAGGAAATGTATAACATTGGTCAAAAAGTCTAATCTTTTCATGTTTCAATATACATGTATACCAAATTGTATTCAGAGCTGCCAACATTTGATTTCTCAAATCAGGGAGATTTACGCGAGCGCAGTGAGCGAGGTCTTGCGGGTGGGATCCAGGGCCCTAAGGCGGGACCCTGGCGGGGGTGCAAGGGGCAGCCCCCCCAGAAGCTCCTGGTTCTAAGCCACTTTGACTTCCTTTTAGAACACTATTTTTACAGCAAATTTGGGTATGAATTTGACACTAATCTTTTGTTGTTTAAGAGTTATACGACTTTTTTTTCGTGAGGGTTTAATTTTCCCGAATTCTGAGAGTTCATGTGGGACCCAAATTTAACATCTCGCGAAAATAACACCACTTATGAAGACTGCACTAATTTTCAAGGCGAAAAAGTAAAGCCTACGATCGAGAACGGGCCGTCTCGTTGAGAGCACCAGACCTACCTCCGATCACAACGATAACGAAAGCCAAGTTTTTCACCTCATTTATGGCATGCTGTAGTGCTAGCATTTAATATGTAATAATAATAATAATAGCTACATTTATATTGCGCACGTATCCATCCCAGAGGATGCTCAAGGCGCCTCTACAAAGGAAATATTATTACCCCGGTCATCGGATACTGGCATGCCCGCACACAATGTATGCACAAAATTCTACTATGTAGAAGTGGGTTAGACACTTCAAAAATTGGCTTGAATTTCACTTTTATTCTAGCTCAAAGCTAAAATCTCATGCCTCAATTCATCATCCAGTAGAAGACATTTATATTATTTCATTTCATATGATTATTTATTGGATTCCTGCTGCAATAATTAAGTTTGGGTGTCAAATTATTGAATTTCTCTGATTATTATTCCTTCTCAAACGTTGTGTAGTCACATGACTCATGTTTGCGATCGCAAAATCCGCTATCGCGATCGCGAACTTGAGTCACGTGACTATACGTGTACGAGAAGGAATAATAATCAGAGAAATTCAATAATTTGACACCCAAACTTAATTATTACAACAGAAATCCAATAAATAATCATATTCAAATATATCGTCTTCTACTGGAGGATGAATTGAGGTATGAGATTTTAGCTTTGAGCTAGAATAAAAGTGAAATTCAAGCCAATTTTTGAAGTGTCTAACCAACTTCTACATAGTAGAATTTATATAAGTGCTAGCACAATTGCATGCAATGAATAAGGTAAAATATGAGGCTTTCATTATTGCGATCAGAAGTAGGTCTGGTGTCCTCGACGAAGCCGTCCGCACTCCGGCTTCACTTTCCCGCGGGCTCAAACTTAGGGCAGTCATCATGGTACTTTTGTACAGCACGCACTGCACAATGCATTTCCCCAAAATTTCTTTTGACCCTGGATCCCGTCAGCGCTGCGGTTTCTCAAACATATTTTCGAAAGTTGAGTTTGTAAGAAAAACAGTTATTTGTACACTAAACATAAAAAAAATACAATTCTACATAATTCACATTAAAATATCAAAATCCGGGAGATCGGGAGATAAGGACATTTTCCGAGAGTCTCCCGCAGGATCCGGGCGAGTTGGCAGCTCTGTTGTATTATATCAAAATATTTGATAATGTGATGTAAAAACGAAAGTATTCATTAATAAAAAAATTATTCACATTAAAGATGTGAAGTCATTCTGTCCAAGATAAGTTTGTGATCAGTACACAGATGTACACATACAGGAATACATTTAAAATGATTACTAATAATGTGACCCCCCCCCCTATTTTTGGCTATAGGCCTACATGTATAGCATGGAGACTTGTCTACATTGTTGTCTCCAACTATTTGTTACATGTACATGTACATGTTATGTATTTGGTACACAAACAGTAAAAAATGCAGTACTGTATACTTCCAAACTACATCACCTCTTTTTACTAAACATTTCAATAAATACATTTCTTCATTTTCTTGTATGATTTCTAAATTAATTTCTGTGCCCACAACTTATTTTGTAATTTAAATTTTTAATGTTAAAGGTTGACTAAATTAGAGAAAAAATGGGTGCTCTTTCCATGTAGTTTTGCCTTCTAATCACGAATCTGCCAATCGAGTGTCCAAATTATGTCTCGTTTTGGCGAAAAAGGGGGAAAAGCAGAGGTTTTGGTACCGTTCCTTAAAACTCGTGAGCTGATTGGCTAACCCCCAAGTGACGTATGAAAAGTAAGAGGCACAAGATCTGCAGGCTGCAGCCTATAATATTGTACACAGAATGCGGTATTTGACCCCTCTGTTCAACAGACAATTTATGAAAAAAGGAAATTAATCAATATAATCTTAGGAGTGAATAATCATTAGCAATATATTTTCTACAAGATCAGAAAACGCTTTTGCCCAAATATACAGCTCTTGTTTTGTTTTTTAGCTTTTCTTTTGAACAATGTTCTCATCCATCTGAGCTTGCCGAACGAAAATTTTGCATTAGTCATAAACGCGTGCACAGCCGTTTTATGCGTCTGTATGTTATGTCCTACACATCTTTAGTACGGCAGTGACTATATTCCCCTCGTACATAGCGACTGGTGAACGCTTTTGTTTTGTTTATTTCACTTACGGCTTTTTTTTTACTTCGCTTTACATAGTACGTTAGTACTGACTTAGATTTTGGCTGAATATAGAGAGAGAGGAAAAGTGCCCGCGATTCCGAGTTGGAGGACTTTTCTGAGCCATGCAGATACGAACTCTGATTTATCAGATGATTTATCAGACCCCGAAGGCAAAGAAGCTCGAGTGGCAAGAGGAAATTCGACCATTATACAGTTATATGTTTGAACCCTCGCAGAATACGGTGAAGGGCCGTGGGTGAAGTAACTCCAGGGAGCTCCAACGCGTTGGAGCTCCCTGGAGTTACGGGTGAAGTAGACCGAAAATGCTGTCTCTCGTTCGTTAGGTCGTCTTAGCTAACGAACGAGAGACAGAATTTTCGGTCTACGGGTGAAGCTGCTGTAGCTGCTGTCGTTGAAAAACAGATTGGAAGACTTGACTCCAAGTCTGATCTTTGGAATAGCTAAATCTTTTAGCTAGCTTATTCTTCTCTTCATGCCAAATTCGGAATACAGGCCAGGATCCTCAAAATCATCGCTGCAGTCTATTGTACTCCACTCACTTGGCCGGCCCTTGCCACTCTGCCCGCGTGAGCTTTACATTTGCGACCCACAATTTCCGTAGATTTTCATCTTTAGGGAAATGATGCGATGTAGGCTTACACCATCTTTAGGGGTCTTGCTACAGCCCGCAACTATACACCGATTAGGCATTATTGATGAAACTGTGTCCCAAAATCAAAGTTATTGTGAGGAATTAAACACACGAAAATACGCAATGCAAATGGTCGATACGGTGAATATCATGCTCGGCACCGGGCTGGGCCTGCCGGGGGCCTCCGGGCGCGCACGGTATAGGTTAGTGCAATATTTCCCCTTACTTTTCATGCGTCACAGATCACGTGATCACGATGTCGCTTCGATGGGATTTTTTAGGGGCGGGGCTTATGACTGTGTAAATCAGCAAAAATGTACTTTTCAAATGATTATAAAATATGAGTGAATGCATAAAAAATTGTGTGATGGATATTTTTTGGCTCCTGATGACACCTTCCTACGAAAAATGGGCAATTATTTTTTTATTTTAGTGACCCTTTAAACATTAAAAGAACTTCTATTCAGGAAATGAAGTAGACAGACTAAAATAGCAGGGTACGGTATGCATCCTCTACTGTGACCAACAATTTACACTCTACATGTAAATTGTACATACGTATTTACTTTGTAAGACCCTATTCACACTCATCAAATAGATCACTCTTGGCTGAAGTACATGTACCTTTTAACTCTATATATATAGTGGGATGAAAACTTTTTAAATGTTTAATGTATGAAAAAGATCCCTTTTCATCAGATGGCTGATTATACTTATGAATAGGACCCCTTTCATATAAAAATGATATCTACTCACTCTTGAACTTTATGATTTGACCTCAATGAGGGCACCCTTATTTTCCTGGTGTGAAAGGTCTCAGTCTAAAATGCATACATGTAGATTACATGTTGGGATACTTTCCAATTCCTACATGTAGGTTTGTAAGTAAGCACTTTATACGGACGAGGAAATAATTGTAGTTCATTACAGGTGCATGAAATCATCAAATAATACACGACTGCCCCCAGGAAGTCTACCTTTAAAACCTAGAACATTGACAACATGACATTGTGACGTCATAGTCCGGTACTCTACATTTCCGAGCAGTGCTTGTTGTCGGGAAATCCTGCCATGCTCGTGTTCTGTCAACATACATGAGAGCTCCATCACATCTCAAATAGCCCCCAAGAAAAGTGCAGGGAGACCAGCCTCCAATTAGCATTAGCATTGCGTATCCCCTTGCATTTCAGACTCGGGTATTGACATGTTCCTACATGTATGTAAATGAGCACTGACAATTGACATGTTGATTCGAATGACCATTACACACAAATGACATGATGTGTTCAACAAATGCTAGACAGGGTGATCACTCGTCAGACGGCAGTTGATTAAATAGAGATTTTTTTTTGCATTTACAGCATTATTATAGGTATAATTTGCACATGGCCTACCGGTATATTATATAGTTGGGGCCTACAAGTAAGAAGTTGAGGAGTCTAGCATCTGCAATGATCAGTTGACAGGTTTATACTGGACTGATATTTACAAAAAAAAGAACCCATGTATAGTTTTGGTAAGTTCCCGCAAGACTTTTTTCAATATTTCTTTGACTTTTGTTGATAAATAGCAAGATACTAGGAATATTAAGCTATGAATCTAGCTTTTTCTCCTCAAGGCGAATGTTAACATATACATATGAGAGGTGAAAAAAAATTAAATTAAATGCCCCACCTGGCACAAAAATTCCAATAACATCCATGTTCGACAGTGCAAAACCAATGGTCAGCTACAACATTGCAACTGTTTTGATACAAGTAAAACAACATGAAATTTTATATACATGTAGCATATATTCCATTCAAATTTAATTTTGCTACAGTGCTACTATTTATTAATTATCTGATTGACAGATGCTAGTTTTGTTAGGGGTCATACATGTACATGTATTTTGTAGCCAAAATTTAATTTTGCTATTGTGCTACCATTCTTTAATTATCTTAAGATTGACAGATGTTAGATATGTTACTGGTCTCACATGTGTATTTTGTAACAAGTTACATACTGTATGTTCCTTACTGTAAATCTGTAGAAAACCAAAAAGAACAACATAATACATCAACAAACCATTCTTGTATAATTAAGTATGAGCTATGAGTATTATGAATCCTTTTCCTGAGGCCGATAGGATGAAGATTCCAGATCCTGGAAATCTTCATTATCATGCTGTCTACTCCTAGAGTTCTGTACATCTAGTTGGACAGCCTGTCAATTTGGATGCATACACACACGCTCCTATTATTATGCCCCGTGGATGTCATTTCATTTTAAGAGTGGCCTGAAAATTAATCATCAGATTAACTTCTTAACTGGCTGCTTCGGCAAGAGACTGGTGGATGCTTCGGCAAGAGACTGGTGGATTTTCCAACGCAAAATGTCAAACTTTCCCTCAACTAATTATTCACATGTAGCAACATACAGTTACCAAGCAAAACCTTACTAATAAAATTTAATACAAAGGTACGTAAAGCTACATCCATCTCTATCTCTTGCTGTCTCTCTCCCTCTCTGTCTGTCTGTCCGTCTGCTTGTCTGTCTCCCTCACTATCATTCTCAGTCTCTTTCTCTCTTATTGATATCTTTTTTCCCTGTTCACTTTTAATCCCTATCCTAATATTAGCCTTGTTTGCTGAAGTCTCTAAATGAGTGAGCCCTGCTCCTGTTTGTATTATACCCCTTTGAAACCAGTTTCCCCCTTTTACATGTACTTCCCCGGTGAAAACCTCCAAATTTTACAAGCACAAATTCCTTAGGAACAAGTTACCTGGAGAAGTACCTGAGCATCTTTTAGACCGACCTCACTTGTTGCCATAGGTTCAATTCCATGTTCAATCAGCCGGAAGTCAGGTCAGCTTCAGGGTGCGCATGTTTGTGTTTTCGCGCAGGGTTTCAAAATGAAAGTCGATGCGACTACATGGGATCGTAGTGTGACCGGCCGGAAGTGATAATTGATCTCTGGCTTATTTCCAGGGCTGGGGAAATTCTCTGCAGACCTCGCAAACCAACCGCTTACCCGCTGCAACTCTCTTTCCCCGCATAAGTTCCCCCCCTTGGTTATGCCGGGAAGTTCTTCGGCTTTAAGCGGGTAACTTTTCCCTTGTTCCTTTCAGACCGGACCTTGCCCTGCGTAACTCTGAACTTACGGGAGGAACTTCCCGGGTAAGTGCTTGCTTTGAAAGGGGTATCAGTTGGTACATGTACAATGTCCAGTACACGCTTTCATTTTAATTCCCCCCCCCTCCCCACCGTTTTTATTTGCTATTATTCACCAATGAGTAAGTTATCTTCGGAGTGGATAAGTAATACAAAAAAATTTGTATTTGTTTCACTTTCTATTCCTGAAGCTTATATTGGGATTCACAGCCTTTGCAGAAAAGCAGCTCTTCAAATCATGATTTAATCAAATAACATCAAACTTGTGTTAGCTTGTCATGCCCCCTTCTGTCTTTGTCTCTGCCTGCCTGCCTGTCGATGTCTCCCTGTCTGCCTCTCTCCTTTAGCCATATCGTACAAATGTATTTCTGAGAATAGTGTTGAACAGAGGCGTTTTTGTCCTGCACTCATCAGAGTAAACCGCAACAATGGACAGAAAGCCGAAATTGAACAACATAAAACGGAAACCAAACATCTATTCAGTTTCATGTATTTCTGTATATCAAAATGTATTGTCTCTCGACATCTGATCTTTACTGATGTACATTGTCTATATGCTTGTTCTGTTTCTTGCTTTCTTTCTCTTCTCTCCCCCCCCCCCCCCCCTCTCTCTATCTTTCTCCATCTGCACTTTTTCACGGCATCTCTGCTTCTGTTTATCTGTCTATCTATCTATCTATCTCTCCATCAGCCCCACTGACATGACCTTACCTATTTGTCTTTCTAGATCTGCGAGCTCTGCAGCCGTTCCTCTGGGCAAGATGCCTGGGTCCGTGAAGCTTGTTCTGAAGAGGGTACCCAGACAAAAGATGACCATTACAGCTGCGATGAGGGGGATGGCTATCGTGACTCTGTTAGCAAGGTATGGAGAGCTGTGCATTGAAAGGAGGAAAACATGCAGAGATGAACAAGGAGAGAATAATAACATGAGGATAATAATGAACTGTTTTCATACATGTAGCACTTTTCAAACTGATACTGTTTAACTCTTACTGTGCCAAGGGGATAGCTCTCTTCAAAATTTTACCAAAATGTGATCAATGCTTACTTTTCAAATGCCTGCACTTCATTAACCATCTATTATTTCACAAAATATTGTGTACAAGACTTGTAGGAAATTTATTATTATTTCTTTTGATACCAAACATTATTACTTTACCCAACTTTATTAACCATCTATTGTTTCACAAAGGAAATTTATTATTATTTCTTATGATACCAAACATTATTACTTTATCCAACTTTATGCATAAGAATGACTGAAAATTACATTTGAGTTTCTTTTTTTGTCCATTATATTTTGGTTTCTCATTTGTTTAATATTGTTCAATGTTGAAATAAGGTAATATCTTTTTAAAAATCTGCAGTTTTCTCTGAAATTTTCTATGGTTGTATATAATTATAATCATATATTTAGAATGCTTGATTTCCGCTCAAAATTTTGATACACATTGACGACCACATACATTTCCTGTGGTTGAGCAATAAGCCAGTTCGGGGTTAGCGCATGGTACTGAGATTGTACAAATGACCCCAAATATCCACAGATGTTTTAGACATGGAGGGTCCCTTTATGTGCACTTCAGAAAAATAACTCTGGGAGTGATAGAGGTGCCTCATGAATAGCTTTTGTTTCCCCCTTTAAAAAGAATACTTCCACCTGGATATCATGGAATGCACCATTAGTGCATAATTGAATAATGATTACATGACATTCATGAGCACATATCGAATGTTAGTGTCAGTGGGTTTTAGAATTTGGTACAGATGACCTTTATCTGCTCATGCTCAGATTGCAACCCCGAACTGGCTTATTGGTGAATGAAAATGACAAGTCTATCTGTGTCATATATACGTGCCATCGGCACTGAAAGAGTTAAAGCACTTTACAGTGAACTAGTACTGTACTGTTACCCTGTTCATTGGATTAAATATAAGTGCAAATTTATGCATCCTTTCTTTGAATCCATTTGTTACTTTTTTATGCTGATTCAAACCACAATTATACTGAGTCTCACAATCTACTGGGTACATGTACATGTAACATTGTATGCATACAACTGGATAGAGATAACCAATAAACAGTGATAGTCAATAAAAAGGAAATCCATATTCAAGCCACTACATGTATATTAAAACAAAAAAATAAGTGAAGTCTTTGAAGTGTATTATAATAGTATGATAATGGATAATGTCTTCTTTAATTTGACAGGCTGCTCATGAAATGCTATAATGGAGGACTTGAGCACTGGCCATTTTTAAAAATCATGTCAAAATCGTCTTTGCCCAAGTTTGGGCTGAATGGTGTTCAAGAGTTACATGTACTTTCATTTATTTGTGAGTGAATCAGCTGGAATGGAGATTGGAGACCATTCAACCAACCTTGGGTTGACCATCCATTTTATTCAGACCTTGGGCAGAGGCAAATTTGACATGAATCAGGAAAAATGTGTACTGTTCAGCTGTCCATGGTCGGATTTTATTGATCAAGGTGTCAAATTAAAGAAAACTTGATAGGCTACAATATGAGTGTCTTAGATTCGATTCATATGTACCGATTGCAACGATATTTAGGGCTGAATCTGGGTTTACTTTTTCTTGACTCACAATGTATACATAACAAGTCTTGTGTAAACCCCAAGACCTTTGTGTTGCTGTTCTGGAGTTCATAGCAATTGATTTCTACCACCTCTATTAAAAAGAGGAGGAATTAGGTGGAAATTTGGAAGCAAACAAAGGAAAGAAATTAAGGTAGACACAAAGAAACAAAGGAGAAAGAAGAGAAAAAAGAGAATGTGTGAGTGGTATCAAATGATGTAACTATGAAATTTATGCCAGGCAGACAAGAATAAGGATAAACGCGAAACACACAAAAAAGAAGAAAACAACAAAGACAAAAAACAAAATTGTAGAACTTGTACATGTATAAACAATTAAAGTAGAATGGGTTAAACAAATGTACAGAAGGAAAGAGGACAGGAGAAATTCAGGATGGATAGGGAGAGAGAAATTGGGCCAGGGTTATAGAGAAAGTGAGATAGGCGTGGGTGAATAGGAGTAGGAAGACAGCAAAAAGGCACGCAATTCAATAAAAGGTAATCAAATACAAAGTCAAGTCTTGAAGAGGTAGAAAAATCAATCATAATTGATTTGGGGGTCTAAAGGTAGATTTCAGATTTTCTGCTTTCAGAATTGGATCACAGGGCACTTTGCTCCCAGGCATTAATAGATTTGGCACTTTGCAGGATGATGCTCAACTTCCCAGCTGCCAACCACCCAGTACATGTTTCCAAAGATGTTCAAATTCCTTTATGTGCAATATATGTTAAATGTGAATTCATTATGTTACATTTAAATTTCACGGTACTCATGTCACACTTGTGATCAGCATACTGCCATGACTTCATTTTTTGAAATTTAAAATTTTCTAATTTTAAGTAATGAATATGCCTGAAATTTTATTGCTTAATATTAATTGCTGTTCTTTATATGTAATACTTAATCAATTTCATTTATCTCTTTGCTTTTCATTTATTTATTATTATTCCATATACATGTACATGTAACTAGAGCACTCGGAGGGGGGACCTTTACGAGTACATGTACATGTATCCCCCGAACCCGTCACCCATCCCGCATTTGAATCAATGTTGTGACTGAAATGGATAAAGTGGCAATTTGGGATCTCGGGTATCACTGCTGACAAAAATGACCTTTTTGTACAATTTTGTCATTTTTTAGTTGTTTTGAAAATGAAGGTGATCCGACAAAAACTGCAGCCGGTAGAGCGCTCACAAGAAAGTCTTTACTATTTCTTTAAAAAATATGGTTACCATAGCAACGATGACTCCACCCACACCAAAAACAATAGGCGTCTTCATCTTACCATAATGCACCTCCATGCGAAATTTGAAGGTGATCTGACAAAAACTGCAGCCGGTATAGACCGCTCACAAGAAAATCTTTACCATTTCTTTAAAAAATATGGTTACCATGGCAACAATGTCGACTCCGCCCACACCAAAAACAATAGGCGTCTTCATCTTACCATAATGCACCTCCATGCGAAATTTGAAGGTGATCCGACAAGAACTGCAGCCGGTAGAGCGCTCACAAGAAAATCTTTACCATTTCTTTAAAAAATATGGTTACCATGGCAACAATGTCGACTCCGCCCACACCAAAAACAATAGGCGTCTTCATCTTACCATAATGCACCTCCATGTGAAATTTGAAGGTGATCCGACAAAAACTGCAGCCAGTAGAGCGCTCACAAGAAAATCTCTGCGGCGGACGCGGCGCGACGATGCCAAATCCATAGTATCTCCGAACACTGGTTCAGGGGATACAATAATGACAGTAGGCCTTTCTACAGTACATTATCTACATAGTAACATATTGTTTTTGCCTCTTTATATTTGATGCTTTTAATGTGGTTTAATATATACACGAATATTTATTTTGATATATATTTTCCAATTTTGTATATTTGTATATATGCATTCTAACATTATTGTTTTTTTTTTGTAATAATAATTGAATACATGTATATGACATGTCTGTAAACTCACTTTGTTAATCTTTAATAGGACTTTTCGCCAAGATCAAATAAAACTGAATTGAATTTAAATTTGGATTTGAATGTGCACTGTACATGTACACGTATGCACGTTCAAAGAAATTTCAGGTGCCCGGCATGTACAACCTACACAGAATGATCTGAAAAAAATATCTGAACTGTAATTCAAAAGGATAATTTCTCCAATGGAATTGCATGTACATGTATACATGTATAAACCTTCCTGTTTGCACATAATTTGTAGACTTATCGATGACAGTTTTCAGAACTTCTTTCTTGTCTATTCTATCCCAGGCTTTTACTCAATTCATCACAACTACCAATTCAAAAATGAATGGACCACAACTCAATTTAATTGATGTACAATACTATTAATTACTCCATTGCGTACATGTATTATACTAATTAAACACCACACCCTCCTCCCAAAATATTTATACAAGACAACTTGCTCACAAGTATTAAGTTTTCTCTTGTGATGTATCGTAAAATTGTTGATATTTATAAAGTTCCTTCAATCTGTGTGCACAACACTGAACACCCTGTATTCTTTTGTATGTTCTGACACAATCATAGTTTGTTTGTTTATAGCATTGCATGTTTGCTTATTAAAATTTACATACACTGTATGCAATGTACATGTACATGTAAGTGTTAGCCTACATGTATATTGTACCAGGAGAAATAAATATGTTAGGGTACATGTAAGTTCAAGAATACCATGAATGTATCCTTACAAAGTACATGTACTAGCAAATATATGTACATACGTGTATGTATGCATAGAAAATTTGAAATTTGATTCAAACCATTGGTCTTCCTCGTTAATTGCACAGTAGGACAACGCAACACCATTATTAAGACCTGATGTACTATTGATACAAACTAAACTTCTGACTGTACATGAATGTATTAGTTTAGATATCGATATTACTAGGAAAATATACTTTATTTATTCAGGAGCAGGAAATGACTATCATACATGTAGCTATGGTTGAATGGTCCGCTCATTGTCAGGTCAGTATGACAGTGCAAAACTATCAGCAAAAAGGAAATAGCACAAAAACATTAACTCCCTATTTGGGTGTGCCTTCATATAATCAAATCAATCTGCAAATCATTTTATTGGATAATGAATAACACATGGGCCATTTACATGTACACATGTACATTGTACATTTAATGTACAATATAGGTCGATATTCAGAGAACACTTACATTAACAGATCAAGTCAGATGTAATAATGTACATTGTACATGTACGCCAACAAGAACAAGCAGTGTTGGGTTTTTGCATACAAGCATACAACAATTTTATATAACCTGCCTCCATATGAAACAAATATGGCTTTAAAAAAAAGACAAAGAAAAAGAAAAAGAAAACTTATTTCATGTATACATTTTGAGAAAAGAATGATGCACAATCAGTATGTGCACCTGAATATAAGTAGCGGCTTCAAGGTCATACAGTGTATCACAAACATGGGATTTACCCCTGAAAATATGTGTACTTCACCATTCTAGGTACATGCACATTTACATGTACATGCATGTACCCAACAGCGTTACACTTCTCAGTATTCAGTATGATATAAATAGGGATGACAACTAAGTGCGATCAACCGTAACAATCCTGTATGCTAACAATGCATTCGGGAGAGACGTTGTTTCGAAAACTTCTATTTGACATGCTATACTCGCATGAAACTATATAGCATACGAGTGTGTGTATGAAAATGAAAACTGGGCCCTGTTGCATTAAACTTAACACTAACGGTTAAACTTTACCATCAGTGGTAACTCCCATGGAAACCTTGATTTTGATTGGCTGTTGAGTGATGTTACATTGGTACACGTGTAGTTACCATTGATAGCAGAGTTACATGTACCATCAATGGTAGTCTTATGCAACGGGGCCCTGGGGGGTGTTTCATGAAAGGACTTGTCAAATATTTTATCCGACAAATTTGTTCTCGGCCAATCAGATGCAAGGATTTCACGTAGCTTTAACAGTTGTCGGATAAAATATCTGACAAATTCCTTTTGTGAAACGTTCCCCTGGAGAGCGTTTCATCAAGCGTTTTGTCAGTGATTTTTACCAACAACTGTTATAAGCTACTGAAATCCTTGCATCTGATTGGCTGAGAGCAAATTAGTCAGTAAATATCACTGACAAACGCTTGATGAAACGCTCCCCAGGTTTGGAAAAGTTCAAAGCAACTACATGTAGCATGTATGATTTATGAATGTAGCATTCATATCAATCCTATTGTGACATCACTCTACATTTTGTAGTTTGGCTCAATAACGTTGGATTCAGAGCTCTAAAAAATATACGTAATGTAGGTGCAGGAGTCGAAAGAGCAAACATTTCTGCACACAAGTTGTCAATTTTTGTTGCATGGACCATACTGTGTTTGATGCCAGGAATTTTAAAAACTAGAAAAAGCTGTAAAATCATTGAATTGGCAACACACTGAGAGGTTCAATATCATTGTTTTTTAATCGAAATTGGCAATTTTTTTCCAACTTTTCGACAAAAATTCATAACCATGTATTATTTTCAAAGATATTATTACACAGGGCTTGACACTGATAATTTGGTGGTCTAGTTGGTCCACCAAATTTGACCAAAACAATCAGTTTTGGTGGTCCATATTACATGTACATGTAGATCTAAATAATAAAATGAAAAGATTTTTTTCAAAATGTTTAGAATTATTGTTGCGGTATTATTTTCAATTTCATGACATGTGCTTGACCTTTCACTTCCACATACTGTAAAAGCTGTTATTTTCGCGAATTTTGAGAGTTGATGTTGGGACGGAAATTTAACAGCTCCCAAAAATATTGCCACTTGATTACGACTGCACTAATTTATGCCAAAGAAGAAGTGAAGCCTGAGAAAACCGGACCGCAGATCACTATGATTGAAGCTTAAATTATCATCTAATACATTTGATAGGTGCTAGCATTAATGTACATAAATTCTACTATGTAAAAGTTGGTTAGAGACTTAAATTTCACTTTTATTCTGGCTCAGAGCTAAAATATCATGCCTTAAAGGGGAAGTCCAGTCTAAATATTGTATAACTTGGTTTTATTAGAAGCAGAAAAATCAGACAGGTCTACAGACAACTACATGTAATAAGAAAGTTATGAATATTTTTAGTGGCATGAAAAACTAGACAAACAATGAAAATCACTAGACAAATTGGCAACTCAGTCATTGGTTTGTGATGTCATTGGTACACAACTCACCAATAATTTTGTTTATATTCATAATACAAATTCTCAAATTTTGTCCAAGAATATGAATATTTACATAAGGGCAATTCCATGAAAAATGTTCACTTTAGTAAAAAAATGAAGTTTGCAATTGCACTTAAACTCTCAAATATTCTTGAAAAGTAATGTATAAATGTTCATTTTCCAATAGACAAATCATTAAACTGACAAATTTTCGTATTTTTTTTCCACCAGTGAAAATCTAATATGATGTATCGCAATAACACAAAAATGTGGCTATTTTTGAAGAGTTTATTCTTCCTGTCTCTAATGAAGGCCTAAAATCTACTGGAGGTCTCCTTCAACTTTTAAACAGTAGTTCAGTGTACATATCAACAGAAAATCACAATGAATGTTTATATCATTCATCAATTTTCGAGGCATTGATCCTCAAAATTGTGTGATTTCTTTATCATTAGAAGTGTCATGTCTGTTACGTTTTTCACTTAAAGTTTTCATAGCCAACAGGAAATTTGTATTTGGTTACTGTAAATTCAGTTTCTATGTTAGAACTAAATCCCCTTACATGTGTATAGCAACCATTTTTCCTTACCACTGTCAGTTTTCAAGCAAATGGCGTAACGGACATGACACTTTATATACGACAAGTGGCAGAAACCACATTGTGGGCTCCATTTAATAGATTGATTGTTATTTTCAATTGCTTGAGGATAGTGGGATGTTTCTAGATACTAGTGACTCATAAATATAAATCTGCTTGTTATATTTAAGACACAACAACAAGCAGATTTTCCAGTTTACCCATGGAAGTCTGTAGATTTCAGATGATCTTGCTAGCCCTGTTATGTAATCCCATTCCAACATCTTGATCATGATTGATGACCAACATGCAGCAGCAGGTATGTCCCTGTTTATTTACATAGTGGATTACTGAAGCCAAGACAATGCAGTTCCACTATTGGCCATCTCCCTAGCACTTTTCCATGATAACTTAGACCTCATTTCATAATGACACTGGTTTTGTGGAACTGCTTTAGTGCATGTTGCAGATACATGTAGTTAACTTTCTTTCTTTAAAACTGATGTGAATCATTCAGGACATTTTCATGATATGTTCAAACTTTTGATCAGGTCTGGTTCATTAAGTTTTCTTTGCCTCAAAGCTTGAGACGTGCTCTACTTTGTTGTATGTTGTTGTGGTACTCTAAGCATTATATTCCATGCATTGTAGTATAGTTGTTAGATCACTAAAACCTGCAAAAAAGAACTTAGATGTGTTACTATTTAACATTTGGTAGTAGTACTGAGCTGTTAGTTTTGTCTTTTTTATGCCAAATGTTTTTTTGAAAGAAAGAAGTGAAGATATGGTTCACTTCACAAGGGTGTCATGTCCGTTACGCTAGCATATTAATACTATCTGAGAAATATTAGCCTATAAAGGAGAAATATTAGCCTATAAAGGAGAAAACACCATAGCATCAACTAATAATTTGTTCTGTTTTGGTATGGAGGGTAGTATTAACTAAAATGTATCATAAATTGTAGCTAGCTGGTGCAGAAGCAAGTTTGCTTTATTTTTTATATCTTGTGTAAACATTGAAAAACCAACCCTTCTAAAATTACAGAAATATATGAGATAGTACAGAATACCAGTTATGATGTGTGTCCCTATCTTTCAACCTTACTATATGAACAATAAAATATCTGCCATATCTCGTAATAAAACAAATATGTCCGCTCACAAAAAGTGGACAAAACTGTCATGTCCGTTACGCTCAATGCGTCATGTCCGTTACGCTACATTCTGAGCTATAAAAAAAAGAATGCAATGTAAAACTAATCTCAAACATGAATTTATGATTACAGCATGACTTTAAGTTTTAATTAATACCCAAACCAGGTTCATTCTATCCCAAAACTCACAGGAGTTTTCATAATAAAAAGTAGGTTAAAAAGCCTTGTCCATTTTGTGTCATGTCCGTTACGCTCACAACGAGTGCATTTTCTCCACAACCGTTCAATAAAATGATGTGAAATTTCATGAGTATATCCCTGATAGTCAAATGTGTCTGATAAACTCAATAAGAATTGTTTGGAGACTGCCAATTCTATTGTGTGATGTTTTGAATTACAAAAAACTGTCTGAATGTCATGTCCGTTACGCTGGAATTGATCATAACTTGAACCAAATATGATTTTGCATGTATAAACATTTACAAAATATTTCAGGAACTTAAAAATATTGATATTGTTTTCAAAATATTACAGTTCCATAAAAACTCATCTTTTATGTGTATAAATATTCATATTTTCATGATTTTTACAGAAAATTATTTATTCTGTATTAGTGTATACATGCAAAAACATATTACTATAAATATAATTTGGTTCAAGTCATGAGGAAATCACATTCTTGGACAAAAATTTAAATTTGTATTATAAATATAAACAAAATACATGTAGTTGGTGAGTTGTGTACCCATGACATCACAGATTCATGACTGAGTTGCCAATTTGTCTAGTGATTTTCCAATTTGTCTAGTGACTTTCATTGTTTCTCCAGTTTTTCATGCCACTAAAAAATTCATATATAACTTTCTTATTAGTTGTCCGATTTTCCTCAAACCTTTTTTGATCTGTTGGTCTGATTTTTCTGCTTCTATCAAAACCAAGTAATTTTTGGACCGGACTTCCCCTTTAATTCATTCTCCAGTGAAAGACATTTTATACATGTATATTCTTTCAGATTTGATGTCAAATTATTGAATTTCTTTGATTATTTTTCATTCTCAAACACAGTATAGTCACTTGACTCATGTTTGCGATCGTAAAATCTGCTATCATGATCGCAAACGTCAGTCACGTGACTTATACATGTATGTACATGTGTGAGAAGGAAGGATATTTGGAGAAATTCAATATTTTGACACCAAACCCAACTTTTTAAAACAGGAATTTAACAAAAAATCAAATTAAAGAAAAGAATACAAATGTCTTTTATGAGAGATCGAATTGTGGCATGAGGTTTCAGTTTTGAGCTACAATTTAAGTGAAATTTAAGCCAATTTTTTGAAGTGTCTAACCAACTTTTACATGGTAGAGTTTATGTTCAAATCAACGCAACACTCTCTGTTATCAACACGCGAACATTTTGTGAAAATGTGTGTCGCAGTTGAACATCGCGTTTGAGCTCTTTCCTTGTTTTGGGGGGATCGCCGATTCAAAATTTTTGGTGGTCACCACATCATTTTGGTGGACTTTTACCTCCGGACCACCGCTAGTGTCGAGCCCTGTATTACACCTTTCAATATTAAAACCACGTACATTTTGTAGTTCTAAAAGAAAAATATTATTGTTGCCAATTTGAAGAACAAAATGTGATCTTGACTGAAGTTGACTGTCCTATTAAAAGGGATAACAGACTAACAGCAGTCCCTTAAATCAACAGCTAAGAAAATGTTGAGATGTACATGTACATGTAGGCCCGACATTGAAAACAGACTAAAGAGCAATGGCTGAAAATGTACTGTTCTTCAGCAAGTCAATATTTCAGTAAACAAGTGGTCGATCACTCTATATTTTTTCTTGAACTTTCAGTAGATGAAGCAGAATAAATATTTTTCCTGCCACTATGACACTCAGTCACCCACTGCATTCACGGTTATCAAGGCTACATTTCATGAACCTTATATTTGTGCAAAAGGAAGTTGTAATTACTTTATCATAGCAATGATCAATCCCTCCTGATATTAGTGCACATTAATGTACACACAATGATTTATGCTTTACAATTAAACATGTCATTATTACATACATGTACAGTGTATGTACATGATAGTCATGTGCATTGTGTACAGTCTGTTCTCAAATAGATGTACACTGTAGACACCTACAAAAAATGTAGACACATAGAATGTACTTGTAGGTCTACGTGTATATTAATAACAATAAACATATCTTGTGATAATTTCAATTAAAGTTTGACATCATGTATGGATTAACGTAGCTTCAATACGCTAATCCAAGGTTTCCATAGATTAATCCCCTTCATTGGCCAAGGCAATATTCTCCAAAATCATTTATAGAAGCATTATGCTGACAGGAAATACCTGATTAGCAACTCCTACCTAAATAAATTGACTCTAAAGAAAGGGAATCTTGGCTGTACAGAGGGAAAAAGACAAGTTCTCTGTTATACAAAGATAATGGAACATACATGTACCATATACACATGTATACATGTATCAAGTCACACAATACAGTCAGTTACATGTACATGTAACTACATGTACACAAGTCGAATCTGTTGGGACCACAACAAATATGCAAAATTCGACTTAGGAAATGTAAATTTATAACACAATGTTTTGCATAGTTTGGTAAAAAAAAATATGATTCGACTTAATAGGGAAAGTTCGACTTACTGTATGCGACTTTGAGTTTACATTGCAAGGTTAAGTGTATATTCATACATGTACATGTACCCAAGCAATATTTCACTTTGACCAAATACATGTATTACATACATGTATACATATCTTTTTTGTTTGTTGTCTCTTTTTATTTTGTCTTTTTTTTTAAAGTTGCCTAGAAAACAATTTTACTTGCTGGTATAGTGATTTCTCTGGTTGAAAAACAGGTACCGTAAAACCAGCAACTTTTGCGGCATAAAACTTTCGCGAATTGCATTAATTGGATGCTGTTTCAATTGTGATTTGATTATTTCACGGCATGAAACTTTCGTGATTCTCGACCACTCATGAAGTTCGCAAAAAGTTTCATGCACGTGAAAATATCTGGTTTAACAGTATAAAGAATGTCATAGTAATTATTCAGTTATACATGTGTGTTATTGGGAAA
The DNA here is from genome assembly GCA_025617745.1 of Heliocidaris erythrogramma. Lineage (NCBI taxonomy): Eukaryota > Metazoa > Echinodermata > Echinoidea > Camarodonta > Echinometridae > Heliocidaris > Heliocidaris erythrogramma. Next base: position 14,346,276 of record CM046858.1, read on the forward strand.
TTCCAAGCTGTTTTGCCCCTATATTACCAACGGCATATATATACACTGTACATGTACATGTAGGGTTTTACTGATATTTAAAATAAGAATTTGATCAGGAGAAATATGAAGTAAAATCACACATTTGATGTCAGTTTATGTTAAAAATTACCATACATGTACTGTAAAAGTGCAAATATTCGCTTGAAATGCGCAAAAGTTTCCCCACAGCAAAATACACATTTACAGCTCCTTGGAGTACATTTTGTAGCCCATTCACCATTTGCACTGCAAGTCCCTTTGAAACGGTTACAAAAAGCGTAATGATCTGCACGTGTAAATGCCGATTATCTGAAAATATGATCTGCAGTAACCACAGCACTGAAACTAGGGAGCTAAATTTAGACTATTTATAATAGAGAAGAACGAGGGTGTGTGCCTACTACAATTGCTTTTAAAATGCACAGTTACACAGAAAACATGTATCCTCAAGCGAATTGTGCTAGATCAGGATGTACTTTCTCCATGTACATCGTATACTTCTGTAGAATATACGATGTACAAGTACACTATTTCACGTTATTCAAACAGGAAATGCGTAAAACAATGTACAGGTAGCAATGAAAAAAAAAAATAATGCACAGTAGCCAAGGATGCTTCAAACATGAAAATAAATGTATTGTAAAGCTCTCTGAAAAAAAAATGCCCCTGGTTAACAAAGTGTTATAACTATCAAAACAAAATTTAATGGAGGCTTTTGAACAAACTAGTTATTTTTGTTTTTGTTTTAATACAGTACCATCAAGCAATCAATAATCTAACATCACCAGGTATTCATAGACTAGTACTCCTTGCAAACATAGCATGTGTTCTGAACTCTTATTTTAATTTAAAGGGATACGCCACCAGGTGGCCGTGGGGAAATTCAGGATTGCGTACGCCCCATTCACTCGTACCACGCGTCCGTTGGACTACTGGGATTACATTTCGGACTGCACGAAGCCGACCGAATCTCTCACGAGAGCTTGAGCTCAGGCGGAGCGTGCATGTTGCGCGGCGAACAGTCTGTCCGAAGTTTGTGCCGAGCGGGGCAACGGCATGATCAGGTAATGATCACGGTGCCCTCACGCGGCATAAAATCATCCACAATCTGTGGTTGAGTATCCCTTTAAACTCCAGTCTACAGGACTTAAGATTACTCCTAGATGCAGTTTGCATTTCTGTACAAAGTTAAACCTCACTTAGAGTCTAGACTGCGCTGGAGTTGAAGTTAAACCAGAGTTCAGAATAAATCTTTAACTCCGGTTTAAAGGGCAGACTGGGTTTAAACCACACTTAGACTGTGGTTTAAGTTAAACTAGAGTTCAGCATACATGTATGGGCCATACTGCTTGGCTGTTGTTTCTGTCGAGTATACCTTTTGACACAATGGCCTGTATTCTAGTAATTCAGTTAAAACCGACTTGACTAAAGTTATTATAAATTACAATTTTAGAACAAGCTTAAACCTACAGTATGTAGAGTCAGGTTTAAATATTAGTGGAATATGGACCAATAGTGCTTGGTGTAACCAAAGCTGACACAAATCTTACATTCTCACTTGACTATGAAGTAATTAAATTTATAAATCATAATACTTACTCAAAAGCAAAGAACATTGCGCTGACCATAAGAATAAGGAATGTGGTCAGATAGAAGATCCCCTTCTGTTTAGCCATCAAAATCCGGCCATCGCAGAAATAAGAGTTCCTTCCTGGCAATACCTGCCATTTTTTCTGCATCGTCGTCGTCGTCGCCATGGTGGGCGAGGTCATCCTGGAGTTCGTGCTCCCCGGCACCACCTTGTTATGTGATTCCAGATTTATTTCCACAGCGTCACTGTCTTGGGCTTGGTTGGAGAGAGTGTTGGAGGAATCATCCAGCAGTCTTGTCTGGGTGTTCGTTGCCAGAGAGCCAGGTGAAACCATTAAGTCCTTCTGGAAAGGTTACAGAGATTAAACAAAAAAAAAAGAAAGTTCTATTAAAAAATACCTCCTCATATTTGCAATGGCTGAGGACTGGGAAAGTAGGGGGGGGGGCCTCAGTTGTGCTGACTAAATTTGATTTTCAATACATTCACTGCCTTAAGCCTGATTTATTACATGACCATGAATCATCTTTTAAATTTTGAAGGCCATTTGGTTACAAACCTGATGATTAATGGGGAAGTCCCACTGATATTTACATGTAGGTGGTTTTTTCACTGTTAAAATGGGGAAGTCCACCATAGTATTTAGTTGATTTGAATATAAAAAGCAGAAAAATGAGAGAAATAGATTAGCGCAAGTTTGAGCAAAATCTGACAAAAAGTAAGAAAGCTATGAATTTTTAAAGTTGCAATCGATGAAACACAATTGGCAACTCTGTGACGTATCTTTGTCCACAGGGGGTACGTGCCCCCCCCCCAAAAAAAAAGCCTTTTTTTTTTTCTTTGCTTGTCCGGAGAGACACAAAAATACTGAGGTTTTTTTTTTTTTGCTGGTCAGAGAATTTTTGTTTGGAGGGAAAAAGCCTTTTTTTTTTTGGTGTGTGCCCCCCCCCCCGTTTACTAAATCCTGGATCCGCCACTGACAGTCCCGTACTGGTTTGAGCCTGAGTGCCCTCTCCCCAAAGATACTGACTGCAAATTATTTGGCATAAAATATGGCATAGCCACACTGTACCTCTGCAACTTAAGAGGTTGATCAGGGTCAAATTTGCACAGCCCTACTACATGTACATGCAAATTGGTTCTGTGAATGGGGGTAACCAAATCCAAAACATTAAAGGGCAATCCAACCTTTGTAAAAAGCCGATTTGTATAAAAGCAGGAAAATAAGAGAAACAGGATGGTGAAAGTTTAAATGAAATCACTACATGTACATGTACATCTATGCGAATCTCAAATTGGCAATTTGGTGAATCGATTGTGATGTATTCACGGTCAACTTCATGTACACCAAATTCAAAATATCATTCAATTCTGGTTTTCTTCTGAGTGCTGTTCACCTCCATCTACTCCCAGTATATTCTAGGTAGCATATATTGTTACAGGTCCTCCAAAAAGAAAAAGACCCTTCTGAGTTATACATTTTGAAAAATTGACACTTTAATTATTTTTTGTGTTGGAGTGAATGGGAAAGTTGACTTCAGCTACATCACAGTGACCATACTGATACGGCCAATTTGAAATTCCCATATGTACAGTATAGTGATTACAACTTTAAAAAAAATCATAACTTTCTTATTAAATGCTTAAACACAATTTCATTCAGATTTTCACCAATCTGCTTCTCTGATATTTCTGCCTTCACACAAATCAAATTATCAAAAAGGTAGGATTGCCCTTTAATGTGTAAAAATTTAACTTTCCTCATGTTCTGCAAAACACACTCATACATGATGGAAACACTGTACACAGACACCTAAAGAGTTGCGACTTTGTCAATAGGTGAGTGTGTGTAAAAAAAAAAATTTGCAAACCCTTGTTGATGATTTTTACATGTACATGAGCAAGATCACTGGCTAAAAACAAAGTACATGTAGAGCTACGAAAAAAAGAAAGAAAAAAGATTGGAATTTCCTTGGATTTTCACCGATCTGTTTCTATCATTTTTCTGCTTTTATTACATCTACCGGTATCTAATATCGGGTGGACTTTTCATAAAATATAAAGTCAAATAATAACAAATTCAAAACAATGTCCAAATGAACACGACCTTGAAATTAAACGGATGCCAGCCAAAAAGGCACAATTGTCCCTTACGATCGATGGAATACCTGCATACAGTACACCCATGCACTATGCAAGGTTATTTGTAGATAGCAAATGACATATGCCGATCCAAATTCAGTATACATGTACACAAGTGTGTAGGGGGGTCAGGCTATTATTAAACTTGGCACTAGGTCTACGCCTAGGGCGAACTCGGCGCTGCAGATCTCTGAAACTAGCGGAGGAAGAAGAAGAAGAAAAAGTCCACGCTACGCACCTTTTTTAGCCTCAAATTTCATATTTTGTATAATTTTACTTCTTGAATTTTCAACATTGCTTTTTTGCTAATCATTTTATGCATTGATATCAAATAATTTTGAATGTGTATCATGGTGTTTTGAAATGTGTAATCAATGCGAAATTCAACAAAAGTATTCGCGATCAATTAATCTCTTCAGGCTCACTCAGCTGTGATTTTCCACCAAGGCCGAGTTCACCAGGATCATGTGTAAGCCCCTTAACAAATGTTTTTTATTAAAGGGAAATTAACCTCAGCGTATGAATTAGCTTATTTTGAATGGTGTAGTATATGCCTCTTATTTGATACATGCAATTTCATGTAAAAACACAGGATATAGATATAAATCACTATTTTCCAGCCAAGTTATCGTCTGCTAGCAATAATAAGGGGGCTGCCATTACTTTATGTGTACACGAACATATTTTTCATCCCAAGTAAAATTTCCTTCATCGTTAACTTGTAATTGATTTTTAGAGGACAAATATATATTAGATAAAGTCACATATTCTGAAATGTAAGTTTAGTTTTATATATTTTTTAAAAGGTCTTAATTTGTTCATAAAAAATATACTTCATAAAAAATATACGTCAAGGACGGAGAATTGACGTCAAGGACGGAGACAATCGTAACAATACCAAAACAAAGCGAGGAATCTGCTTTACAGGATGGCTATTAGAACTCATGGGTCGTCAATTATCTAGGCCCATGGCCAATAACAATCGTAATACAATCAGAACAAAGCGACGTATCTGTTGTAAAGGTAGGCTATTATCAATGCATATGGTACCTAATGATCCGTGTCATGCACAAAATGGCAGCCTCCATGGAAAGACGTAGCAGACAATAGGTGCATCTAGAATATCACGTGGGGTTACTTGTCCTTTAACATCGCAACTTATCGACTGGGGGTGGGGCATAAAAAACACAACAAATTTGACAAAATGATTGAAAAAGTGAAGGAAAATAAACCAGGCATTATTTGCCATTAAGCAGAAGAAATCAAAAGAGTATTCAGTCATGTCAGTTATTCCATTGGAGAAAAAGGGCCCTATTCAGAAAGACAGAAAAAAAAAACGTTTATTCCGTCAAGAGACACGCGTCTGAATACAGCATAGCCAGGATTAATGCTAAATTTTGAAGTCTTCGTAGATGGCGCTAAGCCAGTTGAGACTTCAAAATTTAGCATTAATGGAAATTTCGTCACACATCTCCACCACTGTACCACATCGTATAGTTTCGATCGATTATGGTTGTATCGTCGACATCGACAGTGCCGCCATTTTACATCTGCATGACAAGAAGAGGCATGGATACACAAACACTGGTGAGTTCTCTGAAATTTCTTATGATCTTTTTTTGCATTTTTGGGTGAAAATACTGTCAATCAAAAAGAAATTCTAATTGCAAACGTTTCCCTAGGAGGAAACACTGTGGGGAAGGGCCTGTCGGTCGCGGGAGTTATCAGAAAACTGTGGTTTCAGGGCATTTTCATGTCCTGCTAACCCGTACGCAATTTGATTGCTGGGGATGAACGCCTGGCTTCGTGATGTAAAAGGCGAATAGCCAATTTTTTTTTTTTTTTTTTAACACTCACGAAGCCAATCCTCTGATCCTGGCTAATAATACAGCACGCACGTCTGTAGACAGATATAACCGTCTGTTATGGGGAAATCTTTAATATTTCTGACATTTCTCAACCTTCCCCATAGACCTCCTATGTACGGAGGTCTAGTGGAGCCAGACAGAGTCTCAGCAGAACAACCGATGATGAGACATGACAGAGAGACTGAAGCTTTGTTTTGGTCTAGCACGTCTGGTCCACTCATAGGTACACGCCATTGCCGACTGTGTAGTAACGCAGCCAACACACATCCCATACCTAAACTGCATCACTGTGCATTTTTGGCTATATTTAATTGAAACTCATATATTGCAGTTTACTTAAATCCAAATACTTATGTTGAATAATAGATGATTAAAACTTACCAGGTTGTTTTGTGACCTTTGAAGAGGGTTTCCTGAAATTTTGGGTCCTTTTTGTCGATAACTGCTATCGAGACTGTCCCGTCAGCATCCAGTTTGTATTTTTCACGATTATGATGAAGGGAGCCCTCAGCGCTCGTAGTAGTACCGGCGCGATCGGTTCGTCGATCTCCTACGAAGACCTGGAAGGGCCAAACTGACGACGTAAAAAAATAAAAAATATTACGTACGTACGTAATAATTACTACCACTCATAGGTACATTCCTATACTTCGTGTGTATAATGTAGGCAGTCATACACCTCATCTTTTTAAAACACCACTGCACAAAAGTCACCAATATTCACTCAAAATCAGCATTTAATTTTCAAAAACCGACCCCAAAATATCCAAGAAATACAATAAATTCAACTCACCAATGTTGGAAAAGATATTTACAAAAATGAAATCCGCAATTTACTGTTGATTCTCGCGAAACGAGCTATCGGAGTCATTGTGTACATTTCCTGGTCGCCGCGGGCGCTGACATCTCCCCAAAAGAGTTTTGTCCTCAAAAATTCGGTCACTATGGCGTACACGGAAAAGTTCCGATTTTCTGTGTGCGCGATCGTAAAGATCGATGTGCCCTTGCGCTCCCGACAAAAATTATATTGGCCGATTTTAGTCTAAGACATCGGCAGTTTGTAAACAACACGCGATCGCGAAACAAATCGGCGGGGATTTCTCCGGTTTTGGACAAGATTTTGACTTTGGATTTTGCTGTAAATATCAAAAGTTCTTCCTAACGGCCATTTGAGGTAGGAGTGAGATTTTTAAGGGCTGAATTTGAAAGCAAGTATTTAAAATATTTATCTTATTTTCCCCCCCATACCTTTAGTACATGCGACAGAAAATACCAACTATTTTACAGAAATGTACCCGGGAGTGATTACTACGTACGTACGTAATATTTTTTATTTTTTTACGTCGTCAGTTTGGCCCTTCCAGGTCTTCGTAGAATAGCTTGTGTGCGTAACATTCTGCGTACGTATCTACAGTGCGTAACCATGTAGAGCGGCCTCACTAGTGCGCAACATATTGAGAGCAGTCGTCATCCGTATGGACATGATGGAGGTGTGGGTAACAAGTACCAAAAAGAGGGCTGTAAATGTAAGTTTTTATAACTTTCTACATTTTGTATCTTAACGAACTGATAACTTAAAATCTAAAGAATGATACTTAAGTATCAGTTTGCCCACAAAAACCTCCATTTCAAACAAAATTACATCTGTATCCCCAATACCCAGTAATGTATACACACATGTATATGATCCTAATGGTCAATATGACCATTGCTTGCTGATGTGGTCTGGTCCCTTATTCTCCGGGTTTGCCAAATGTTGTAATATTTAACAGATAAACATATCATGAGACATGAAACAAATTTATTGCACTATCAAACCACACACATCGGTCAATCATGTCAATGGCAATGGCCAATGCAAATATTCCTGATCAGCGGACAAAGTCAAAGCCAAGGAAGATCGAAGTCGAAGATGGGCTCCGCCAGGCCAGGGAGAAGCGACGGGCAAGTCCCGTTGCGACAACACAACATAATCGGGCGCGGGCAGGACGAGCGACTTGTTCAACGCTTCACACGTTTCAGATTTCTACAAATGCACACATAACTTCATCAAAAGGAAGGAAATATTACTAAAAACAACATGTATAATTACCTGTCTTAAATAAATCACTCAAAATCAAATTATCTGTCACATTGTTGGCCGTGCTGTTCGCTCGTTTCACAATTACAATACTTCACAAACGATTTCCAGTTCACTGATGGTCGATATCGATATCACAATCGAGTTGGATTCTGAAGAAAATTAATATCTAAGCAGATAATAATTTCAAATTATCATCTCCTTAATTTCCCATTTGGGTTTTTAATATTATTTTAGTCTTTAGATTTTTAAAAATCCATATTTAATTTGAAATACGTTTTCAAAAATATCTGCGCATACCATATCATAGTTTGACTAGTAAAATTCAAGATGGCTGCGCCCAAGGACTCAAGAAACAATTCACCTCCAAGACCAAGTCAAATTGATTCCCAATTTGACTTAGGCCTAGGCCTAGATGTCAAATCTGATCAAGCAGGGTCAACGAGGATTAAAAGTGAGCTCTTTCTTTTTAAAAATAAATTGTATCAACTGTAAATTCAGGTTATGAAAACGAAATAAAATCTCTGATTTACACGCTTGTTTTTAATTTTATACAATTGTCATAATTGTCCCATAGCCTACGTTTGGTGTTAGTTAGTCTGAAGCAAATCATTCCATCTCATCTGCATTTTATGATACCGCATGCACTACATACATATAGAGATCTTCTGAAGTTTGTTAAAAAAGGAAAATAAATTAAAAAAATCATCTGAAAAATCCGTCTGTTTGGAGGAGTTTTATAGCATTTTCTGGCATTATCGTCATGATCGTGGAATAAGTCACCAGACACCAGTCCATTAATTATGATTCACTGCCGTTATTTCGTCAGTGCTGGTGTCGTGACAGCATTCCACTCCCATAGACATAACACGCAAGTGTGTGTGTACACACTGAATGAGCGGAGACCTATTCCACGATATAGCCCATTCTTTTACTTTTGAGGCTCTCCAACAATAAACGTGTCCAATTCCGCATAGCCAGACGTCATGGACGTAGACTCAGCAGAGCATATCCCCGAACGAAATATACTGATTTTTTGGTCTACATAGACCCAGTCTTTTTTCTGTCAAGCTTGAGTACATCTAGATTCTAGGTCATTGAAATGGTGAATAACTCTCAAGTTTGTAACAATTTAATCCCATTTCATTTTCATTCCCCTCTCTCTCTCTCTCTTCATATTTCTAGAAATAGCATTCATGGTCGCTGTCAGCGGTATGGCAATGCTTGGAGGGTTTGGTATGACATTAGCCAAGGCCAAGAGGAGACACCCCAATTCATTCTCAAAGGTTTATATCCAAGTTTCTTTATTGTTTTGAATAAGTTTTAAATGAAGAGATTACAGCTAGTTTGCTAGAAAAAAAAAATGATGAGAGCTTCATGCTCTGCTGCAAACACTCACGCATTGAGCGTAAGACTCGCGCATTTCACCCAATTCTCGCGCTCTCACGTTAAATGAAATTTCTCACGCACAGATCTTAATAACTAAATAATGATAAAGACTAGGCTAATAGATTTGAATAAATTATTCGCCAAATCAAGAATTTAGGAAGCGCTGAAAAAGTGTAACTTTTCCCGCCTTTTGTTGAAAGCTGTACGTACGTACATGTACATCACATTTTGAATCAGCAGTACATCAGCTCAGAGACCTGACAATTGATCCAGAATGACTTATCAAGACAGATGCAAGAAATGCTCTCTTGTGGATGCTTGCTAGTTGCATCTTCTCACTCTCAACTATTATCCAATATTGGCAGACCTGTCTTCCCCCCCCCCCCCCCCCCAAGACTCTTGAAATACCACCGTGCAGGAGCCACTGTTAAATATATTTCTATCAATGATACTAGTATCATTGTGTTTTAACATGTTTAGTGCATTGAATCTCTGAACAAAGTAGTCTGACATAGAAGTAGATGTAGATCTAGACCTTAAATTTTGAAGAAAAAAAAACACTTTACCCTGCTATTATGTTATTATTTGTCATCTGATGAGGACAAATTTTGAAGCACTACATATATCAACAAACTATCTTGCATTTTGAAAATATTGATGTGGAATGCATACACATATTGTATTAAAATTCAAATTGCTACAGTTATCTACAAATTCTACATTGTTGAAGTGAGTTATGTATATTTTAGTAGTGGTTCTTCTTACCGTTTTTCTTGGACAGGGGATAATACCAGATCCATCTATTGAGCTGTACGAGAGTGGTGCATCATTAGGCATGAGAGCCCTGGGGTGGGGCACAGTCTGGTCCATTGTTGGGGTGGGGTCACTCACGTTTCTGGTGTGCAAGGCCCTTGGGGTCAAGAATGTAAGTGAATCCAGATGAATGATGACAAGTTTTAAATCAAACTAGGATAATCAAGTTTTACATTTAAAAGAATGATTAATGTTGCTTTGTTCCTTCCTCTTTTTCTTTCTCTCTTTCTCCCTCCTTTCAGCTCTTTCGCTTTTCTTTGTTCTTGTTATTCTATCAATCTTCCTTTCCTTTCTTTCTTTCTTTACCATTTGTGTGAGAAAAATTGATTGTTTGGTTTGGATGATTATTTTATACATGGATTCTAATGGACCAGTAGAAAAAGAAATGCATACAATATAAAAGCATTGGGAAGTACAGGGCATGATTTCCACTTTCTCTTAATGTCTGTGAGTGGCATCAGTTGTTTTTAGTGTACAATTTACCTATTTTCTGGGGGCTTTTTGAATTTGCTCTATAGAAGTAAAATATCCTTGTTGTAATATATGTATTTATCATATAAATTTTAAATTACCTCTTTCCAGAGTTAAATCATTCAGTTTTCTTATGTATTCCCATTTTTTGCTACCCAGTATGTATTAAATAAACTTTTGGGCTTGGAGTATTGATCGATCGATTGTTTCTTTCTCAATGGCATTTCAGGTAGAGGAATTCAAGATGAAATTCCAGTCAGTAGCACCTGCAATCAGAAGGAGTCAGACAGAACCTGATGAGGTCATCATAGCAAGGTTCAAGGAAGAAGTTTTAAAGGATGAGAGGACAAACAGTGATAGAGACTGATGCCATATCTTTGGATTAGTGATAACTGATCTATGGCAGTCACTGAATGGATATTTACCAGTCTGGCAAGCATTTACATGTAAGAGAGGACAATGATGCAGAGTGATGCCATTTCTTTGGACTCATGATTACTGATCCATGACAGTATTCTGGTCACTGAGTGGATATTTACCAGTCTGGGAGGAAATTTCAAAGGAAGAGAGGACAGTTTAACAGGGGGTCGTTTCATCAAACCGTCATAACGACAAGATCAGCGACATCTCGACACTGTCGCTCAACTTGTCCGCTAAGTGTTTCACAAAGCCGTCTTTGCCAAGACCAGCGACAACTTCGCTGACAAGTGACTTGTCGGTACTCCAGACCTGTCATATCTTTTTAGAACGCCATCACAAGCCAGCTTTTAGTTAGTCTATGGGCTGCGAAAAAATAACAAATGTAAATTAAGAGAACATTTATTTCCTGATCTCCAAGCACTATCCTTTATCATTCCTTTACCAGATAGTATTACTAATGTCCGTATTATAATATTGTACAGACGAACAATATGTTCTTATGGCTTCTTGACCCCCCAACAAGTAAATGAGATTAATATTAAAAATACCCACATCCGTCTACCATAGAATCAGCATCGAAAACGGAACAGTCTGTATATACAGACCCATGTGAACGACGACAATTTATCATGTATGTATTTTCGCCTTTTTTCCGTTTTCACGCAATGCTTTGATATGAATGATATTATATGTATCTTTTAATGAATAAATATTTAAAATTGGGCCATAAGATATCTTAATTTAATCATTTTCTCTAAAATGAACACGATTTGGGTCTTCTTTCCGTAATTAGTTAATTACGGTATCCTCTTACCTACAAATCTAGATTCGTACATCGCAAAAGCCTCCTCGAGTTTTCTCAATTTTATAAATTCTAAGATGCCATAAAAACACATCTTTTCATGTAAACGGGATGTTTGTATCACAAGCATTCATCTTCGCTGCCATTTTTTACATTTTGGAATAGTTTGGGGAAAACTGAGCCTCAAAATCTGTTTGGGTAATTGATGATAATTCCAATGGACTGTGATATAGACTATGTTTTTTCGCCGATGAGTATCGATATCACTGAGTTGTCGTTTATCATGTCTTCGTGAAACAGTTTTTCAGGTCCATGACATTTCCGTAGATCGCCGACAACAGTTATGACTGTCATGGAGTTGATTTGATGAAACGAACCCCAGACTGATACCATTTCTTTGATCTCATGACAACTGATCTACAAGAATATTTTATTCAACTTATGGTTATTTACCAGTCTGTAAGGACAAGAGGACAAGTAGTGGTATGGACTGATGCCATTTTTTTTACTAAACGTCAAATGCTCTTTGACAGTATTCTAGTCAGTGGATGGATATTTACCAGTCTGACAGAAATTTTAAAGGAAGAGAGGGCAAGTACTGATAAAGACTGATGCCATTTCTTTGGATTGATGATATATGACTGTGTTCTAGTCACATGGGTATTCATTTACCAGTCTTGCACTCAAGAATACTGTTAGACTGCTTGAAAGCATGGTCAATATTTAGTTGATGGCAAGCGTGGTGTTATACGTTTCTCTGCCTGGATGTATAGAGATAAGTTTCACCTTGCAAGCTCCAGCCTTATTCATTTAATGTTGAGCCCCGAGGCTACTTGGAGTCTGGAAAATGCTAATGCATCAAATTGGGTCTATTGCTTTAAGTATAAATTGCTTTGATTTATTATTTATGTAATTCATGCTGTTGTATTCCCAGAAAACATAATAAAATTAAGTTCATAATGAGATAAAACTTTAATTATTTTTTTTAAAAAGTAAAATGCTTTTGAACTACTTTTCATCATGTAAACCAATTAAAAAACTTAATAGAGTGGAACCTCGTTATAAAAACAAACTTTGTCATAACAAGGTAATTTTGCTGGCCTACTTCTTTGTATTCTTTTGTGTTTTAGTCCTGATATAACAAGGTTTGGATATAAAGTAATTTCATTGGTAATAAGGAGATTGTAATAACGAGGTTCCACTGTGTATGTACTCCACATTCATAATGGTGCTATTAAAACTTAAATTGTATGCTGTGTTTGACAAACCTCTGTAGAAAAAGATATAACAAAGGACATAATGAGTGTATTCGTGACAAGAATCCCTTCAACGTTGCCAGTGATAAGATTTGAGAGCTTCAACCCATTAGTGAAGATTCTGTGCCATTTTTGTATTATCTAATGACGTGGAATGCTATGATTAAAAAAAATGCATTAATGAGCGGATATTCTAATCCATTTCTGCTGCAGTACATTATACAGTTGGTTTAATAGAGTATAGTTTCAAAGGGGCGCAAAAATTAGGCATTAAAATCATTTAAGTCATTTTGGAAATACATGTACATGTATCTACTGGAAGGCAAAATCACTATTTTCTGTACAAACTGACATTCATTTTTTTTTGTGCATTCTGCAACAGTTGTTCACACAGGTTTATTTTCAAGAAAGATTACTTCTACACTCTGAATTTCTATCTCGCCTTTCCTTTTCTTCTCCTCTCAACTTTTCTCCACTTTCTTCTTCTTACTCAATAATCCCTTTCAGGACTAACCACATGGTGAACCGTAAACCTTCTCCACGTTTTCAGTGGAACCTTGTTATAGGAACACTGTTGCAGTCTGTGGAAACCCGCTATAACAAGGACCTTGTGACCTTGAAAATTGCTTTGTTGTATCAGGAATCTCCTTTTTATCAGGGTACAAAACAAAAGAACATAAAGACTTAGGACCAGCTAAATTGCCTTGTTATATCAGGAATCTCTTATATAACGAAGCTCTTTAGAACGGAGTTTCCGCTCTATAAAAACAAACTTAATATAACAAGGTAATTTTCCCGTCCCACTTCTTTGTATTCTATTGTTTTTTTAGCCCTGATACAACAAGGTTTCGATATAAAGAGGTAATTTCCTTGGTCCCAAGGAGTTTGTTATAAAGAGATTCCACTGTAACTGCAAAAATTTAGGATTTGATCTTCAATCAATTTGCAGCATGAAACTTTTCGAAATCTGGACTGTTGTGGAACGTCATTGCATGCAAACGTTACTGGTTGTTCAGAAGTTTGAACTTGGAAATAAAGTAATGAATGTTGTAACCAATTCTTTGTCTCTCTTCCTTTATTAATTCTGGTTTTATTTAATCGCTCTTTACATATTCTGTTTTGATTTGGAATGTTATTATAGTGTTTATAGAACTATCTTAAGTAATTACATGTATGTGCTTAAAAGAGTATTCTGTATTATTATTCATTTGTAAAGTAAGGTGTACACATACATGTATGCTACACACATGTGCAAATAAAGAATCAATACACATGTACATGTTATTTGTAGGAAAGCAGAGTATTGCTTTCAGTTTTATTTACAGTTTAAAATAAATATACAAGAAGGCATCCTTGGAGAGAAGAAAAAATGACAAATGGAACAAATTCAGTATATAATGAAGAAAGAATAAAATGAGAAATACGAATTCCTGCTCAGCTTAAATTTCAAAACAAAAAGAAAAGTATGAATGATGCTTCTTCATTACAAGTGAAGTTACGAGAAAAGTTCTGTACGGAACAAACAAATGAACAACAACAAAATAGCAATAACGATACATGTACACTTGGCTTTGTACACATGTAGAGTACAGTGGGTATGTTATCTAGTTTGACTTTGAAATAAATCAGACAATATTGGTTGACAATAAAACAATGATTCACAAAATATAGGTTAAAGTTAAAAGTTGAGTTCTGGTCACTTTCTTACATTGTGAAAGAAACTGTCTGAAAGCAATTGGAAAAGGCTGGTCATGTCTAAATAACAAGTGGTGTATGCTGTGAGGATTTGGAAATCATCAAAATGATAAGAAATTGACCCTTAAAAAGCAAATGCACTGTACACAGAAATGGGTATATGGGACTGCACACACATGTGGCATGAATGTTCAGCCCGAACACTTCAGCTATTTCTCATCATATTTCTAATATGAGGGCATTTGAAGAGCAATCCTTTTCAGGGGACATTTCTACTATGAAGTTCTTCCAAACTGACATAGAAGGAATGAGAAAACTCACAAATTATTGTTCACCTTTCCCAGAACCCAACCTTCTCTGAAAGAAACTACAATGCACATGAACAAGTTCATTTTCAATACTTTTTACCTTGATTTCTTTTTAATTCAAGCTTCTTGCTTTGTATATATATTGCAAAAGGACATGGTACATCTACATTACTTCAACTATAATTAATGATGTTTTCAAAAGCAGAAACATTTCACAGAAAAGTTATTGCTTTCTTGCGTTTTGCATCATTTTGTATTACATTTCATTACTGTATCAATTTCACAAAATTACATAATCATATGGGCAACATGCTCACCACAACATTTTTTCCTTATATTTAGAAAAACAAATTAGTCTGTGGCTCTTATTCCATTTTCACTATTAAATTCCAGAAAGTTTTACAATGTAATTCAAATTCCATCAAAGGAAAAGCTGACAATATCACACAATCATAATTTTTTTTCGTGGAAAAACTATTCTTACTCTATTAAATACATTATATTCTACATTGTGCGTTAGAAAGCATTATTTCAAAAGTGGAAATAGAAGTAAAAGTATTCAAATTTGTATGCTATCAGACAGGCTGACATACATGTATATAAACAACATAATTGTATCGCATTAGTTTCCTTCATTACCTTTCCATAGCAAGGACTAGTAACATAGCGGCAGTGTGTTGCATCATTTGCATATATGTGTATATGGTACTTCTCAGTTTACCAGTAGATATACAGTGAAATAATACAGTTCATGCAATCACTATGCAGGTACATGTACATTCAAGAACATCTAACTTTATGATCTCTTGTTATTTCTTTGCATACCAATAAAAGGAAAGATATTTTTAAAGTCACTGGCATTCTAAATCGCAATCAAAAGTTACATTGTACCAAGGTCGAAAGTCGAAACCAACTGGAGAGCTAAATCTAATTGGATAATGAGAAATTCTGCAGTTTTTCTTTACAATTAAATGTATTTATAGATCATGATTTTTAGTCCCCCTTCTTCTTTAGGGGCGGGGTGGTGTGGGGGGGGGGGGGCAGCAATTCATGTGGCCATGTAGCTGAAACAAAAGTCTCTGTACAAAGAATGTACTTCACGTATAGTAACTTTTCATGTTATTTCTTCTTTCTAGATCTATAACTCTGTACTACTTTTGAATATCCCCTTCTCTTTAATAAGCTATATTAATACTATATTCTGTAGTCTGTGGTTATACATGTATATCACCTCCTAATCTACCAAACTGTACATACGTACAGAGTCAAGGTGGATATCATAAGCAAATATACAGTCTGAACAGAAAGATCAAAAATATATCTGATATAAAAAAATAGAGAAGTTTATCTACACATGCTGATGTAATAGGCATAATATACATGTATGTGTGGCTGACAATTGTAGTCTGTATCAGAAAATTTCTATTGGAAATAGGACTACATGACGTAGGAAATAAACCCTAGTTTAATAGACAAAACAAGAGCCCCAGGGGGCACGACGCTCACCTGATATGGATCAATTCATATCTGGTGCATGTTCTCTCTAGCACCACCAGGAGATATGTTAGAAATTGAAACAACTAGGAGAATGTACATGAGATGATGTTAGAAATTAACATAATTCCCCCCCCCCCTCCCACCCCCATGGTCTACTTTGGATCCCCTACCCCTAAGGATGATTCCAACCAAGTTTGGTTGAATTCCGATCATGTGTTTTGGAGAAGATCAGAATGTACATTTCGCCTGGCAGCGCCCCCCCCCCCCTTCCAGTATGTTACCCCCACAGGGCCCCTATAGGGCCACTCAGTGTTTCATGAACATTCATTCTTTCTTCATCTATAGAGGTATCTCCATACACAATACCAAGTCTGAGCTATGCCTGGTTCTGGAGAAGATGTTTGAAATTTACATATCTTTTACAATTGGGGGCCCTCCCCCTGGGCCCCCTGGGGGCCACATGTACCATTTTAGCAACTTTGGGTCCCCTACCCCTTAGGATGATTCATACCAAGTTTGGTTGAATTCCGATCATGTGTTTTGGAGAAGATCAGAATGTACATTTTGCCTGGCAGCGCCCCCCCCCCCCCTCCAGTATGTTACCCCCATAGGGCCCTATAGGGACATTCAGAGAAATTTCATGAACAGCATTCATTCTTCATCTATAGAGGTATCTCCATACACAATACCAAGTCTGAGCTTTGCCTGGTTCTGGAGAAGAAGATGTTTGAAACTTACATAGCTTTTACAATTGGGGGCCCTCCCCCTGGGCCCCCCTGGGGGCCACATGTACCATTTTAGCAACTTTGGGTCCCCTACCCCTAAGGATGATTCCTACCAAGTTTGGTTGAATTCCGATCATGTGTTTTGGAGAAGAAGATCAGAATGTACATTTTGCCTGGCAGCGCCCCCCCCCCCAGTATGTTACCCCCACAGGGCCCCTATAGGGCCACTCAGAGAAATTTCATGAACAACATTCATTCGTCATCTATAGAGGTATCTCCATACACAATACCAAGTCTGAGCTTTGCCTGGTTCTGGAGAAGAAGATGTTTGAAACTTACACAGCTTTTACAATTGGGGGCCCTCCCCCTGGGCCCCCTGGGGGCCACATGTACCATTTTAGCAACTTTGGGTCCCCTACCCCTAAGGATGATTCCTACCAAGTTTGGTTGAATTCCGATAATGTGTTTTGGAGAAGAAGATCAGAATGTACATTTTGCCTGGCAGCGCCCCCCCTCCAGTATGTTACCCCCACAGGGCCCCTATAGGGCCACTCAGAGAAATTTCATGAACAACATTCATTCTTCATCTATAGAGGTATCTCCATACACAATACCAAGTCTGAGCTATGCCTGGTTCTGGAGAAGAAGATGTTTGAAATTTACATAGCTTTTACAATTGGGGGCCCTCCCCCTGGGCCCCCCTGGGGCCACATGTACCATTTTAGCAACTTTGGGTCCCCTACCCCTAAGGATGATTCCTACCAAGTTTGGTTGAATTCCGATCATGGGTTTTGGAGAAGAAGATGAAAATGTAAAAAGTTAACGGACGACGCACGACGCACGACGCACGACGCACGACGCACGACGGACAAATTTCCATCGCAATAGCTCACTCGAGCCTTAGGCTCAGGTGAGCTAATAAAATCCCATGCATGTGAAGCTCTCAATCAATAATATATCCTTCTTATAAGGGTCAGATTTCCTATGCCCCTTCTGCGCCACCAGAGTTTTGTACAATTATTAAAACAATCTTCCTGGAGGAAAGTTTGAATTATGCTTGTTGAATTAATTGGATATGAAACATCATCTTCACTGGGATTAATACAATGAAGGTAACCGATTCTGCTTCAGGAATAAAAATAACGAAGCTACTCTTCTTAGTCCCTTCAACACTCCAATTCTCTGGTAGGATTTTCATTTTCTCCATGGCACCCAAGGGGTTAAAGCCTAAAACAAGTGCAACACTACTGTTGACTAAGAACAGTAACCGGTCCTAAGAAGCATTTTCAGAGAGCCTCCCTTCCACATGTGTTCAGAATCGTCCTACCTTTACACATGATGATGATGTGCAATGTATAGTAACTCAATAAAAAGCACTTCCAGTGATTTCTAGGTTCTGTATTACTGATATGTGTTTTTTCTTCTCCTCACAAGCAGAATGAAGACAACCCCCCCCCCCAATAAAAAAAAAATAAATAAAAAAAAAACGAAAAGAAAAGAAAAGAAAAGAAAAAAAAAACTTAGAGGGATCATCTACAACTACTAAAATGTAAATAGGTAAAATGTCTTTCTTATGAGATTTCACTGCATTTGTTTCTATTACAAATAAATTGTGTACATATAAAAGTGAATGCACCAGAACGCAAAACAACAAAAAACAAAAGGAAAAAATAAAAATGAGGCAGATGTTTCAATTACTTAAAATGCCACTTTATCAATGTCACATGAATAAGCATTTAAATTACATACTATTCATACTTTGTTTATACAAAAATACATTGTTTTGATATTCACACACAGTTTGAGCAAAAGTTTCCTGCCCTACTCTAAACTCTGATCTTTATCAAAGCATCTCTCCTTCCTCTCACACAAGTAGTACCAAGTCCTACCACAAACCTTGTTTCATACAGCATGTATGAACGCAGCCTACATTATAATGGGGTCCATCTGAACACTCTATATATTATCAACATAAGGCATGTTCATACAACCATAGGGCTTAAAGTGACATGGAAAGACCTTTAATATTCAAACACAGTTTAAAATGTCAAAAACTTCTTGATTCTAGCTGGTCACTACACATTATGGAACTTCATATGAAGGTTATATTCCAGCACAGGTAATATCAGGGGTGTGTTTCATCAAGTGTCCTGTCAGTGATTTTTACTGACATATTTGCTCTCAGCCAATCGGAAGCAAGGATTTCAGTAGCTTATAACAGTTAATAAATCACTGACAAAATGCTTGATGAAACGCTCCCCAGGTCTCATTCCATTGCATAGTCATAGTCAACATGATCTCTGGAGAAGGAGTCATTACTTGATGATGAAGAACTTTATGCAAAAGAGCAAAGTCCAGGAATATGATATGTGGAGGCTGGGTCATTACTGAAGTTGATTTGGAAGCCCTCACAGAACTTGTGCTGAAATGCTGCAAAAGGCGGGTCCTAGAAAGTACTTCATACTTGATCTTTCTACAAGGAGACATTAAACTGAAGATGCGGAAAGTTGATCCAGAGCTGGTTCTCATCCTTTATGCTCAGGGTACTTGTCCATGCTTGCACTTTACTCTCACGAGTGCAACACGAAAAGCTTCAGTATGTCTTCATTTAAAGCTATAATCTTCGATTATCCAGGAAGAGGATCTTGGAAAGGCTGGGTCATCACTTGACGATCAGGAACGGTCTGACGTTGAGGAGGAAGCTCTCAAGCTGGGACTGGAACTTGATGCGATGGGCACGGTCCAGACAGAGGGCTACATCGTTGGGTGTGAGCTGACTGAATGCCGTCGCTAGACGCTGATAGTTGGAAGGGTTGGGTTGGTGGCGTAGGATGCTGTTCACTAGCTCGGTGTACTTCTCCTACATATCATGACAAAAATATATAATTTTCAGATGATCTTAGGGTCAAAGACCCATATCAGTCAAGCTAACAACAACCAAAAGAATTCTACAAGTCCACGCATTCTTTGTAAAAAAAATTACACAATGACAATTTGCAATAAGGAGGGGAAACAAGGTTGAAATGTCTATACAACAAAAATTCACTTGATTTCCTGTACCAAATATTGCATATGCCACACGACATATAATCCATCACAACTAATAATAATCGCTTAATACCAATTCCTATGTATCTTGACGGAATTGAAATCTTATTAGAAGACCTTTGGGCGAGGATATATTTCTCTTATCTATCACACAACAAACCATGGTGCTGGAATCCATGTATCGTTATTTGATTAACAATCGTAATTACCATCCCATACCTGTCTCAAGGACTTGATTTTAATACCGTTTAGTACCAGCAGCAGTAAAAAACACATAAATGTACTGTATCTACTAGTTTGGGACAATCAGAAAATTGAAATGCAAAATAAGTTCATGAATTGCGCATTAGGACATCATGGAATAAAACGTATTATTTGTGTCATGTCAAAAAACAAATACAGCAGTATGATATTTGTTTCATCCCACAAAATGATTATTTAAAAAAAAAATTTAAATTTAGTGACACCAAAACATACGGGTTAATTTAGTCTGGACCTTGTTTCATAAGAAGTTTTGTGAAACAGGGCCCCGGGGAGCGTTTCATCAAGTGTTTTGTCAGTGATTTTTACCGACAAATTTGCTCTCAGCCAATCAGATGCAAGGATTTCCGTAGCTTATAACAGTTGTCAGTAAAAAATCACAGACAAGACACTTGATGAAACGCTCCCCAGGAGTATACAGAAACTCATAGAAAAATATGAAATGAAAAAGAGACGACTTACATGATGACTGCATATAAGAGTGTAGAAAGCTCCACCTGCTGCGGCTATGATATCCATGTCAAAGCTCTGCCTAACAATGGTGTCAAACAGAACCTAGATGAAAGTACAAGTTATGAGAAAACTCAAGTCAAAGATCTGCAGAGGTGTCATGGTATGTTGGTTCATCCACCGACTTACAATCCAATGGTATGAGGGTTTAAATCCTAGCCTGTCGTTAATACACTGACAAGGCATTAATTTACATTTGCCACCTTCTATCCAGGTGTATATATGGGTAGCTGATATGAGGTGGAAAGCTAGTAATCGTTTCTAAATCAACAACTCATCGCACATGTATTTGATTGACATAAAGCAACATAACAATTCAGACTTCTGCATATACCGATGATACATATGTACCAGTCACAATTAAAGCTCCTACCCAGCTTTGTGAATAATGCGGGAAAATGTACAAGAACATGCATGTGGCTGCCTGGTTCTACGACACATAGTCTAAAGACACTGCTCTCATGTTGATATCTTTCTCTATTATAAATCGAATTCCTGACTTCAACACTCGACAAAATACTGTCCCCAACCAGTCCTTACCCTTATTAACCTATAAACCTAAAACCCAACTGCAACCCTAACTCTGTATCTTTGATGAAATAAAGCCCGTAGCAATGGTCGCAGGAGCAAATGTTTGGTCACCAAATGCTGAGATCTCTCTTACCCGTAGGAAGTGCTCCATGGCATGATCTAGCTGTGAGCCCGCCACCTCTTGGCGATTCTTGGCGCAGTGTTCAGCCATGGACGTCAAAGCGTCCAGGGTCATGCTAGAAACCTCGCTGCCAAATTCTGTCAGTCCCGCCTCCATGGATGCCATCAGGTTCTGAAAGAGCGTCCCCGGCAGGCGAATGAGCCGTTCAGGATACAGCTCACCGATGGAGGTGACGAGACGGAAGTACTGCTGACATAGGGTGGGGAACTACAGAAAAGAAGTAAAATCCCAGAAAATATTTTGAATATTGCTGATAGCTTCTGGAATACTTTCCGCAAGAACGAATGGCATAACTCCTAGAGTGTCAGCACCATTTTTTGTCGTTGGTATGATACATTAATCTATTCACAATCATCACAATTTCTAATATTTTTAAGTGAGGAAATATACCAATTATGTTTTAAAATTCATAAGAAACAGCATTGATAATAACTGGCATTATCTCATTGGAAGAATTTAGAGTAGAAGTGTAATATTTCTGATGAAAAATAATTGCAAAAGTGTTACCTGAATCCTTACAAAATAAAATAAAATTAAAAAAAAGGGGGGGGGGCTGCAAACATTTTATTTTTCGGACTGAACAATTTTGAGATAAAACAATAGATCTTACCCTGAGAAGGTCATGGTTGATAAGAGGTATAAGGAGGTTGAACCCATACAAGACTACATCAGGTGCAGACACATTGTTTGCTGGGTTTGGCTCATCTATAAAAAATGAAAACAACACAATGGAGGATGCATTCAAAGCAGAGAAAAGAGAATAACTTAGAAATTAAAAAACAAAAACGAAACAAAACAAAGAAAAAAGCTTACTTCTATTAAAAGGAAATAAACATGAGAACTGGAAATGAAAAAGTCTGCAACTAATCAAATATCGTAAGTGGATTATACAAGGGACCCACATTCTACACCTACATGTATTACAGTGACAAACCACTTTAATTTATTGTGCACATCACATTTGATTCATTAGGGCGATACTTTCTTGATATTATGTAGCGATTAAAGGCCAAGTCCACCCTAACAAAAAGTTGATTTGAATAAATAGAGAAAAATCCAACAAGCATAACACTGAAAATTTCATCAAAATAGGATGTAAAATAAGAAAGTTATGGTATTTTAAAGTTTCCCTTAATTTCGCAAAACAGTTGTATGCACATCCTGCTCAGTATGCAAATGAGGGAACCAGTGACGTCACCCACTCACTATTTCTTTTGTATTTTATTACATGAAATGCGAAATATTTTAATTTTTCCTTGTTATAATGTGAAACAAGGTTTGATTCCTCGCTGAACATGTGTAATTGCCATTGTTGCAACCTATACACAATTCAATGAGAGCTTCCTAATTGTGAAATCTGCAGAAATTAAAATATTCTATATTTCACATAATAAAATACAAAAGAAATAGTGAGTGGGTGACGTCACTGGTTCCCTCATTTCCATACTGAGCAGGATGTGCATATAACTGTTTTGCGAAATTAAGCGAAACTTTAAAGTACCATAACTTTCTTATTTTACATCCTATTTTGATGAAATTTCAGTGTTATGCTTGTTGGATTTTTCTCTATTTATTCAAATCAACTTTTTGTTAGGGTGGACTTGGCCTTTAAGAATTGTATCCAGTCATACAAGATTAAACTTATCACTTCAGTATTAAACCTGATAGACTTGGCAGTACTCATGACAAAAGACATTTTGTGTGCATTTTCCCCTACTCACCATCATGGAGAAAATCAGTCATGTCTTTTGAGATGATCTCTGTGAGCAGCTCAATCATGATGGATATGTCATGGTACTGCTCCTCTTCTGCTAAGACCTCACGCCGTCGTTTACCAAGATTGCACTGCTTGTACGTCTCCAGCAAGGAGAGCGAGATCTCATACAGCTTGAAAGAGTTTGCCTGGGGAAAGAGTCGAACAGTGAGTAGTTGGATATAATAACGTAATGGATACAAGAGTAAACAATAACCAAATGTAAAAAAACATCACTGATTGCACATCTGAGTATTATTGTTGATCTTCAAGCACAATGTTCCACTTTTTCCTTGAACGAAATGCAAGGTTGGGTATGCCCGTGAAACAATTTGTTAAATTTCTTGGTTTAAAAACCGTAATCATCATCATCCTCCTCCTCAAACTCATCAAAATCTTCATAATCTTCAACCATCATCTTCATCTTCATCACCACCATCTTTATAATAACCATCATCAACATCTTTATCATCATGATCATCATCATCAACATCAACATCACCATCTTTATCACCACCATCATATTTTTTATCATCATCATCATGACCATCATCTTTTAAAAATCATCATTATCATCATCTCTTTCCAAAGCACTTTGGAAGCCTATGGAGATGTATATGATCAAGGAAAGGCCCTAGATGAAATACCTTATAAGTTATGGATTACAAGGTGCGCTTCACAAATACAGAATATTTCCATCATCATCTTTATCACCATCATCCTTACAGACTCACCTTATTGAGGTACGTCAACTGCCTCCTGCCCATCTCTAGGAACATCTCCAACACCATCTCAACGACCTCCGGGCAGTTATGGTAAGTCCTCACCAACGACACCGACTCTGTGGCAAGGGGCAAGGTGAAGAGGAAGAGCTCATCGGCAGAGGTGAAGCGGGTTCCCATGACGATACCACGGATGTGACTCAGGAGCATGCACAGGGTGCTCTTGAGGGAGTCATCTTGGGACTTTTGGACAAACTCCTCCTGCTGGACCAAACCCTTGAAGCGGTTCTGAACTGGAAGAAGAACCTGCAGAAATGGGGAATCAGAAATTTTTCGATGGATCAAATGTTCTGAATAAGATGGAAATTAACAACACCACCAACAAATCAGAGGGAGAGAGAAAAAGAGGAGGCAGGGAGGAAGTGAGGCAGGGAGGAAGTGAGGCAGGGAGGAAGTGAGGCAGGGAGGAAGTGAGGCAGGGAGGAAGTGAGGCAGGGAGGAAGTGAGGCAGGGAGGAAGTGGGGCAGGAAGTCAGGCAGGGAGGAAGTGGGGCAGGAAGTCAGACAGGGAGGGAAGGTTTTTTTTTTTTTTTGGGGGGGGGGGAGATAAAGAGAGAAATAGAGAGGGAGAGATACAGAACATTTCAAAGACATATTCTATCTTACAATTCTGAGCACATCAACCGTATGATTTCTTTGTCATATTCCTACTTTATACTACTCAACCAATTTCAGTTTTCTCTTATCTAAAAAGCCAGTCTCACCATAGGAGTAATCTAATCAGTGCAAGCAGTACATGTCATTGTTTACTGTATGCATACAATTTCCAAAAAAAAATCTGAAGGTACCTCTTGTGTAAACCTGTTCTTGACCTCAGGACTGTGAGCCAAGGATCCAGCTAGGACTAAGGCTTTCATCAAGTTGGACTTGATATCAAGAGGGAGCAGGTCCAGGGGCGGAGAGCTGCTTGCATGCTGCTTGGCGAGCGTCCAGAAGCTCTCACACTGAAGAGCTGGTACACACCTGAGGATATCATAAACACACAGTTAGAACAAACAGCCTACCCCAAAAGGCACTTCTATTATTCTGCGGTTAAACAACCCTGTAACTTGCAAAGCTCTAAATTCATTCTACATTGGACATCTGTGCCCTGTTTCATAAAACTTCTATCAATAACAACTGCTACAAATCTATGACAAATTCGATCTAAGCCAATCAAATTCAATGATTTCAGTAGCTTATGACAATTATCGTAACTTGTTATTGATAAAAAGTTTCATGAAACAGGGCCTTGATGACAAGGATGCCTATTCATTCCAAGACAGAGGTATACACTTTAATGCGCTATGATCAGTTACACAATGTACTCGAAATGAAAAGGCAATGTATACAAAAAATGGTTATTGTTAATGCTTCATCGTTATTCAGGTACATGTATCACAATAAAAATTGGCAACTCTTTCAGTCACCCTTCAGATGTGTTTTTGTATAGAATATGAGCAAAAGTTCAGGTGTTGTTTTTGTTCTGTTAAATAAGTAATGGAACCAGTAGTAAAATGAGCAAGTTCTGCTTCCTGTACCATCGATTCCGGCCGCAAAGAAATCAAAACCGAAACCTAACGTAAAGATTCTTACTTGTAGTGTGATATTAAATGGCAACTTCTTTGTCTGTATATGACAGAATATGATCATATTCCTCAGGAAAGTTGAAGAATAAGTGAAATTTTGCATCTATTCCACAGATTTCAACCATGGAAAGCAAAATTTTGAAACCAGCTGATATCTTTACCTCTCTTTTTTCTCCACCAGTGCTACCAGAAGATCAACGGTGTCGTTGGCTAGTTCATGCTCTCCACTCCACACCGACAGGTTAGAAAGGCACTTTTCAAGTAGAAAACTAGTCAGCCAATTACTTCCTTCTGTACCCTTACCAAAGCACACAGCCAGGGGTATACTAATCTGAAAGATTCAAAGATGCATCAAATCTCTTGTGAAATTTGGAGGAGACCTCAAACTCTATGGCCCGTATTCTGAACTCTGGTTGCACTTAAAGCGCTGTCTAAGTGTGGTTTAAACCCAGTATAAACCTGCCCTTTTAAACCAGAGTTTAAGATAATCACATTTCTTAACTCTGGTTTAATTAACTTAAACTCCAGTGCAGTCTAGACTCTAAGCGTGGTTTAACTTTGTACAGAAATGTAGACTGCAACTAGGGGTAGCTTAAGTCCAGATTAACTTAAACCGGAGTTCAGAGTACGGGTCAATCAGTTCAATATATGTTGTAAGTACCAGTAATAGCAAAAGTAAACATTTATATCACAATTCCATTGCCACATACAGGCAGGTTATAAGCAGCATTGGGAAAGGTTATGAAATGCTGGAAAAAAATGTTTTATTTGGTGCATCTCGTTGGTTTTCACGCTTTCATCTGCACATTACATCAACTGGTATACAAATATCAAAATCGCAGGTCTTGATTCTTTTGGGTGCTTTGCTCCCTTTAATAGTTCCCTTTTATTCTTAGGTTGGATTAATGACTAATGACTGGAAGACAAAAAGCTTCAGTATATCTTTATTTAAAGCTATTTTGGGGTTTTGTAGTTCTGTAGTAATCCTCCATTTAAATATCTACATGCAAATTAATGTGCAAAATCACGTACTCCAGCATTCAATTTCAATGCAAATCTGGACCCTGTTTCATAAAACTTGCTATTGATATTAAACAACTAACACAAATCTATGACAAATTTGCTCTCGGCCAATCAAAATCAAGGATTTCAGTAGCTTATATAACACTTATTGTGACTTGTTATTGATAACAAGTTTTATGAAACAGGTCCCAGAAGTTTATATAAGCCATGTAAAGAATGAGTTATCATGGGCTCCCTTATTCTGCCCTTCAATTGAATGAACGAGTGGATAGCAGAAGGCACTGTATCTCATGATAGAAAGATTTGTTGATCATGTGGTAAGACAAGTACATCACTGTGTAAAATACATGCACTCTTACATTCTGTCTATCATTGAATGAATGAAAGAGTGGAGAGCAGAAGGGACGTTACCTCATGATAGTAAGACTCGTTGAGCATGAGGTACGATGAGAGCCATCGCCGTAGAAACCAGACCACGGTGCTACCCACTTGAGGACTCCAGAGATCACCTAGATTGGCCTGCATGGCCCGTCTCTCAATCTCAGATATACGGAAGACTGCTGATGCTAACCTAAAATAATAAGACAAGAATAACAGTATTGCAGTCGGGTGTGGCAGTGCTTGCTGTTATCCTTGCAGTGACGTGGCAAATTTTTGATAGACGGCCTCAATTTCAAAATTGAATATGATGTTTCCTTGAGGATAGTTTTTCTAAAAAATATTGGAGGGTGGTGGGAATGTATGTAAAATTATTGACATGGAAAGGGTAACTCAATGACTTTGTTTGCACAAAAAATATAATTTGAGAGTGTAATATTTCAGGTGGGAAGCTTGGCTGGACAAAATATCCCCCCCAGCCTTAACCCAATGGACACCGCTTGATTTTGGTATAATACACACTTTCCATAGACTCCAGCTCGGATTATCTTTGGCTCAGCGTTCAACGATAAACACTATGCAGCTTTACTTGGATTACAGTATACGATTTCTAAAGCTTTACATGTGTACTGTAAGAAGCAAAGCAGACTGTGCTAAAATGATGGATTGTATCTGAATAATAAATTTTTGCTTAATTGCTGCCAAAAATGTATTAATTGGAATAACGGCAGTCGGTACCTTTGACTGTTACCCACCTAATGACTTTATCTGCCTTCTCGTGACCCGGTATTGAGGAGGGGTCATCGTGTATTGAACCTAGAACCTTCAGCGTGACATCTGTATTGACATGCTGAGATTCTAGCTGGGAGTATCGTATAAGCTGCTCCGGAATGACCGGTGTCTCACCGCGAAAGTCGTCGGCTAGAAGGTGACCTTCAGAAGCGGAAGAGAAGAAGAGTATGAATGAATGTATGAATGCGTTCACGGTGCTGCTCCCCAATACAATACCTCTTTAATTCAAAATTACACCCCCGGGAGATCTTTACGCTCATCCACTTCCAGTTCTCTTGTGATCCCTAAAGTCGCAAGATCTTGGGGGGAAAGATCATTTGCCCATGCGTGTCCTAAATTATGGAATAGCCATCCTGAAGACATGAAACGTGCATAACATCTGATTCTTTTAAAAATCATGTAAAATCATTTCTGTTTAATTCTTAATTAAGTTCTACATGCGCCTTGAGCACTCCAGAGTGGATTTGGCGCTATATATGTTACATTTATTATTATTATTATTATTATTATTAATGAGTAATCGGTGTGTACTACACTACATACACCCTGATGGTGACTAATTAGCTGAACAACCAATGTCCACATTAATTTATTTATCAATAATTTATTAATAACAGTAGCAATATTTAGACATACTCTTACCTGTTATTAACATGAGCCAATGTACATCTTCAAATATTTGATGTAGTCCCTTGATATCTAGATCTACGTTGTGATGCTGCTGGTGTTGATGCCTATTGAGATGATTATGTAATCTATGCGCTCTATCTTCTAGGAATCTGAGATAAGATAAAGCATTGGAAAAGGAAATATGATTGAAGTCTCATTTTACTGCGAAAGATATCATAAATGAATAAGATTTCACCAGTTTTAGTATGCAAATTTGAAGCGTACGCTGTACTTTTTCACCCATATTATTTAACCTTTCAGTGCCAACAAGGTTTTGGACAACTGCCATAAAAGAACTTTCAAGAGAGACATTTTGAGTCATGATCCTTTTCGTCATTGATAAATTTGGCAGAAATTTTATTCCTTGGATAAAACTTAACAAAGAGGGTACCTGCGTTTGTTTCAAAAAGAAGGCGGCAGACATTTGTAGTCCAAACTTACTGTTCAACTCTCAAATTGTGGGGCCAGTGAGATATGCCATCCACGGCACAGAAGGAAGTAACGTTATAATGAATAATCCATTATAATGATATCTAGTTGTAATGTCTGCACTCTGAATAAGCCGGTTCGTAATTACAATTTGCGCGTGTGTAGATAAATGTCATTTGTACCGAATACAGATGTCCTCTGTACGGTTTGAGTGTGCGTAGCAGTGTGATTTAAGTTGTTAAACAGGTAGCATAACCACCAAAACAGATGCGTGCGTGTGTGTGTGTACAAATTGGGGTCATTTCAGGGTCATTTATACCACGTACTAATAAGCCAGTTCGTAATTACAATTTGCGCATGTGCAGATAAAGAGTACAATTGACCTTTGTAACCCACCAGGATGTGCGCACGAGTATGATTTTACATAGCGCGTCCTTCACAACAAATGTGCGTGAGCTTAAAAATTGGGGTCATTTCTGGGTCATTTGTACCATGAACTAATTATGAACTGGTACATTGACCTGAGAGATGTGCAATGGAGAATCTTATACTTCAACCCATTGGTTTGTATTCACAGAGGTGGATGAAGGTGAACCGGGGTTAAAAGATAAAGTTGAGTTCTGGGGAGCGTTTCATCAAGCGTTTTGTCAGTGATTTTTACCGACAACTGTTATAAGCTACTGAAATACTTGCATCTGATTGGCTGAGAGCAAATTTGTCAGTAAAAATCACTGACAAAACACTTGATGAAACGCTCCCCAGGGGGGCGTTTCATGAAAGGACTTGTCAGATATTTCATCCGACAAATCTGCTCTCAGCCAATCAGATGCAAGGATTTTAGTAGCTTATAACAGTTGTCGGTAAAAATCACTGACAAAACTCTTGATGAAACGCTCCCCCCTGGTCATGAGAATGAACTGTGAAATAAACTGTCTCAAAGCAATTGGGAAAGGTTGACTTATTATAGCACATAAGAATTGGTGTATGCTGTAAGGTTTTGGAATCACCGAAATGAGATAAGAATTGACTCAATCCTGCTGAGAGTCACATACACTGCACACAGAAATGTGCATATGGGACTGCACACATATGTTTGGCCTGAACATTTCAGCTGTTTCTTGTCATATCTTTAATGTGAGGGCTTTTGAAGAGCAATCCTTTTCAGGGATAATCTTCCAAACTAATATAATAAGAATGAGAAAGCTCACAAATTATTTTTTACCTTTCCCAGAACTCAACCTTCCCTTTTAAACTACTTAGTCCACTTATTTACTGAGGGCCAAGTGTTAACCTCATTCTTCCGTATGAATTACTGTGAGTCTGGAACAGTATGATTAAACAAATAAACCTAGTTACAAGATGAAACTAAGATAAGATTTCATTACAAGACTTTTTGTTGGTTCATAATTATAGTAATTTTTACATGATGAAGAGGGGGACACGTGGTGCTCCATATAAGTGAATTAACTCTACCTTACTTAGTGAGGACTTCAACCTTAACTAACCTTAACCATAGTTAGTAAACTTAAATGATAATGGCTTTTTATATATCGCTCATATCCATCTTCTTGTGACACTCATGGCGCCGCACGTTATTACCCCGGTTATAGCCGAGCCGCCAAAATGACCAGTGCTCAAGTCTATCACGTACCCATTTACGCCTGGGTGGAGAGTGGCAAATGTAGATTAATGTCTTGCCAAAGGACATTAGTGCCAGACTGGGATTTGAACCCCGTACCTTGTGATCCACTAGACCACGGCACCTCTACATGAATACGGGCAACCGAAACCAAGTATTTAAATTTATGTACTCACTTTGTTAATATAGGTATACTATGTTGCGGCGTTGCTCTGCCCATGGACGCTACACTTATCAGCTGATCAGCAAACAGATCTCTATCGTCCTCTTCCACTTCGTTGATTTCTTCCTCCTCATCGTCTTCACTTACATCTCCATTCTGTTTCTTCATATCAATGTATAGAGGACATGTACAAACTTGACCATGGGCGTGTTTCATAAAGCTGTTCGTAAAGTTACGCAAGACTTCACGAATGACTTAAAGATGACAAGCCAAATGGGATGCTCAATCATTTTTAACTGCATCAACTAAAGTTGAACTGTGCAGATGTAGATTAACATTCTTAATTTCTTATTATAACAAACATTTTTAATGCAAAGTATATTTTTTGCCATGATTTAATTGAGGTTATTGGAAATACAGTCACACTTGGTTTAAAGATCAGAAAAAACTTTGGGCATCCTATCTGGCACTTCATATTCAAGTCGTTCATAAAGTCATGCGTAACTTTACGAACAGCTTTATGAAACATTCCCCAGAAAAGAATTTACAAAAATAATGTATAGTGGAAACTCGTTATAAAGAGCTCCGTACAAGATTCCTGATATAACAAGGTAAGTTTGCCGGTCCCAGGTCTTTATGTTCTTGTGGGATTTTTTTTAGCCTGATATAAGGAAATTCCTGATATAACTAGGTAATTTTCATGGTCTCAAGGTCCTTGTTATAGTGAGTTCCACTGTACCGTCTTCATCTTCACTTTCATCTCCATTCAAGTTCTTCATGTCAATCGGGTTTCATAAAATTGACAATGTAATAATTCAAAGACGATTCAAATTGATTAACATGACATCATAATTAAAGTGCAAAAGAGTGACTACTCCCAGGACTACAATCTCAGGAGAAAAACCATCATGACAACTACACCCCTTGGCAATTAACCCTGGCAAACTAACACCTTCCAACAACATGTACATTACCTTGTGGACAAACAAGCCGAGGAATATTAGCCAACAGAAAACAACCACTTGGACAATGACCCTCATGAAATACAGTGAGCTCCTGACCATTTTATAGCTTAAAGATGGATATGAAGAAAAAAGCTCCAAAAAGTTTTATGCCATCCGCTGGTGTCCACATTGCATCAAGGCAGCTTTGGCAAGGATTCATGATAACATGATAAACAACAAAATCAAGCTTACTTGATCTCTTGTCCCGTCTGGCGCCCCCAAGTGGCTTTGGAGGTAGCAGTTGAAGATTTGGATGGCATGACTACAGAAGTAGGCTGGAGGGAAATGGCGAGCTTCACGAAGCAGGGATGTCCAACATTCTAATAACTGATCGAAGGCTTCCATGTACTGCTGGTCATCTTGGTGTAGCTGTAATAACAAGGACAAGACAAGAACAGATAGATTGTTAATGGTATGAACGAAAGCAGCTTTCTTTGAAAAGTATACGAAGACATGAATCAAATATACCATGAAACGCTTCAATCACAAGAATTAACAGAACTAAAGAACCTTCTAAAAAAAAATTGCTGTCTTCCGACAAACACTAGCTTAGCATTAAAATGTATTTTTTATAAAAGGAATTGTCCATTATTTACTAATAGGTTTGTCATAACTTTAAGCTGGAAATTCCTGTCAAAGAAAATAAAGCAATACTTCTCATACTCTGCACACATTATCATGATATGACGATAACACTTAATTTCTCATTAGAAATAATAAAGCTGATAATGTTATCTGAATATAAAATAATAAAATCAATCAAAAAGCCTTTTGCACTCTATATGCAGGCCTACATTTTCATTAATATCATATCAGAGATTCTATTAAATAAAAAAAAAAAGAGTAATATGAACATTCCTTCAAAACATGGTTTGGGACATGCAGTTGCTCATTTTAGATTCTAAGTGATTGTGCCATAAAGCCAAATAAAAATTATTTGTAGTTTCTTGTCCCCTCATCCTCCCTTTTTCCAGCCCGCCTCAATTTATGTGTTATTTGATATTTTTGTTCTGAAATGGAACATATAAGAATCTGAGGATATCTAGATAATGAGGAAATAAAAATCAATTCCACCTTGTTTTGAACCTGTGAAGTGCATGTACAAATAAAATTGAATGAAGAGAATCTGTATGGAATATGACCCAACAGCATTTTTATGTACTGGAAAAATATCAAATAATGTTTAATCAAATAACACAGAATCCCCCTGGCCCCGCCTCCTCATTTTCAGAAAAATTTGGACAAGAAACGAGTAGGAATCATTTTACTTTGCCTAATATCTAATACTCCACTTCTTTCAGAGCAAGAAAAGTTGGTCATCTGCGACTACGCCAAATGAATCTTTCCTAGGCAATTTGCTAATTACATGTATGATCTTAAATAATGATGTAATCACAACAACAGTTGTTAGAGATGTATCAAGTCCATACCAAGTATGAGAAATGACATTCATTAATGACACTCGCTGGGGGCTTAACATTCATGAATCCATCTTGGTTAATAGCAATATTCGCAGTGTTTAATCTCCGACTGCAAATGAGTATCATGTCGAGGGTGTCTGTGGATCAATTAACAGAAGTTATTAAAGAGACTGGGTGCTTAATTGATTCAATTAGACAGGTTGGGGATGAGCCATGATCTTCTAGAGCCTACGCTTTCCTTTCCGCTTCACAAGGATACCTGTCAGAGGGCATTCATCTAATCAATAGCTCATGAAATAAACTAATAAATAAACACGATGACAGCAATTCATGTATGCATTCATCCATTCACTCGTCTCCATAAACCATGTAAGCCTGTACTGTATTACATGTATATGTAATACGTAATATGTAAGAATATTCTAACAATTCAGGAAATGCAATATCAAAGGAAATTTAGAGAAAAAATGCTAGTAAAACATGTAGGGGCTACATGTATATACCCCATTTCCTCCAATTCTATACTACCTAGTGATGACAAATTTGGCGTTCAGTTCTGGGAGAAAAATGAGGAAAGAATTAAGGCTTAAAAAGCTGACATTTCATCTGAAACATAAGCACAGGGTGAGTAAGAAAACGGATTACAGAGTGAGAATGAAAGAGAGAGAGAAACAGCCTTTTCACACAAGTGTTAAAATTAATTGTATGGAAAGCATATTAGTTTAAAGCTGATTAACTAATAAGCTCTAAAGCAAATTTTCTGTGTGAACATTGAACTACATGTATATGATGTTCGGACAGATACATGTACAAACTCACGATCTAAACACCGGTCAGAGCAGCCTACAGATACGAAGTTCGTATAGAGGAGGCAAGAGATTTTTTTTGTGTGAACGGATATACATCTTTAAATGGGCGGAGCTAAGACCTGACTGACATGACCTGCTATTATTATGCGCAATGGCCCTACTGTGCATTTAATCAGCAGTGAATATATAACGATCGAACCAAAATTTCCTGTGTGCATGCTATCGTATAAACTTTAATGCTGATTAGTTTAAAGCTCTTTAAACTAATCAGCTTTAAATAGCTGAATGTTAATGTGTAAAAGCCGGGGAAAGAGAAAGAGAGAGGAAAGACGGATGGGTGAATGGGTGGTAAGAATGAGGAAAATGGATAGATTGATAGAAGGAAAGTTATGCATACATGTACATTGTAGCCAAATGTAATTTGATAGAGGGATTGGTGGATGAACAGATGGATGGAAAGTGGGATACTGAAAGAATAGATGAATGGATGGACAGGTACAGTTACATCACAAAAATTCCAAACAAATACAAGCTCTTGATAGTACACACAGCTGCATTAATTGTAGGTCGATCAGAAGACCCCATGATTGGAATCCACAAGAGATATAACAATATGATCTAGATTGACGAATGGATTGAGTATCTTGAAACAATTCTACATCCAGAGAAGCACACGGGAGATTATATCAAGTCTCTCTGAAGAGGAACGCAGGAAGCATGCTCACAATCACATAAAATGAAGCAGGTTCAAAATCACCCTAGAAAGTTAATACTTTTAATTTAAAGTGTATGTACAAGAGAGCTCTCGATCTGTGACTATACACTGTTATTTCAGGAGACAGGAGCCCACTCAGGTCAAAACCAAATTACTAATAGATGCTTGCCTTTAATCATTACTTGGTCTAGCAAGAAAAAATCTGAAATTCAAATGGCTGGCTAAGTTGGCATTTATAAACGAGTTCCTCTTGTTCTACCAGCCTTGAGTTACCATTAAGAACCACAACATTTTCTGAAAGAGCTATTCAACTTGCATCCCAGTCAGTGTCCTTTGGCCAATGATGATGCAAACTCTGTCTCAAACATGTAGGTATAATAATAACAAGAGCCCCAGGGGGCACGACGCTCACCTGAGGTGGATCAATTCACATCTGGTGCATGTTCTCTCTAGCACATGAACAACTTTCATTCTTCATCTATAGAGGTATCTCTATACACAATACCAAGTCTGAGCTTCCTACCAAGTTCGGTTAAATTCCAATCATGGGTTTTGGAGAAGAAGCTGAAAATGTAAAAAGTTTATGGATGGCGGACAACTTGCCCTCACCCCCCCTCCAGTATGTTACCCCCACAGACCCCCTATAGGGCCACCCAGAAAAAAATCTCCATACACAATACCAAGTCTGAGCTATTCCTGGTTCTGGAGAAGATGTTTGAAATTTACATAGCTTTTACACTTGGGGGCCCTCCCCCTGGGCCCCCCTGGGGGCCACATGTACCATTTTAGCAACTTTTAGCAACTACCCCTAAGGATGATTCCTACCAAGTTTGGTTGAATTCCGATCATGTGTTTTGGAGAAGATCAGAATGTACATTTTGCCTGGCAGCGCCCCCCCCCAGTATGTTACCCCCACAGGGCCCCTATAGGGCCACTCAGAGAAATTTCATGAACAACATTCATTCTTCATCTATAGAGGTATCTCCATACACAATACCAAGTCTGAGCTATGCCTGGTTCTGGAGAAGAAGATGTTTGAAATTTACATAGCTTTTACAATTGGGGGCCCTCCCCTGGGCCCCCCTGGGGGCCACATGTACCATTTTAGCAACTTTGGGTCCCCTACCCCTAAGGATGATTCCTACCAAGTTTGGTTGAATTCCGATCATGTGTTTTGGAGAAGATCAGAATGTACATTTTGCCTGGCAGCGCCCCCCCCTCCAGTATGTTACCCCCACAGGGCCCCTATAGGGCCACTCAGAGAAATTTCATGAACAACATTCATTCTTCATCTATAGAGGTATCTCCATACACAATACCAAGTCTGAGCTATGCCTGGTTCTGGAGAAGAAGATGTTTGAAATTTACATAGCTTTTACAATTGGGGGCCCTCCCCCTGGGCCCCCCTGGGGGCCACATGTACCATTTTAGCAACTTTTGGTCCCCTACCCCTAAGGATGATTCCTACCAAGTTTGGTTGAATTCCGATCATTTTTTTTTGGAGAAGATCAGAATGTACATTTTGCCTGGCAGCGCCCCCCCCCTCCAGTATGTTACCCCCACAGGGCCCCTATAGGGCCACTCAGAGAAATTTCATGAACAACATTCATTCTTCATCTATAGAGGTATCTCCATACACAATACCAAGTATGAGCTATGCCTGGTTCTGGAGAAGAAGATGTTTGAAATTTACATAGCTTTTACAATTGGGGGCCTTCCCCCTGGGCCCCCCTGGGGGCCACATGTACTATTTTAGCAACTTTGGGTCCCCTACCCCTAAGGATGATTCCTACCAAGTTTGGTTGAATTCCGATCATGTGTTTTGGCGAAGAAGATCAGAATGTACATTTTGCCTGGCAGCGCCCGCCCCCCCCCCTCCAGTATGTTACCCCCACAGGGCCCCTATAGGGCCACTCAGAGAAATTTCATGAACAACATTCATTCTTCATCTATAGAGGTATCTCCATACAAAATACCAAGTCTGAGCTATGCCTGGTTCTGGAGAAGAAGATGTACTTTTGGGGGCCCTCCCCCTGGGGGCCACATGTACCATTTTAGCAACTTTGGGTCCCCTACCCCTAAGGATGATTCCTACCAAGTTTGGTTGAATTCCGATCATGGGTTTTGGAGAAGAAGATGAAAATGTAAAAAGTTAACGGACGACGGACGACGCACGACGCACAAATTTCCATCGCAATAGCTCACTCGAGCCATAGGCTCAGGTGAGCTAAAAAGGGAAATACAGCTATTTTCCTCTTAGAACCAAAAGGGCATTAACTCATATTCTTTAAAGGGCAATCCAACCTTGGTAATAAGATGATTTGTGTGAAAGCAGAAAAATAAGAAAAACACGATGGTGAAAGTTTGAAAGAAATTGGATAAGGACTAAGAAAGTTATGGATGTTTGAAAAAATGAGATTACTACATCTATGCGAATCTCAAATTGGCAATTTGGTGAGTCCATTGTGACATTTTTGTGGACAACTCTCCTGTTTGTCGTACACAAAAATAGTATTAATTTGCGGTTTTCTTCGAGGCGCTTTTACCCTCGGGACAGTACTCAAAATATATTGGAGATAGCATATTGCTACACGTCCTCATGAAAGAAAAAGATTATACTGAGTAATACATTTTGAAAAAAAGTGACATTTTAATCATTTTGTGTGTTGGATGGAGCGAATAGGGAGTTGTTCACAGCTACATGAACATCACAGTGACATTACCTCTTCGGCCAATACGAAATTCCCATATGTATAGTGATTACAAATTTTAAAAATTCATAATTTTCTTATTGCTTGTCTGATTTTCGTTCAAACTTTCACCAATCTGCTTCTCTGATTTTTCCTCTTTCTTTCAAAGCAACTTGCTATTAAAGTTGGATTTCCCTTTAAAACAAACTTCATTCTTTTCTCTTGGCACTGCATTAAACAGACAGTTTGCTGTGTATTTTAATACCATTCTCAGGGGAGTTACATGAGCATCTGGATGGTGAAATAAACTACAAAGCTCCATAAAAACATTCATGTCAGAATGGCGCCAGGCTCAACTTCTCAAGGTTGAAGTGCAGGGCCCTGTTTCATAAAACTTGTCATCAATGGCAAGTTGCAAAAACTGTTATAAGCTACTGAAATCCTTGCACCTGATTGGCTTAGAGCAAATATGTTGGTAAAAATCACTGATAACATACTTGATGAAATGCTCCCCAGATAGTACACATCCGCATATTAAAGTGCTGTATTTATCTCTGGAGGACATGCGGAACTAACTCCAGGAGAGTTTTCAAACTTGCAACTTGAACTCTGTGGCAGAGATAGGGTTAATCTTGTAACTCTGGAGTATATCGGGTTACCTGGATTGAGGAAACCAGGGCACAACCCCAGAGAGCACTTAGAACGGGATACAGACAGTGAGTACTTTGTTCCATCTATACCACCTAGGAATAATATGGGTCACTCCACGTTTGTCAGAGGAGATGAGATGAGAAATGAGATGATTGAGTGAATTCAGCTTGAGCTCTGAAAGAAGTAACCATCTATCTATCCATCTTAAACATGGTCTCTCAACGTAGAAATATAAAATTTTAAGGTAATTAAAGGTCTCATCAATATTTATCCATATTCCAAGAATGTTTTGTGATTAATCATATTAATAAGCTTGTAACCTATTAGTTTTCATATCTGAAACATCCTCGTCCACTATACTGCATATGCTGAGACCCAGAAGGCTGTTTACTCATAGGCCAACATGTAGGCTTATAGTCGAGTGGTTTAATCACTTGACTGGGAATGCAAAGGTTGTGGGTTCGAACCCCGGCACGGCACTTATGCCCTTGAGCAAGGCATTTCATCTACATTGCTCCTCTCCACCCAGGTGTTAAATGGGTACCCGGTAGGATACGAACGTCATTGTGGTTGGATTAGCATGTGCGCGCTTGGAAACGGGCGACTGGCTAGAATGGTCCCCAAGAGGAGTGAAAAATGTGCACTATAATGTGCAGAATAGCAATTGAATCCAGTGACCGGGGTAATGATGCTGTAAGCGCTTTGGTCGGTTACATTGTAACTGGTAAGGTGCTATATAAGAAACAGTTATTATTATTATTAACTTTAAAAATTAAGTCAAGTTCTGGTCATGCGATTAAATTGTGAAAGAAAGTGTCTCAAAATAATTGGAGAAGGTTGTTCCTGTCTTACATACTGCTTGGTGTATACTATCATGTTTTGGAATCATCAAAATGATAAGAAATTGACCTAATCTCGCTGAAAAGCACATGCACTGCACACAGAAATGGGTATGTGGGACTGCACACACATTTGGCATGAATGCTCAGCCCGAACACTTCAGCTATTTTTTCGTCATATTTTGAATATGAGGGCTTTTGAAGAGCTCTTTTCAGAGGAAATTTCTACTATGATGTTCTCCAAACTGATATAAAACTAAAAGGAATGAGAAAGCTCATGATCCGATCAGCAGAATCCCTAGGAATGTTTATGTCTTGAAAGTCTAAAGTCATGTTCCCTTGTAAAAATTTACCATAGTACCCATGGCAATTTGATCAAATTAACATCATATCATGCAGAGTACTAGATCAAATTGCCATGATTTAACAGTAATTTGGTCAAATTACTGCCAAATTACCATGGATACTATGGTACTTTTTTACAAGCGTTCTCATCATATTATTTAAAATATTTGTTAACCCTTTCGAGACAATTGACCACATTTTGTGGTTTGGCTCAATAACTTTTGATTCAGAGCTCTAAAAGATATACGAGAAGTATGAGAAGAGCGAGCAAGAATTTCTGCACACCCTGTGTCCATTTTGGTTGCATGACCATATTGCGTTTGATACCAGAAAGTTTGAAAACAAGAATAAGCTTTAAAATTGTTAACTTGGCAACAGATTGAGAGGTTCAAAATCATTGCTTTTTGTCAAAATTGGCAATTCTTAAAACTTTTCGACAAAGTTCCTAACAATGTTTGTTTTCATAGACATTACACTCTATCAGAACCATGTAGCAATAAAAGAAATATTACAATTTGAAGAACAAAATGTGATCAATTTAGCCCATGTATTGTATGTATAAGTCCTGTCCTGAAAGGGTTAACTATATGCTTCCCCCCCCCCCCCCCCTTCTCTCATTCGCTTAGATATGGAAATTATTCCTACATGTATGGATATCCCTCTGCACCTCAGAATAGTGTCATAGATCGACGGCACATTACAAATGCTGTATTTTATTATTATTACATGATCCAAATATGTATTTTCTTTGCAAAAGACAGAAGAAAAATACCAGTGAACAAAGAATGTCCATCAAAGGATATCAAAATGCATATTCTGGTATTTCCATTAACAGTATTAGATCATTGTGCAATTGCATCCTCATGTAATAACAATGAAGTAGGCCTACTTAAATGTAACTTATACGCCTTATCAAACTTCATTCATCTGACAGCAACCAAATGAAATCCCTGCGAAATGAAAACCAAGGAGTGGTGACCATATCCACCACACACCAAATCTGATTAGTGATCAAAAGCTAATAGGACTTTCACACTACAGGACCTTCATGTATAATTCATAGGAAAATGTTGTCTAAAGAATCTTTGTATATTGCGAAAGGGGTGTGGATACGGGATAAGCATGCTAGAAGCTTACACACTACATTTGGTTTCAGTTAAATGTCATGGGCATGGCTCGTACTAGGATTGAAAATTTTAAAAAATGGTGAACACCATCCCTATATAAAGTGCATGCCCACTACTACGATACAATGTTCACACAGGCGACAGTCCCCGATTCTTTTGAGAATTTGTTTGAAACGATGCTTCAACCTCCATAAGACACTATACAACATTCAGATAAGGGAACAAAAATTACCAACTGAAGAGCTACAGGTATACAAATGCTAGTCTGAAAGTGGTTAAGGGCTACCAGATAGTCCTGTAATGTATCTACGAAGACAGGTTGGGTCATCTTCTATTACCAGAGCATGATGCTTAATGATTGGGTAAGGCATCTAGTCGCATTTAGCCAAATGATTGCAAATCCTGACACAGTTCATCTTTCAATATCGGATATATGATCAAGGTCAGTGCTGCAGTAGATACTTGTGTGTACACTTAGTGCATAGGCCTATATTAGACTTCTAAATACATCAGTAATGGAAGACAGGTTTGAATGACTTCTGCTGTAATTTGAAGTGAAAATATCATTTTATAGTGTGTTAAAAGAATTTTTTGCAGCACTGTGTGCTTATGTAAGGCATCACAGTATAGTGAAGGCCCAATCCTTTATTGTACAAGCACTGGGCGAAATGTTTATATTTTGATAACTCAATTTTTTTTTCTATTTTTATGTTTCTATTGTTTTTTACCAGAGCTCTTATTCAATTTTCCATAGCTCTTTTTAAAAGCTTTCCGGTGCTAAATCCCTCACTGCTCCTACATTTATGTATTTTTGTTTCACTGCTTGGAGTTTTTCTTATTTCATCAAACTATGTTTAATTCCAATTAAAATGCCATAGCTAGTAATTAGTGCTGACAGGGACATTCACAGCTAGACCAACCAAACTCCTGCTTCGGCCATGCTGCCCTCATCTGGACAATACATGGCCACCTATCATCATGAAATCAGTTTTCAAACAAGCAGCCGGTGCACCACTCAATAAATCTGTCACAGCCAAGGGTCTGGACCAGAATGTTTGAATACTTTAAGGATTAGGGGCATACTTCATTAAAAGCTTAGATCAGCAAACCAAGCAGCAAGTTCACATAATAGCAAACTTCAAAGACCCACTATATTTTCTCTATAGGCACGGTTTCTACTAGGTACTAGCTACAAGTACATATAGGCCTACATGTAATTCTGCAGGCCTTCAATGATCAACATTGTAATTTTTCATAAAGAGCACACTTGGATGGTCCTCAATGTTGTTTCAATTGAAAGTTATATCAAATAAATGTACATCAAACGTAGAAATTGATATTTAAATGTATGATATCAAAATACTGAAAATGAGTCCATAGGCTATAAAAAACTACTAGAAAAACGAAAACATACACCAAGTGAAAATTTTATTTAAAAAGTGAACCACACAGACTACAGTACATGTATCTCAGACTATCTCTTGTGAATATGCAAATGGAGAGAAGATAGAGTAACAAAGCAGCCAAATCTTACTAAATAATAATTTTTATTTGAACCTTTTCAAGTATTCTACAAAGATCTGATCACAAAGTGATCTACAGAAGTAAAAATGAAAAAAAAAAAGTTGGGAGTATTTTTGGGAAGACCAGAATATCATTACAGAAATCAGTGCACTGTGCTTACCTCCAAATGTACTCAGCACTTTTTCATTGTCATATACATCATTAAAACAACACATAGCAGGTCATTCACCTTCTCTGGACCACAAAGTATGCCATTATGGCATCATAAAAAATAATTTATGAATAATTGTTTTTTTCAAGGTTTCTCAGAGGTAGAGGCCCCTGCAGAGGAAAAATAATCTTAGATCTTGTTTTGGACTTCAAAAGAACTAACTACTTTCTGTTTGTGAAAACCTTTTCGTTTCATTGATTATAAGTCTATTTGCATGTGCAACAAGTACCATTGAATCAACAACCACAAACCCACATGAAACAAGAAATAACAATGAATTTGGTAGTAGCTCTTTAAACTGACCCAAAACAAATGTTCAAAGGCAGACCCTAAAGGATAATTTTTTCCTGGAAAAAAAGAAGATGAGAAGAAAAATAGCATATAAAGGAAAAGATACACGAAATTAAATAAAAGACAAAAAGAAGTAGAATATCACTGAAGGTGATTAATGCCCCCATTAGCATGGCAACCGTAGCGCTCAGTGCATGTACCATCTTCTTTCACAAAGCTTGTTTATATATTTTTTTATTCGCCCCCCCCTGCTATTCTGTCATGGATGTGAAGAATTTGATTGCATAGTGTTGGTGGTCGATCTCATCAAATTGATAGATTGGGGGGAAGCAATAAGAGATCATTATTATTTTTTTTCCATTGGACTTGGCTTCATATAAGGCACTGCCTTCCTGCTAACTTAGTTCCTAATACTTCCATAATGTCTATGTTCAGTGTTCACTGTATTTATTTTGTATTCTCATGACTAATTGTATTGTTTCTCTTCACTTGATTGTATTTTATTGTTTTGTATACGCTGTATAATTGTATTTTTGTTGTTTTTTATGGAGTATTGAATAAAATGAATTGAATTGAATATATTTTCTCCTTATTTTCTCTTTGGGGTGACTTCTTCATGTTAACAGACTTATAACGGTCTTTAACTAGAAAATATCACTGAAGGTGATTAATACCCCGCCCCAATGTGTGTGCCAAATTTCCTGAGCATTGCTCCAAAAATGAGGAAGTTGTTTGATCCCCAATATTTTCCTGATTTATTGCCATATGTCGTGACCATGGCAACGCAATTTCCGACATGTTAAAAAATAGGTCTTGCACATCTTGATCCCAAGACCAATGTGAGTGTTGAATTTCACGAGCATTGATCAAAAAGTGAGGAAGTAGTTCGATGCGCAAGATTTGCAACGGACTGATCGACAGACCGCCCGATCGACCGTACGCCGATTCCTATATACCCCCTTCAATCTTTGTTTGGCGGGGGTATAAAAATAAAGAATTAAAATTGGTGTAATGAATAAGAGAGAGAGAGAGAGAGTGAGGAAGGGAGAGGGAGACACAGCAAGAGGGGGGGGGGCAGAGAGAAATAGAGAGGGGGTGAGAGCAAGGGCAACATTAATGAGAAAGAAAATAGGCACAAAAATGCTCGTATATGAAAAACAGCAATCAATTTGATGTACAAGATTAATCAAAACACCTTTCTTGTCATGATGATCGCTGTATACTTGTCCTTTGGCATTTTATTTGGTTCGAGTGACCTTTCCTACTTCAACACCAAGCTAAGCATCATGAAAACCCATCATCTCCACCAATTAGACCTATTGAGACGCAACTGACGAGTGAAACTTACAACTGGTTAAATAGTTTGGATGCCTGGGCCATGGTGAGCGAACTTCTTCCTTCACCCAGATCGATCAAGACAAGTGATGGGTTTTAACTAAAGTTGAACTACATCTACATGTACCTGGGATTCTGGAAATACATGTAGTTTGTTTCTATTTTTTAAAACATTATTTGTGGTTTTATGCCTTCAGTTTTCATAGAAAAAGCAAAGAAAAAGATCAAAACTAAAAACTGAATAGCTATGGAAACATTACAGAAAGCAACAAAGGAATAAAACAGTCAAAACACAATAAGAGGATGGTAGTCCAATGTATCAAATATTTTTTAATAAATGTATGAATTATAAGTGTTCATTTTTACATACGATAAGGAAACAAATATGTATAAGCAGCAGGGGGACCCAAGGCATTAAAATCCTTACCGAAAAAAGTATGCAATTGATGATTAGGCTAAAATATCTTGTCCATCAGCACCGAGATTTAAAATTTGGATTTATACATTAAAGTGACAATGAACTACAGGTTACAGTTCAATAGAA
This sequence comes from Heliocidaris erythrogramma, assembly GCA_025617745.1. Lineage (NCBI taxonomy): Eukaryota > Metazoa > Echinodermata > Echinoidea > Camarodonta > Echinometridae > Heliocidaris > Heliocidaris erythrogramma. Next base: position 14,390,583 of record CM046858.1, read on the forward strand.
TAATGGGAAATTCATTTTTGAATTTCAACAATCCATCCCATTAATTCATACCAAAGCACGATAGCTACAGACTAACATGACTCAGGAGAGATGATCTATCATGTTTATTAATTAAAGCATAGACAACATTAGAAGAACCTCGGATGTTCTTCTGATAAATATATGAGACATAGTCAATGATAAGTTCTTCCTGCTAACTAGTCAAGATCTATTTATTTTAGCAATCCTTCCCATTCATACCAATACACTACATGTAGTTCCAGTCCAGACTGACATGACTGATCTATCAGGTTTTAAGCAAAAAGAACACAAGAAGAATCTCTGATGATGTCTTCTGATATTCAAAAGTTCCTTTCATGCTAGTAAAGATCTATTTCAACAATCCTTCCTATTCATACCAATGCACCAGTTACAGAAGGAGACTGACATGACTGACGGAAGAAGATGATCTATCAGGTTTAAACGTAGACAATAAAGAAGAACCTCTAATGATGTTCTTCTGGCAAATATGTAGGAGATAAAGTTCTTTCTTTATGCTTGTCGAGATCTATATAGTTTAACAAACCTTCCCTTTCATACCAATGCACTAGTTCAAGAGGGAGACCAGTATGGCTGAGGGGAGATGATCTATCAGGTTTAAGCATATAGAACAAGAGAAGAAGCCCCGATGCTGTTCTTCTGATAAATATATGGGAGATAGACAATAAAAGTTCTTTTCTATGCTAGCAGACACAATCCTTCCTATTCATGCCAATGTACTACTGGTTACAGACTGACATGATGGAGGAGAGATGATCTATCAGGTTTAAGCGTAGACAACATGAGAAGAACCTCTGATGATAGAGCCAGAGAGCAGCTGTCTGGGGATCACATATGGCATCATTCATGTCCACCGATGTTGCATTCCCTTCAGCCCCATTCTCCTCTCAAACAAAAATACCCTTCTGTTTGAGTTGTGGCGTCTTGAAAGCCCAAGTGATGGGTTTGGGAGCCTGGAGATTATGGGGGGCACGTGGAGCACCCTTCATAAACCAAGCCCCTAATGGTGTCAACTCATACAACAGACTGCGGGATCCTTTAGTCCAATAACCTTTTATACAAACTTGTACAGTGTATTTAAGAAACACCCCAGCAAATCATATTTATAGAACATCAAGTTTCCATTGATGAAATAGGATTAAAACTTGCAAATTTGGTATAATATTACAGAAATATCGCTGCCAATGTTTTCTGGTCTCAGCTGATTTGCCTTTAGGGATACGCCACCAGGCAGCCGTGCATGGGGCAAGTCAAGATTGCGTAAGCCCCATTCTCTTGTACACAAAGTTTGTGCATCAAATGCGTCCGTCGGACTGCTGGGATTACATTTTGGACTGCACAAAGCCGACCAATTCTTGCACGAGAGCTCGATTTCAGGCGAATCGTGCATGTTGCGCGGCGACCAGTCTGTCCGAAGTTTGCGCCACGCGGGGCAACAGCATGATTGGGTAACGATCACGGTGCCCACTCGCGGCATAAAAACGTCCACAATCTGCGGTTGAGTATCCCTTTAAAAGTAAATTTCATGGAAAAAAAAGCTTAAAGCTTGACCAAAAGCAAAAATCCAGACCCCAAATGGAAAGGGGATCAGGGCACATCGCCCCTAAAATTCTCAAAAAATGGCCCTAGATAAAAGTATGTAATCTTCGATCAAGATAGTAAAGCCTAATAGAAAGCCCATAATTTCCCCGCAAAGCAAATGACCATGTCCTAAACACAATACAAAAAATTGAATACAGCGGTTGAAAAATTTTAGATACACAAATGTATGATGATAACATTAACAACCCAGAATCTCTCTCACCATTTAAACAGGCACTGCTAGAAATATTTTCCCCCTCATTCTGACTTTAAAAATAAATCTGCTACCAGTGCCCAAACAAGAGGGTGGATCTCTTCAAGATGCTGCTATTCATCAAGATCATTCTCTGACGTCATAGCTATAGGCAACAGACTGTCTGTTGGATATGTCATTATCAACTCTAGTCACAAAGACCAGTCCCACGTGTACAAATTTATGTAAGTCTATGACCATCACTGCCAAGTCTTTCTGTACAGAAGAATTGTATAAAGATCTATTGAAATAATTATGGGGGAAAAGAAAAATGTCCATTGCTTACTGCTTCACAAAGAGAAATTTCAACATGTTTTTTTTTTTTACCTTACAAAAATTCATGTGCATTTGTCCCAATAGCGAAGACAAAATTATACCAACTTGAAAAGGTTCTCTATGCATCTTATCCTTGAAGGAAATGTTTCAATTTTTGTTTTCTTGTTATCTTGCCAACCTGAATTATCTGAAATAATTTTGAGGGCATGGAACATAAAAATCTGAAAGGTGCCAGCTTCAACAGAATGCAATCTTGGATTCTGATGTAAGCTAGAAGAAAATATGAAAGTAAAGATCTACAATGTAGTATCCTACAAAATTTAACCTGTTTAATACTAAGCCCATGATAACTCATGAGGAAACCTATTGGAAATGCAAATTGTAAAAATGAAACTCTCCCCAACAGGTTCAAGTTCTAGTTTGGTCTAATGCGAATGGGGCACGCTATTGAAAATGGGTCTAATGTGAATGGGGAAGGCCAATGAAGATGGGTCTATTGAGAATATTGCATGCCACTGAAGATGGGTCCAATGTCAATAGGGCATGCCAATGAATGAAGATGGGTCTTATGTGAATGGGGCAGGCCACTATCTGAAGATGGGTCTATTGAGAATGGGGCATGCCACTAAAGATAAGTCTAGTGTCAATGGGGCATGCCAGAGAAGATGCATGCATCCATAAAGTCCACAGGTTCAGTGATGCACAGATGGTATTGGAATAAAGCCAATATTAATTTACAGCTTAGAGGAATTCATCATGTCAAGACTATAAATAGGGGAGATGTCCTTTTACCATGGACCATTACCACCAGGTTGGGTTGCATCAAGCTGATACCGATTGCATAAGGGAAAGGAGAGTGGAGTAAAGAGGAAGAGGAAGAAAGAGAAAGAGAAAGAGAAAGAGGAAGAAAGAGAAAGGGAAAGAGAAAGAGAAAGAGAGAAAGAGAAAGAGAGAAAGAGAAAGAGAGAGAAAGCGAGAGAGAAAGAGAAAGAGAAAGAGAAAGAGAAAGAGAAAGAGAAAGAGAAAGAGAAAGAGAAAGAGAAAGAGAAAGAGAAAGAGAAAGAGAAAGAGAAAGAGAAAGAGAAAGAGAAAGAAAGAGAAAGAGAAAGAGAAAAAGAGAAAGAGAAAGAGAGAGACTGGATGGGAAGATGGAAAATGGAAGTGAGCCAAAAACAGGAAAATAAAGTTGGTGGGAGCAGGGACGGATATGATAGATGACGGGTGAGAGAGAGGAGCAGAAGTAAAAAGAAAAAGAACCAAAACAAAGATATTGTGTAGGGGCAGGTTTAAGGGATATACATGTACAACTTGCGCCTGAAACTTCTACAACAGCACCAAAATTTCTCTTCTTAGGAGCATCTTCTTGTTCACTATTCGAAACGGGCTCTCAGATAATGAAAAATATGATAGACAAACCCCCCCAAAAAAAAACAACAAAAAAACAAACAAAACAAAACAAAACAAAACTCGGGGAATGAAGAGAGAGAAAGAGACTGACAAACATTTTTTTCCACAGGTAGACATTGTAAGTATTAGAATGACCCAGAACTGGAGGAAAAGAAATCAATTTACTTGTCTCAATTTGTGTGAAAAACATCCTCCCAAATTTAGCTTCAAATCCTGATTCCATCTACACATGCTAAATTTAGCACCTCATCTCCATAACTGTGTCAGAACTCAGAAAACATCCTCATCTCAACAGTTCAAGCCAAGGAAAGGCAAAATTGTTTGACTGCAATCGTTCTCTTAGCTGTCAGTTTAAATCATTGCTGGAGTGATCAAAACCTATGTAAACAGGAACATAAAATTAGCCTGTATGTGTTGATGATGTCTGGCCATTATAAGCTATGTTCGCACGAGTCCTCGTAGTTTTTAAACTTTCAAAACAACGACCCACTACCGACGATAAGGACACCGGACCGAAGTTATGAAAATACAAGCCAAGTGAGCAGTTGAAACAAGATACCGAGTGTACGTGTAACTTGGACCCCATTCTCAGTACGAGATTGGAAAGTGGATCGCGCTATCGTGGGGTGCACAGTAAACTGTGAATAGTCGCGCTCTCGATCGTGCTATCTCTCGTGCTATCTCTCGTGGACCACCCCCCAGAGGTGGTCCAGTTTGGGATCACTGTGGATCTCTGTGAATCGCACCGAAATGACGTCGATGCGTTCTCACCTTAGACATAGAGGTGGCGCGATCTAGCGTGCGCTATCCCTTGTAATGAGAACAGGCCATGGTAAGAGAGGTCAATCTTAAGATCCACTTGTACTCAAAACACAGAAAAACAGAATCATTTCCAATGTTATTCGGTTCAGATAACAGAAACACCAGTACTCTAACGTGTAATGACTGGGTACGGGACCTTGGGGTCACAGTGGATAAGAATCTCACTTTCCAACAACACATCAAAAATGTCTGCAGGTCTGCTTCATTTGGTATTTACAAGATAGGAAAAATTAGGAAGCTACTCGACCAACCCACAGCTGCTAAACTAACCCATGCCTTTGTATCTGCTCATCTTGATTACTGCAACTCTACCTTTTCCGGAATCCCACAATCCCATCTACGTCCACTCCAAAGAATTCAGAATACTGCTGCAAGGCTTGTTACCCTGTCAAAAAAATCTGAACATATAACACCAATTCTTCGCTCATTGCACTGGCTTCCAATACGCCAGCGCATCATTTTCAAAATTCTTCTAATAACCTATAAGATTATCAATGGTCTGTCTCCTGTATATCTTTCTGATCTCATCTCCCTTCGCTCCTCTAGTTCTCTCCGACCTCTTCGTTCTTCAACAACCTTGCAGCTTACCCGCGGACCCCGAACTAATACCAATTATGGCGATCGAGCCTTTTCTGTAATTGCCCCATGCCTTTGGAATCGATTACCCTCACATATCCACAATGCCAACTCCCTTGAACAATTTAAGACTTCACTCAAAACCCATCTTTTTAATGCTTAGTTTTCCCCATTCAGCTGTGGGTTGGTCTACACTTATGGAGGTGCACATCATTTTCATCTTTTCATTATTTTTCATAATGAATATTAATTCAATTTGATTGAATAATAATTCAGGTTTAATACTCTATTAATAGCAAAATGCGCTTAGAAACACCAGTATAAAGCGCTATATAAATGTTATAATTATTATTATTATTATTATAACAAGTTCGCAAAACCTAACTAACATAACTTTTGAGTGAGGACCCCTATTGCTCGTAGTTTTTGTGCTAATCATAACTCCCTCATGGTTTATCAAAACTTCGAAGTAAACTTTAGGTTACAAATACATGAGCATGTGCACATGGTCTGCAACTTAGTTTTGAAATCACCTGCTAAACTTAAAGTCCAAGAACTGTCGTGTGAACCTAACTATGATTTTACAGAAAAACATCACACCCAATCATACTGAATGGGACTGAATGGGTTTCAACCATCACCTCCTACCCAGTACCCTTGTATGGTGCTGGAATGCTTTTTATTTCCAAACAAACAAATCTTGAATGAGTTATGATATATTTGACTTTGCACAGTCCCCTTGAACACCAAAGAGGTGGGGGAGGTAGGGGAATCTTTTGAACCGGCTATTCCATTCCCGTGGGTTTCATTTTTGGGTTGGGCTTAGCATTCAATGAGTGAATCGTCTATTACAGGTAGCTATGATCATTTCAAAAGAAGGTCCACAGACATTCATATGTCCATGTCCCCCCCCCCCCCAAAAAAAAATACTCTAGAATGGAAAAAAGAGAAGAGTGAGAGAGAGGGAGAGAGAGAGAGAGAAAGAGAGAGGGAGAGAGAGGAAGAGAGGGAGAGAGAGGAAGAGAGTGAGAGAGAGAGAAGGGGAGGGGAGGGTCGGGTCGGGGGTAAAAGGGGTAAAAGGGAGAGAGAGAGAAATGCATACATACAAATTCAAATTCATTTCTTGATTCAAAATCCAAACATATATGATCATTCTCAATTTTCAATTTACAAAGCATTAAACAGACATATATAAACAAAATAAATCATGAACAAAAGTCATGTCATAATTCCAAGACCAGGGGAGAAAGAATATGAGGGGCAGGAGAAGTTAGAGATACATGATGTAGATGATATAAAAGAGAAATACAGAGAGAGAGAGAGGACAGACAGAGAGAGTGAGTGTAGAATGAAGGAAAAAAAATCAGACAGAGACACAGGGCTAATAGGAAAATTTTTAAAAAGAGTAGAATTAGAAGGGGTGCAATTTGAAAGCACTTCATACCCTCCATAACCGATAACCACACAGACTTTGCATTGTTGCAAGGATCTTATGATCTTTAGAAGGAAAGTTTACAGTTCCCTCAAGGCTTGTTCCTGGGTGCTCTCAAAGAACAAGGCCTCAATTTTTGTCCACATCTTACAGAGAATTATGAATCAATTTCATACCCCACCCCCCCCCCCCCCCCCCCCCCCCGTAACCTGTCACTCAAACTAGGTCACTGTGTCCAATTACAATGTAATATAAATTAGGGCTCAAACCACATTTTAAAGCATATTCATAAGCCCCAAAATCAATCTGTCAGATTTCATTTGACTTAAATTACTTAATAGCAAGCATTATTTTCTCTCATGTGAAGTAAAAGATAAGAAAAAAAAAAAACAGAAACTTTTAATAAAATCAACTTACAAATCAACTTTAAAATCTTAGATAATCACAATTACTATTATAAGTCTAGATGAGCAATTAAAAAAAAAATCCACAACTGAATAATCTTGCTTTCTCTACATGTAAGTAGCACTGAACAGTTGAATAGTAGTTTTATCCAAATTTGATAAATTATGTACATTCATACAAATACATTTGTAATAAAATAAAAGTCATTCACAAGACTATAGGCCTATCCATAAGTGCTCCACAAGAGAAGAATTTTTGTACAGCTGCAGAAATGATTCAAAACTTGTTTTAAAAATCTAACATTTCATGGATTTAAAGGGAAATCCAACCTTAATAGCAAGTTGCTTTGAAAGAAAGAGGAAAAATCAGAGAAGCAGATTGGTGAAAGTTTGAACGAAATAGGACAAGCAATAAGAAAGTTATGAATTTTTAAAAGTTGTAATCACTATACATAACATGGGAATTTCAAATTGGTTGAATAGGTAATGTCACTGTGATGTAGCTGTGGACAACTCCCCGATTCACTCCAACACACAAAATGACTAAAATGTCACTTTTTTAAAATGTATTTGATACACAAGTAGGAGCTTTTTCTTCCATGAGGACCAATAACAATATGCTATCTCAAATATATTTTGAGTACTGCCCCGAGGGTAAAAGCGCCTCAAAGAAAACCGCAAATTAATGATATTTTTGTGTATGACAAACAGGAGAGTTGTCCACAAAAATGTCACAATCCACTCGCCAAATTGCCAATTTGAGATTCGCATAGATGTAGTGATCTCATTTTTTAAACATCCATAACTTTCTTAGTCCTTGTGCGATTTCTTTCAAACCTTCACCATCCTGTTTTCCTTATTTTCTGCTTTCCCACAAAATCATCTTATCATCAAGGTTCGATTGCCCTTTAAGTACTTCCAAATGTCTCCACTGGCACTATATTATAAATGCTGTCCTCCATCCATTGTTTGTGGACATAAGACTAGGGGCATAAACATATTTAGGCCTTGGTACCCTTGACTGAAGAGATGGTTATTGGGTCCTTATTGCCACCCCAAAGGTGATCACAAAAACAAAGGCAGGGTTTTTATGAATGGGGAGATTGTTTTAATACTCTGGATTTTCCCCCTGTAACTTTCAACATAAAGGCTGATGTACAACCTGTGTGGGACCCAAGCAAGTAGGGGTAAGGTAGTCTGCAAGCTCAGACCCTAATTTGACACTTTATCAGAAAATCATTGTGTCTTGAGAGAAGCCTATTTCAGCTACATGTCAATAAAGGGCACACATAAGTAATTCATCCGCTCGCAATGCATGCCGGTGAGGTGGAGCAAAGATTATTTGAAATTAATTAATGAGAAATATTCATATAAAATCGATTAAATCTCCTCAGTAAATTTAAAAAGCGTAAATGGTGTTTGATAGACATACTCTTTCCACTTTGACACCTGAGCTGAAGTTGGCTAGCCTTTTATTATTTTTAAAGGATTTATTTTATCACTGGTGCACTTCCACTGTTTCCATGTGCGAATGGGCCGAAATTTCAGCTAGCCTTGTTTCAGCCTAAATATCTTTTTTTATCGCCGGAAAGTGCCCAAATAAGGTACTTCATTTGGGAGACTTTTATATTTTGTCTCTGTTCTGTGAATTTAAACGATTTCTACTGAGCAATGTTCAAAATATGATGTTTAGACAACCTTCGTTATAACACGTAAGTGAATGGGGCCGTTAATTACTTATGTGAGCCCTATAGGGAGCAGCTATAATAGTACATGGCCTATTGTAGTCTTATAGTGCAGACATTCTTATGACTGACCAGGGTTTGTGCCTGCAAACTAGGGGTAGGGGTAGTACATGTACATGCAGTTACAGATCATTAGTCTTGGCTTCCAAACTGCTCGAGGTATGTCAAAAAACAAAATAGGTTTTAACCTGTAGATTTGATATCATGAAGGGGAAAGAAGAATCATTGACCAGGACTAGTAATATGCAAGAGCCCTTCAACATCTACGACCAAAAATAAAGAAAACTTTTCATGTTTTTTACAATTTCATCACAAGACTGACATGAGAAACTATGAAATTCAAAGACAAAACGATGTGAATTTCAAAATAAAGCTCAGAGGCCCCTAATAATAGTTTGTCTTGAGTTGAAACTTTGAAAGCAGAATAAAGATCAGGGGAGCGTTTCATCAAGCATATTGTCAGTGATTTTCACCGACAACTGATATAAGCTACTGAAATCCTTGCATCTGATTGGTTGAGAGCAAATTTGTCGGTGAAAATCATTGACAAAACGCTTGATGAAACGCTCCCCAGAAATCCTTTGAAAAAATACAGGTGCAAGTAGATCATTTGATTGCAAACTTTATAGAACTAAAAAGCTTATCAGTTTGTTTTTAAAGTGATTTGGTAACTTTGTAGAGGCTTGATAAAATCTGAACTGCCTGACCTTAAATGCTATCGGCTTGTCTCGAATGGGTGGGGTGCGGGAGCGGGATGGGAGCGGGATGGGAGCGGGAACGGGCACACCCTTTCGAGACAAGCCCCCCCGGTTATCTCGAATGGACGCATTCCCAGCGAGAAGTTCAATGAACGCGCCACTTCGAGACAACCGGGGGGGGCTTTCCTCGAATGAGTGTGTTGAGTAGACTTTTGTAATAGACGTTTTAGATTTTTTTTTGAAAAATGTACTCTTGCTGGTTTTTTCGTTTTTCTTTTGTCTAAGATGTAGAAAATATAACCGGCAGTGGCGGCACCAGGATTTTTAAAGTGGGGTGGGGGGGGGGGGGCAAATGGGGGGCAAAAGAAATTGTTGGGGGCAAGGGCGGACAAACAAAATTTTCCACCCTTTTATTTTTTTCACTCCGAAAATTATTGGGGGCAACTGGGGGGCAAAGCTTCTGACTGGGGGGCAAATGCCCCCCCCCCCATGCCCCCCGGTGCCGTCACTGATAACCGGGGTTGTCAAATGAATGTATGAGGTTGCATGAATTTATAATGGAATGTTCATTTAAAATTCAAAGGTCTGGTCGGGCAGACAGTCCAGAATAGAATGTTAATTCACTGCGGCGTATTTTTTTACGGGGGGGGGGGGGGGGGGGGGAGAGGGGGCGAGGGGGGGGGGTGGGGGGGGGGGGGGGGGGGGGGGGGGGGGGGGGGGGGGGGAGGCACGAGATGGCCATGCCCCACCCCTTATTGGTGGGTGAGTAAGAAAATAGGAAGATGAATGAGGAAGATGAAAAAATATTCCCGGGAAAATGTAAATAGGGGTCAATTTTCGCAGACTCTGGTGGTTTCCTCCCCGGGGATAGGTGGGGGGGGGGGGGGGGTTACTTTCCTAAATTGCCTGGATAGGGGGTCCAATATCTCAGAAAATTTCCCGGGATAGGGGTAAAACAAATTCCAACTTCTCCGGAATAAGGGGTCACTTTTGAAAAGGAGTTACGAGCATAGGCCTACCCCTGGTATGGGGAGTTGGGGGCCGGGTACAAACGACCTTTTGATATGAGTTTTGACTTTTGATAGTGGGTATTGATAGAATGATAGTGGCATTAAAAGGTGTTTCTAACTTTGGAAAGATGATAAACACACCTTGGCTTATGTCAGCACATGTCTGTAACACAATTTCACAATATTTAACAGGTCACGCCAAAAAAATAAAAATAAATTAACAATCCTAGCTACGCCACTTGCCCTTTCTTCCCCGTGTGTTTAATGCATAATTATTCAATTCTCCATTTTATTTTGCACAAATAATGATTTCCTTGTCAAAAGCATTTTTAGATACCTTTTTTTTATATTTCTACATCTTAGACAAAAGAAAAACGAAAAAACCAGCAAGAGTACATTTTTCAAAAAAAATTCTAAAACGTCTGTTACAAAAGTCTACTCAACACACTCATTCGAGGAAAGCCCCCCCGGTTGTCTCGAAGTGGCGCGTTCATTGAACTTCTCGCTGGGAACGCGTCCATTCGAGATAACCGGGGGGGCTTGTCTCGAAAGGGTGTGCCCGTTCCCGCTCCCATCCCGCTCCCGCACCCCACCCATTCGAGACAAGCCCATGCTATCAGTGTATGTAATAAATGGTGTAAAAATGAAGCCTAGGGGGAAAAAGCACTTTAAAATCATATCCTTCACAAAAGTAAACATACGCACGTGACCTATATATTTGAAAACCTTTCTATGCCTGGCTATTTATCTATCCTTCTGAACATCATTATACAAGACAGATATCACAATTCAACAATTTATTGAATCAAGCCTCCACAAAGTTACCGAATCCCTTTAAAAAAGATGAAAAGCAGAAAATGGATGGTTTGTATACAAGGCAATATTTCTTATTACAAAAAGACCACTTTGTTCTCCTTTAACCAGGAGAACTTTAGCCTTCAGGGAAAATGGTTTATCACCACAGGGTGTAATAAGTCTTCTTTATGCTGGTACCACCAAACTTGCACATGCTCTCTGACACACCGTTTATCTAGGTTTTCATATTTTACACAGACCCTTTTCAAATTCTATGTGGCTTGTAAAATCCCTCCGAAAATACAACTTACAAAGTGGTCTGTTGTTAGACAGGTATAATAAGTACAGGGAAAAGAACAAACCTTCTTTGAGGAACTGCAGGGCATATTACCCTAGATATCAGGGCTTGAATTGTAACCCTCAAAAATAGTTTGTGAAATTAGAATAATCCTCTTAGAAATGAAAAGAAAAAAAGAGAGAGAGACTGAACTCAAATGTTTCATTTCTTCCCTTTTTTTTTTTTAATTACATAACGAAAGCACACAGTGGTAGTGTAAATTCTAAATTAATGCTACGAACATGAAGAGAAAACAGAATGCAGATATCATTTGCACTGCAACTGGAGAACTCAACTCGGCCCTCCTTGGAAGAAAAAGAAATCAGATCTAGGCCTAAAAGGTCTTATTTAGACTCCCTTACCAGATATACAAAATAAAAGTCTTTGTAAAATTTCAAACATATGGCAGTCATTTCATACCCTACTTGTGCATGGTAGGATAACTCCAGTGGGTGCTGTTTCAAACTTTTCAAAAATACCTCCCTCAAATTAGCAACAAATAGTTGAACTCGTACAGATTCCAAGAAAATTGTTGACATAATATTATGGATAATTTGTGGTTGGTCTGATTGCATCTTCACAGCCTCTAATATTGATATTGAGATGACCAGCAAAGGCAACAATAAATCTGTCAGTAGCTATTTCTTAATTGGGGTCATTACTTTACAAACATCATCACCCCCATGGGATTTCTCCAAGTTCAGTTTCGTCTGTGTTTGGGAAATTTTGATCAAATTCTTTTAGCAGTAGACCAAGTTCGATTCTGAAAATGTCAATGCAGCTGCAGGACAGTTAGCAGAAAAGAAATTACATGTACCATCTTCTTTTATATTTTCTCTAGAAAATGTAAATCTTCTTTGGGGTAACTTTTTCATGTTAACAGAGTGATAGCAGTCTTTAGAAAGGGGTTCATCGGCATATTATCGTATAAATAACCAGCTCTGCAAAGCAACCAAAATGAACCAAAATTAAATGAATTGAAAGCAACAATTTTGGCATTTCTGAATGCCTTGTACACTAAACATATACCCAAAATTTGTATTCACAGTTCAATGACATGTGAAAATTAAAAAAAAAAAATAATATTTATAACTCTGAAGCTAGTGCTACCAGTAAGAAAACAAGTCAAGAATGAATGTTCCCCCCATGTTAAACCTTTTGGAAGTCATTACAGTACATTCACTTTTGCCTTATCACCTGTTCATCAAAGCTTGGAAGTTATTTTTAATGCATGTGCGACAACCGGTAAAAACAATTTTTTTCTGTCTTTTACTTTTATCAGCAAAAGTGGCACATACCCACAATCAAAACACTTCCTTCGAAACCCCAGGAGATATTATTACGGCACACGCACCGCCAGTGTTGAAAAAAAGATCTTAGTTTGTTTGGATGTTTCTAGGATAAAACTTCAACAGGGGAATACAATGATGTTCTATTTTGAAACTGCACCGAGGAAAGAAAATGTATTTGTATTTCTTACATTTATTCAGGCCTACAATTTGTATTGCAAAATGACTGATTGTCTAATCCATTTTCCCTGTCCCTTTGAAGACACAAAAGTTGTGTCTGGGAAATTTGGAGTGGGGATATGTGTTTTTGACTCCATATCATTTTTAAGGACATCCTACAATCACATTTAGGAGACCTCTCTGAATACAATGAAAAATATGACAAGGAATAGAGCACAAATGAATATCTGTAATTCACAATTTGAACTATGAACATGAACTCCTATATTTTTCCATTTTCAAGGAACCCCCCCCCCCAAAAAAAAACAATACAGCATATGCCTGCTAACCAAATGTCTGCCTGCGATTGCATCGTACAGTAATCATACACAAGTTCTTACAGATCCCTGCACGCACAGCTGTCCGTTAATTCCGCATATTTGTCGGATACAAGCGAATTTACATCCTGGCCAGGGATTTCAATTAATTTCACTCTCATTTATTTAATATTCCACTTTAAAAAAGAATAAAATATTCACAGCAGCTTCGCATTGTTACTATCTTGCTATAAACATGTATGTATCAGTATGTATCAACTGAAATTAAAGAAACCTAAGAACATTTGGGACCTTACCGAACTACAGGGGTGCGTTTCATCAAGCGTTTTGTCAGTGATTTTTACTGACAAATTTGCTCTCAGCCAATCAGATGCAAGGATTTCAGTAGCTTATAACAGTTGTCGGTAAAAATCACTGACAAAACGCTTGATGAAACGCTTCCCTGATCTTGAGTCAGTGAGGATTGTCTGCATCAGAGCGTCTTGAATAAAAAGACTACAAGAGCTCTAATCACATTCCATAGGCCTCCTTCCTTGTGATGGAGTGTTTCCATAAATACTATAAACTCAGATTAATGGATATTAGTATCACATCAGACGCCACTGTCTTATTGATGGTGTCTGTGTTCCAACAGCCCCCCCCCCCCTCAAATTTCAAAGAGGTCAAAGTTTATCAGAGAGATAAGGTCAAGTCTTTGGGATCAAGATTGTATATGGTCTGCTTAGACTACAGCCAATAGGGCATTAACATCTCTACTTTAACCAAAGTTGAATGCCCTTCTGGCTCTGAACAGATGATACTGAGGCTACATGTGAGTTGCTACATGTGAGTTTATATCTCCATATCTGTTCCAAAATATGTACTCATTATTGTTCTATTTCCGGTGTTTACATTGAATTGTTTACATTTGAAATTATCACCCTGGAACAGATTCATTCATATAGATCAGGATCGACTAGAGTTGAGTTCTGGTCATGCGATTACATTGTGAAAGAAACTGACTAAAAAGCAACTGAGAAAGGTTGATCATGTCTACAGAAGTGTTGGTGTAGATTCTGAGGTACTGGAATCTTCAAAATGATAAGAAATTGACCCAATCTCGCTGGAAAGCACATGCACTGCACACGGAAATGGGTATATGGGACTGCACGCACATGTGGTATGAATGTTCGACCCGAACATTTCAGCTATTTCTTGTCATATTTCAAATATTTACAGCATTTGAAGAGCAATCTTTTTCAGGGGACAATTCTACTATGATGTTTTTGCAAACCGACATAAAAGGAATGAGAAAGCTCACAAATTATTTTTCACCTTTCCCGGAACTCAACCTCCTCTTTAATAGTTATGAATCTGTCCTAGGGCTACAAAAGTGGGCAAAAGTCTGTGCTGATTGGTGCATAGCTTCAAGTGAAATTTGACTTTAAAAATATTGAGATCTGCGAGTGATGCTACTGTGCTGAGAAAAATACTAAGGCCAAGTCCTTCTTCTTCTTAATTTGGTTTTATTTGGCAATTAGTCAGAGTTGACTATTTTCGCCACAAAATTAACTTTTATTAATATCATAAAATTATATTCCTGAGTGAATATTTTCTTTTTTCACAAATTCATTTTTTTAATATAATTTTTCCCTGCCATTTTCATGTACCAGAAAAAATAAAATGTTTGGAGGTATTGCATGTGGTGCACAAACAACTGATAGTCTTCTATGAATCTGACACCCTTTCAACTTTTCTGTATTCACACAGTTAATATCCTAAACCCAATTAAATATACAAAAAGACACAATTGATGGGGGAACTCTTCTTTGTGCATCACTGTTTATAAAAGCAACAAAGCAAACCTTTGTCTCTTTTAGAATCAATAAAAAGGCCTACCTTACCAAGCTTGGAAGCATAAATTATCACCCCTGCTACATTAAATCATAGGGGTCATTATTTAAGTTCATTTCCACCGATTCCTGAGCAATAATCTCTAATTCATATCTGATCCTCAATTCAACAACACCTAGAACATCCTGTAGAAGGCGGAAACATATCATTTTCGAATAGTTGGATTTTGGTTTATAGTCGACCCCAGCTTGCCTTTTGAAATAAGAAACCACTCCTAATTTGTTTCTTAATGTATTGCAGGAAGTGGGTCCTGTGCAATGGAACTAATAAATTTAGACAAAAGAGACTGTTTCAATTTTTTACAGGTTGGGAGGAAAGATGATTTCTTGGGATAGCTCAACAAAGTGGAAATTGTTGGCTTGTCTTGTGACACCAAAGTGGAGTGAGAGAGTGAGAATATATAAAGAGTGAGATAGTGAGATAGTGAGATGCAGGTCACTCCATATTTATAAATGAAGGTGTTGAAAGCGACATCAGGGATGGTACATATGTAGCTGGAGCTTAAAAGAACGAGGGACTTGAACCCCAATACATCAACTGAATTTTGAGATAAACCGTCTATGTGAAGAAAAGGAGATGGCCCAGATAAAAGTGGTGCAGACAAGGAAATAGCTTTGAAAGCGCAAGTGAATTATGATCAACTACCTGTGTATTTATGAATTTGCTTATATTTTTTTTTACAGTTTTACCATAAATTGTTGATAATGAATCACAACTACACACGGTTACATGTCGTTTTTCCGAAGGTTCGTATTTCCGAAGGTTCGTTTTTCCGAAGGTTCATAATTCCGAAGGTTCGTTATTCCGAAGGTTCGTTACTCCGAAGGTTCGTTACTCCGAAGGTTCGTTTTTCCGAAGGTTCTTTTTTCCGAAAATGAAATAGGGTTCATAATTCCGAAGGTTCGTATTTCCGAAAATGAAATGAGGTTCGTATTTCCGAAAATGAAAAAGGGTTCGTATTTCCGAAAATGAAAAAGGGTTCGTATTTCCGAAAATGAAAAAGGGTTCGTATTTCCGAAAATGAAAAAGGGTTCGTATTTCCGAAAATGAAATAGGGTTCGTATTTCCGAAAATGAAATAGGGTTCGTATTTCCGAAATTGAAAAAGGGTTCGTATTTCCGAAAATGAAAAAGGGTTCGTATTTCCGAAAATGAAATAGGTTTCGTATTTCCGAAAATGAAAAAGGGTTCGTATTTCCAAAAATGAAAAAGGGTTCGTATTTCCGAAAATGAAAAAAGGTTGTAAATTCAGAGAATACGGCGTCAATCCGTATTTCGGATAGGGAGGAGGGGAAAGACGGCCAAGTGTAAAGATATTCATTTCGTACTCAATAATCATAACAATGATGATAACAATTATAATAAAATCCAGAGAAATAGCGATTATATTATCGTAATTCCTATCAATATTATGATTATTATTATGATTATTATTATTATTATAATTATTATTATTATCATCATTATTGTTATTATTATTAATATTATTATCATTATCATTGTTCCTATTATAATAACCAATATTTGTGAGCGAGCGTAGAGAGCGAGCGCCTCAGGAATACATGTTTCATTTCTCATAAAATGATATTACTTCGGTGATTAAAATACATACTGATGTATTGAAGAAAGTGAATGATCGGATTCCGGATTAAATTTGCTACAACGAAATTGGCTGGAAGTTATTTATATAATGTATATACCGCTTTGGAAAATGAGACACACCAAAGTTCCAATTAGATCTTTACAAGCAGAAAATGGCCACGTAATGTTTTTGAAAGGGGGAGCTGATGCCTATTGGCAGAATATCATACTCCCCCGTTTCTACAATTTGCAAGCGAGCGAAACGAGTTAGAAAAAAAACATAAAACCCTTTTTTTTATTGTAATGGAAATGCAATTTCGCCATCAAAAGACAAATATAGAACATGTAATAATGAGCCATGAATAATATTACTTAACCCTGCTGCCGAATATGGAATATTTGGGCACTTCACTCGCCCTAATGAAGGGCGTTCCCTGTCCTAAACTATTCCGTTTCTAAATCTTACGCGCTGGTGAGCAAGTTAAAAAAAGGAGATAATATTGTCTATAGAATAATGATTTTGTTACCAGATAATCCAAACAACGATAACATTTTGAGTACCTTCCCGCCCACAGATAAGGATAGCCGACCATCTCGCTTCCCAAAATAAAAGGATGTTCGGGCACCACGCTGCTGGATTCCAGCGAGCCAAACATTGACACTTTATTATCTTTAAGATGTAATTACTTTGTCACCATTCAACATAAATTGTGATTAAAAAAGTATACTATGAAAAGTGTATACTAAAAATAAGGTGGGGGCTTCCTGCATCCCTAGCCCTCAGGGCCATCTATTACAGAGTTTGGCCAACTCGGCTCCATGTAGGTAGCAATATGGCGCTTGTTGCTTTGTTAGGCAAGCACTAAACAACGGAATATACGCCATGTTGTGCCCAAATAAACCGAGTTGGCCGAAGTCTGTAATATGGCTCTGTAGATGACTCTACAAGCCCTCCCCTCCGGTCCCCAAAACAACAACAGCAATAAAAACAACAACATAATATTACAGAGAGTTCATAAAGGAGTCACTGCTATGTTAAATAAATAGCCTGGCAAGTAGCAAAACATATTATAACAAGCATATTATTGATACGTATAGGCTATAGGCCAATTATACGATCATGACAAGGGAAATAAAAGAAGCAATAGCAGAGTAACCGGTGCAATATCTAAGTCTGGTCGCATAACTCCATCCAAAATGACATCGTCATCGTAATTCTGGGTAGTCCACTTCATAATAACAATTGTAATAATAATAATAACAATAATAACAACAACAACAATAATATTATCAATAATAAAAATTATAATACTGATAATATTAGTAATAGTAATAATAAAAATGATAAAACAGATACTACTACTACTAATAATAATGATAATAATGATAATTATAATAATAACAATAATAATAATACAAATAATACTGTAATAATAATAAATAAATGAATAGATACCATAAACAACCAAAGCCGAAGAAAGAAGTTAAAGAAGGAGTCTTATCATCAGGCTGATATGATTATCATAAAAGGAAGCAAAAGTAAAAACCAAACTATAATGCAAAATATCTTTAACAATTTATGCAGCAGGGCAGACTGAAATCATTGAGCATGTTTTATAACCTTGCAAAAGTATTAACATTTCTTAAAACAGATTAAAATCTTAAATAATTGTAGAGGTAAATGAATGAAATGCAGCATAGTATGCTGTAAGTAATGACCTTGCTTACACAACTATACAGCATTTTGTTTGCCGCATATCTGAAATGATCTATGACGCAGATAGTTTTCAAACACTTTACAATTCCAACAGAACTTTACAAAAGCCGTGCAGCAGCTACTTCTTAAGAAAACCAAATTCAAGAAAAGAAAGATAACAAGTGAGCAACTACAAAAATGTTAAAGCCACTGCTATGTAGTACACCGCATCTGAAGAATAAAAATAACTCTTTATACTGGCATATTATGTGTAAGTATATAGGTCAGGTGCAATCGCTAATTGAATATAATGATAATGATTATGCAACATACAACCAAATTTGAAGAATAGTGGATCAAAATGTTAAGTTTTCTTTCAGTCGGGCTAAAATAATTATCATACAGGGAATAATCCTAACTATCTATGCCGCATAAATAGATTAAAATCATTGAACATGTTCTTTAACTTTGCCAAAATACCATCATTTCTAAACATGGATGAAAATCTTTCATTTTATACAGCTGCTTACAGCATAATAAATTTGCACAGATTCTAATGAATTGCTTCATTTTACTGCACAGTCTGCGTTTTTAACAGTTACAACCGCTGACCTGAAGATTGAAATAACTTTTACAAGCATAACGAATTACAAAACACTAAAAGACATTGAGAGTAAAACAATCCTCATCGAAAAGGAATTACACATGGAGAAGAAAACATTCTGACCTAAATTAATGGCTTTTATCAACCAGTGCCCCGCCTTATAAGGAGTTGAAGCGATTTATTTGAAACAATCGCAAGTTAAAATCAATCGCAACTGTGTACTTAACATAGGCCTAGGCATAGGCGTACGAGAAGGGGGCTGCTGCAGCCAACCCCTTTTCCCCGGATTTTGAAAGTGCCGATATTCCGGCAACTCACACCTCATATTCAGGGAGTGAGGTGCCCGAATATCCTCATATTCCAGTCATTATATGCCGAAATATGTTATTTTTATGATTTTTCACAACGGAAAGGCACAATTATTTTTGGTCGCTAGCTTCGCGCGCTCGTAAATTAAAAAAAAGGAAAGTTGCTATCATATATTTTACAACAAAAAGGCCATAGGTGCCGTAACAGGGATCAAACCCCCAACCTTCGCGTTTCCAGTCAAGCGCTGTAAACCGTTCGACTACGACACCTCCACACACGCACACACACACACACACACATAAACACTTATTCGATTTTTCTAATCTCGTCCTCTTATTTTCGTCTCTTTTCTCTTCTCCTCTCCTCTTTTATAAACCTTCCCAGTTTTGTGTCACCATTTCATTTTTTTATTCATTGCGGGGGTGGGGGAGGTGCTTTTCGTCGAAAAGAGATCCGCTTTTTGAAGATGGCAATTAAAACCATAATATCCTATCGTGACCCTAAATTTTCCCTTTAACAGTGGCGTAGCTAGAGTCTAGCCATTGTGGGAGCACTGGCACCATTGGAGGCACAAGTCTTTTGGAATAATCTTAAAGCTAATCTAAGACGCCGCTGGTGGAAGAGGGTTGGGGGGGGGTTGCCGGAAGGGGTCCAACCGTCTTCTTTCCTATTCCATTTTCTTTCTCTTTTTCCTTATTTTTTCGCCATCCAATGAGGGAGGGGTGGGGGCGTGCCCTCCCCCCCCCCCCCCGTTGCTACACCTCTGCTCCTGATGAATTCGCCTTTTTTACCAGGAATTATGAACCCTATTTCATTTTTCGGAAATACGAACCCTATTTCATTTTCGGAAATACGAACCTTATTTCATTTTCGGAAATACGAACCCTTTTTCATTTTCGGAAATACGAACCTTATTTTATTTTCGGAAATACGAACCCTTTTTCATTTTCGGAAATACGAACCTTCAGAATTATGAACCCTTTTTCATTTTCGGAAATACGAACCTTCGGAAATATGAACCCTATTTCATTTTCGGAATTATGAACCTTCGGATAAACGAACCTTCGGAATAACGAACCTTCGGAATAATGCAACAAATGTTCGGAATTACGAACCCTTTTTCATTTTCGGAATTATGAACCCCCAGGCATAGGAAATTAGTGTTTCGGAAATACGAACCTTCGGAAAAACGAACCTTTGGAAAAACGAACCTTCGGAAAAACGAGATGCCCCCTACACACAGAGAAATATTTACTTAATATTTCATTATGTAAACTTCCTTTTGTAAAATTTTTACTTAATATATGTAAAATTGTCTCAAATGAATGTTTTTATGTAGTATTTTACTAAATATTTGTAATGAATTACATTTCGCATATAATGTGTCATGCAAAATGTAAAATTTTATGTAACATTTACTTAGCACTATTTAAGTAAAATTCATTTTGCAAAATAAATGCGTATTATGTAAAATGTGTTAAGTACAAGTATTTTTCAAAGGGAATTTTATCACGCAGATGTTATAAGTCATCATTAAGTGAAATGTTTTGTAAACTATTGTGTATAAAATACATTTTACGAATGTCAGTTGACATTAACATGATTTTGATACACAGTTATGTAAAACTGACTGAACAAATCTTGCAAAATAACGCTGTAAGATATTTCTTCATAAAGATTTTTGCAATATTGCCCTTTTCGTTAAGTTTATTTAACATGCACAATGTAATTTGTCGTCATTAAGTAAAAATGTTTTGCAAACGGTTTTGTAAAAAATGCATTTTCGTATTTTTCCCTCAATATTGGGGGAAACACTTATATGAATATTCATGAATTTTCAGTAGCGTATGGTTTGGGGTGGCCCGATTTTAATAACTCTTACCAAATGCATAAAAAATTATAATGGGTATATAAGAGCTTGCACTAGACTGTACCAACTGGATAGGATAGGACTAGGATAGGATAGGTTAAGATATACATGTAGGATAGGTTAGGATTGATAAGTTAAGACCCAGAAAGACATAACACATAACAAGCAGGTTTATTTTTTTTTACCTGGGTTGGAGGAAAAAGGAAACAATTGGGCAACTGAATTTGCCCAACCACATAATACATGTGTAGAATTGTTTGTTAGGTAAAATTTACACATGAATTTTAAGTACCTATATTTAACATGACATTTTACATAATTATCGTCAAATATTTTGTTAGCTAAATTTTCCAAAAAAGTTATGGAGTTCCTATTTAACAAAACAATTTACATAATTTTTGTAAAAATTTCTGTGTGTGTAGACACTGGGTAAATAATACTTTGTTAAAGGGATTCAGTAACTTTGTGAAGTCTTGATTGAATAAACTGTTGAATTTTGATATCTGTCTTGTATAATGATATTCAAGAGGATAAATAAATAGGCAGGCATAGAAAGGTTTTCACATATCATTAAGATATCTATGACTGAATACTCCCATTTACGAAAGCGTATGGCCATACGCTTTAGTCTAACATTGAGTCTATAGGGGAAAATGAGTCTGGCATTTCCGGTCACTTGCATATATTTACTTTTGTGAAGAATATGATGATTTTGAAGTGCTTTTTCCCCCCCTGGCCTTCATTTTTACAGCATATTACATACACTGATACCATGTAAGGCCAGACAGCTCAGATTTTATCAAGCCTCTACAAAGTTACGAAATCACTTTAAGACAGCAACCACATTTGGGCTCAATCTCAACAATAAAATTAATACTTTGAAATGAGGAAGTGTAACAGACATGCTGCTAATGAAAAGATTGTTTGCTATATCTGCCTTTAATACCAGCACCATGTACATGATACAAACACACATTTTTTTTTTTTAAAGCAACTTTGGTTTACAACATTGAAATGTACAAATTGATTCTTTCATCCTATTGTAAAAAGCCTAGTGAAGTGAATAGACCATTCCCAATTCCTTGTAAGTTACTTTGAAAGGGGTAGGTGATGAAGTTTACCTCAGGAAACTATTTGATAGTTCTGCAACATTAACAGTGGTGTATATGAGGGAGGGGGGGGGGGTAGTGCCCCTCCCTCCTGCAAAAACCAGTCTGGCTAAGGATATGAAATTAGAATGTGCCCCTTAATTGTGCCACCAGCCCCCCCCCCCCCCCCCCCTCCTGATGTAGCCTGGCCCAAGTTTAATACTAATGTCAATGGACTTTTGATGATCATTATGATGGGCCATATTTTGTGAAATGATTAGGACAGATAAATGCCGCTGTCTGATGTCAGTGGTTCAAACGTCCCACATTAGTCAGTTCAAAGAGGCTTTGGCCGAACTGTTATTCCACCATAGTCCCACATGTATTGAACCTTGCCATCCCCACATTCTGTCTGTCAAGAACATTCAGAGACCCAACATATCTCGGCGAGCATATCAGATTGTAGGGACCATCTGTTCTCGAATTGAGTACAGGAGAATGGTTGAACTTGAGATTCATACCTCAGTCACACCACCAGGGCCCCCGTTTCATAAAAACTTGTAATCAATAACAAGTTTCAATAATTGTTAAAAACTACTGAAATATTTGCATCTGATTGGCCGAGAGCAAATTTGTCATAGAAAACGGGGCAGTTGTTATTACTAACAAGTTTTATGAAAGGGGGCCCCAAATCGACTCCAAATCATTTCAAATCTGACCGATCTTAGCCATTAGGTGTAATTTAAAGATATGCTCTTGGCAGTTTCCAAGTAGTTTGCAGGCACAAACCCTGGTCAGTCGTAAAAGATTGTGTCTGCACTGTAAGACTACCATAGGTTCTGTACTATAGCTGCTCCTGACACAACCAGTATGTAGCTTGGTTAGGCTTCTTTCAAGACACAATGGTTTTCTAATAAAGTGTCAAATTAGGGTCTGTGCTTGCAGACTTTTTTCCAAGTGCATTGTGTCATAATTTGTTGTGCTAAACTTGATGGAATAACCAATTAATGTGTGTACAAAGCTCGCAAGCAGCGAAACTCTAGGGCCCACCTGGAAATTATCCGAGCTTGCCTTAGAGTTTGACTTTCATGAGTGATGAGGAATATTCATGATGATGAGCTCTCCTTGTGAGGCAGTTCTTCTGAAGTTGCAGTACATAGAAGACTTGTCCGTGTTATGAATGAGGTCCGGCCATTTTCAGAGATTGATAACACTGTTTATCAGGTAAACAACCAAATGGTGATGTTCAATTGCCCATGAGAATTGAGAACCCACAATTATGTGCCTATGTTTTAATGTGACAGGGGTCTCAAAGGCGTTGGTTGTTCAGTGTTTTGGCAGACAGGATACTGGCTACTCTGTCTGGGTGTCTGGATGGTTGTGTAACACGAGACTTTGTCCATACTGGTTCCCATGACCAGTATGGTCATGTTCAACAAGGATATCTGATCATATCGGTTGAAAACTATTAATAGGCTTTCTGTTTTTTTGCAACAAAAACACTGGTTTTGCCTATAGTTATATGATGCAAGCCTGTGAAATGATAGTACAGAATAATTCTGCAGACCAGACAAGTCTATTAGGACTGTCTAGTCACCTGCCCATTAAATGAGCCTATCCAATGTACTATACACTGAAGGCCTTTGAAGTTCTTATCTTTATACAAGATTATAAAACGCAAGTTTGTCTAGAACTACATAGTAGGCCTGTAGTGAAGTCTCCAGCCCACTAGATTTTAGGATCAAACCCTTTCAGTAACAATGCCCAGCATGGGGTCTGAACTGGAAGAAGTGTAGACTGTAAGTGTTTACTCATATATACACTCACAGTCACAGTAGAAGTCTGTTGAACTAGAAGACTAATAAAAGTTAGGATAGGTTACAGTTTTTATGGAAATAGAGCCTCTGCCCGGAGACTAGCAGTCCACAGCTTGACATAAAAATGGGTGAATGAGTACAGACCATGATCATACATCCCAAAACACAAAAAGTAGCCCCCCCCCCCCCCCGAAAATTATCGACCCTTCCTGCACAAAATAATGCAAACTTATGCAAATCTCCCTCAATATTTCACATGTACATGAAATGATTTAATGTTTTCAAGGAATTATAAACACTTCCCCCCCCCATAGTAAACCCCCATATGCGGATTTCATGAAGTTATTCTGGGATTCTGAGATGGGAGGGGAGGGGCGGGGTAGAAGTAATTGGTAGAGAGTAACAACCCCTCAGTGTTATTACACCTGTCATAGCACCTGTCATAGTGTTATGTGAGTGGACATTCATGTTGCTCTCATCCTATGTGGTCTAGACCATAATAATAGAGGAGAGAATGGCCAGAAGTGGGATCAAAGGTCAAAATTGGTTCCTTCATCCCCCACAACATTATACATTATAGATTAGGGGATCTACTCTGCATTTACTAAGGACATTTTGTGGAATAAAATCCACTCTCTAATAGCTAGACTGGAGGTGATCAAGGAAAAAATCCATGGTATTTTGAATTGACTTTCTTTAATGAAAAGCAGAGAGTTTTCATATTTTACTTTACAGAGCAATTTAACCCAAAATATTTTATTTCAACAGAAGCAGGGTGATTGAAAATTAAAACTGAAGCTAAATGACACTTGTATTATTTATCTTTATGCCATTCTTCTTCTAATCACAGTGTCTTGGTGTTTCCTGCTAGTTTCTCTTTGCTCAGCCAAAAATTAATTCATTTTAAGAATAACTTTCAAAAGCTCTCTTTTCATATTATCAGCACTGACTTGTTAAAAATGCCAAGGTTTTAAAATCTCCTTACATTGTGAAAAAAAAAATGTTTACTTGATAATTTTTCCTAAACTGCACCCAAGTTCAACAAATTATGACAGGTATGCAGGCTTACATGTAGCAATTGCTTCCTTCCTCATTTCCAATATGGCTACTGACGTATTTCCTAATCCATTTTCATCAGCTTTTGCACAGATGAATGCAAGATTAACGTGCAATGGCCGCAAACATGCTGCCAAGACATTGAGGTTCGCCTAATGAATAATATAGCCTGCATATATGGATAATATTTATAAACTTGATATAGAAATGTTAAAAATTAATATAACATTGCAAACATGCAGGCACTACATGTATACATGTACATGTATGTACATGTAGTTTACACATCCAGTGACCCACTGACCCAATTTAATATATAAAACCAATGTTTTCTCTTTCACACATATATATATTTATATATATATATCATTGCTTGAAAATGTATTGCACTCATATGCCTTTGGTAAATGAATAAATCAAATCTAATCAGATCAAATCAAATCGAACCAAATCAAACCAAATCAAACTAAAATAAGTCAAGGTAGGAGATTTGAATGCCCATCTACATGTATGTATTGTACACACATGTATATGTACGGTATACCAAAACTACTGTAGGCCTCTATCTTATTGCTCATTTTCATTCGCTTCAGCTTAGTGCCTTGCTTACAAGTACCATAAAAAAAGACATTATACAAACTGGAAGAGTTGATGTACTGTTGGTATTAGTCGGATTACTGAACTTCTAAAAGCATGAATCAGTTAAATATGTCCTAGTTACCCAATCTTTAAAAAACAAAATGAAAGACATGTTTTTTTAAAAATAATTTCTGCATGGTACATGCATGGCATTGCATAGTATGATCATTATGACAAAAAAATGATAATAAGTATGAGTAAACAATAACAGAATGAAACAGAAAATATGATCATAATACAGGTACAATATATGGATAATGTAGTAACATGCAGAGGTATGGCAATATAAGCTTAAAGCTTGAAGCATTGCAATACCTTTCCATTTTGTAAATAATACATATCTCATATTAAATGAGATATTTCATTACCTTCCATACAAGTGCACAGGATGTTCACCATTCATTATTATCCTATCTACATGTATTCCTGCTTTCTTGACAGACATAAATGCCCCCATACACAGCTCATAAATAAACATTCCCAAAACTCTTCTGGCCCACAATGTTTAGTTTATTGGCTAAACTGTAAACATCCAGCTTCCCCCTTCTGTTTATTTTGGCCTGAGATGAGCCATTGAAATTCTTCTAGCCCTCCTCCTCCTCTTGCTCCTCCTGAGGAGCGTTTCATCAAACGTATTGTCATTGATTTTTACAGACAAAGTTGCTCTCAGCCAATCAGATGCAGGGATTTCAGTAGCTTATAACAGTTGTCAGTAAAATCAGTGACAAAACACTTGATGAAACACTCCCGTTTCTTGCTTTGATGCTCAAGCTTAGTGATTCCTATATTTAGGATACTGAGGATAAACAGAATAGATAGACCAGGGAAGTGTAACTAAAACTTCCCTGAATAGACCAATTTCTGAACAATTTATCAATTAGAATATCAATCAAAATGAATTAAGTAAAATAACACTTTTACTGGAAATTTACAATATTTCCACTTCACATACATATCAAGATAAAGAATTTTTTCTTTCTCTATTTTCAGATTCATCTTGGAAGGTCATGTGAATAAAAAATATTGATCATGAAGGGTGACCCAATTACCCCCCCCCCCCCCCTCTTTATCTGCAGCCTACACTAGAATAATTTATGAAAACAAAAATCACTTGAGATAACATCACCAGCCACAGATAAAAACAGAGTACCATTTGTACAATTTTGGTTTGGATATGATAGTCTGTAATCACAGACCCTACAACTTGTACAAGTGTAGGAGGCTGCATATAAAGAATGAAATAATGAATACAATGAGTGAATAAATGACCCAAGTGTACTTGCATTAAATTAGAAATTTAGTTTAAAAAAATGCCCCCCCCCCCCAAAAAAAAAAAAAAAAGAGACACATCTCTCATGACCCATGGAGATCAAAGAATAATTATATTGGTTGTTTCAAGATCTGCAGGACAATTCTTTCAGGCATTTCAAATTTGAAATGCAATCAATGTAATTCTACCCCCCCCCAAAAAAAAAAGGTGCAATATTTCATCTCAGATTAATTTAGAAGGAATTCTCTAGGATAAAAGAGTTTGTATCTGCAACTATCCCAGGTTAGGGTAAGGATTAGAGGGTAGAGGTGTTAGATGAGGCATGTAATCACAAATCCCCTTGCAGATTGATGTCAAATTAGACCCTGTTCTCATTTTACTGAGTTAAGGCCAAATAAAATAATATATGTTTCTCGTCTGGGTTTTTGAAAAAAATGAAAAAGATGGGCTTTTTATTTTTATTTTTTTATTTTTCAAGACGGCCGCCATCTTAGATTTTGTCAATTCCATATGTTTTCCCAATCACACGAAACATCACAATAATGGAGACACTGTATGTCACACAAGACCTGAACATATTTACAATGCTTTTAATAGTGTATATCAAATTCAGTTTATAGTCCAAAATGAAAAGATGTTTGGTACTACAAAAAAAAAAAAGTCTTGCACTCATCAGAGTAAAACTCCAGAATGAACAAAAAACCGAAATCGAACAATATAATGCGCTTGTGTACAATGCAATGTACGTCCACATGTTCCTGATAAAGGCAACAATTCCTATGCACATTTGAATACAAAATTGCTTTGGAAGTTTTAATTCAGTCAATTATCCAATACTACTCTAGCATCATGTAAAAGTGTAATTGTGATTTGTGATATATTTGGTTTTCCTGTTATTGAAACCCAATTTGAAATGAAACCATGAATTATTATTTAGGCTACTGACATCGCCAGCTGTAGCTATAGCAACCTCGCGATCGCATGAACATACATATGTACATGTACATGCATACACGACTGCTGCAGCGCAGGCACTGTGCACATGTACATGTATAGCTATACTGTACGTCAATAGCTAGCTCGTACGTACGCGCGCTGAGCGAGCAGAATGAATGTTTCCCCGACAGATTTTCTGGATTTTTCGATGTTTTTAAAATATTTTTGTTCTCTTTTTTTAAAAATAAAAAATAAAAAATATATTGAGGCGGCCTCAAATATTAAAGCGGGCGGGGACGAGAAAGATGTATATTATTTTACTTTGCCTAATGAGAACAGGGTCATACATATAGATTGCTAACTCAGACCCTAAACAAAACTTACTGTATTTACTATGATTTCTTGATCTTGCAAATAACATGAATAACATACTTGAAGAGAAATGTTCAAAAGAGGACAAAAGTTCATTGTACGGTGTGATTTTATTTGATGAGACATTACTTCTTGAGTTTTTTAAACTTTAGTTTGAGTTGACAAAACCAAGTACCAGTCTAAAGCTCCTTGTTTAAAAACTGCTTTTTTTCTAGGCCAAGATGAAGAGAGAACAAAATAACTGAAAAGCACCCCCCTAAAAAAATATTTAAAAATGAAATCTTGACCTTCTTCCACATTCATTATAGAAGCAAATGAAATAGTACCAACATCTCCTTGCAAATCAAATATTACAGGGCATGATTAACCTTGCAAATGCTATATCATATCATCATACATGTAAATACAAGCTGACAATATCCAAACATTTACATTTCTATAATTCACCAAATCACAACTTATCCTCCTCTTCTTGTGACCTCAAATTTAGCCCTTATTTCCTGGCCTGAGGTCTATATGGAAATTACATCATCTAATGTATCTTCCATCAAACACACCTGCTGAGAATAACCAACAAAGGATGAGGATGTTGGAAGAACATATCTCAATTTGGGCCACAAAAGGCATAGTTCTTTGACAGTTTGATGCCCAGATACCAGTGTAGGCAGCTGGTTTATAAATCCACATTCTCCTCCCTCAGACCACACACATATTACACTACATGCACAACCTCTCTGACAGACACAGTGGTAGTCTATAAATGCATACTCTTTAGATGCTTTCTCTCACATACAAGACTTGGAGAATTGATAAATTTAATCTTATTAAAGTCAGCTTATTCAAGATTTAGAACTTCTGAATTTTCCTGCCACTTGCTATTCTTATTCTTATACAATTTCCTTTTCTGTCTGAAAAAGAAGTGATCTCTGGACTCTGGCATTCATTTGGTAACTTTGCTATTTTATAAGCAAAAACATGCTCTTACAAAGTTGTTAAATAACATTATGAACATTAGTAAACCATCCTTACTGTAAACTAAATGTACTTCTTAATACTAATACACCACTAATATTTAGAAAAAAAATCAGAAAAAAAATATTATATATTTTTAAAAATCCTGGTGAAGATAGTTGAAAACAAAAATACCTGTAACAAACTTACCCTTCTAAAATATTTTTCAGCTTTAATTTAATAATCCATAAATAACAATTCATAATTCATAAATACATTCTGCAATTACCAACACCACAAATTGCCATAGATGGTCTGCAAGACACAGACTACCACATTACACCAATCCCAAGGAGGAGGGGCTTAGCAGTGATGAAAGTTTCCACAGCTAGCCAATCAGAACACAGGAAACTGTCTGGACAAAGTGCTTGCACACACACACACCACACATTCCCAGCCTGGTAAACTACCTTATCATCCCACTCAAACTTTTCTCCTCCTCACTTCAAAACTGGAGAGAGAGGCTGTAACAAAACTAGGAAAACAAGTTGTAAAATTTATCCTCATTGATTTTACATCTCAAAAACACCTTCTCGGCTGGGGGAATGATAAGCATGTGTCTCCGTGCGTCAATGTGCATTTGTAATCATCGACCTGACAGTACATCAACTGATTAGTACTATAGGAGGAAGCACAATTGGACATAATCTGCAGAGTACATGGAAATGTGAAAGCCATTGGGACAGCAAATCTGCTCTTGACATTTCTCAACTGGCATGACTGGTTGAAGATTCAACTGAAGTTTCTCTCCAGCTCTCCCTGCCTTCAGGTTTATTCCTATCTGGCAGGAGAGTTGCTTTTCATTCGGATGTTCCTGCTGAATTCATGGATGGTCTAGCTGGAGTCAGTAACAATTAATACTCATTACGCATTGCAGGGACAGCAGCCTTGGAAGTAGGAATGGTACGCATCGCTACACTCTTAGTCTTAGCGCATCAAACATTTCAATTTGTGGCCACTTTGTTCTTTTGTCTCTGCTTTAAATCTCATTTGGCTTAATGAATGCATCGAAACAGAGCAGTTGTTAAACATGTTAAATGTTAAATATCTTCTTTAAATCTTTCAAAGTACAAACTTTCTTTTGATATTACCGTCTTATCGTTAATGTCAGTTCATCTCAGATCTGAAAGTCTTGCACAGCAGTTCCAACAAGATTGTAAAGGACTATTTTTTTTTAACAATTGGGACACAACTTCTGATTTCATGTGAAGCTTATTTCAATTTTCAGGCTGTGTTACAAACTGCCAACAGGCATGACCAGATGACAGGAGTACAAACCTCCTATCACAGTCTGATATGATCATCTCACTGTGTCACTTCTCAGTTTTGATACTCTCATGACAACATAAAGGCAGTTTTCAATCCAACTTTACAGACCATTTTGTACATTTGGCCTTCTGATTTGTTGTAAAAAGCCCCTCTTCATGCTACATGTACATGTATTTATCTTCTACCAAGAGTCATGAGAGTATGAACAGAAGGAGATAAAGTCCTGGACCTGATTAGAGTCACATCTCACACATGTGTCCATTCTATCCCTCAGCTCTCTGGCACAAACTTGAACCCTGGCTTACCAAAAAGGATTACCCTGCGTCTGCATTGATTGGAGAGAGCTGTCCAATGGATTGATGGTAAGTGCATTCTTGGAATACTTAGGTCAGACTCTAGGAACTAAACGTATAATCACTGTCGCCTGCTTCGCGTTCACTTCCCCCTTCTATCATGTCTATCCGAGGATAAACATATTTCGTAAATCATTTGCGTCAAAAAGTAGTCAATGAAATGAATGATCATCAACCAGTCAACCATTTCCCTTTTATTTTTTTAGCAAAAGCTAGTAATAAATCATTATTTCCATTCAAACAATTGAAGAAACAGGATAAATAAACAAATTATATAAATTTGTAGATATACATGTAAGTTAAAATGCTTCCATTTGCATTGTTCAGGTCAACATTTACTATGATTTAGAGGCGTAAGTACCTTGGAATGTCTAGACAATTTTAGAGCTGTCGATTTAAAAGCCTTATAATCATGACAATACAATTGTCATGATTGTAATTACAATTCAAGGTAGGTACATTAATACATGTGGGCTTATCATGTCCATATTTAATTCTGTTATGAAATGTTTTGTTCATCACCCCCCCCCCCCCCCCCCCCCACGCCAACAGAAAATCAGTGGCAATGGAAATCATCCCCCCAAAAAATGAAAAATAACTTGAAACTTAGAAGTGCATAATGTGTACATTTTCCATGATATTCTGTACCACAATCTTATTTGACATTGCAAGTTGGCAGATGTTGCTATCACACCCTTCATAGCTTCACCAACCAAACCCTTTTTCAAAGGCCAAAGATAACAATCCACTATCTCCCATTTCCTACCCATCACCAGTAGATATTTGAGAAGCCATGGAAGCTGAGCATGTGTTCAGTTGGGAAGCCAAAATCATTACCCTGCAAAGATAAGGATAGTGAAACGTGGACATAACTCTCCTTCTTTCTGTTTACTCTCCTCAGGTCCAGGAATTTACTTTGGTCTGTTCCTGCTAAGCTGCTATCATCAAGCGGGATCAAGTGCTCTGGATTACTACTTCACACAGGGCTTGTATTATCAAGGGAAACACAAGGAAAGTTTATATGCTTGCCTATGCATACATGAACAGTCAAAGGTGACTTGAAAAATTGAAGATGTGTTAGCAGTGAGCACTTTTTTCAAATAATGTATGTATGAACAATGGCTTGTGTTTTGTAGACATTAAAAAAACCCATCAATTTGAGACGTCAACACATGACTTTTGTACAGGATTCAAACTAGATTGATCATTTCTCAACTTGCTCTTGAAGTATATGAATTAACAATGGGTCTCCTTCGCCTTGCTTTTTATCTTGGTGTCGCTCTTTTGCTGACAAACTGTGTTACCGTGGTTACAGGACAACTGGAATCTATCCGTGTATACCCGAATGACCAGAGTATTCGGAGGGGTGAAGAAGCGCTATTACCTTGCATCTTGCAACAACCTGGAATATGCAATGTGTATTGGTATCGCAAGGACATGCAGACGTATTTCTTTCGGAATGCTGATTTCATGCCTCGTATCCCTTCTGAAGTCAGCGAGCGCTATTCTGTCGTTGGAAACGCATCAGCGGGTGATTTCACACTGCGCATCTTGAATGTTTCTTCATGGGATGATGGTGAATATCAATGCGCCTGTTATGCTCCGTCTCATAAAGATACTTTGACGTCTGATCCAGCGCATCTTCGCGTCCTTATCGCTCCACCTGAAGAGTACCCTATCTGTGAAGTACGGAAGAGACATGGATTACTGTTGCCCGGCGATGAAGTGGAATTGATATGTCGCTCTAGCGGAGGTTCGCCCGCAGTACAGCTGGCTTGGTATAATGCAGATCAACGACTTCATTCTGAAATGTCTTGGAATTACGAGACTGTTGCCAAACACAAAACTGTTGTGACGTTGCAGGAGAATCTATCACACTTTTACTGCAGAGCAGAAGGAGATGCTCTTTTGGTGCCACGAAACTGCACAGTTGATCCTGTTGCTATGGCAGCACCTCCACCTGTTCAGATCGACTCCAACTTGCAAAAAGTCTGGCAAGAGTTTGAAAGTGGGACGCTGCCTCTGACTGGAGGCCAGCCCCGCTCACAGGACATGATTGAACTAAGCTTCACTTGCGGACCTAGCACCAACTTCAGTCGCGATGTGAATAACTTCACTTGGTACGTCAACCAGGATCCCATTCACCCTGGAACTTTTGGATATATCTTGGAGAATAACGGGCGTACCCTCCGTGTTACTGACTTGTCAATTCTATACAGCGAGATAGATTTGGAAATTGTGTGTGAATTATCTAACAACGGTTGGACGGTATCAAATAGCACAACAGTAGTGAGTCTCAATGGCAATGTTCTTGGGAAACCAACTGAAACGGTGTCCAGGACAGAACTACCTACCACACCAGACACTGATATCTTGATCAATAAGCATCCTGGAAAGTGGCGGCTCTGGCCAATCTGGTTGCTAATTGTCTGTGTCCTCATGTCTCTATTCTTGCTCATCCTTCTCGCTATCTATGCACCGGTTATTTGTGGCTGTAAGAAAAAGAAAGCAAAGAACTCTCATGCTCATTGCCATCATGGTGCAACCACCAAATCTGAATTTCATTACACGCACTCACAAGGATGTAGCACTCTGCGAACCTCCCGTGATACCCTGAATGTTTACGAGCTGCCGGAGAGCGAGCGTGGAGGTAATGATCAACAGAGACAGCAAGTGCAAGCAACCTTGCATGTGGTGGTCCATTCAGCAAACCACTCCTCCAACAGCCCGGTGGACAACCAACCTGTCATCTCCACCGCCGAGACCATCGTTTCCTCTGACTACAGCGCAGAGAACTGCCTCGCCACCACATCTTCCCATGCCGTGGGGAACTACTACCACCCCGAACTCGGTCACTACCAGAAAGTTCGTCCTGGTGCGCGCCCCGCCCACTTCAACTCTCAGCTCCTCGTACCTCCTTCGCCAAAACCGCACCCTCCAGCAAGGACCGACTCGTTGGAGCCTCATTACCAGCATCCGCGATCACACGTGTGTTGCATGAACAAAACATGGGGACATAACGTAAGGCATGAGAAAC
Organism: Heliocidaris erythrogramma; assembly: GCA_025617745.1. Taxonomy (NCBI): domain Eukaryota; kingdom Metazoa; phylum Echinodermata; class Echinoidea; order Camarodonta; family Echinometridae; genus Heliocidaris; species Heliocidaris erythrogramma. The sequence goes on from CM046858.1 coordinate 14,424,544, forward strand.
CATTATGTAATCACGCCCCCCTCGCATTATCCTCCCAACCTGATGTGACGGAGGGGTGCTATGTAAGGACACTACCTCTTCCGCCTAACGAGGTCAAACAAGCTAGACTGGTGTTTGTAGACAATGGCCAACTTGATCAAGTTGGTAATGGGACAGTGTATTCAGATGTTCCCTTGGACGATGGGGACAACATCTATGAGAACATCGCAGGGGAAGAGGGAGAAAAGTGTAATAAACAAACCCTTGTATAACTACATTTGACTATAGATCAAAAAACCTCCCTGAGAAACTTTAAAAACTACCAAAGTTGTACATACAGTGTATATATGGATTATCAAAATTATATTTGTTTTGCATTCAACAGTTGTATGAATACAAATTTCAAGTTTTGAAAAAAATAAGCCATTTTGTTATGTCAATATAAGATTCTACATGTTTTCAGACCAAAGGTGGAAATATCAGTAGGGTTGTTGGATAGATTTCTGACCTCTATGTAGCTACAGTACACTACATGCCAATATTGCAAAATTAATGCTTTCTTAACATTGAAATACACTAACATTTTAAGAGGTTAATGCAACACTTTACCACAAGTACATGGGTAAAAAATGTTCAATTGGAATGTAGTACAAAAATGGTCCATTTCTCAAATGTGTTATATTTAGGTTTGAATCTAAAATGTAATTTCTATATTTCTTTAAAACGTCAACAGAAATTGCATTTTTGTCTTTTTTTATTCACCATGTTTGCCTACCTCTAATTTTCGGTTGATGAAATGCATTTATTAATAATATTAAGTAATCAATCATTCTAATTATTATTTCTCGCTTGCCACAATACCACAAAAATGGTCAAAACAGTCTATTTCTATACGCTATTGCAAATTGTGCATACTACCTGTAAAAAGGGATATCATTGTATCCTAGAAATTATTTTCTAGTAAGTTACCCACTGTACACTTTGTGATCTGACCACAGTCCTATTTGGAAAGAAATCAGATTTATATACTGTAGCATTTGATATGGTTATCCAAACATGAAAATGATCACAGTTCCAAATCTTAGGAATATCAAAATAAAATCTTGAGGTATTGCAAGTATCCATGTAGATGTAGGAGGAAAGGTGAATTGGCTTTAAATTGTAGTGATGTTAGACCAGTCATGTAATTTTAAACAATTTGATGCTGATTTAGTCTTTAATGCAACTACATGTACATACATGTAGCATACAGTTCAGTGCACAAAAATTTGGATTCTTAATATTCGTATCATTATCCAGAACCTCGATCATGAAATAATTTTTTAATATGGCTTTAAAGGGAAGGTTGAGTTCTGTGAAAGGTAAAAAATAATTTGTGAGCTTTCTCATCCTTATTATGTTAGTTTGGAAGATTATCATAGTAGATACATGTACAGTATGTCCCTGAAAAGGAAATGCTCTTCAAATGCCCTCACATTCAAAATATGACAAAGAAACAGCTGAATGTTTGGGTCAAACATTTGTGTGTAGTCCCATATAAACATTTCTGTGTGCAGTGCATGTGACTCTCAGCAGGATTGAGTCAATTTCTTATCATTTTGGTAATTCCAAAACCTTACAGCATATACCAATTCTTATGTGCTATATATAATCAACCTTTCCCAATTGCTTTGAGACAGTTGCTTTCACAATTTAATCTCATGACCAGAACTCAAATTTATTTTTAAGCTTACTAGCCAGATACAGTCAGAATAATAAAGTGTAGGAGTTAATTTCTTGATGGTCTGTGACTGGCCTCCATCAACATCTTCATATCACTCCAACTATCCCGTCCTCCTGGCACCATTATTTGATTCCATGAAGTCCTCAAGGTTTCAATTATCTCATCTCTTTAATTTCAATTACCAGCATTATAACATCTGTCCATTTAATTGAGGTGACAGGCTGATGTATTTTTAAAGCCATTCGTTTGATTTGAATCATTGGTTGAAGGCTCTGATTTGTTTTATATGGATGTGAATTTTTTTTTTTTAAACAGTAGATTAGATCAGTAGGCCTACATTCAACGTATCTAAACATTTAAAGTGACAGCAAACTGAAGTTCTTAAATAGCGCCATCTTTTAACAGGATTTGAAAAGTGTCTGTGCTTCTCATTTTCCCACCATGTACCATTCTAGTTTGTAGAAGCTTTGAAAATGACCTCTGGAGCAAAGTTCAGAGACCTCAAAAAGTACTTTAACCCCTATTATCCAAAAAAGCTGTTAGTAAACTTCAAAATAAATTGCCAACAATTTCTAAACTATGATATTACTTTAGCAATTACTGTAAGGTGGCGCTGTTCAAGTTCCACCAGCTTAATGCCACTTTAACAACCTATGAAAGCTACATGTACATATGCTGAATTTGTGGTATCATGAAATAATTCCCCATAACTACATGTATTTCAAGACTGAACAATTTACAAGGCAGTTCTAGAAAATAGAAATCCAAACTTCTAGGAAATGTATAATTCACAATTCATTTGTTGATTTCGTTAGTTTTATCAATCTATGTATGATTGCAATTTTCTACAAAACTTGTCATATGTTTATCTGTTTAATCAAGGTCTAGAGACCGGGAAAGAAGGATTTTTGGCTTCTTATATCTCAGGTTATCTTATATCTGAATGATTTTTGTAATAAGAGCCCTGATTTTGTGCCACGCATACAGGAACATAAAAACATGTTGCTCTAATTCATTTCATTTATAATTATGAAATGGCAATAGGTATGATTTACGACTATTTATTCTTAAAATCTTTTGCATTTTTATAAACTTGGCTACCTTGTACAAGACTAAATCCTAATTTCGAAATTCAATTGGATGTACGTACATGTAGTAGCACTATTTCCACTTCTTGATATGATTATCCAGTGTGGTTGCTAATTCAAAACTGTACAAGAAGTATTTGGGTCAAATTCCATGGAATATCTAATTTGTTTGATTGTCGTTATTGTGCCTGTTGGACTAACTCAGCTGCATAGTAGTGACAGGTTCATGACTTCAGTATACCTGCATAATTAGTGTTTACATGTGCAGTGAAAACTCACTATAACGAGGGACCTTGGGACCATGAAAATTACCTTGTTATATCAGGAATCTCCTTATATCAGGGTAAAAAACAAAAAAAGAACATAAAGACTTGGGACCAGCAAAATTACCTTGTTATACATGTATCAGAAATCTCCTTATATCAGGGTAAAAAACCCTAAAAGAACAAAGACTTGGGACCAGCGAATTTTACCTTGTTATACAGTGGAAACTCATTATTAGGAGGACCTTGGTACCATGAAAATTACCTTGTTTTATCAGGAATCTCCTTATATCAGGGTAAAAAACAAAAAAGAACATAAAGACTTGGGACCAGCGAAATTACCTTGTTATACAGTGATAACTCACTATTACGAGAACCTTGGTACCATGGAAATTACCTTGTTATATCAGGGTAAAAAAAAACACCCCCAAAAGGAACGTAAACACTTGGGACCAGTGAGATCACCTTGTTCTATCAGGAATCTTTATACCGAGTTTCCACTGTAGAGGATGGCTATTATCCTGTTTTGGTGCAGATTTCTGGAAGGGCCAAGAAAAAAATGTGGCCTGTTGAACCTTGTTCTATACTATTGAAGAGTAGAGGGGTTAAAGTACTTTTTGAGGTCACTGAACTTTGCTCCAGAGGTCATATATATAAATTAGTGCATAAATAATGCTATAATAGAATTTTTATTTCACTGATTTGAAATGCATGTTTTCTATTAGACGAGAGCTGCTTGGTAACTGATCAAAGTATACCGCTGTTTTATGAAGATCTCTAATCGCTTTAGCTTGTTAATCTCATACCAATAATTCAAAATGGAGGACAAACCAGATGAACAAGTATTTGAAGTGAGGACATTGTTTTGATAGTATGACTCTTTCTAGTATTTTCTGTTGATAGTGATGTACATATTTCCTTTATTAAAAAATATCTTGCCTTTTATTTTTAACCAAAGAAACCTGTATGCTGTCTTTACATGCATGAATGAATGATGGTAGAAATTATTTTTAAAGGTGTTTATCACAAAAGAGATGAGTATTACACAAGTTTAACATATTCAAAGAAGAAAAAGATATGTGATTTATCAATGAGCATTGCCATAGTTTCAAAACTGTAGGCGGCCTTTAAAAAAAAGTTAAAGAGTAAAGTGTCAAGTTATCAATGACTTTGGGTGATATATTTCTTTGAGAAACTAATCGCTATTAAAAGTGGAAACAAATTACACGTATAATGAGGACCTTGGGACCATGAATGTTATATCAGAATCTTGTTATATCAGAGCTTTTTAAATCGAGTTTCTATTGTACATGTGCACCAGAGTTAGGCTTGAATGAACATCTCAAGATAAATGGGTGTTAAATAACACATGTATTTATTTTCTCTCTGTTGGGGAAAATGTAAGATTACATACAACCGATATGCTTTAATAGAGACAAATATTTCACTCATTCAAAAAAAAAGAAACAATTTGATACAATATTTTGTCATGACCACCTCCCCCCCCCCAAGAAAAAGATAAATAGTGGTGCTGAACCACACCATCTGTAGTGATAAAAATATGAAGTTCACCTGGAAAGACATGCCTTGATATCTGCATCTAAACAGAAATATTCAAGTTTGCATTTTGTGATCTGTATGTATGAATCTATACATAAGTTGAAGACTTGTAAATAAAGTTATTTTTGAAATCATGATATTATTTTTTTAACTTTGTTTATGTTTGGACTTGTACTAACGTAACATAAAGTAAATATATGCAGATAATTAAAGGGATAGTGCACCCTGATTACAAGTTTCTTTTAAAAGAAGCAGAAAAATTAAAGAAACATATCAGTGAAGGTTTGAGCAAAATCCGACAAGAAATAAGAAAGTTATGAATTTTTGAAGTTGTAATCAATCAGACACAGATTGGCAATTCTCTGACGTATCTTGCGATCTCCTCTCCCATTTTCTCAGTACAGAAAATTGCATAATTTTTCATTTTCTTGGTTTTTGATGAAGGAATAGATTTGTTTCATACAGGTTTTGTGTCACAGCATATGAGCAATGATTATATCTAAGGTGCATGTACGACTGAATATTTCCAATAGAGAAAATGGAAATTTAATGATTTTTGGGGTACAGGGCAAATGAAATGGGAGAGGAGATCGCAAGATACGTCACAGAGTTGCCAATTTGTGTCTGATTGATTACCACTTCAAAAATTGATAACTTTCTTATGTCTTATCAGATTTTGCTTAAACCTTCACTGATCTGTTTCTTTAATATTTCTGCTTCTTTTAAAACCAACTTGCAATCAGGGTGGATTATCCCTTTAACAAGATTTTTACAAACACATAAATGTGTCAAAATGCATTGAGTCAGAGAAAATGAAGATATATGTAAATCACCATTTATGACTGAAATCTTCTCTGTAAACTTTGACTTTTGAGTAGAGCCTACAATGACAAATGAGAATTTCTCAATGAGATACAGGGAAAATTGTGGAATTGTCGATTGTCCACTAAAAGTGTGTGTGAGTGGGATGGAAGAAAAGCATGACTGAGTGAAATTGTTGGTTGTTGAATTAAGAAAGTTAGCTTATTCCAATGTTAAACATTTAAGTGAGAAAGGTAGAAATCACCTTTATTTTTAGAGAGAGAAATAAATAATGTATATTGAAATATTGTCCTTAACTTAAACATCCAGGAATTTACAACAAACTGCAAAGTTTGTAGATACATGTCGGCCTATGTCCTGTTTCCTACTAGGATGATGTTTAACAGTGTACCCCCCCCCCCTCCCCAAAAAAAAAATAAATAAATAAATAAATAAATACAAAAAAATCAATCAATAAAAAATAAATTAAAATGAAAAAAAAAAAATTAAAATTAAAAAAAATAAAAATAAAATTTAAATAAAATAAAATCCTTTGTTGTTCCAACTCCTTTTTATAAGTTTCTATTTAAAAAAACAAACACTCAGAAGCTCTATTATCTTACTCCGGCTAAGGCTCAATTGTTCTCAATTTCCCTTCATGTTAGATTGTTTCATTTCATTATGAGTAATGGTAAATTGAAACTAAATTTCTGAGGGAAAAAAAAAATCAACAATCCTTCCTTTAAAACAAGCCATTTTTCATCACTCGATGGTGCAACTGGAGCAGAAAAAGAAGAGGTTTTAACCCTAACAAATCAAGTGAGCACAGAGGGTCACTTCATAGCGCCCAAGGAGCAAAAGGGGGTTATGGGAGTGACAAGGACGTCACAAGAACCAGTCAGAACCCCTCAGGCCGAGCAGCCCACCACCCCCGATTACCACCACAATTTGAGGATGTGATTACAACCCGGGCAAACAATGATCTATACTGTTGGGTTAAAGGGTTAGTGTAACTGCAACCCAACCCCTTGGAAAATGCCCAGCAGGGAAATGCATGTGTGGGACTGTTGTTCTAGCAATTTGCTTCCATCTTACTAGGTGTGATTAGCAGGTGCCTAAGCAGTCAGGTAGACAGGTGACCCACGGGGGGATAATCGATTGCAGGAGAGTACTTAATACCGTTGAGGTTTGCGGCTGTTTTCTGTGCTAATATGTAGGAACAAGCTCGCTATTGTTATACCCATGCAAGCATCATCATAACACACCTGAGTCAGTGTGATCATAATACACCTGTTCAAAAAGTGGGCAAGATATTTGATCTTTTCAGGGAAAATCAATCAAGCCATCAAGTAGTTCTTGAAATTAATCTAACTTGCACGGATAATGCAACAGAGCTTGTTTTATAAATCATAACACACTCACAACTGTTCAGTTTTTACAGTGTATTACCCAAACGGTAAATCATGAGCTATTTCTTAATAAATATGACGTGTCTATCATAAAAGTTAATTCATAATTTTATTTATAATTCACTCCAAATAAGGTTTGATGGCAATGTTATAAAAGTTCACAGGATAATTTAAATCTTAGAATATTCAATATTCGAACAGGAATGTGAATGAAATAATTTCAAATTTAATTGTAGCACAAATTGACACAAACATCAAAAATAAAAATCAGCAGATAACCTTACATGTAAAAATGGACTATCAGAGAGAAAATGAAAGTGCCTGAACTTTGCAAAGAGTCTTTAAATGATTGAGAATATACTATTAATACATGGTTGGGAGTGCGTTGGTGCGATCTGGCAACATAAAGGCTTTTATCGTGGTGTACTATATGCACGAGGCGAGGGTTAGGGTTGCAATTGGGTTTTAGGTCAGGTTTAGAGTTACGGTAAGGGTTGTAATTGGGATTTAAGTCAGGTTTGAGAGTTAGGGTTAGGGTTACGGTTGCAATTGGGATTTAGGTCAGATTTAGAGTTAGGGACCAACAAAATTACCTTGTTATATCAGGAAACTTGTTATATTCGAGCTCTTTATAACAAGTTTCCACTGCACAAAATCAGGCGGAGCAATTGTTGCCGGAGCCTGGGTGGTACGACCGCTTTAAATATCAAGTGTGAACCTGGAAATGGATCACAGTGACAAGTCTAGTTCACCTTGTGTGACATGCTACGGGTCACTGCTAATACACCCCTAATACCAGGGATTGGCTTCAACGCCACCATGTCCAACCAATAAAGTGGAACCACTTCTGACAAGTATTTTGAGGTTATACATGTAGTGACTAGACAATGGCAGAGAGAAAGAGAGAGAGAGGGAGAGAGTGAGGGAGAGAGGGGGAGAGAGAGGGAAAGAGAGGGAGAGACGGATGGAGAGAGAGAGAAAGAGAGAGTAAAAGAAGAGATGTGAGGGTGACAGATAGGTGAGAGCAAGAGAGAGAGAGAGAGAGATGGAGAAAAAAAAGAGAAAATGAGAGGAGAAAAGTATAGAGAAAAGAGACACAGAGGAGATAAGATACAGGTACATGCATACAGAGGGACCAAGGACAGAGACAGAGATAGAGCAACAAAAAAAAAAAAAAAAAGTCAAAGAGCGATAGAGATGGAAGAAACAGAAAAACAGAGAGAAAGAAAGAGAGCAAACAGGGTGGAACAAGTCACCTTCTTAAAAAGTAAATAAAGCTGCTACTTTTAAAAATACATTTCCCCACCTTTAAATTAAAAGTATAGAAAGAATAAAAAAGAGAATGAGAAAATGAAAGTTTGCAAGGAGGAATAAACAAAACATCATCTTCAGTTTTCTTGAACACAAGAGGGAGCTATGCCTAATACCAGCCACATTAACAATTTAGTGCCAAATACATGTAGCACCCCCATCCAATTGTTAATTTCCAAAATGAATCCGTCAACTCCCTGAATATCTTATATTTACACTGTACAATGCAAGCAATTGCAATGCCATCGATATAATTTGGATTGCAACAGAAAAGGAAAAAGTGTGAAATATGAAATAAGCATATGGTACTGTAAAGCTCCCTGTCTTAACATGTGAATTCCATGATAGATACGTTCAAGGACATTTGCATGTAGTAACTTTGAATTCATTTCCAACATTAATTGTGATATACATAAGGTGTCCTGTCTGGAGTATGATTACAATAACTACAAACCGGGAAATCCCTCACACCTCGAAAAGGTCTGCATTTTAGGGCTACGTAACAATTGTATTTTGTACCTCATAAGCAGTTTCAGACAAAGAAAATGACACACAGAAAAGGGAAACTACTCTTATATCCATTTATTCAATATTACAAAAAGCAGCTGAAATGTCCTTCCGATTTACACATTTGTTTCCACTCGATAGAAACAGAAATTACATTTAATACACATAACATTTGTGAATAAAAATCACAAAAAATGAACAAATTCAAAACAATAAGTAAGTTGCGAATCTGACAAAAGAGTAAAGCTGTCAAGAGGGGTCATTTTTACAGCTTCACTCAGGCTGGTTTAAATAAACGGGTTTAACACATTGACTTCAGAATTATGTCATTCCCATAGGGTTAGTACAGGAACCACTCGCTTACAGTAGGCTAAGGGTTAACCGTTCACTGAAGTATTTGCGGAGATATTACTAAGTGTAATGCTGCATAAAATATTGATGGAATTTCTGAGGCCTAAATGTCTCGATCTGTCAGTGTTTCAAGGCAGAAGTTAACAATGCTTCACATACACTGTAGGCAATGCTAAAAAACCACAAAAGAAACACAACACACAGACCAATTTTTTCCCATATGTTACCAACCATATCTCAGATTTTAGTATATCTGATGATGATTGTATCAAGCTGATAGCCCTCCTACATGTAAAGCTTGGAACAGACAAAATATCAAGTAAATCGACATTTTCATATTAATCTATGTTCAAACTGTACATGTATGGGACATACCTTGCCCACCAACAACAAACAGACCAACCAACACAACAAACAGGACTTGCCACATCTTCTAGCGCTGCTTGGCAGCCCCACACACAATGATTCACCTGGGATCCACTAAAAGCAAACACTCATTCCATCAATCAAACAAATAAACCAACCAACAAATGGAACACCATACGATGAAACAAAAAACAAACAAAAACGAAACAAAAACAAAGAGGACTTACTGCTTCTTCCAGAGCTGCTTGGCGGCCGCACAGGCACGTAAAGCTGGAGAGGGAATCAACAAAGGAGCCGAGGAGACCAGCAGGTTGACTGGCAATCAGATCAATAGGAAACTTGATGATAAGATGGTTGATGATACTGGCAAAACCTAAGGCTTCATGGTCCTGGACCTCAGAACTGAACAAGACAGAGAAAGAATATAGAACATTATTATATTACATGAATTGTAGAACTAAACAACACATCATTTCATAAGTAATAACACTGTATATGCCATATATTTTGCAGGGGGTAATTTAAGCAAATTTTGTGAGATGCAAATTTAACAACACGCTGAAAAATTGCCAAACTTCATACACAATAGATGTGCGTCTGGCCTGGGCATCCGTACACGTACTACCAGTACTGGTACTATATCTTAGTGCTACTATAGTAGCGCAGTCTGATGCATGCAGACTGTGTAAAAGCTTACTAAAATCACAACTTCACTTTGCGAAAGTGTATCATCATTGCCATTGCAGATTCCAGAATTTCCTGAACGTGAATTTATCCACTAGCAAAATAGCCTGGTTAGTCCAAATCACGAAGAATCATGTCCGCGAAATAAATGGCGTATACAGTACCTCATTGCATACATGCCCAGAAATCCTGTTCATTTCACCATTCATGATTTCCCTTCTTAATCTTATGTCATCTCCTCGACTCTACCACTTGATTACTTCCTTTACCAAATATTCCCTTTCCATAAAGACCAATACTCCCTTTTCTTTGAAACTTACTTTCATCTTACTTTTCAATCCCTCAAGTACAATATATAAGCATATTGTCATAAACTCGATGCAACTTTCTTTTCAATTGTAAACATATTTGAGCTGAATATTATATTTCGAGATCATAAAATTACAAGACAAAACAGTATGTAACACCCAGAGAATATCCTTGAGGACATCCCTAAAAGACATCCATGATTGGATTAGTGTATAGTCCTCACCCATTGAGTGCCTGGAGCAAGCATCGGATGAAGTGGGCCAGGTAGTCACTCTTGGCCTTGTGATCAGCAAAGACAGGTCCATCGAGGGTAGCTAGCTGGGATAGGCACTGCATGGCGATGTGACAGGAATCAGGATTTAACCGAGTCCTGGCATGAATCTGAAAAAAGACAAGAAAAGAATGAAGGATTATCAATCTTATGGGAATATGTATAAATCTTCATGTAGACAAACCTGGTCTGTGACAGAAAAAGATATACAAGTAGTGTTAGGATTAAGGTTGCTAGGGGGTTTTAGGTTAGGTTAGGTTAGGGTTACATACATTTTTTTGTACAGGATGGAAATTAACAATTTGGTAAAAAGTGTAGGATATTGACCAAGGAACATGAGTCTTACAGCAATTTCAATCAAGCTTCTTTTTTTTATAATGGATTCTACAGAACTTGTGGAATGCAGTGAAGATAAAAAAAAAACTCACGAAAATTAACTAAGACAGCTTACCCAAGTCAAATACTACCAGAGGATGTCAAAGTTGAAAGATCTTTCATCCGTTTTTAACTTCAATTACATGTAAATCACCATACCCTCACTCTTTAAAATCCATTTCAAAATAAAATGCACTTTGACAAAGACACAACAAATTCTTTCCACAGTAACATTCCCCTATAATAGTGCTAATTTAAGACTAGTGTGAGATGATTTACCTTGAAAAATAGTTCTAGAAGTCCATGGTCTAGTAGGGGATCTCTCCATTTACCATCAGGTTTCAGAGGGGGTGTGTCCACTGGCTGGAAGGACCCAACACGCCGTCTCGCCGGTGAGGGATTTTTAAGTCAAGGAAAGTGCATGCATAAAATCACATCTAGAAAAACACTCAATATTATAATTTAACAGTCATTATTCAAAAACCTGTGTGTCATTGATAACATATGTAAGAGGATATATCTAATAATAGTAAATCTGCACCTAAGGACCCATTCACATATAAATAGAAATCTCTTCAATCGGAATAACCCTAAACGTGGTGAATCATAGTGACATGGTCATAACACATAAGCCTGTGTCACTGAGGACTGATGAGAAAGGATATGTCTAACGAGTGTGAACTCCCAGCTTAGGACCTGTTCACATATACTCAGGAATCTGCTGAAGACCTTGGCTGTATCGCCACTCAGAGGACCCTCTGTAGACATCAGCTGATGCAGAATTTGGACAGCAAACATGAACACCTTCTTCAGATCATGCATCTAAAACAAAGAGGACATAAACTGCATTAACCAAGAAAGTATTGTAGTCCACGTTACTACAAGAATCACTTTCAAATGAGTTCTTTATTCCCTTCACAGCCACGGTACAGTTCCTGCTCATTAGTACAAATGTTCCCCTGTATGTTCAGAGTAAGAATATATATATCGTTCTTCTTAAACCAGAACAGGTACCTTCATTAAAATCATACTTCCTTTGGAGATGAGTCATCAAATTAAAAGAGCTGGTCACACCACACAGATAACAATAATGACAGCAAGATTTTCAGTTAAGAAGTACACCCTATGCTGTATGTACATTTGTGTGAGTACGCGCTCATATATGGAAAATCTCGCTATCGTTATAGGCGAGGTCTGACGGACACTTAAAATAATATATTACATTTATATAGCGCATTATGTGAATACGTCAATGCGCTTTACAATGTTATTTATCTAAAGAGCGGTACAGTAGAACCTTGTTATAACAAACTCCTTGGGACCTAGGAAATTACCTCTTTATATCGAAACCTTGTTATATCAGGGCTCAAAAACGCTAGAATACAATACAGCGAAGGGGGACAGGCAAAATTACCTTGTTATAACAAGAGTTTGTTACGACAGTGTTCTTTATAACGAGGTTCCACTGTAGTTAAAAGGGAGGGCCTGTCAAAGATATCATATTCTTATTCTTGTACTCGGTGCCTGAAATCCAGCACACCACCATTTAATGCCATGGATATTGGGGTTCTCCAAAGTAAACCTTACCAAAAATTATTCATCAATCAATCAATCAATCTCTTCCTTCTTGGAATAAAATTCACTTTGTGAAAGTTTGAGAATATCAGACAAAGGAAAGGTCATATTTGCGCATGTGCAGATAAAGGTCATTTGTACCGAGAACAGTTGACCTTTATACGCTGTCAGTTTGTAAGCATCAGTATGCTTTTACATGTTAAACAAGTAGCGCGTCCACCAAAACAATTAAGCGAATGCACGTACACATTGGGGTCATTTTAGGGTCACTTGTACCATGAACTTAATCACGAACTGGCTTATTGACAACTTGACTCTCTCATTCCCATGGGCTTAACCCCGTCAGGACAGGAATCAGTGAAGAGCTAAATTGATCATACTTCGTTCTTCAAATTGGCAACAATAATATTCTCTTAGAGCTACATGGTTCTAATAAAATCTAATGTCTTTGAAAAGGTTATACGTAGTTACAAACTTTGTTGAAAGTTTGAAAAATTGCCAATTTTAATAAAAATTAGTGATTTTGAACCTCTCAATATAATGCCAATTTAGGGATTTTGAAGCTTATTCTCCTTTTTAGAATTCCTGGCATCAAACGGAATTATGGTCATGCAACAAATATGGACACAGTGTGTGCAGAAATCTTTGCTCGTTCTACTCCTGCATCTGGTATATTTTTTAGAGCTCTGAAGCAAATTAAAGTTATTGAGCCAAACCACAAAATGTGATCAATTATCTCGAAAGGGTTAATGTCGGAACCACCTGATTCCAATAGGAGCAATTAAAATATAACCAACTATACCTCAAATATATGCTTGCACTGTACGTGGAATTCCCAACTGAGACCAATGTCACTGGTTCGTGTGGATCCCGAGTATTCGTTGAGGAGGGCAGTCAACATGGAACACGCTATCATTTGCTGAAATGGTACAGAGGAGAGAACAACACGACAGCTTAGAATAACAGCATAATTACACATTCTTAGCATAAGATTTAAGATTTTGAAAGAAAGAAATCAATGAAATTGTCCTGGACGTCGAGTTCCTCTTCAAGACGATTCGTCGCTTCAAAGACTTATTCATCCACTTTCTGTGACCCTTATTAGAAATTTATAAATGCAATCTTGGCATTAATGTTACTGTATCTCAGACGCATTTCATTTATTCAGTGCAAACATAGTTGTTTGCAATAAAAACAAATTTTAAAAATCAAAACGGTCTTTTGTCTTGCAGATGCTGCAATAGTAGCCCCTCCACCGCCCCCCCCCCCCAAAAAAAAAAACTAAAAGGGAAGAAAAATGGAAGTCATGTGCATTCTTCTCCAAGACAGCTAATGAAAGAGGTCATAAATTAGTAATGTACACATTCAAATATGCAGAATATGATTACAAACTATCCAAAAGTAAACTTCCCACAAACCCATTTTGGGTCAGGGACAGTATTTTAAAAACTATGTTATCTTTCATGTAAGTGCAAACTAATTATGTTAATATCCCCTCCCCTCTGTTCCCGATGCAGGCTTGGGTTCAAGGGAAAGCAGTCCATTCCTTGTACAGAACGTTAAATGGAGGCCCCATGTTTAGGAGAGTTACACCCTATGCACGTTAATACTCTACACTTCTCGCAAAAAGTAGGGTGTAAACCCGGTGTTTAGTGTGCCTGCATACACGGCAGGTATGTCTTCGTACAGATCTTCGTGATAGGCTACATAGCCCTTTGAAGATTACCAGCAGAAGAAGAAACACTTGCTATTTTATAGCAATTAACACACTTTCAATGTCATAAAGACAACACACTTTTTTGTCAGTAAGGGCATGTCACAGTAAAAAGAACATACCAAGGAGGGATCTCCGCTTGTGATGAGCTGTGATATATCAGAGAAGAGACCTTCCCTCCCATTCTCCTTGCTCTCCACTGTCCCTCGTTTGAAGATGACAGCTACGGCTTGCAGAATCTGCTCTCTCACGTAGCTGGGTAAACTGCATTAACCAGACAAAGATAGGAAGCATAATTTGTGGTGCACTGTCTATTAAGATAAGAGACAACTTACAAAGTGCTCTGAGCTCTTGTATTTTATATGAAGGGGCCATTCCAAAGGTGGTTTCAAAACAATGGGCACAGCCTCATAATGAAATAATTATACATATTCAGAGGTCATTCCTGTGTTGCTTTTAGACCCCTGTTAATCTCAAACCCAAATTCATGACTACTTTTGCCCTGGTTTTAGCCAAAGAAGCGCTCAAGTTTGTCCAAAGAATTTCTTTGTGATTTAGAGAGACAAGTACATACAAAAAAGCATAAGACCAGTTTGAACCAACACCTTTAGGGTCCAAATTCAAGAGAACACACTCCTTTTCCAGTCCCCCCCCCCCCTTCTCCAATGACAGTGAATAACCTTCTAATCATCAACATTTTACCAATCATCCCATTCTATGAGATGTAAATGTACGATATAATTCATCCATATTACTGCGTACAATATAAGCCTAGGTACAAAGCCACTGAATACCAAGGCTGGGGAAATTGGGATCTGACAAATTAACAAAGGATACACCTTCTTACCCTGGTTTGTGAGTGACATATTTGAGCAGGAAGCTTCGGACATTGTCCACCTGGGAGTGGTCAAGCATTGCCCAGTCCCTGATGACCGCTTCCTTGACAGTTGACGCTGCCTGGAACAAGATGTAATCAACATTGCTGTGTTCTGTGGAAAAAAGCGAGAAGTTTGCAAATACACTACATAAAGACCAATGGTCCATACTAGTCATGAGTTTACACCTGTGCACAGCTATCTATGTTTGCTTATACATGTAGATCAATTATAGACATCTGCCAAAGCATTAATAAGTCATTATTCTGCACAACATCAATTTGTTATGACCATTATAACCATGCCTCTCACTAGACTAAATCCTTGATTCTGATTGGCTGAAAGCAAAGTTGTCATAGAAATGAGGCAGTTGTTATTGATAACAAGTTTTATGAAACAGGACCCTGGTTATGACATACTCACCTAAGATGAACTGGCAAGCTTGTAAAGGATTTGATGCTCGTCTAAATGCTAGAATGGTGTGCTCAGCCGCCTGCCTCTGTTCTTGGTTCACTGTATGAGGAGGGGCCTGAATCATGGAGACAACATAATGTAGGCTATGAAAGGAAAGTACATAATTATACAGACATGACAAAGCCGGTGTTGAATCTTCTTGGGTAATAGCCTGGGCATCAAGCCTCAAGTGCTGAAAAAGTATCAAACCTACTGGTGAAGTAGTCTCCAAAAATGTATCATTTCAGTTTTGCAATTAAAGGGCAATCCAATCTTGGTAATAAAATTGTTTGTGTGAAAGCAGAAAAATGAGAAAGGCAGGATGGTGAAAGTTTGAAAGAAATCGGACAAGAAATAGGAAAGTTATATGGATGTTTGAAAACTGAAATCACTACATCTATGCGAATCTCAAATTGGCAATTCGGTGAGTCGATCGTGACACACTTGTGGACAACTCTCCTGTTTGTAGATAGCATATTGTTATACCGTAGGTCTAATGAGAGGAAATAGATACTACTGAGTACATACATTTTGAAAACAAGGGGAATGCCAAACGTTGTCTCGCCTGCATCTTGCAATTTACAACAAACACTGTCATTACCCGCATGAACGGTAACTGAGTTTTTCACTAGATTTATTGATTTCCACTGGTTTGAGCCGAGATAAAAGAAAAACACAGAAATAATATGCCTCATAATCACCCATTCCCACGCACGGTGAACCTTGCAAACCACCCCTCGTGTTTGCTGAGGTAGTTCTGGTCATATTCTAAATCAAAAGTACACCAAAAAAAAATTAATATACCAAAATTCGGCAAAGGTGATAGGATTCGGCTTACAGTGTACCTTCCACATGGAGCTGTGAGATATGATACTTGCATGAGAAACGATGACCTCTAGCCGTAGCTGGTAAGGGGTCAGCACAGAATGTGCTGTAATTGTCTGGGGGGTAGTTGTCCGAATACCCAATTAAGAAGCTCATGAAGCAATTATCACTGTAAAATTTAGCATAGATCTGCTATCACAACATCTCAGCGTTACACTACACAGGGGCGAATACAGGATTTTCAGAAAGGGGGGGGGGGGGGGGCGCACACTGAGGAACCCTCCGTTTAACGAAGCCAAACAGCCATTTAGGGGGTTCAGGGGCATACTTTGTGAGACAAAACGGGGGGGGGGGGGGGGGGGGGGGGGGGGCTGACCTCGTACCGGCTAAGGCAAGAGGTCATCATTTCTCATGCAAATATCATATCTCACTGCTCCATGTGGAAGGTACACTGTAAGCCGAATCCTATCACCTTCGCCGAATTTTGGTATATCTTTTTTCGTACTTCGATTGTGCACTTTTGATTTAGATTACATGTATGACCCCCTCATATTTTCATAGGCCCTTGCCTATGTGGGACTGTAACATTCACTGTTGCAGCAGTCAAAAACAGACAACAAAATTGCTCTAAGCAAGATTTAATTTTCTTAAATTTGCTAGGTTACCTGATTCAGGGACTCTTCAACTCTTAATCCTACTCACACCACGAATAGTGGTCATATTGACCACTACCATTATTACGATATATGCATGCAAAAATAGTTGGTATTTTCTGAGGCATGTACTAAAGGTATGGGGGAAAAAAAAAAGATTTATGTTTTAAATACTTCCTTTCAAATTCAGCCCTTAAAAATCTCACTTCTACCTCAAATGGCCATTAGGAAGAACTTTTGATATTTCCAGCAAAATCCAAAGTCAAAATCATATCCAAAACCGGAGAAATCCCCGCCGATTTGTTTCGCAATCGCGTGTTGTTTACATACCGCCGATGTCTTAGACTAAAATCGGCCAATAAAATTTTGTCCACGAAGAAACTCGGGATTGCAATTGCACATCGACCTCTACAATCGCGCACACAGAAAATTGGGCCTTTTCCGTGTACGCGATAGGGACCTGAATTTTTAACGACAAAACTCTTTTGGGGAGATGTCAGCGCCCACGGCGACCAGGAAATGTACACGATCACTCCGATAGCTCATTTCGCGAGAATCGACAGTAAATTACGGATTTCAATTTTTGAATTATCTTTTCCAACATCGGTGAGTTGAATTTATTTTATTTCTTGGATATGTTGGGGTCGGTTTTTGTAAATTAAATGCTGATTTTGAGTGAATGTTGGTGACTTTTGTGCAGTGGTGTAGGAATGTAGCTATGAGTGGTCCTACTGTGCCAATTACAGAATATTCAAAGATGACTTGGTGAAAGAAAAATATTTTGAGCTTCTGGATCATAAAGATACTGTGATATTAAGTAGATTTAGATGCAGATCACATAATCTTCCTGTTAATAAAAGTAGATTTGATGCTAGTGTTATTGATGGTGTTTATTGTCCCTTATGTACTTCTAAAGATTTTGGAGATGAATATCATTATGTTTTTGTTTGTTCCTTTTTTCATGACTTGAGACATACTTATTTACCAAAGAACTTGTTAAAAGGCAGAGTATGTACATTGAACATGAACAAGCTTTTTAATCTGTCTAATGCTTGCCAGCTGAGAAAATTATCAAAATTTGTAAGTATTATCATGTCATATTTTGCTAACTTGAAGAAATCAGATGATGAAGATTACATAGATATAAACTCTAAACAAAGTATTTGTAGGTCTACCCGCAGTGGTAGACGGGTTAAATGCCCAGATAGGCTTAACTTATAAATTTGTAGAATATGTTTGGTGTGTTACTACATGCTCTTTATGTTTTTTTTTTAAATAACTTGTATATATGTTTAATATTATTCCTTTTTTTTTAATAACTTGTCCATGTTGATTGGATAACTTGTATATGTGTTGATTGTTTGTACTCTCATACCCCGTAAGGGGGTCTCTAGAGTTAATAAATCTTACCAAATCTTACCAAATCTTGCCACAAATTTGGGGATCATTCAGAGTTGACAGTGAAATTTTAATTAATTATTTTGCTCTCATGTATGAATGATCTAGACTGGAAAAAGGCCCGCTGATACACACAAAAGCTATTGAAGCCTATTCCCCGTGAAAACTATTATTTCTACATATATGAGTGATTATGACCAGAACCACCTCAGCAAACACCGAGAGTGGTTTGCAAGGTTCACGTGCATGGGAATGGGTGATTATGAGGCATAGGTAGTCGCACCCACGGACGCTAGATGGCGCTATCACGCAAGTACACAGATAGTCAATGCGTGATTCGGCCCGCTATGCATGCACACACTTCCGATACCGCCTGTGTTAAGGGAATGACAAGTGAATGAATCTGAGATTTTTTCTTTCTGTGATTGGTCCCCCTATGTTTATCAATGACGTATTCTGCATGCCTTTGTGTTCATCGACCCGGGATGCCCTTTGCATCCCACCAAACCCAGGATTTTTTCCCTGAAGGAGCTAAGAAGTGGCGGTATGTATGCAAATGTGTCAGAATCTTTGTATTTTATGGCAGTTGAGTTCGTTATCTATCGATGCGTCATTGAATAACCGTGCCGCAGTGAATCGCCTATGCCTGTGAGAGGCATAGAAATGGGCTTGTCATGCAGTCAGCCCTTCGATTTTGGGTTTTGACTATCGACAGTATGATGCCTTTACCTAATACCGACCTCTTAACGATGTTTCCAACGACTACGGCAAAGATTCTTCATGAAACGTAATGAAAATTCATCAGACTATTACCCAAATACTGGGGAACAAGATCCAGGTACTAACGAGCGATAATACTTGCGCGTTCTTGTAGAAATGATGTTGCAATAGAGTCATCTCATTTTACGCATAGAGGGAGAAGTGCGTTTTAATTACCGACCCCTGCACATAGTCAATGGCAATTTATGAAAAGAGATTATTTTAATGAAAATATGAAAAATTAACAAAAAATTGATAATAATTACGTTTTTATTCCTCATCTTGCTCTATTTTGGCTGTTCTCAACGTTGCTAGGCATTCTACGCGTAGTCCCATGGGTTGATTTGCAAGACGCGCGCTAGATGCCATGATACGCTTAATGGTCGGTATTATGACTGGCCGGTATTAGGTGAAGTGATCATACATACCTAACATAGCAACGAAGAATATGTCAACATATTTTTCAGCACATGATATGGACTATTTAGCCCTCATTTTTCACTATTTATGAGATTTTCAGGTAAGTTTTGAACCATCTATGTGATAATTGGAATATTAAGCATTATTTAAGGCATGATTTGTGACTGTAAGTGCCGTTTTTATTTTTTTGTGGCAGTGGCTAGCATAGGCCACACCACGAATAGTGGTCATATTTCTGTCGCGTGTAGTAAAGGTATGGGGGGAAAATAAGATAAATATTTTAAATACCTTACTTTCAAATTCCGCCCTTAAAAATCTCACTCCTACCTCAAATGGCCATTAGGAAGAACTTTTGATATTTTCAGCAAAATCCAAAGTCAAAATCTTGTCCAAAACCGGAGAAATCCCCGCCGATTTGTTTCGCGATCGCGTGTTGTTTACATACTGCCGATGTCTTAGACTAAAATCGGCCAATAAAATTTTTGTCCACGAAGAAACTCGGGATCGCAAGCGCACATCGATCTTTACGATCGCGCACACAGAAAATCGGGACTTTCCGTGTATGCCACATAGGGACCGAATTTTTAAGGACAAAACTCTTTTGGGGAGATGTCAGCGCCCGCGGCGACCAGGAAATGTACACAATGACTCCGATAGCTCGTTTCGCGAGAATCAACAGTAAATTACGGATTTGATTTTTGGAAATATCTTTTCCAACATCGGTGAGTTGAATTTATTGTATTTCTTGGATATTTTGTGGTCGGTTTTTGTAAATTAAATGCCGATTTTGAGTGAATGTTTGTGACTTTTGTGCAGTGGTGTTTTAAAAAGTTGAGGTGTATGACTGCCTAAATTATACACACGAAGTATAGGAATGTAGCTATGAGCACATCAGCAAGCAATGGTCATATTGACCATTAGAATCATATACATGTGTGTATACTGGGTATTGGGGATACAGATGTAATTTTGTTTGAAATTGATGTTTTTGTGGGCAAACTGATACTTAAGTATCATTCTTTAGATTTTAAGTTATCAGTTCGTTAAGATACAAAATGTAGAAAGTTATAAAAACTTACATTTACAGCCCTCTTTTTGGTACTTGTTACCCACACCTCCATACGGATGACGACTGCTCTCAATAATGTTGCGCACTAGTGAGGCCGCTCTACATGGTTACGCACCGTAGATACGTACGCAGAATGTTATGCACACAAGCTATTCTACGAAGACCTGAAAGGGCCAAACTGACGACGTAAAAAAATTAAAAATATTACGTACGTACGTAGTAATTATTACGTACGTACGTAATATTTTTTATTTTTTACGTCGTCAGTTTGGCCCTTCCAGGTCTTCGTAGGAGATCGACGAACCCATCGCGCCGGTACTACTACGAGCGCTGAGGGCTCCCTTCATCATAATCGTGAAAAATACAAACTGGATGCTGACGGGACAGTCTCGATAGCAGTTATCGACAAAAAGGACCCAAAATTTCAGGAAACCCTCTTCAAAGGTCACAAAACAACCTGGTAAGTTTTAATCATCTATTATTCAATATAATTCTTTGGATGTAAGTAAACTGCAATATATGAGATTCAATTAAATATAGCCAAAAATGCACAGTGATGCAGTTTAGGTATGGGATGTGTGTTGGCTGCGTTACTACACAGTCGGCAATGGCGTGTACCTATGAGTGGCTATGACTAGCATAGGCCTAGTATTTCTGTGCTTATTTCTTCCTCTGAGCGCTATATTATATGCAGGTCATGTACAGCTCCGTGGCCAGTACCAGATTGATAAGCCAAGGAGCTCGTACAGCTATATGGGCACCATTGTACGATTGTTTTTTTCCAATGTCATGAATGTCAAAATGACACCGTCTCCGTTTCTTCATGTTCTTGTGAAAATGGCATTGTTCTGTCATGTCTGTTCTTCATTTGTTATTTTGTCTTGATGAGAATTTTTTTCACACTTACTCTTTAGAATATCAGGATATTATAAGACTAATCATGAGAGGAATATTAAAGCAACTCTTGAGTCTTGTTCAATTTCAGGTCCAATTTTAGTGCGCAGACATTGCCATGGCATTGGCATGATTGCTCTCCCCATCTGCCCATCATACAATGTGACCGTAAACAGGCGCGCCAAATCATCCATTCATTCTCATCATTCATGCTCACGCATACGAATTCAACATCTCTGTAACAACACGATCATCAAACGAAAATCAATCATAAAAATCAATGAACAAGTTAGGGGTCGACATCTTACCAATATAATATGGGAGGCCTCTTCTAACTGTCTCAAAAAGTCGCCCATTTTCCACGAAAATCGACAGATTGTGTAGCAGAAGTCGTGTGTGTCTCTCCGTGGGACTCATTAACCTCGGCTTTCTTCGACGAAGTACTTCCGGTAGGTTGACTTTAATACTTGACTCACTCTCATACAGTCTCGGACTCATTACGGACCTCCGTAATAGTCTGGCCCTCTGGGAGCCTGTCCCAAAATAATATAGTCACCCCATTTTACCCGTAAGATTTGGCCCCTTAAAGACCTCAGCCTGACCCAAAACAACCATATATTGACGTAAAGCTTAGTAAACAAAGAATATAATTACCCTGGGTATTCATAAATTTTCGTCTCCGTTTATCCATAAAAAATAAAAAAGATAATTGTTCTTGGTCCGCCCCCTCCCTATTGCGTAACAAGAGAGGAAACTGCAGGGGATCGCTAGACGTGTGACGACATGTCATGTATACAGCTCCGAGTGCGTCTACACGATATGTCGTCATCAAATTTTCACCCCCCGCAAAGTAGCGTTCCTCAGAGACGGGGCCCTCGTCAGAAAAACCACCGGGGCTCAACATTCGGGACGCTGTTACTCATTCCACAGGAAACGGAATCTCATGAAGTTGGTTTCAGTTTGTTCAGAAAATATATAGCTCCCCGTGGATGAATAAAGTGTATATTTCAAAATTCGGTCAGGCTGAGGTCTTTAAAGTTGCTGAGACCATCTATAAGTCATTGACAAAAATGTTGTCAGCCTGAACGTAGCCGCCGGGTTTAGCCCCCAGATCCCCCAAAGAGACCCCAAAGTCGGATCGATTTCACCCCATCTCCCCCATGCACCAAAATTTGTCAGTAGGAAGCAGTATGACTGGATATTACAAAACACAAGAAACTGACAAAAATTTTGTCGGGATGGGGTGTCAAACGACCCCTAAAAATTGGGGTAAATTTTTCCCTTTGAAGCCCAGGGACCAAGTGTCAGAAGAGGATGTACATTCCAAAAATATAAAAACTGACAAAATTGTCCATCGGGGAGGGGGTGTCAGACCTCTTGAAATGAAAACCCCAAAGTGCCCTTTGACAACGTTTTGCCCCCCCCCAAAAAAAAAAATGTTCTGTATGTAAAGAAAAACTAATTTCTTACCTTCTGACTATGAGAAAAACACAGCACTTCCCAAGCAGTCTTAACTCTTATTAACACAATAACCAGCGCCATCGATAAAGCATTACACACGTTTGGAGTCTTCCTGGACTTCTCAAAGGCCTTTGACACTATTGATCACACTATTTTATTATATAAATTATCCCACTACGGGATTAGAGGAAAGGCCTTGGAGTGGTTCAGGAACTACCTTTCTAATAGAAACCAATATGTATCACTCAACGGGCACAGTTCTTCTATTAAACCAGTAAATTGTGGAGTACCATATCAAGGTACGTTGAGATAATTCATTTGTCCCATTCCGAAACGGAAAAAGGAAAAACAGTTTAATTTTCATTTTTTAGAACAAATAATGAAAAAACAAAAATAGAAATCAGAAAAAGCTGATCAATTTCTCATTTCTGCAGAAAAAATGGAAAAAACAATTTTTAAGAAAACAGTAAAACCAAAAAAGTTGGTTTATCAGTTAGTTTTTCAAGTTTTTAACCTTAAAAAAATATTAACTAACGACCGTTTTTCTGTTTGTAAAACAGAAAATTGCAACGGTTTTTACTCAATATTCTGTTTTTCCTTTTTCCGTTTCGGAATGGGACAAATGAATTATCTCAACGTACCTTGATTCATGGGGCAACTCTACCGCCCAACAACTAAACAGATTACTATTACTTCAAAAAGAGGCCATGAGGATTGTATCTCTCACAGGTTATCTCTCACATACTGACCAGCTATTTCATTGTAATAAAGTTCTCAAAGTGTCTGACTTATACCTTTATAATCTGGGTCAATTTATGTTCCAACTAATAAATAATGAACTTCCGAATGCTCTCTCAGACCTTTTCACAACTAACAATACACTCCACAACTACCCAACGAGACAATCAAACTTTTTCCATCTTCCACGCACGAGAACGCTCCTAGCACACAAAACATTCGTCTTTACAGGTCCCAAATTTTGGAACAGTCTCGATCCAGACCTTAAGGAAATAGAGAGACTGCACCATTTTAAAAAAACAATTGAAATCTCTTTTGCTGAAACCATATACTAGAATGCTGCATGGTTGCTGATCTCGATCTGTACTTGGCTTCTCTCTTCTCTCTTCTTTTTTCTCTTTTCTCTCTTTTCTTTTCTCTCTCTCTCCACACTCACACTCTCTCTCTATCCTCTCTATCCCTCTTTCACTCTATAGCTACTTAATTTTTATATGTTTTCTTTTGTTTCCATCTGCTGATTCCCGTCCTTTCTTTGTTTCTTCTCATCTTAATCTCTCCATTTTACTTTCCAGCTCCTTTTATCGCTAAATGGGGACCTAACTCGACAAGCCTCGCTTTTAATAGGTTCCCCCACAAGTGTTTCTACTGTATGCGTTTATTACTTTTACTGGAAGATATTTATTATACTGAGTTGTTATGATATATGTTTTATCCTTTGTATTATGCCATATGCTTATGTTTATATTTCTCATGTACATATGTAAACCGATTGTGGAAACAAATAAAATCAATCAAAATCAAATCAATAACTCAAAAGTGTTTTATTCAATTCAATTCGAACTTTCATAACATAATTTTGAGTATAACAATCTTCTTGCGGTGCAATTTGGTGTTAATTTTGCCTTTTTATTAATAAATTATTAAATTGTGAAAAATGTATTGCTTTCTCAAAAGTAGCCAAAAAATATTGTCAGGATTATATCCCAGCCCGGCACTAACGTCCTTTGGCAAGACATTAATCCACATTTGCCACTCTCCACCCAGGTGTAAATGGGTACCCGATATGCTTGAGCGCTACATATTTGGCTGCTAAT
Source organism: Heliocidaris erythrogramma (assembly GCA_025617745.1). Lineage (NCBI taxonomy): Eukaryota > Metazoa > Echinodermata > Echinoidea > Camarodonta > Echinometridae > Heliocidaris > Heliocidaris erythrogramma. Next base: position 14,449,469 of record CM046858.1, read on the forward strand.
ATAAGCTATGACCGGGGTGATAATGAAGCGCCAGGAACGCCACAACGTGACGGACATGAGCGCTATACAAGAAGCCACCATTATTAAACACACCTATTGCCGATCTGACAAGGCATAATAGAGGAGTGTGCTTGGTATCTGTGTAATTAACACATGAATAGTATATCAGTCTGGCAGTCACATACCACAGATACCTAAAATGACTTAGATGGTCTAAATAAGCTTAAGGGGTCAAAAATCATGGGTAAAATGGGGTGACTATTTTTGGACAGGCTCCTGGCCTATAATGGTTTCAATTAGAACATCTGTTTTTGTCCCCAGGTCCTATTTTTTGAGGATGGGGGGTGGGGGGCGGGGGTTGCGACAGACGTTACCGTTTATTTTTTCTCTGAATCCTTATTATGCTTTTATTTCCGATATAATTTTCAACAGAGCAGTAGGCAATCGATTTGTAGCTATTTGCGAGCGAGAGAGCAAAATTTTGGCTACATTTTTAAAGAGATTGTTGCGTTCATCAGCCTCATGCAGGACCGTCCGAATTTGGCTTAGAATTAACCGATATACAGGGCGAGGGGCGGCAGGGGGTAGGCCTATAATATGACTACTAAAAGTGAAAATTAGTATGCTGTTAGAAATGAACATTACATTACCTCTTCCCTTAATTCATAGATTTTTCAGTAATCATTATTTTTAATGGATTAAGTGAATGCATGGGCCATGGGGGATTTTATCGTTCTCTTCTCGAGTCATTCTACACTCCCCAATGGTTATAAACTGTATGGTCAGCTATTTCCAACGAATCGATCGTGCAAATTAACTCTGGATATGGAGCAAAGTACAAAGGTTGAACCTTTATGTTAAACTTTTCACTTTCAGTTATTTTCACACTTTTTATAATGGAGTAGAATACTATAGTAATATTTAACGCTTTTTATCCCCACACAGGTAGAACTGCAAGGGACGGGTGGGGGAGGAAAGGGGGGAAGGGGAGGGGAGAAGAAAGGGGTTGGGGGATTTGGGGATGAAGGACCTTGTTTGTCAGGTGGTTAGAGAGGAGGGAATTGGGAGGGGGGGGGGTGGGGGTCGAGGGTGAAGTGGGGAGTTTTAATAAAATGATTACTCAGGGCTTCAATTTGTATATTCTGTTTATTGTATTTTGGAAAGATTTTTTTTTTTCTTTTTTTTTTTTTTTTTTCTGTACGGATAGATTGATAATTGAAAAGTATAATATTATGTTTTATATTAAGTTTTATATGTATTTCAATTTGTTGAAAAATTGAGGTTTTATATGTATTTCATTTTGTTGAAAAATTGAAGTTTTATATGTATTTCATTTTGTTGAAAATTGAGGTTTTATATGTATTTCATTTTGTTGAAAATTGAAGTTTTATGTGTATTTCATTTTGTTGAAAAATTGAAGTTTTATATGTATTTCACTTTGTTGAAAATTGAAGTTTTATATGTATTTCATTTTGTTGAAAAATTGAAGTTTTATATGTATTTCATTTTGTTGAAATTGAAGTTCTGGAGAAATAAAAACTACTAAATACAAAAAAAACTCTCTAATGGGGTGTTGCAAGAAAGTTGCGATTGATTGCAAGTTGCAACTGATCGGTACTGACCAATCAAAATCATTGTTGCAAGCGCATCTTCTTGAATGGGCAGACCCTGAACCATTCAGAATGGTTGTTCTAATTTACTTTACAATTTGCAATTGATTGCAAATTTCTTGCAACACCCCATAAAACATTTTAGCTGAAAGTGAGACGGATGCATAACCTATGCATTTTTATCTTTGAAAAGGTATAGGGTTTATAATGTTTAGAGCAGTGAATTCTTTATTCTTTGTGGACTGCGTTTTAGTACGTCATTAATGGGCTTCATTCTCCAGAGGATACGTTATTGATGACGTATCCACATGATTATGAACCGATTTGCATTCAAGACTTGACTTTCTCTTCAATTTACCCCTCCCCCCCCCCCTCTCTCTCTCTCTCTCTCTCTCTCTTTCTCTGTCCACCTCCTCTTCATCCTATACACCCTCTGCATGTCTATCCCTATTTCCCCCTCTGACTCTCTCGCCCCCGCCTCTCTCTCTCCCTCTCCCCTTCGCTTTCCCCATCTTTCTTAAATGATCACTATATGGATATGCTTACATTAATTTTGGTTTTATGATTATTGTTTGACTGAAACAGTTTATGAAATGATATTGTAATACCCATCAGTGGGTTGTGTTGCCACATTCCGTAGGCCTATATCAGCGGCGCCGATGGGGAGGGGGAGGGGGGAGGAGAGGACTGATGTGCCATATACAATATAAAGTTTCAGTAATTCCCCTTACAAAAATATCCTGTGGTATTCCTGTGGTATTTCTGTGGTACTTTATAATACCACAGGGATGAAGAGGTACCACACATAAGCATGTGGTACTGCAGAGGTGTAGCCTGTGGTACCCATGTGGTATGAAAAATACCATAAGAAATACCACAAAGAAAAACTATACCACAAAAATACCATACAGCAGTGCTGTGGTATTTATATAGTACAGTGTACTACCACAGAAAATACCACAGGGATAAAAAGGCCCACACAGATTCCTGTGGTACTGCAGAGGAGTAGCCTGTGGTACATACTTGGAACTAAAAATACCACAGGGATGAAGAGGTACCACACATAAGCATGTGGTACTGCAGAGATGTAGCTTGTGGTACCCATGTGGTATGACAAATACCATAAGAAATACCACAAAGAAAAACTATGCCACAAAAATACCATACAGCAGTGCTGTGGTATTTATATAGTACAGTGTAATACCACAGAAAATACCACAGGGATGAAAAGGCCCACACAGATTCCTGTGGTACTGCAGAGGAGTATAGCCTGTGGTACATACTTGGAACTAAAAATACCACAGGGATGAAAAGGCCCACACAGATTCATGTGGTACTGCAGAGGAGTATATCCTGTGGTACATACTTGGAACTAAAAATACCACAGGGATGAAAATGCCCACACAGATTTCTGTGGTATGTGTCGCCTGTGGTACCCATGTGGTACCCATTTACCCACAGGAAATACTACAAAGAAAATTTACCACAGAAATATCATACAACAGTGCTGTACTGTTGTACAGTGTGACAAGGCTGTAAGAGATACCATACAGATTCCTGTGGTGCTGCAGAGGAGTACCCTGTGGTACATACTTGGACCTAAAATACCACAGGGATGAAAAGGCCCACACAGATTCCTGTGGTATACTGCAGATATGATCGCCTGTGGTAGCCATGTGGTAAAAGAAATACCCCAGGAAATACTACAAAGAAAAATGTACCACAGAAATATCATACGACAGTGCTGTGTTATTTATGATTTATGTGGTATATATTACAGCCGTGTACACTGTACCACATAAATAACACAGCACGTACTGTTGTATGATATTTCTGTGGTACATTTTTCTTTGTAGTATTTCCTGTGGTATTTCTTTTACCACATGACTACCACAGGCGATCACATCTGCAGTACCACAGGAATCTGTGTGGGCCTTTTCATCCCTGTGGTATTACACTGTACTATATATATACCACAGCACTGCTGTATGGTATTTTTGTGCTATAGTTTTTCTTTGTGGTATTTCCTATGGTATTTTCCATACCACTGCACTATATAAATAACACAGCACCGCTGTATGGTAATTTGTGGTATAGTTTTTCTTTGTGGTATTTCCTATGAAATTTTTCATACCCTCAGAAGATGCCTCAGAATGAATAGCTCGAAACACATTGAATTATTTCAATCAGTTAGTGAATTCTGAACACTTTAGTATGTTTAATATCAGGGGCCTGTAACATTTATAAAGATACAATAAATCTTACAATCAATTGTAACTCTTTAGTACATGGTTTGCCATAGACTTACGATTGATCAATCGTAAGATTGAGTTATCTCTTTATGTTACGGGCCCCAAATTAAAGTGCTATTAAGCATCAATACCATCGCGACGCGTAGGCCTATTGATTACCAACATATTACATTTCATTGCAAAATGGTCTGAATCTAATAGACTATGCACAAGCAACTGCACACACACACACACACATACACACACATGTATTGGTACACCGGTACACACCATAGAGTTGAGTTCTGTGTATAACTCTATGGCAGACACTATGGCAGACATAATTTGGCAATATGCCAGCTGTTACATTAACGCGGTCTTTGCATGCATGCAGTTCGGGCATGCGCAGCTAGCTAGAGATTCAAATGATCTACAACAGCCAGTGATTGCAAGTGAAAGGCAGAACAATGTGCCTACAAGATTTCTGGATTATAAACTTCATTTCAAAGGTGAGCAATGGCAATGTATTTTATGAAGTAATAGCAATTCATTTAATATTATTCACTTTCTTGATGGGTATTTTTGTACTGAGCATCACTCGACAGTTGATGAGTGAGAGTAATGAATGAAGGTTTAAGTACTTAAGACAGTTAAGCTTGTAGTTCCACCTATTCATATACATGTATTCGTTGTTTTTGCCCTATGGTGGGTATCAACTTTCTGCATGCATGTTTCATAAATCAAATAAGCGATGCTACGTTATTTTATGAGTAGATAGACTTATAGTGTCCCTGAAAAGAGCCAAAATTATTCAAACATTATGTAGAGGCTGCATGTCCGGCAAGGGGGGGGGGGGGGGGGGGGGTGGGGGAGTTGCATCTGATCATCCGGTGCATAAATTTTGTTAGATGTATCAAATTTAATGACGAATCCGGAGGATCTAATAAAATTTACTTTGCAATAGTTGCTCAGGAAGACATTTTCTGAAAATATTTTGATGTTTTCTTGCAAGAATGTTGTGAAATTAAATAAAAAGAATGATTTAAATATGTAGATATGAACAAAAACATTTTATTACAACTTTGATAATGATATTTGGAAATGGGAAGATGATGCATTCTTTTTTCTTCTGCAATTGTGTAAATTAAATTGACACTTTCTTTTTTAATTGTTCATTTTCTTTTATCTGCATGGCAGGAAAGATGGCATTTTGTTCAGTCTGAGGCTCGGCAGGATCAAGCTTATGTCTAAGGGATTGGACCTGAGCGAAGCGTTCTGCCTACATGTACATGTAGGTACGTGAGGAATTCGGCGAGCATGTCTTAGCTGCGTTAGTAAGAGTGGATCTGTGGGCACGTGCTTGGGCTCAGAGGAGTACTTATATGTAGCAGCATGTGTGACTCGTACGTACATGTTTAGAATCATTCATATAAGATTAACTTATCATTTGCTAGTCTTTATAATGACACTTTAAATTTCTGAGATAATGTCAAGTCATAATGTAAATGTCTTATCTATTTGACAAGCCTTTTTTAATTTACTTTTTACTATAGTCTCCTCAAAAAAGTGGACTTGGAAGTCAGATTACAAAAATGATTTAAAAAATGTATTCTTCTGTTGGGGCAATGTATGAAATTTGCATAGTTATGAAAATACATGTATCATAAGAATAGGGGAATATCTTTGGGAAATCCTCACTTTTGAACATGAAACTGAAACAATAATGTAGGTGACATTTAAAAAACAGAAATACTATTGAAGACTTTACTCTTACTCAGAGCCCTGCAGTATCCTTGATCATGAGAAGAAGAGACTGATAATGTACATGTTATACTTGTACTTGTTATACTTAACAATTAGCCACTTGTGCATTCTTTCAAAATTGTAATCAAGAGGAAAACTGTGTTCTTCTAAACAAGAGACAATATTTCAGATATGTGTTAGTTGTGTATTTTTTAGATTATAGTCATGTCCATTCATAGGAATGTAACTGCTGTCCTCATGAAAGTAGCATTTTTAACTGAGAAATGACCAGTAACAAAATTTTGCAATGTCCCTCAACTCTCTAGTGAGCGTGTGTGAAGAACATTTTATTTGACCAAGTTTATGAGTGAGCACACATCAAAAGAAACTGTCGCTCTTCAAAATTCACAATGGTCTCTTCATAAGCTCATTGTACCAAGAATTCTTGGTACAATGAGCTTTTGAAGAATGTTCTTCACACATGCTAGCTAGAGAGTTTTGTACTCATGACTTATTTCATTGAAGTCTTGTGCATCTTTTCGGACAGAAAAAAAAAGAATGTTTCAAAAGTATTATGGCGGTATTCATGAACTGTACTATTCAACTTTCATTATAATCATTAAATCAAACTGTAACATGGGAGCCTGGAACTGGCCTCCAAATTGGAAAATTTGCAGAGGACTTTGGTAGTTCTCAACTACTCATCGAGCATAATTTCATGTAGGTGTAAGATGCCAAAAGGGGAGCTCCTCAACAAATGTTGAACTTCAATGTCTTCTGAATTCAGGTTTTAGTGCTACATTCATTCTTGGAGCTTTTTTTTCTCATTCCTGAATTAACTCAATACTGCCTCCCTTTTTCCATGTAGTATCTGTTCAGGGATTTGAATCATAGTGTTTCAAAGTTAATTTCTTTACAGTTACGGGTCAATTTTACTTCAATACTTTACCTGCCTTTTACCTTGAGAGTGTGTACCACACAAATATTTATTCAGGTACACTCTGTATTTATTGCATGGCGACATTTTTTTATTATATATCTATCTTAAATGAAACTTATAAGTTCCTCAAGAATTTGTAAGTGTATATCAGATTACCAGCAAAGTTTATATACTTTTCCTATTTCTTTTTTTAAAGAGAGAGAATATCTGCAAATGCTTGAGGGACTTACAAGTTGTGCAGAGTTTAAATATCAGTATACACGTAGCAGTTTATATATGTATATTTCCTTTTATTAAAAGTGAAGGAATTTGTTCCCTTAACTTGCAATTTCCACTTTCATTATATGTAGTAAAACGTGTTGGTCTGTAGTATTCTGATGGGATCATGCTTGATGGTGAATTATTTTGTGAATGTGGTAATACAGTGCAAGTCACAATTGTTCTACCTGTTAACCTGCAAGCGCTGAATTCAATAGATATGGTCCGGTGATCCCACTGTGATCCTATTGTGATAAGCTTTTGCAGGTTAACAGGTAGAAGAAGAATTGTGACAGGCACTGTACTTGGCAAAACCGCACACCAGTAGCATGCATCAGTATCAAACAGAAAACCCACACAGTAGTATGACAGAGCGATACCACAGAGTATCACATATTGACACCGGCACAAGACTTCCACACAGCAATACCACATAGGAGTACCACAGAGCTTTACCACAGAGGAGTACCACACAGCTATACCACAGTGGAGTACCAGCCCTGATAGCAGAAAGTGTTAAAAAATGACGTGATATTTACGTCGTGGTTTTCGTCTTTTTTACGTCCTGTAATTACGTCAATAAGACGACAACTTGCACCAACGCAAGACGTCAAGAGGACGTCTTATTTTGACGTCATCTCTACGTCTTCATTCCTCTTCCCTGATAGCAGAAAGTGTTAAAAATGACGTGATATTTACGTCACGGTTTTCGTCTTTTTTACGTCCTGTAATTACGTCAATAAGACGACAACTTGCACCAACGCAAGACGTCAAGAGGACGTCTTGTTTTGACGTCATCTCTACGTCTTGTACACTGTAAAAACTAAAGTGCTACTTTTAGGGGCATGTATAGTGACTGCACCTGAAATGCTGTTTATAGCACTTGTAGTGTGCTAATTTACCAGCAAAAAAAAATGTGACCGTGGCGAGCCTCGAACCAGGTTCCGCTGATTGAGAGGCGCTGACGTTACCGATGGACTAACGAATGCTTCTTGCAATCCAGTTCAGTCATGGGAGTCAAGTAGATAACATGAACTATGTGGTGTCGTAAATTCACTATGTAACAATATGATCTTCTCTAAATCGTACAATGTGAGTTAGTCTAGCGGTAATGCCAGCAATTCTCGATCAGCGGACCCTGGTTCGAAGCTCGCCCAAATCATTTTTTTTAATGAATGTTTAGCAGTTTAAGGAGCCGGTCCAGCTCGCGTGAAAGTGCTGAAATAGCACGCTGTGTGCATTCAATAGCACTCTGAGTGCAGTCCCTATGCATGCCCTCAAAAAGTGCTATATACAGCACTTCAGTTTTTACAGTGTACAGATGACGTCAAAATAAGACGTCCTCTTGACGTCTTGCGTTGGGGCAAGTTGTCGTCTTATTGACGTAATTACAGGACGTAAACAAGACGAAAACCACGACGTAATTATCACGTAATTTTTACCACTTTCTGCTATCAGGGATACAGCTATACCACAGGGGAATACCAAATAACAGTACCACAGGAGTACCTCACAGCAATACCACACACGAGTACCACACAGCGATACCACAGATGAGTAGCACACAGTAATACCACAGATGAGTAGCACACAGTAATACCACAGGGAAAACTACAGAGCAATACCACAGGGTAATACTACAGAAATACCACAGAGAAGTACCACACAGCAATACTACAAAGGAGTACCGCAAAGCAATACCACAAGGGAGTACCACATAGTAATACCATATGAGAGTAGCTGTGTGGTACTCTCATATTCAGTATGGTATTTTTGTGTGGTACTTCTCTGTGGTATTGGCCTATGTCCAAAGATGAACTCAGGTATTGCTGTGTGGTACATCTGTGTGGTACTGGTTTGCGGTACTGCTATGCGGTATGTGGTAAACATCTGTGGTATTGCCCTATGGTATACCACAGGAATTGCTATGTGGTACAGCTTTGTGGTACTGCTGTGTGGTACAGCCATGTGGTACTGCTGTGTGGTACAGCCATGTGGTACAGCCATGTGGTACTGCTATGTGGTATTGCTGTGTGGTACAGCTATGTGGTACTGCTATGTGGTACAGCCATGTGGTACTGCTATGTGGTACAGCCATGTGGTATTGACGTGATTTGTGTGGTATATGTCCCAAAATACCACATGTATTGCTGTGTGGTACAGACATGTACTGCTGTGTGGTACAGCCATGTGGTACAGCCATGTGGTACTGCTATGTGGTACAGCCATGTGGTACTGCTGTGTGGTACAGCTATGTGGTACTGCTATGTGGTACAGCCATGTGGTACTGCTATGTGGTACAGCCATGTGGTATTGACGTGATTTGTGTGGTATATGTCCCAAAATACCACATGTATTGCTGTGTGGTACAGCCATGTGGTACTGCTGTGTGGTACAGCCATGTGGTACAGCCATGTGGTACTGCTATGTGGTATTGCTGTGTGGTACAGCTATGTGGTACTGCTATGTGGTACAGCCATGTGGTACTGCTATGTGGTACAGCCATGTGGTATTGACGTGATTTGTGTGGTATATGTCCCAAAATACCACATGTATTGCTGTGTGGTACAGCCATGTGGTACTGCTGTGTGGTACAGCCATGTGGTACAGCCATGTGGTACTGCTGTGTGGTACAGGTGTGTGGTATTGACGTGATTTGTGTGGTACATCGCAAATATGATTATATTAGACTAATTTATAGTAACATAGACGGTAAAGAGATTGGAGTATGAATGCATAGTTCAGTACTCCAAAATAAAATTCCTCGCTCTCTCCGTGAAATGTATTTAACAATTCCGTCTACAATAAGCTATAATATAGGTTTTCCCGCCCAATTTCGTCAAAATTGCATCCGATTTGACAATGCAATCATTCAATTTCGAGCGAATTTGAATGATCACCGAGATCAACATTCAAAAAGCTAACTAGTTCATTCAATTTAATTTCATTAGCATGCGATTTCATAATTTTCTCAAATAAACGTGTAAAAAGCGCGTTCAAATTAAAAATGCACGTAAAATGCATTCAAATTCGCACCTGCTCTGCCCTGATGAACGTTTGGGAATTCAAATTCACGAATAGGCAAGCATTTTCAGCATTTGGGCAGTGTTTTTCGTTACTGCTTATGTTCTTTGTAATCTGCAATTGTTAATTATGCAAACTTTATTTACCTTGAAATGTGACTTTTGCCTTATATTGATCTTTCTCATTCCTCTGTCAAACCGTCATCGAAACAACAACTCCACTTTCATAATTATACATACAATCAGGCCCCTGGGAACGATTTTGTTACTGGGGGTGCTGTGAGCAGATTTTTTTTTTTTGTATCCAGGATTTTGTGATATTCACAAAATTTTCTGACAAGCAAAAAAAAAGTCCTCAGCGTTTTGGGGTGTCTTTTTAACTCCAAAAATCTTTGACAAGCAAGCAAAAAAAGGTCATAAGCATTTTGCTGGCTACAGCACCCCGCATCCTCTGCCTTCTAGGGGGTGATGTGCACCCCCTCAAAAAATTCTGGGGGTGCTGCACACCCCCAGTACCCCCGCCTCCCAGGGGCCTGTATACAATTCATTTATGCACGACTATGGTGGCGGCTCGAGGAGATTACATGAATATCTCGAATACGGACAGAATTAGGTTGGCTGAAGCATTTGACAATAAGCAAGACTACCTATAACTGGCAGACGCTCTAGGAATAAACATGAAATATGATAAAAATAAACTTTGAAAATGAAAGTTTGAAAAAATGAGAAGGAAATTATATAATCAAAAACAGTGAATAGGGGTGCATATGACGTGAAAAAATGAGGTAAGAATTACATAGAACAACAGAACTTGTTTATGTTAATTGAATTCGAACGTTCAAAGTGCGAAGGTGTGTGCCTATAAATGAAATTGAAATTGGTATTTGGGACGAAATTGAACGTCTATCCAGCTGGCGCCAAATTGAATGACAGCTTTGCGTCGTTGAATTGAATGAATTTCTCTCTAAATTGAATGAAATAAAATTTAAAAGGAATGATATAAAACTAAATTGAATGCTCAAAGAATGAAAATGAACCATGAGAGCAGAGAGTTGGCGAAAATGGTTCGAACTTAAACGCCTATTCATGAATTCGAACGCAACTCTGATGAAATTGGGCGGGAAAACCTATATCATAAATAGAAATGATTTATCACAACATATAATGAGAATTTCATATGATTGTATTTACAAGTGGTAGAGAGTAGAAGTTTTGCATTCTGAAAAATATACCGAAACAATTTTTTTCTTTTAAAATGTTATACTCTGTGAGGGATCCCCTGCTCGATCGCCATGCCACCTCACTTAATAACGTAATATTTAGGCCTTTTATAGGGCTAGGGCTATTCATGATAATACACATAATTTAATGCAGTATAAACGCCCAACTAGACAGCAAAATATTTTCAAGCTTAATCAAAGACAAATCCAATATCAATCAAATACGGCATGGTATTTTATTTTCTGAAATGCACAGTTCAGCAAAATACACATTTTTATAATATGCTCGGTCCATATGCTCGGTCCATCAATCGCTGCTCTCCCTCACAAAAGGATATTGATTAGAATTCAACAAGGGTCGATCAGGGGATGTAAAACTTTAATGTTAAACTACAAAATGTATGAATCTTTTTCTTTCGGGGATGGGTGTGTGTGGGGGGGGGGGGGGGGGGGAGGGGGTGCAGAGGCGTCGTTTCGTTCGGAATAGACAAAGCATTGGAGGGGCAGAGCAATGCTTGCCCCTCCAATGCTTTATCTATTCCGAACGAAACGGCCTGTAGGTCATCTATTTGTTTTTTTATTTCTTTATAATATACACCAAGCATAATCATAAGAAGAGAGACATTAGGAATTTAGAAGAAGAAAGCTTTTAATTTGTATTTTAAATTATAGTCTATCTTTAATACATGAATAAGTCACATATTGCACCAACATACATCACCACAAAACAATAATTCGTCTATATCAACACCAAAAGTACTTTGAAATTGCACAAAAAATATCAAATTCCCCATCGACAGCTGCACAAACACTGTCACTAAACTGTCTTCAGTTGTTTATTTAAAATCCGTGATTTTAATTTTACTGATGCCGTTTATGATGAAGCGGAAAATATACTCTTCTATTCTACAAAGTCAAGTATTGAAACATAATAAACAATAACAGTAACATGGATATTGATGGAGAGCGCTTGTATTCGCCAGATTCTGACGTTCATGGCGCTCTGCAACTTCAATAAAATGCTTCCAGAGTTTTTTTGGCAAGCATGGCATGAATGTTATGAACTATTTTGAGATGCATTCACGAACGTTTTAGTTCATGATTTGCTTTAATAATCAATTTGGAAGGAAATGAATGAAATGATGAATTGATAATCATCACCAAATGTGTCATAATGCAGAATAAAGAGTAAGGCCTATAGTTTCATGTCGCTCCGTAGGCATAGAATAGAATAAACCATTAAACAAAAACTATACCACAGAAAATGGAATAGATAATGTGTGATATAATATGTGCTTACAACTTTTGAAAATATTTTTTTTCTTTCACTGACAAGGCATTACAATTAAATGTCATTGTACTGATACAACCGTATGTTACGATTATTTACACATTGATGAATAACACAAATTGGCCAATAATAGTTGGGGCAGAGTTTGCATGTCATAACACAAACAATAAATAACGTAATAGAAACAGGATTGTGATCGCAAAACATGGAAAAATCACACCAGAAGAATGTTGTGTGAGAAATCCTAAATCAAATTATGATTTTAAAATAAAATCCCATGAATCTTAAGACGTATGAGAATGTTAGATTGACATTAACTTTTCAAACTTCAAAGCAGTCACTGTTGACATAATTATTCAGATATTTCTACATTTCACATTGGTGTACGAGCATGCTAATAAATATCCTATGTCTTCATGGCCCCGTTTTATAAAACTTGTTATCGAAGACAACTGCCACATTTCTATGACAAATTCCCAGTTTGCTCTCAGCCAATCAAATACAACGATTTCAGTAGCTTATAACAATTATCGTAACTTGTTACTGATAACAAGTTTTATTGATATCAAGTTTTATGAAACAGGGCCCTGATTTACAGCTGGAGATTACCTACTAACTAGAGTACTATTCTATGGAGATAAGTACTCGAAGAAACGGTTGCATCTGCCTTTTTCCGAAAGTTCATAATTCCGAAGGTTCGTTACTTCGAAGGTTCGTTACTTCGAAGGTTCGTAATGTTGAAGGTTCGTACTCCGAAGGTTCATTACCGCGAAGGTTCATAATTCCGAAAATGAAATACAGTTCATACTTCTGAAAATGAAATAGGTTTAATAATTCCGACGGTTCATAATTCGGAAAATGTAATAGAACCGTTAATATTTTTTCTTCGGAATCACGAACCCTGTTTCATTTTCGGATTTATGAATCTTCGGATAAATGAACCTTCTGAATAATGTTCGGAAATATGAATGCTATTTCATTTTTTAGAATGATTAACCCCCTGGTATGGGAACTTTGTGTTTCGGAATTACGGACCTTCGGAAAAACGAGGACCCCGAGGCATAAATTGTACGATTCAACACAGCGGCGTAATCAGGACATTTTCCCATCGGCATGGGGAGGTCATCGCTTTCTAAGCGAGAGGGGCACATAAAAACATATAGTGGAGAAACGTTGAGTTATACGCTTACAAGCGAGGGAGCGTAGAGATCGAGCAAAATAGAATGTAATTTATTAGACACTATTGAAAGATGATGTCTCGATAAATTACGGATCATATTAGCAATGAATTATGTAATAAGGAAAGCACAATCAGTCCCCATTTTTAAATCTCTACTGAAGACCCACCTGTTTCCGAGGGTTTTAAGTAGATTAGTTCTGTTTATATAGTGTAAGCATATAGGAGTCTCCGTCAAAGCGGAGTAGTAGAATATATTCAAATAGTAGCTGCGCTATATAAATGAATCTTATTATTATTATTATTATTATTTTCATAATCTAAATGCTTGCACTTTTTATTTTTTTAACGTAATATGCAACAGGGTTTGAGGGGCACGTGCCCCCTCCACCCTTGGCTACGCCGCTGATTCAATATTTTCAATTAAATGACTGTCATTGTTCTAAAGTGTTGCAATCAGCAAGATAATAAAAGAAAATATACCGTGAACGGTTGTCCAATCTTTAAAATATTCTTTTAAGAATTTAAAAAACACTAGTAAAAAGTAAAGAAAGAGAACAAATTAAATCGCTACCTGATGTTTTCCAATGCATTTTCCCCAACAATTATTATAAATTTATCGTGTAACTATAAGTAAAAATTCAGCAGGCGGTTTCCCGATGGTAAATTTTTAGCAATCTCGAATATTCTCAATCTGGATCCTAGAAAAGTAAAGCCAAAGAACAGAATCATGATAATCATGTTACAAGGAGCTCTTTCACGAACAAATATATCAGAAGCAAGGGTTTCTTGAAAACCCGATTTGTGAGACAGTATCCAACAAATTGTAAAATAACGGGAACTATCACTAGAGTTAGAAAGAATATAAGAACCTATATTCTTTGATTTTCTTTCCTAGCGGTATGTCGTAAAAATTCGGCAAGTTTTTCGATCAAAATTTGTTGTTTCATCTCTTCAATGAGTTGTGGAATCTGCAGAAAACAGAGAAAAGAAACGAAAGAAATAGAAAGAGCATATCAATAATGTTGATAATCGATTAATATTCCTATCGTAAAATAGGAAATCTAAACTTTATATCACCTGGAAAATACCATCTATCCGTGCACATATATTGATGTTTCATGCTAATGGATGATATGTAGGCATATGTAGTTAGGAATTTCGTATCAGATAAATATCTCTCACGTTCCAAATTGCTGATATACGGTACACTTATTGAATGGTTAATTATTGTCGTAGTCTTTGTGATTGGTGACATACTGAACATAAAAAAAAAAAATGACACGTAATGTTGCAACTCACCAGCCTCAAAAGATAATAATAATAGCCGACATTTGAAAATGAGTAAGTCTTGCATGTGATTTTATAATCATTTGTAGACCATTATATAGTTGATCGTTTCTCAAGCAGATGGATGGAATAGACTAAGTACTATTCCATAACACGTGTAAAATTAAAACAACAAGAAAGCTAAGCGTTTTGAATGTTCCCAACATGTATCCTTCTTAGTGTATGAGTGTACTAACGAACTCATGAAGAAAACAAAACAAAATTATCATTTAAAACATACAAAACTCTCTGAAAATGTTTTCATTCGCATTGCTTTCGTGTCATTCATACCACTTTGATTTGCTTTTGTGTTATAGCCCAATTTTAGTTGAATCTTACCTACCATATAGTACATTTTCAAAGAACAAATTAAAATATTAGTCAAAATGGATTGATTTCATGTCCTTACCACTTACGTTTAATTGAAGTTCATCTGGGATATCTTCCCAGTCTGGAACCGATGCGTCCGATTCGGAAGCCTCTGAAAAATACTCGGCTCCGTTACCAGTATCTTCTCCTGCACCATAGCTTTTCCAGTCAGCGTCCTCAACGACGTTCTCCGAGGCGGCGCTGTTTTCGACAGGATGGTTAGATTCCTTTTCTGTTTGTTCCTCTGATGGCTCCTTCCCTGCATCATCGTCGGCATCGTTCTCGGATTTGAAGGTGCCCCACTGCGTGTTCTCATCCGAGTCCGATTGTTGATTCTGGAATCCGAGGACGTCGTTTTCGCCGCCATCGCCCGTTTCGGCTTCGGTCATCAAAGCCTGGAGTAGGACTTCTCTCTGGAGCTTTGGGGATGCATCCCTGATGCTTAGCAGATGCTGTAGGATTTTGTCCTTGGCTTCCTTGGTCTTGATCGCGGATAGAAGCCGAGACACCATATCCGAACTCTCCTCGGGACCCTCTATCCGGCCAAACTGCAGGTATTCTCCCCAGGAGTGAGGTTCCTGCAGGTCTTGAGGATCGAAGCCGTTGTTGTAGGGCAGGTCAAAACTCTCTCCGTCCGACTCCCAAGAGTCTGGGATCAGCTCATCGGCGAACTCGTCCTGCATGAAGGGATAGCCATAGGCCTTCTTCCTGTAGAGGGACTTGACGACCTTCCTGCCGAATGGAGGCGGTGGTGGGATCTGCATGACTCTTCGTACTCTGAGAGCTTCGTTAGGGTTCAGTGGGTCCCTCCCGGCTAACTGAAGGGCTAGGTCTTCAAGCGATTCGTCCATGATGGAACGCTCTACATCCTGTGGAAGATAAAAACATCTCTTCGAGATTAGACTCTACCAAATTTGAATCATATATATATATATATATATTTTGAGCTTTAAAAGAAATCTAACCATCAGTGGTAATCGAATTGGCCCATTTTCCCCCTGAAAGTGTTCTGCTTAGTTGTCATTCAGTGCTGCATAACGATGATGCTAACCACATGTATTATGAAGCTAAACAATAAAGAATTTAAGGCAGATGGGGTCCACATGTCTCTTAATGTATAGTGGCCTGCAAGTAAAGTAATAGAAAGATACAAAATGAAACAGACTTCTATTCAACAAATAAATAAAATAAATAAATAAGTTAGTGATATTTGAAAAAATGCTGGATACTCCCCCACTACCCGCTCAGAACTATTTACAAAATGTAGATGATTATCTATTCCCCCCCTCCCCCCACCTTCTGTTGGTGAGTTTGGGAACAAGGTCATCAGAACACATAAATGGCGATGTTATCACTAACTGATCATTTATAAGAAAGGTTTGAAATGATAGATTTACGAATTTTCTCCACATTTTCAAGACATATATTTCAGATCTCACGATCATTTGGGAACTTAGAGTATTATGTCCTAGACCTGAAAAGGCCAATTTGTTTGTAACCTAAAAGCTCAAAAAGTTTCAAATAATTTAGTATATACTGAAAGAAGTATGTCAGTGTTAACTTAAAATATAAGCAGGAGAGAGAGAGAGAGAGGGGGATGGTGTGAGGGGAGGTGGAGGATGGGGGTGGGGATAGTGGGATGGAGAACCGAAATGATCTGACACATGCTCAGGCTACATTTTGGTCTGTGCTTTATTTCGTCGAAGGTATAGTATTAGGATTGGGGTTGTTATTAACTTTTAAAGGGTAGGTTGAGTTCTGGGAAAGGTAAAAAATGATTTGTGAGCTTTCTCATTTTTTTATGTCAGTTTGGAAGAACATCACAGTAGAAATGTCCCCTGAAAAGGATTACTCTTCAAATGCGCTTATATTCGAAATATGATGAGAAACAGCTGAATTGTTCGGGCCGAACATGTGTATTTAGTCCCATAATATACACATTTCTATGTGCAGTGCATGCGACTCTCAGCAGGATTGAATCAATTTCTTCTTTTGGTGATTCCAAGACCTTACAGCATACACCAATTCTTACAAAATCAACCTTTTCCCAATTGATTTTTCTTTTGCGATGTTATCGCATGACCAGAACTCCACTTTACGATTATGGTGATGGCTGAGTATTGTGTTAGGTCCAGGTTTGAGGTTAGGACTTTGGTATAGAAATCGGCTACGGATCCGAGCAACTGTCGCCGGAGCATGTCTTAGTTCCTGAGAACAATATATCAAATCTCGAGACACCGACATTTTTATACATCTTGGATTATCTACTGTTATAGGCCGGACTCACCTTGAGGTATTGATAGCGTTTATTAAAAGGGTTAATCATCTCGACCCCATTCGTCTGCTCCTCCAGCATAGCGTTGTCTTCGTCGAAGTCTGGAGGCAGTTCCCATGGCAACGAATCGTCCGGTGGTAGAACTGGGCGGATGACGTTGTCTGGAGGTGGGAGATTTGGAGGCACAGGGTAGAATGGTCCAGGGTCGGGGATTTCAGGTTCTTCCTCAGGGTCCTCATCTAAAGTCACTGATAAGATAAAAGGAGAAATGCAACATTATTATCGACTAACATCTCATTAAATCACATCGGTTTATTAGCTACAATAAAGACCTTTATACATTGTACCAAGTCCTACGGCGCTAAAAGTTTAACAGTACAAAGATCGAACATAATATATTAGGATTTTCACCTACATACATTGCGCAGGTTGACGTTGAACTGTTGAACGAATGCAAATTATCAGCTAGTGGAACCCGTAAAACTCTAAAGGCGGTTAGCATGGTAAGTTAATGGATGAAAAATGGCCACTGCATTCTCTGCTATGAGATAAAACGTACATTCAAACCTTGTCCAGTCGTTCAATGGCAAAGCCACGGACGTGGAGACAGAGACCACAGAGCTTTGTTATGCCCTCCCGTAATTATTGGTGTTCATACGCCCTCCCCATCACCCTATTGGAGATATCCCACTGTGCTCTCCCTTAATAAAACAGATAAAAAGTATCTCGTAATGCGACGAACGAAAAATCTTACACGTTCGTTTTCGCAGACCCTCCAAGGTGGGCATGCTGTTGATGAATGTTCTGATATCTTCTTTGTTTCTCCGCCTCCTATCCAACCTCTGTAAAGGCGCCCGAAGACTACCACGTAGGTTCAGAAAGACATCCCTCCAATTCGTCTCCTCCCTGGGTCTAATTCGTATCCTCTCCCGAAATCTCAGCGGTTTCCTTCCAAGCTCGTTTACGTCGATGACAGATTCTCCAGCGTCCGAAGAACTAGTCCACGTGGACTCCAGTTCGGAGTCGCCTTCGACTTCATCAGCAAAGACGGAGGATACGATGTCTGCATCGGCATCTGCCTCACCCAGGTTGTCATACCTTGGTTTACCCAACCGCCGTCCCCATCCCAAGTCTCTCTTGAAACGTCGGCCAGGCTGCATGTGAATGGCATCTCTGTGATTCTCAGGAATGTCGTTCATGGCTGACTCAACTGCATTGTTCTTGACGATGACCTTCGTCTTGTTCTTTGGCACTTCTTGGTTACCTTGTCTTAGTTGACCCGCCGCAAAGCGCTGTTGTTCCTCCGATACAGCGCCGAATCTGTTGTCGACCAATGGGTCGTCGTCGCCCTCCATGGCTGATACATCATAGGATTCACCTGCAGAGGAATAAAAACTCTCTTCACCAGACACCGACTCGCCGATGTTCTCCAAATCAACGGTAGCCTTTTCCTTCAACTGATAAAGAAGCGACTTAAGATGTGATATGGATTTGTAAAGCGGCTCAAGTTTCTCATTTACAAGTGCAGTTTCAAGTCCTGCCAAGATGGCTTCCTCCGTTTTTCCTTCATCTGCGTCGTTAACGCTTGTGAAATATCCATCTGGCATCCACGACGGGTAAGAAACCGAGTATTCTGAGTCATCGACATCGTCTTCTGCAGATACGTATGACAGGTCTTCCAGTTTGTCCTCTTTATTTTCTTTTGCCCTTTCGTTCTTACCTACCAAAGGTTCCGCTGATAGAAATGAGGGTCTGAGATCCCCATCGCCTGGCCTGGGCAAGTCTGGTAAAGCTGGATGTGGACCTTCTTCTACAGGATGAAAGTACACAAAGAGAAAATAAGAATTATGTTTGTATTATCCTGATTATATATTTTTATTTCAGTTTCTGAAATGACTATCGCTTATCAGTACTTCAATCAAGGTCGACTGAATTTCTTTAAACCACTGAACCATTGTATAATAATTATATACAACTAAATTTCTCCAAAAGTCAAATTAAGCTAGATGTTAACATGGCAAACAAGAACCGTGGAATAAATAAGACTTTGAATTGATTATGTAGTATTGAATAATCCTAACTTTTACACAGCTGACGTCAGCCACGATAAATCGAGCCAAATAAGTCCAAAGTCATTTCTTTAGAATTTACATATTTTGTTTTCGTAGCACTCCAGTATGCATATCGACAAAGTTATATACTACTTGTTCTACCGCGGAGAGCTGGAAGCACATGGTTCTACGTTGTATTCTGGCTAGGTTCAAGGAGTTTGAGTCTACTTGGTAATAGGATTTTTATCGAAGCAATGGGACTTAGATGTAGTAGGATGGATGTGGAAGCTTACAATGACAACGATAAAATGAAAAGCAGAACTTTTCGTAACTCGTCAAGGTGGCTTACTTTGAATGAGAAGATGAGAGTAGTTCGTCAAGTCTTGAAACGAAAAGACTTGTTACACATAGCCGGCTTGACCAGCTTCGAGAGGTTCGGCTTCTCGATTTCTCAGCGATATTTAATAGCTTCCACATAATCTGTCCCATCGGTCCTGCGTCCTAATGGTTAACCCTATCAATGCCTGTTGCAAACGAGGCGTCATTTTTTTTTTTGACGTAGGAGGGCATCAGTGACCGCTGCGGTACAGTGCCGTGTACAGAGAGAGAGAGTCTGGCCAACTCGGTTTCAGTTGGGCACAACATGGTGTATATTCCTTTGTTACATGCTTGCCTAACAAAGCATCATGCCGCCATATCGTTACCCACTGGAACAGAGCTGGCCAGACTCTCTCTCTCTATATACGACACTGCTGCGGTATAATTGACGCACTACGTTAGAGTGACATCGTGCAAAAATTGGCTATAAAATGAATAATTCAAATATTGCGTTGCATTACTGGCGCATTGACTACTTGCCTCCATGGGCTTGATTAGCGCAAGTAATAACGCAGTCGAAAAAAAGCCTCGTGTCCAACAGACATAAGCTTTCGTAGACGGATGACGAAAGAGGTTTGACCGACTAAATAATAACTGAACCGTTATACATACCTTTGGTATTATCTACAGGGAGCTCCTTTTCCAGTTGATCTTGGTCAGGAGCACTGCTTGGTGCGCTGTTTCCGCCTGCCACGATAAGCAGTAGGGGAACCAGGGCGCAAAGAACCTTCATCATGAGGCACTGCAAGGAAGAAAGGAAGAGGGAAAATGTTATCAGAATCAGTTTTATTCCTTAAAGGGATACGCCACCAGGCGACCGTGGGGAAAGTCAGGATTGCGTAAGCCTCATTCACTCATACACAAAGTTTGTGCGTCGAACGCGTCCGTTGGACTAAGCGGGATTACATTTCGACTGCACGAAGCCGACCGAATCTCGCACGAAAGCTCGAGCTCAGGCGGAGCGTGCATGTTGTGCGGCGACGAGTCTGTCCGAGGTTTGCGCCCCGCAGGGCAACGGCATGATCAGGTAACGATCACGGTGCCCTCTCGCGGCATTAAAACGTCCACAATCTGCGGTTGAGTATCCCTTTAATACCGTCTCTAGAGAGCCAAAGCCAGAAGGAAGTTAACTATGATTGTGTTGAAGTACATGAGTTTATGCCCTTATGCCTCTCAGTTGAGCTGGTGGGACTTTGAAAATCCTTTCTCAATGGGACGGAAAAATGTCGGAAATTTTTCCTGTTTACAAGCATTCTCTCCCCTCACAGACCATCCTCGACCCACCCTGCCTCTAATAAAATTAAACAGTGATGAACAACAAGGCCTTCAGACTTTTAGAAAGTGGCTTAAATATTTTCGGGGCTACGTACGACACGCGAGGTCGGGCTACCGAGATTTGCTCCACTATTCATCAATTTCTGGATACAAGACTGCTCTTGCTTATTAAATTGACAATAAATAACGTCTCTGAAGGCAAACATCATGACCTCCCTTTGCAATTAAGAAGGATTTGTCCACAAAGTAAATCAACTTAGTGAAATAATAGCTAAGTCTATGTCGTGCATAGATCTATCATCGATAGATCTCGTCTGGTTTATATACACTTTTTCAAGGAATGGTAACATCTTTATAAAATATAATGTCAACAGACAAAGAATGGCAACGCGATGTCATCGATAAAAAGGTCTTTGAAATACGCATTAATGAATAGAAAGCAATGAATTTTACCTTGAAATTTACAACCCTTCATAAAGCAGTAAACAAATACAGTCATAAATTATGATTGTCTATCAGATGAGCAGGTGTTCCAATATACGGACTACGTGACATAAACGAGTCAATAAATTCGTCTGTGTCTTTAACACCTTTGCCAACGCATCATATATTAATATAATTATGAGGGGTCTCGCTCACTGGAACTTAAAGATACCATAAGAACGCCATAGTTTGTATCTCTCAAATGTCCACACATTTCTTCTTCTTCTCTCTCTCTCTGTTATTACATCTTACATATTGGAAGCAAATTTCTCAACAACAACAACAAAAGCCGACTTACGTTGGAAACTTCTCAAAGTTGCCGACAACACTTTAAAATTTGCTGAAAGATTTGTTTTTAACTGTTGAGGGGGTTGGGGACAATAGTCCTTACTCTTCATCAACGACGCCCTGTGTGTAACCACCATGATATATCTGTTACAATCTAAATGACATTGACAATTCAATGACCGCAGATTAGCCACAAAATATAGATGAATAATTTGATGCAAAGGTGAAGCAACTTCTGAAGGCACCGCAAGAGTAGTTTCACATTCAATTCAAAGGGCACATCGAAAAGAATACAATACACTATATCATATGAATATTTCTGACCAAATATATTTAAACCATCACTCTCCAGGGGGACGTGACATTTGTTTATTTTAGCTGAAATAAAATCTGACATTTTAGGTATGCCTACACACTTCGTCGCTCTTCTTGCTTTTCCCTCTGATCTAAAAGATGTACTTCTACCCCGTTTGCCTTTAACTGCTGATTGGAATTCATGATCTTTTTCTTTCTATTAGATTATCTTTTGCTATTCTTTCAAAGATTCCATCGTTTCATTTACATGATTAGGTACAACATTCTGGCTGAGATGAAATTCCCTGCAAAATGTCTGGGACATCTCGGCTGCCCACGAGGAAACCTGTAAAGAGTGAAACATTTTTGTTGAAGACAAAAATATGATGATGTAACTTTGGCATTTCCGTTTACGTTTACGAATCGCAAGCAGGACACAAAAATAAAAGAGAGGCGTGATATAGATACAATAAACGTTAATCCTTTTGGCCTGAAACTATCTTAAAGTTCATTCCGTTTAAAACAGTTGAAAATAATCTTATTAAGGAAAATTGTAATGATGTTGTCTTTTGGATCCTAAAAGCGTATCAAAATATAGAAGCTGAAAAACAGAACAAAACGAAACTTTATCATATTAATACACATCGAAATGAAATCATATCATATTTTCTACTGACTAGGCTCATTTGGGTTGAATAGTAGTTTAATCATGATTGCAACATGTGTTGAATAAGCAATGTCGACAAAATCAGGTGGTTATAGACTTTATCTGTCCTTTTTATTAGTATAGTCTACAGCTATATGACGCACCAAGCAAAAGTAATATTGAACGAATAAACTTGTGGTTGCACGTATTCAATGCGATTTTAAAATGGCGTGAGTTTTAAAAATTCTATCTTCTACCACAAATTTAAATTCAAGTAAACCACGAAATCACATGCTTAATGCCTCGATCAGCGCTGAGTTATCCGTACTCTATCTCTTTATGCATCTGAGACGACGTATCCAGGAAATTATATACAGGGGCGGATTATGATGTATAAAAGGGTCGGGGAGGGGGAACAATCTCCCCAAAAATGTTGACAGAAAAAAAAGGTTATCACATTTTCAAGTGTCCTTTGGGTTGAATATTTGGAAGGGGACACCTAATCTAGCTACAGGGCTACGGCAGAACTTCAACTGTCCAAATTTTTGCAGTAACAAATTTGTCAATGTCCTAAGCGTTTATAAAATTGCATCCCCGTACAAAGAAAAGTTGACACAAAGTAGTATCAAATTTTTTGAATTCCTCTTAATATTTACTATTCTGCCACGGAATCACAATTTGAACACCATTTATTACATCGAAAAGAGGGTTAAACAAAAAAATATGATCATAATCTGAAATCAACTACGGAATGAAACAGTCCAATAACACGCGATGAAAATAACTGAAATTGAAATTGAACTGCACTTTTGAAAGTGAGAAATATTAATGCCTGCATGATGAATACAATATACATGATATAAGTCACATCGAACTATAAAAATTTATAAATTCTTAATGCAATCCAAGGTATCTTCTACGGCCCACGGGCTAAATCCTGAAGAATTACCATTATTTTCAATATGAATGAATGTGATACTCCCTAACTGGCATATTATTCACATTCAAATCCCTCGTGCTGCTGTTTGGGCGTTTTCGTCCCGATTCCATGCATCTAATCATTGCCAATGGCACCCCGTGGAATAAAATGATACATAAAAACTATTAAATATTAGCAAGTCATTAGATTTGCTAAAAGGTATTTCAATTTATGTAAAACATGCCTGCATGTCTCCCTTTTTCCTCTTTTTCAAGAGAGTGAATTTGATAATTCTTTGAGCCAATCTAATCTTACCCTTGCATAATTGTAATAATAAGTATAGGCCGGCGTGGGAGATAAACATTTCATTTAAATTTTTAGAAAAGATGCCACAAACATTCTAATTTATAAGCAACTTTAAACAAAAAATCATAAAAGACCTCAACAATCAATTTTGCAACTTTATCATTACAAAGAACAAGCACTATTTCCTGGAGTTTTCATCAGTGAATCTGGGTATGATAAATTTCAGATTCTGAACGAGTTCCCCATTACCCGATCTCCACTGTTTACTGTTGCCAGGCCGAGGATAGCGTAATCCCAAATTCGTGCGGGTGTACGAATTCGGTGTCACGCCATCTCTCGGCCTGGTAGCAGTAATGGGATATCGCGTATTGGGGAGATTGCATTAGTGTCCCTGTATTAAAGAGTTGCGACATGGACGTCCCGCTTTTCTGGAAACAAAATGGCGTTCGAATTCTTTCTATTGAGAACACCCAGGTGCTCATCGGAATTGAATAGAAATGTTACGTAATAGTGGAAACAAAATGGCGTTCAAATCCCCAGTTGTCGTAAATATAATCCTAGTAGTCCGACGGACGCGTTCGACGCACAAACTTTGTGTACAAGTGAATGGTGCTTACGCAATCATGACTCTCCCCACAGCCGCCTGGTGGCGTATCCCTTTAATGCAATCTAGTGTCTCTGTATTAAAGAGTTGCGACATGGACGTCCCACTTTTCTGGAAACAAAATGGCGTTCGAATTCTTTCTATTGAGAACACCCAGGTGCTCATCGGAATTGAATAGAAATGTTACGTAATAGTGGAAACAAAATGGCGTTCAAATCCCCAGTTGTCTTAACTCTCTAATACAGGGACTGCAATCTAGTGTCCCTGTATAGATAGGTGTGATAGTGCGGACAGCCTAAAGCATAATGGTGCGGAATAAGGAAATGCTTATTAATCGGCTTATTTGTCGTCTTATCAGCTTTATAGATAAACCGCCCACCTATCTTCCCTCTCATTTTCTCTCAATACTCAAAGGGAATGGCGCCTGTGGAATTCAAGTGGTCACGTGGCTAGCTGCATTTGAAGAGATTTATTTAAAAGTGACCAGAACACATCTGCATAAAAAATGAAGTTAGGGCAGTTTTAGAGACGCTAATCCATTAAAGGGAAAGTCCACCCTGGCATTAAGTTGGTTTGAATAAAAGGAGAAAAATGAGAGAAACAGTTTAGTGAAAGCTTGAGCAAAATCCGATAAAAAAATAAGAAAGTTATGAATTCGAAATCAATCAAACACAAATTGGCGACTCCCATTTGCTCAGTACAAAAAAATGTCATACATTTCCATTTTCTTAGTTTCTGATTAAGGAATAGCTTGTTTTTTCATACAGGTTTTGTGTAAAAACATATGAGCAATGATTTCATGTAAATTAATGATTTTTGGCACAGCGCAAATGGGAGAGTAGCTCGCAAGATACATCACGGAGTTGCCAATTTGTGTTTGATTATGATTTTTAAAATTCATAACTTTCTTATTTTTTATCATATTTTGCTCAAACATTCACTTATCTGTTTCATTAAATTTTCTGCTTTTTAAAAAACCAACTTGTAATCAGGGTGGACCTCCCCTCTAACTACGCTGTATTCAGTACAGTCAATAGGATCTACAGCGTCTTTGAGAAGCTTCTCTTAAAAAAAAAAAGGTATTTTGCAGTGCTTTCATACTCCTTTATCAAACAGCTATTTGAAATTTGAAACGTACATTCACCATCATGACCATGTATATCTTTTATTACACAATTCCTAACCAAAAGAGTAAAATGAACCTTTGAAGAATTTATAATACATGTATTACCGATAAGGTTTAATTTTCCAACAGAGGTTCATGAAAATGATTTCATCAAGGGAAAAAAAAAAGGGGGGGGGGGTCCTCAGATTTTGCTAGTTTGCCGATAGGGAAAGAAAAGATGAACATTCCACCACAATATTTAGGTATTTGCTTACAAAAATGGGATATTATTAATTCAGATGGTACGAAATGGATACGCTCGTCACTCGTCACTCGTCACTCCAGGCCGCGTTCGTTTACTGACACACCCAAAGATTTTTAAATTCATAACAAAGATCATAATTATTATAAAAACTTTAACAACTTAATTGAATAATCAACAGGAAAATACTTTAAAAGAAAAAAAGAGGCAACCGTAATATTTTCTATGACGCTGAGTAAAATAAGTAGATTAAAAATTGGAAATCATTCACTACAGCCAACCGAGTAAAAAGCTGAGGTTTCGTTTTATTTACAACTGCTGTCAAAGTTTTGCACATTTTCGTCGAAATGGGTTTTTATACAGTATTCTGTATAACCAAAAGGAGCGTAATTTGATTCATTATTCTTAGGGCATAGACATTGATGATAATTGTACTTGACCTTTCACAACAAAATAGACTTTAGAAATTATAAATGTTGTATTGTTGGAAGAATCCGCATAATTATTATATTATTATATTATTATATTATTTCTCTCTCTCTCTCCCTCTCTCTCTCCCATTTACCCTTAGGCTTGATGACATATAATATGAAGATTTGTTGTTCCTTTTAGCTTACATGGTTTTAGAGACTTTGATATTGTATATAATATATGTATATAGATCATAAATCAATTTTACAATTTCAATATAGCTATAAATATTCAACACGTGTTAATTTTTTATATTGTTATACCTTGGTTGTATGGTGAAAGCTTTCTTTCGTAAATGAAAAAATATTAGCTCTTGGGCTCAATTCATGTGTTTTAGTCTACGGCAATAATTCGATACAATTACAATAAATGGTTGATTTTTAATCATTGTCAGGAGATATTTGGAATTACCAGTTTAAATAGTCTGAGGCATCGCTCACCATTCACTGAAGGTAAATAACCAGACACTCCTAGAGCGACTAGGAAATTCGATTTTACAAAAATGGCACCTCAGGTAAGCACACCTGATCCCTTTATTGATGAGAACAATCTTAAAGAGACTGGCATACTTTGAAAATGACATGACGTGACTAGGGTTCAAGCTGATTCATGAAAACTTAAATAATAATTCACATATTTTTTTTCTTTTAAACACCCTGCTTTTTCATATAACGGCAAGCTTATTATCACATTTCTGTTTTGCCCTTAGAGGAGGTACAGAATAAAGGAAACCTGAAAGAGGAAATACAACGAGAAGGTTGACATAAGAAATTACGATGAATAAAAGCTTCCTATATTTTACGATAACATAGTGAATAGATTGATTGAAATGGAACGTGCGAACTACATGAGGAATCTTCAAACGGCATACCTAGTTTTCACCCGATGATGACAATTTATAATCATTATTCTTCTTCTTGAAGAAGAAGAAGAAGAAGAAGAAGAAGAAGAAGAAAGAAACGTTTGAATGTGGTGGTAATCAATGGTCTATACTTTGTCAGTTTTTATCACCGTTATCTGTTATCCCTTTTAGACAGAAGTTAGGTTTTCATCGGCCAAAAAAAATCCTGTTGATGCTTATTCCAAGACGTCCAAGACAAAGATTACTGGTACATCCAAACCAATATCACGAACAAGATTACACTTCTATAATAGGGACGTCGTTGACAAATCTGCAAGCATCTGAGACAAAATTCGAAGAATTGTTATGACAAATGCTGAAATGATTTTATCATTCAAGTCGACGTATGAGTGTTGACTGTCAGGATAGCGGAGACGTAATCACCCCACACTCAATTATAACCCTCATCATAAGTTCAGTGAATATTCACACGATCTATATATAAATGACAAGTTGCGTATTGGCTGATTTCGTCACAATTATATCCGTAATGACTTAATATATCAGTCTATATTTCAAAACACGTTGTATGCGTTTTTACGAAAAACAAAAAACACAAAAAGCATTCATGTAAAACATCAGCTACATATCCAGTTAAGATTGCGTTTACAGATTTGAAGAGAAAGAGAAAAAAAAATACAGCTTATACTGTGTCATGGTAAAACCGCAAACGCCTTCTTGTATAATTGATATTCTAATTGTAATTTGCAGTCTCGAAATCTGAACAGAATGCATGCAAAGATTCGATTATTAGTATAACCGCCAAAGATTCAAAGCATTGAGAATATAGTTGACGTTTGTAAAGTACAAACAGTATTCAGTTGCATTTGTACTTACTCTGTTGACGACTGAATTATTTAACTCTCATAGGCTTAATACAGGAGCCATCCGGTTACCGTAGTCTATGGGTTAACCCGAAAAGCTGACGATTGTGGGAACGCATTTTGAAATATTGTCAGTCGAGTATTGTCAATCAAAAATACATGTCGCTTGAAACAGCTGCTGTTGCGTAGCGTCAGGTGTAAATCTGTACACCTTTTGTCCCATAGTGCGCGGTGGCTTTACACCGTGGGTCCAAGCATTGAGGTGGCGTTTGAATCATGGGGGAGGAAGGGGCACCGTTCTATCTAGGTGGATGAATGTAAATTAATAAGGACACTGATTTGGGGAGGATGTTAGAGTGTATAGATTATCTCGTTTTCACGTTCCTTTACCCTTATCACTTTCTTTCACCCTCTTTTCCTTTTTTCCCTTTCTCCCTCTTTTTCACAATTCCCGGGGGGGGGGGGCGTGCCCCATGCCCTCCTTATATAAACCACTTATATATATCTGGAAACTCGCAAAATATTCTATTTTGGTTTTAAGAAAAAAAAATATTAAAAAAATAGAGGGGGGGGGGGGATAAAATCAGTGAACTATTTCTGATAATTTTAAATATAGCATGAGGTAATCTTATATTAACGAAAATGTTTAATCGACTTTTCAGATCTTTCCTAGGTGCCAGCACCATCTAACCAATTACGATATCGACTTACGAGGTTTTTATAATGTATTTTTTTTTCAAGTTCTGGAGTTTAAACCTAAGTGCGTCCCGCCATAAAGACTGATTACGATCCACGTGGGAACTTTGTTTAAATTAGCTATTAGATCAAAATCATACATTCTCAAGATTATTATTTTTTGAATATATTTATTCGTATTTGTTTCAAGTGCCAATTAAAGATGTGCCGCATTCGGGTTTTTTATGCGCCTGGCTTGAGTGGTGAAGGTTTTGGGTTCGAAATCCAGCACGGCACTTCTGTCTTGAAGTAAGGCATTTTATCTATATTACTTCTCCCCTATCAGGAGTATAAATGGTTTCCTGATAGGGAGCGAATAACATGTGGCTGGATTGGCTTTAGGAGACCAAGTTGTATTAGTTTTTTTTTTTTTGCAAAGTTGAACGGCATTAGATAAACAAGGTGTGAAAAACTGGGCTAAAAAATGCAGATGACATGCAGTTTGATGCGGTCTCGTGAATTTGGGACGGTACATTATTTTCATCTACGCCGACTTTACGTTATTTGGCCAGGAAACAAACGCTATATTTAGGGAGAAAATGCGATTAATAGAAGTCATAGGGAATAAAAAACGAGCTATAATGCCAGGCTGGAGGAGCGGCGAATTGACAAGGGAAGCGCAGGTAATGCAAATAAGGTATGGGAATCACCTGGGAATACCAACAGATAGGCAATTGTCGAGAAGAGAGATGAGAAGATGAACTCCATGAAATCTGGAAGATCAGTGGATAAGGATATTAAGGATGGGGTGAAAGAGGACGTGAAAATACGGGGATACATCAGGGAGGTGTATTGGGTTACCGCTGCGTTTGGAGGTCGCTGCTGAAGAAAGGGGGAGGTGCGCAATGAAAAGAGGGGGCGAGGGGGAATAGGGACTTAATGAAGAGGGAGATTTGAAATGAGACAGATAGATTGAAAAAGGAAGAGAATCGCAGATAAAGGGAGAAACGGAGAGAGAGAGAGAGCGTTTGTAAATATAGCATGAGGTAATCTTATATTAACTGAAACTGTTTAATCGACTATTCAGATCTTTCCTAGGTGCCAGCACCATCTAACCAATTACGACATATATATATATATATATATATGTATATATATATATATATATATATATATATATATATATATATATATATATATATATATATATATATATATAAGTGCATCCCGTCATAAAGACTGATTACGATACCCGTGGGGACATTAGAGAATTATGCATTACAATTTTTCTTAGTTTGTTTAAATTAGCTATATATTAGATAAAAATCATACCTTCTCAAGATAAATATTTTTTCCATATTTTCATTCGTATTTGTTTCTTTCTAAAGAAAGAACGAGATGTGCAATCAAAAAGTGGGGGCAAGGGAGTTATAGTGACAGCACGAAGAGGGAGGAAGATTGTAAGAGGGACGGATGGAAGCACAGAGAGAGAGAGAGAAAGACAAAATAAGAGAAAGATAGAGAGGGGGCAATAGAGTGAGGAGCACGAGAGAGAGAGATAGAGAGAGAGAGAGAGAGAGAAGGAGAGAAAGAGAGAAAGAGAGGGGGAGCGAGTGAGGGCTATTAATATGAACGACCTATAAACAGTGGAAAGATGTGTTAGATGGTAGTGATGATCTTATATAGATGTGAACGTATAAAGGAAGAGTAAGCCATGGTAGATTATAGGGAGATAAAGAAAAATAGAGAGAGAAAAGGAGGGTGGGTGGAGGGTGGGACATAGCAAGAGATGAAAGAGAGAGAGAGATTGAGAGAAAGAGAGGGAGAAGGAGAGATAGAAAGAGAGAGAATGGGAGAAAAGATTAATCGAACGTGGAGAGGATATATATAGAATAAAATATACAGGAACTAAAGAGAAGGGAAAATGAAAAACAGCATGATATATAGAAATGGAGAGAGAGAGAGAGAGAGAGAGAAAGAGAGAGAAAAGGGGAGGGTGACAGAATAAAAGAGACAGGTAGATATAGAAGGAGGGGGACAAAGATACAGACAGAGACATACTGGGAACGAAAGCGGGACATGGCTACATAAAGATGAGCGAGAAGGGGCGACGAAATAATAGACTGTGAAGAAAGAGATATAAAGCGAAGCATGAAAGTAGGAAACTAACAACAGAATGTATGAATCGGAAGTGAACAGGGTGAATAACATGGAATAAAGAAATATGAATGGGGTTCACTGGTTTGTAAAGAGTGAAAGAATCTCGGGAGTTTCACCTTTCCTTGCGGTTTTAGAGAAGTTCAGCAGAAAGTGCAAGATACAGTCCGTTTTACACAGCTTTGAATTTTTTACGTGGTCTTTTTTTTTTTTTACATTTTCCCGCCCAAAGCACAATTTTCAGCATGATTGACATTCTGACTTCGTTAAATTTCTAAACGTCGCAAAGCGATGAATAAAAACGAAGTTAACGTGCTCATAAATCGTGTTCGGATGTTTCTTCTGTACCAATCTCTATCAAAAAGTACAACCATTTCGGCAAGCAAATGTTTACATTCGGACGCAAATTGCATTGATGAAAACCGCACACATTGACAAACATAATTCAGAATTATCAAAATAAAAAAAACAAGAAATATGAATAACATCGGTTCTTCAAATAGCTCTTAAAAATGTAGATAAAAGCCAGGAAGTAGAAAAGGGTTAATTCTATTACAATTCAAAGAATCTATCTCAGAAGTAGATTGAGTGAATAAAATGTAAGAGCAACCTTCAAATCTTGTTACCTAAAACTGGATTATTAACAAGTGACCACTGACAAGATCAAAGACTTAAGAAAAGTCCCTCTGGATTTTCCATGCTTTTAATGGAAGAACTTTTCAAGCCCGCAAAAGAATTGCTTTGAATCTACTTGGGTAGAAATCCCAGCGATTCACTAAAAGGGAAATGGTGCGAATCTCAGAATAAAGCTTACAAAATAAGAACGACTGCAGATATACTCAAAGATAATTTCTATTCATTCCAATCAAACTCATTAATAATAAATTATATTCTCTTGGGGAATTCTATCTGACAGGTGTCCCAAGACTAAGTCCATACTGACCAGGATTGTACGAAGCTGACAATCTTATTGTTTCTTACCAACAACAAAATGCAGCTTTGTGCTGTTGACCTCCCAAAGGAGGAAGTATAAGAAGAAGAAGAAGAAGAAGGAGAAGAAGAAGAAGAAGAAGAAGAAGAGAAGGAAAAGAAAATGAAGACGAAGAAGTATAATATTCCAGTAAATTAAAAAACGATGGAAAGACAGATCGAATAGCTTTATTTTAAAGTGTTTTGTCAGTGATTTTAACCGACAACTGTTATAAGCTACTGAATTCCTTGCATCTGATTGGCTGAGAGCAAATTTGTCGGGAAATATCACCGACAAGACACTTGATGAAACGGCCCGAGGTCTATTTGGCGATTTCTCTTTAATCCACCATCGTTCCTCTCCAAGTATAGCAATGGATTTAGGCGATACCCGACTCCTTGATTCGCGTCACGTTTAACTGGTGATGGGTTCAATGCTTACGTGCTCATAATAGTGATTAATCTTAGTCAATATTTATGCTCTAAATTTTCCCACGGGTTTTCGATTTGTTTCTAAAATTGCATCCCCATTTCCTCACACGCCGTAGCCGCAGATGGGATATATATTGAATTGAATTTGAGGCCGGTGATAGTTTGGAAAGCCCCTAGGAGGAATTCGTCAAATATATTTGATGCAATTGATAAAATAATAGCAAAAATGGTCACAATTCCAAGCGGCTGTCGTATTTTTCTCTTAATGACGCGGAATAGTAAGCGAATTAGAGAAAGGAAAAAAAAAATAGAACTCCTGGCCATGACGTACGATATTTTATGGAGAGAGAGCGGAGGGGGGGGGGGGGGGGGGTAACAGAAATACGGATTCAAGCTCTTTCATGCCAATTTACACACCGCAATGATTAAGGATGATTAAGGGAGGAAGGAGACACTTTGGAGGAGTGAACAAATAAACCAAGCAACTTTTGGGAAGACACCTTTACTACCGCCTTTCTTCTGAGTCGGCACTGTACCGTTCTGATAGGGGTCGGAGAATTGAATGGAATTATTTTAAAGCATTATTCTCTTGCTCTATTCAATGATAAACAATTTCGTGCTCAGTGCTCGTAGTAATGATGTGGAAGGGATGAAAAATATTTAAAAAAACACATTTCTAAATAGAAGAGATATCTCATGATATGACGTACCCCAAATCAATTTATAATTTCCATTTCGTTAAAAGCCAGCACATCAAAGATTTCTGTCAGAATAAAGTGCGTATAGCATTTCAAAATTGAAAGCAAATAATCTTCCTTATCCCCTAAAAACATCGATTAAGATTTTGAAAGCAGGATGTCCATTTTCTATGAAAATTGTCATACGAAAAAGTTTTATAGTGAATATTTATTCACCGCAGTAGCAATAAGGGATACAATTCCTCATGAAAACAAAATACAAGAAACGCCTTAGCGCTTACATGATTGTGTGCGCTCAAATTCTTATATCGGAAGCGGCGAATGATTTATGAACAATCATGCATATTTTTTTGGTGCTTGCTATGATAATTTACATCCTTCCCACATATAGTACCCTCACCCATACATGATGATTAAAAACAAAAAGAATACATAATCTACCCACATATACCGATCCAGGATACCTACATGTACTCCACGTATGATGCATTGGAAGGAATGTTGATGGATAACTATGTACAGCTCCTGAAAGGTTAATGGTTTTATTTATTCATTTCACGCGGTGAAATGTACTTTATGTTGTAACAAGTGAAATTCATAAAGTGTAAGTGCTGAAACCTCATCACTATATAATGATGACTAGAATCCTGCTATGTATTTTAAACGCACGACCCCCCCCCCCCCCCCGAATACAGACGCAGCCCAACGACATATTTTCATTAATCCATTATTCCATATTGTTATTGAAGGAAGAACACGTACCTGCAGGGGTGTAGGCCTATAGCTATTTCCTTATACGGATGTCACTATAACCTAACGACATTCGTGCATCAATCAAAAATGAAAAGAAAAAGATCGAACTTCCCATATCCCACGCGTTCAAGTAATCAGGGGAGGGGGGGGGGGGCGTTTTATAAAGTGTCTTGTCGGTGATTTTTACCAACAAATTTGCTCTCAGCCAATCAGATACAAGGATTTTAGTAGCTTATAACAGTTACTGCAACTTGTCATTGATGACAAGTTTTATGAAACATGGCATAGTAATAGAAAAAACTAAAAAGGAGAATGAAAAAGGTAAACTTGCAAAAGGGCAATATTTTGGAATGCCGCGATTGCATACTTATTTTAAAGCTAAATCACCGAGGGAAAGAGAAAAGGATAAACGGGTTTGGAATTGAAATTGAAATGGTACTTATTTAAAAATCCACATGGCAGCCCAAGGACTGAATTACAATGAATTTACAGAGTAAACAAAAATGGAAATAATATACGATGTAACGATACAATATAAAATATAATTATTTCAATATGGCACGAAAAAGAGACATGATAACGAAGCTTTTCGACCTGCACAGGTTATCACGCAGGTATGTAACAAATTACTCGAAATCAACTATATTATACTCGATGAACCCGGGCGCTGTAATAGTTAATTTCGAGTAATTTGTTACATACCTGCGTGATAACCTGATGAGTGCAGGTCGGAAAGCTTCGTTATCATGTCTCTTTTTCGTGCCATATTGAAATTTTGTAGTACCAGGAAATTATGTAACATAATGATTGTTTGCATTATCGTCATTTGAAGAGAGAAGGGGGAGAAAGGGGTAGGGAGAAAGGGGGAGTCAGAAAAACGAAAAGGGAGGAAGAGAATGAATAATGAATTATTCTGATATCCTAAGGGAATGACATTTTACAAAGTACATAATATAATTAAATAAGTTAGTTAGTAAACGTATGATGCATTCAAATTATACAATAACCTAGAAAAACATTCATCCTTGCAAACCCAGCAAAACGTGCGACAGGTCATGAGGACAGTCATTACATGATGACGTCACAGGGATAACTGAGAACTTGTCAACATAAACAAGATCATCTCGAGTCTGTCGAGTCGGGGTTGATATCGGTCTCTATACCGGAGAATTCGAGGGCGTCCCCAAAGGCAGTGATTATGGAAAGATGAGATGAGGACAACCTGTGAAGTAAAAGCCAGTTCCTTGCTGTGTTCCGACGTTCTCTAAACTTCTCGTTCTACTTTACCAAGCTTGATTTACATCATGAAATTCGTGGAATTGCACTTAAGAACAAAGCAAGGGTGTTTTTTTTTAAGAAAAAAAAGTCTGCCTTTGAAAAAATACAGGTCTGGCTTCTCAAGTATACCAAAATGGAACCTTATGCAGACGGCCCAGCTCTGGGCTATGTTCTTATGTGAGATTTTGTTTCGCCATTTTCCTCAAGCTTTATCTACATTTAGAATTCATGGATTTTCAATTTCTGAGCAAAGCGAAGGTATATTTTTGTCTATAGTAATAATGTTACTTTTGATAAAACTAAGGATATAATTACATCGAGACGTGAATGAAACGCTTGTAAAGGGATGTTTTATTTTACCTGACTGCTGAGAAAGCATGTCTACAGAGCGAAGAAGATAATGACCGACATGGCGAAACATAATGAAAATGAAACATATACTTTAATGAAGTGATAATAAAAATAAAATACCATTTTGATCACTGGTTGAGCTCCATGCGGACATTAAAACAAAAAAAACAACACGTTTTTTAACGAAGCTTGATTGGAATAAAGACACATCTTATAAATATTGAATCACGGGGAATCTACGATTGGACACAACATTGGAATGATGCCCCATTGCCGAGGAGCGAAGATGATGATAAGTTCAGAGGACTGTTTGCCTTACCCATATGCTTGAACGTTATGACGTCAGAACGCTTATAATTACCCCAAGTAATGAATGATGGACCTTGATTAGAACGGTCTTTACCTGTTGCCATGGTAATATGGAGGATGCAAGGAACGACAACGATGGAATGTAAACCTGGCTGCGAAGTTGTTTTAAGATGTTTGTTTTGTTCCTGTCCTGGGTTGTTTTGAACTTTTATCCGTTACTCGAGAGATGACGTTTTAATTGTCCTCATACCCTATCGTTACGTTTGCGATGAATGAATGGAAGGAAGTGTGGATTCGCTGAATCACTTCTGGGCCCCGTTTCATAAAACTTGTTATCGATGAAAATTTACAGTAACTGTTATAAGCTACTGAAATCGTTGCATTTGTTTGGCTGTCAGAAAATTTGTCATAGAAATGTGACACTTGTTATCGATAAATAGTTTTATGAACCGGGGGCCCTGACGGATTCTTTTTTTCAGAACCTCGTGCTGATGTGCTTTATGGCACACCTCTTTGTGTCTCTGTTCACCTTCTCCCCCCCCCCCCCTCTCTCTCTCTCTCTCTCTCTCTCTCTAACACAAACACACCACGCATCAATTTCCCGCACACACACCCACACATACAGACATTCCCCTCTCCCTCCCTGGCCACTTTAATACCAGATGCCCCTAAACCCTCTCTCTTTTCAACTCTCCCAGCCGTGAGCAAACCATCCTCTTCTTCCGACCATAAGTGCTTACAGACCGATGAAGTGCGTCAGAATGATATCGTTCTCGCTGACATCATCTCCTTCTAAAAATGGAGAGGCGTCAGAAGAAACGAGAGGAGTATAACGATGACCGGTCAATACAAAAGGGTTGCGAGTGTATGGCGCAACTTAATATTATAAAGATCGAACTCCCTCTCCCATAATCGAACTTTTTTGATCAATCTAAAAAAGAGATCTCTCTATTTTGAATCAATCCGAAAAGATCGATCTTTTTGTTGATCGTAGGGACAAAGTTGACCAATCAGAAAGTGAGAATTAGTAACTCCTGGATCGAACCACTAAACCCAAACACTGGTTGTTGTTTGATGGTTCCTTTGAACTGACTGCTAAAAATGTATGCTTGTATTAGTAAGCAACCAGGGGACCGACGGCCTTAAGTCGGCTCCCAGGGACTTAGTAATGAGGATTAATGCCTTACCAAAGAGAACTAGCGCATCCCTTTTGGTTTCGAACTCGGGATCTCCCAGTTAGGAGACCACTGCTCTACCACCGAGCCATCGCACCTCCTCCTATCGAAGATTTTGGTGGAATCACCTTAGAGCCTTCCATTACCTTAAAGGGGAAGTCCTTGATATCAAGTTGGTTTTAAAATAAACAGAAAAATGAAAGAAACGGGTCAATGAAGGTCTAAGCAAAATCCGATATAAGAAGTAAGAAAATTATGAATTTTTGAAGTTGTAATCAAAAACACAACCTAGCACCTCCGTGACGTATCTTTTGAGCTCCTTTCCCATTCGCCCTGTACTGAAAAAAAAATTAATAAATTCCCATTTTTCCAAAGAAAATATTTAATATTAAATGTATGCAACCTAGAAGTAATCATTGCACATGTGGTTTTACACAAAACCTGTATGAAAAAATATATTTCTTCATCAAAACGTAAGAAAATGAAAAATTGAGCGTACGGGAGAGGAGCTTGCAAGATAGGTAACGGCGTTGCCAATATTTATGTCTGATTGATAACAACTTCAAAAGTTCATAACTTTCTTATTTCTTATCAGATTTTGCTCAAACTTTCACTGAACTGTTTCTCTCTTTTTTGTTATACTTATATTATCAACAAATTATCAGGGTGGACTTTCCCTTTAAATCTTCGATAAACCTTTCAGTGGTTCGATTGAGGGGTGGCTGATTCTCGATCTCTTATTGGTTAAAACTATCTCTGATTTAAAGAAATCGAAATCACCATCAAAAAGACGTGACTCAGTTTCGAACCGCGATCTGTCTGGGCCTGTTTGTGAGCGTGAGTTGACCGAATGAATGTACCGCTAGACCAACTTGCATGTCCCTATACTAAGTTTTTTAAAATCAATTCTTTTGGGGTTCGATCCTTTTGGCAATAAATGCCGCCATACGAGTGAACTCAAAGGATGATCCTCGGAGTATCACCCATCATATTCCCTCGATTCTTGCCTTAGACCGCCAAAGGCTTCGCACCAAACTCGAGAATTTAATCCCCTGTCCACAAGCGTCATGAATTAAAGAATGGAAACACGAGAGTCATCCAGGACGTACATGAGGCTGCCATTACACTCATGCAGCCGCTTGGTGGGCTAAAATGATGCCATGGATATGCCGACTAGCGACACGGAGAACAATGCCTATATGCCGATGATTTTATAATTACCCATATCACATTGCTGTTAGCCCAGATTATGGCTATACGTACAACTTTTTATCTCCATCTATGGTTCGAATACATAATGCTCCGGCGGCTTTTGCTGCGCGGTCAATACCCTTACCAATTTCAACCTTGGACCAAACTTTCTGCCTAATACCACAGTCGGACCAACAAGACTGACGCCAGACCGAAAACAGACCGATCAAAAAAATTGCATTGCCATCAATGGCCAAGAATCAGTCGGTTTGGAGTCTGTGTGGGGTCGGTTTGGCGGTGTGACTGTGGTATTACACTAACCCTAAACCGTTCCTATAACCCAAATGCAACCGTAATCTTAATGCTAAAGCAGTGATGAAATAATGCCCGGAACAATTATTGTCACCGGACTACATGGTTGGGAGTGCGTTGGTTTTTATCGTGGTGTACTATACGCACGAGGCGCAAGCCGAGTGTGTTGGACACCACGATAAAAACCTGCGTGTTGCCGGATCGCACCAACGCACGAACTCACAACCATGTATTAATAGTTTCATAAAACGGGTCGGCAATATGATTATGAAGTCTATAAAAATGGTTACGAACCCCATAGGAACAACAAGAGTCGCACAGTCATGGAGGCTGCCATTTGCTTTCCTGGATGACATCACATAAGCGCAGCCAACAAAAGTCATGCTCGTTTCAGTGCGTGCATGTAATCCCTGGGCTAAAATGACAATTAAACTACGCGATTTCATTGCGTTTTAAGTTTGCATGTACCAGATGTACGCGTACGCGCAGCTCAGCCGTGCGTTAGTACCTTTTTTGCTGTGCGTTAGTGCTTTTTTTGCACGGTCACGTGGTGTTATTTGACCAATCACGATGGCTACATTCTTGAACCCGTTTTATAACATTATATAGCTCACGCTGCTTAAATAATAGACGATATGAAGTCATCACTATTCCCTCATGTTTTCTCTTAGAGATAAAAGTTGAATTCTGATTATGCGATTACATTGTAAAAGAAGAAGGGATAAGCTAATAATGTAGTACATAAGAATTTGTTTATACCATGATGTTTAGCAATTATTAAATTGACCCAATCTTGCTGGAAGTCACATGCACCCCACCGATAATGTATACATGGGACTACATTCACAATCATGTGGCATTACTCTCTGGTCCAAACACTTCTCAAGGGAGCTTTGTACTATAAAATTCTTTCCAAACTGACTTTAAAAAAAGAATGACAGAGCTAAAAATAGTATTGTTCACCTTTCCCTGAACTCAACATTCTCTTTAACCATGGTAACATGAGCTGTTATGGTTGTGTGGATAGTACGCGGTCGCCATAAAGAAAAAATGATCACCACGTAATATATCCATGCAAATGTCTGAAAGTTTATTAAAACCCTTTGGAAATCAGTATGCAGAATGATGTCAAATCAGCTTGCACATTACGGAGTTCTATGGTATATACTCTCCAGAGCTCAAATGAAAATTTGTGACACATAAATAATGAGCTTTCTGAGCTACGTCTATTAGTACCATAAATCCTACCAATTCTAGAGTTTTCGTAGACATTCTGTTGAAATTATAATTAGTGCAATAAAAGGTAGTCTTAAACAGCTGAAAGTTTGGGGTAAGAAAAAAGGTATTATTTTTTAAAATTGGAAATGGTTCTTCCGGGAAGGTAGCAGATACTGATTCGGTATTTTTTATTTATTTTTTTGGTGTGTGTTCTTTTTTTGGGGGGTTGATGTTGTTGGTGGTCCTTTTGATCATAATACTGAATAAACTGAAATTGGCGATTATAAAATAAAATATAATAAATACAATTTTTTAGAAGAGTACGGTATAAGTCCTGCAATGGGAGTGCAATGATTATGTGTGTGTATGTGTGTAATTGGGTTTTTACAGACGTGTATCAATCAGATATGATTATTTACGTCTGGGGACCGACCTTTAACGTTACCATCCGAAAGACGTGACTCAGTCTCGAACCTGGGTCTCGCTGAATGAGTTTATAACATCCACTGTTAGCTGGATTACAGGTGCACGCCACAACGCCCAGTTATCACTTGAAATGTTGTCTTAATTTATCACTGTAAATGCGTAAATATCATGGTTAGTTCCTTGGCATACGATGTATAAACCATTATTTTTAAACATGATTTTCATTTTATCCATTCAGTGCCGTGTGCGGTTTTAACCGTCAATATTGTATCAAATACCTATCGACCACGAAATATTCCGTTTTCCTTCTGAAAGTTCAAGATGGGCTTATGAATAAGACAATTTGACACAATGATTGAACACCCTTTTTATGTTTTTGTTTTAAAAAACGGAGAACAATCAAGATATGAACAACATGTACATTCTGAAACTAAGACATCTCACAAGATCTGAGTCGTGATATACATGATATATATTTTTCGAAATACGGATGTGGTAACTTCGTGTTTTCTCCCATAGATTTTTATTCAGAGAGCATAGGATATTATGAATGTCCTTAATTTCTGTAACCTCCCCAAGAACTTCTATTTCGCAATATAAAGAAAACACAGGTAAGCCAAAACGAGAATAAAAAACACCTCATGAGCTTTTATAATTTTGTTTTGCCAATCTTTATTATATACTAGACGGTATTCTTTTTCTCTTATAAAGAAGCTCCCACTCGGAGATTTTAAGGATATAAATCCAAGCCATTTCCCGAGTTACTTATATATTCACACCTTCGTTCAACCAGTTAATACGGATGTTCAATCATCTTGATCGTCTGCATGTCGATTAAAAACACATCCTGAAAATTATTGATTAGTGAAGAGGTAAAATAATAACATACGGGCGCCTACGCGGAACGATAAAATTCTAACATGATGAGAAAGAAGGACAAATAAAATAATCTCATTCATGAGTTAAAAGCACCCCCAGAAATGAAATACCGAATATGGATTTTTAGCTCCAGCTTATCCCTTCTTCCTACCCCTCGCCCACCTCTCGTTCCCCCTTTATCCTTATAATCTCACTCTCCTTCGTCTTCATTTCGCCTTCTATCTTTCTCCGGGATAACACACGGGTCCAGTAAATGTGTCGAGAAAAAAATCGATTGCAAAACAGAAGCGAGGATGATAAGAAAACAAAATAAATGGCAAGGACAAAGGAGAAGAAAATATTCATGTTCCATTATATTTGCTCCACATTCTGCTCCTCGATGGTGAAATGTTAGTCTGAGCTGAGGCAACATGATGTAACAAACAGTTTTTTTTCCTACGACAGACATACTATGGCAAGATCCCATTATACAGATTTAAAGCACATGCAACTCATTCGGAAATATTCTAAATCCATGGTATTTTTCTTTAAATGATTAAATTCTATGCTTCTCCCCCCCCCCCCTCGAGGCTTGTAGCAATTACAGCTTTCTACAAGTGTCTTTATATGAATATGTTACATTGATGTTTCATATATAAATGCAGGAACAATCAAATATATTGTATGTTGATTTTTGTGAATTACCAATTAAATTTTGAATTGAATTGAAAATGAATTGATTTGAATTCATATACATGTATGTAAATAACTAGACAATTTTATGCTTTAAAATTTTCTGTCATGTTTATTACGATAGTTTTGTTTGTCCTTACTTACTTACTGACAAATTTCTGAAGTAAGACCTTTTCAGTTTGTCCAGGTGGCGTCTTTTTTTTTTGTAACCAAGCCTAGGCAGATTTCGCATTTTTTCATACTAATACGGTTTATTCCGTCAAGACTAATCTGCATGAATATTCATGAAAACGAATTATAGCGATATAATAAAACGAGCAAGGGCATCGAGCAGCTGTTCTTTGTGGCGCAATCGGATAATCCAGTCCTCTCTTGGTGAAAGAACCACGAGTTCGAACCTCAGCAGAAGTTTATATTACGAAATTTTCTTTTGCTTATTTAAAAATAAGGTGACTGAGTAAGAAAATACAAGTCCGATACAAGAAAATAGAAGTCCGATACTTGTAGTCTGTTTCAAAGTCTTCAAAAAGGGGTTTCTGCCTAGGCTTGGTTACAAAAAAAAAAGACGCGTCCAGGTGACGTTTCGTCTGTTTTCAAATTCAAATAATACCCTCACCCCTCATGCCCTATAAGATAACTGTGGTTGGTCATGAATAACGAGATTATTTACTTTAGGAAGTGAAC
Organism: Heliocidaris erythrogramma; assembly: GCA_025617745.1. Taxonomy (NCBI): domain Eukaryota; kingdom Metazoa; phylum Echinodermata; class Echinoidea; order Camarodonta; family Echinometridae; genus Heliocidaris; species Heliocidaris erythrogramma. Next base: position 14,491,921 of record CM046858.1, read on the forward strand.
TGTTTTCTAAAAATACGTTTTGTGCGTAATAGACCTGTTTACTAAGTGTTCAAATTTCATGCATACTTTTGAACAAAGGTTGTTCTTGACAGCCTGAAAGCTTGCCAGAGGCTTGTCAGTCATAGCAACAAGTAATGTATGCAAACTGGATTCCAAGTATTGTAGTTCATTCATTAATAACAGGTTAATGGAATACCTCGTTACTAGGTCCCCAGGAAAGAAACATCCATACATTTGAATCACTTAGTAAACAGGTCTAATGGATAGGAATGAAAGGTGAGTCAACCCGTGAATAGTGCATGACATATAATTATAAACAAATAGGAACGGAACGACGACGGAGGAGAAAGTGAGTACGGTAGATTAAGTGTTTTATAGTCAGTAATGCATCCATTGGACAAATGGTTTTATCGAGATCAGTGGACTAGTTGAAGCAAATCATCCATGTTTGTACCTAAATCAGGATTACGATGTGATTTATTCTAGACATGCTATGCGTGCAACACCTTAATGTCTGCTGTCACGGGTGTTCGATTAATCGGCATTGAATCGTAACTAAGTGTGAGTTGCTGCATAAGCGCGCTAGTCATGTGTCGTCTGCGCTGTTCAGCGATCGCGAGGGAACGCCACGAAACACGCCCGGAGGTGTGGACAACAAAATTATGCGCGGGCAATGGAGTGTGAAAGTAAGGTCCACTGGGGCGGGTTTGATTGAGTTGGCGAAATGGGCACTTTACTGCGAGCTGCTGGATGGAAGGGGGAGGAGGAAACGAAAGATGAATGAGATCGAGGGAGAGATAGATGGTGGGATTTGAGTTTGTAACAGGAAATGAAAGCAAAGGAAATAAGGGAAGAGGAATATTTAAGGGAGAAGAAGAAAGAGAGCGAGAGAGAGAGAGAGAGAGAGATGGAGGAAACAGTGGAGAACTAAACACTACATGAAAGTGTCTTATGAAAAAGAGAACGTACGTATTAAAGGAACAGTAAAGGGAAATTGAGATGAGAACATGATACATGTATATAAAGATGATCAAATACGAGAGTAAGAGAGAGGGGGATATAAACAAATACAAATAGATAATGGGACGACTGCAGACAAGGAGAGAGAGAGAGAGAGAGAGAAAGAGAGAAAGAGAGAGAAAGGGGAAGAGAGAGATGAAAGTTAGAACGATATTCTATGGGGAATATGTATGGTACTCAAGGATATATGTTGATGGGCCTTCAACACCGATTTTTTTTTTTTTTTTTTTTTTTTTGCACAGGCCATTTTTAAAGTTTATTCTATTGTTATTATATCGTTGATAACATCATATTGTGAACAGCAGCTTAACGGACTGAATTATATGACGACAAGTGAAATCAAATTGATAGCGAAGAAATGATGGGAAAATGGCATCGGCCGAGGACAGAAAAGTCGAAAGTGAAAAGCTAATAATGTAATAATGCGCTGGAAACTGGCTGTAATAGATCAAATCAGAGTTCACCCGGTCAAGTTTAATTAAGTTGCGTGGAAAACCGTTCAGGACGTGGTTAAAACTACTCAAACTCTATTGGAAGAGAACGAAGGTGGGTGTTACATATAGTGACGAGCATTAGAACATTTTGATGGATGAAGCAGCTTTCATTAGATCATCCCAACTCTTTACAAAAAAGGGAAAGACAAAAGGACATAATAATAAGGTTGTCTGGAATTACTTGCGATGAAACGAGAAGGGTGAAAAAACAAAATGGATAAGAAAATAACATTAGTGGATGAAAAGAGAATGCTTATCAAAGAATAAAATCGATGTTGTCAAAAACATGCATTCTAGTCCGATCTGAAAAATAATAAGCAAATGTGTATTGACGGGAAAAATATGTCTCTCTATCTAAAAACGAAAAATGCATATATTTTGAGTTTAATTGTGAAGATTAAAATGACAGGACACAGACACAAAGGGAGAGAGAGGGGAGGAGAGGGTGGAGAGGGCGAGGGCGAGGGAGAGAGGGGGAAGCAAAGGTAGATTATTGGATGTATAAATGAAGCGGAGGACACTTTAATGCATCTAAGTTATAGAAAGGAAAAGATTATAAGATGATAACAAATGATCAACAATTTTCGCCGAGATGTGGCACGATGCTAGAGCAAAACAAATAATAATGCGAGGCAAATGGAAACAGAGAGGGTGACAGATGGAGAAATAAAGCCTTTGAGAGAAGAATATTGAGAGGCACGCATTCCTAAAATGACCATAGAGTATATCGGACGAGCAGCATAAGAAAGAAAACTGATTGAAAGAGTAAAATTGCGATCAATAAGAAAACGAGGAGAATATTCTCATTAACTTCTCGCGCCAAATCATTAATGCCAGTTATATAAAGCTAACATTTATACCTATCAAGTTATTAACCACACGATGCGGTTCTCTAAACATTGTTTATATTCCAGAAATGCGCTTGAACAGAGATTGAATAAAAAGAAAACCAAAAACAACATATTGGATTTTCTTCTTTGTTTCGATTCGAATGTTACTCAGGGTTAATGCATGCAGAGGGGTGACTTCATTAAACTTTAAATCATACCTTATTTTATCCAAGCAGCACTACGTGATTAGGTATGCATGATTCAATTACAAGCCAATCTGATACTGGAATTTTAAAAACATGTCCAGCTTTCCAATCGCAGGCACAATTAAAACTCGCATGTGTTTGCTATAAAACATGGCGTTATTGAATCAATGCCTGAACCATTTAATAACCTTATGCAACTTATTCGATACCCTTTTACATGCAATGACAAACAATCCCTTAACGGTTTACATTACAGGCTTGAATTGCACGAAAATACGTGTTTTTGAAATTATTTCTAGTTAACCATTACCATTCTAACATAGCTTTCATTACGAACGGAATGAAAAGTTTCATTCGAAGTATAATAACCCACTTAGTAGGATAGGATCATATGCACTGAATTTTAAGGAAAGTTTTTATTTGAATCTATTTTTCAAAACACAGTGTTAGAAATAATGAAGTTTGAAGTTTGAAGTTTATTTGTTCCACATTCCACATTTACATCAAAACAATTTTTCAGAAGTTATTTTACAAGCATAATTGTCAATTTCAAAAGAACTCAAGGCCGTACGCAGAAATTTTTTCCTGGGGGGGGGGGGGGGCAAGATGATCGCTTTTTATTATTGGATCATTTAAAAGTCTAAAAAAAAGTATGATTTTGAAATTTCTGGGGGGGGGGCAACTGCCCCCCTGCCCCCCCGCTGCGTACGGCCTTGAAAGAACTCAGATCAAGTATAATGTACAGGGGAAATAGGTAGAAAGTTTGAGAAACGACTGGCAAGAGAAGAAAAATGTAAAATGTGGGGAGCCTAAATAAAATGCATTGCTTGTAAATGATTAGGCTCCCGTATAGAGTAATTCTGATTGGGATGCGATGAAAAGGGGGGACGGACTAGAAGTATCAGATTTATAAAACGTACAAGGAGAGCAAAGCTCAGAATATGGAGTAAAGAAACGAAAAGACGAAAGAGAAGAAGAAGAAAGAGAAGAAGAAGAAAGAAAGAAAAAAAATGTAAAGACATGACAGTGTTACACAAGCAAAGTCTATGTGACCACCTGTACGATCCAACATGATATGAATATTCATACATACATGTACTTACTTAAGAGGTAACACCTTAGCTTCCGTTTAAAAGAATTGTTGGAGGGGCTATCAACTAATTCGTTATTCACGCTGTTCCAGAATTTGGGTCCAGTAAAGGTGATTTGTTTTGTTTGCGAAAAACGGTGCGAGTTCGGGGGAGGTGGAAATGCGTTGAAAAATAGGGACGAAAGCATCTGGTAAATTACCTTTCGAGAGTTCGTAGATAAATATTATAAGATTGTACAAGTACAAGTCAGATATCTTAAGGATATTAAAATTATAGAAATAGTTTGTATGTGCACGAAATCCAACATTGTTTACTATTCTAATAACCCGTTTTGGTACAACTTTAATTTTGTCAATTACGGTTATGGAGCAATTTCCCCATGCAAGTATACAATAGTTAAGATAAGGCAAGATCAGGGCAGAATAGTGTATAAGCATAACATACGGAGGTACAAAAGGTTTCAACTTGTTCATTACACCTGAATTACGTGATAACAGTTTACATAGGCGATCAATTTGAACCTTCCATGTTAGTCTACTGTCTATAAAAACAGCCAGAAATTTGGTAGATTCAACCTGATTAAATTGCCTCAATAAATATAAGAAAATATTAAGACTCAATAAAAAAATGAGATAATCAGAGTTTTAGATGGCTCCGGCGATTGATTAACGTGAAGTATTATGAAAAGATTCGAATAAGACTTATAAATAAAAAAGCTAAAACACAGAAATATACTTACAAAATGTTGATTTACCGCTATCACAACGTCATCTATGATGATTTCACGTTAGTCTGTGGGGAGAAGGAGAAGGACAGAGATAAAATTACACCAAATAAACAGTCATATAGTATCCAGGATGGAGGAGAAAATAGTCACGAATAATCAATCTGTCAATCGTGAGAGCGCGAGACGAATGGGTAGAAACATCTAGTCGCTGAGAGGAATTGCTTGTCAGCTTTCCCCGATCGACAAGAACAATAATGAATCGATATACGATACATAGAGTACACAGCGCCTCTTTTTTTCTTGATCACGTGATCTCGGCGTTAACGCCAATAACGGACGCGTATGATGTGAACATGCGAGCCGAGGGAGATTGAAAAGTGAGAGGCAAGCGCAAGGCGTACAGGAGAAAATGCATTAGCGTGGGTTCATCAAAACAGATCTTATTCGTCTTTGTTTCGATCCCAATTAGCTGGGATCTTTCCTATAAGAACGATGGAGAGTAGAATTCTTTTTTATGACTGATGCGTCATTTATTCTTGTGAAGGACGCAAGTGCCTTTAGGTTAACAAAGAAAACTCATTGCGTAACGTTATGTAAAATAATGGAAATCATCTGTTTAAAAGTATCCCCTTTTCACGCCTTCGCATTATCTCATTGTAGGTTGGACTCATTTCATTTGAAGAAGAAAAATTAACTCACTCGATTGCCACCTAAAAACTTCTCAATATTGTGTTTTCTTTTGAAATTCTAAATAAGCTTCTTCATTCACACGACATAGCAATAAACGTTGATACAATAACGTTGCTTTTCAAATGCGTCACATCATTAATAAAATAGTATATTAATTTCGAAAAATGAACGTACCTATAAAGAAGGTAACAACAAAGCCTGTTATTTTTATGCAGTAGACGGTGATGGATAGTTGATGATTTCTCCCTTAACTTTATTTCACATGTTATATTCATTAATTCAAAACTATAAATATATTCAAGTATGTATTAATAACATAATCTGTTAAAATGAAGAAAAAAAATATCTTTGGAATGTCTATTAACTTAGAATGACACATCTGATCTTTAGTATGGCGTATGGCTTTGTGATTAGTTTTCACATGATGGAACGATGGGACAAGAGAGAAGAAAACGCGACGTGAAATTTTCTTAACTCCTTGAGCCTTACTAGTTTGCTATTTCTTGCATTTCAAGTCGATATTTTGATTTTGATCGTACTAAACGAGAATTCTACCTTTAAAGAACTGTACAGAAGGAATTATGAAAGACGGACTACATAGGAAATATGAGGACTTGTGTATTTCGAAATGTGTAAAAGCATTACAATCTATGTAATATCAGGGCCCTGTTTCATAAAACTTGTCATTAAGGAAAAATTGCAATAAGTGTTATAAGCTACTGAAATCCTTGCATCTGATTGGCTGAGAGCAAATTTGTCAGTAAAAATCACTGACAAGACACTTGATGAAACGCCCCCCCCCCCCAGAACTGCCGTAAAGCACGTACAGCTCACTAATGGGGACACGTAATGGGTCAACTAAAAAATAAGGTAAATGGACCATGTCTAATTTTATCCAATGAATAATATTTCTTTTTGCAGACACATGTTTATACGAAATATTAATGAATTTCAAGATATTTCTAATGGACTTGTTTTTGCTTCGGTTTTCTTCCACATGATTATTAAAAGTGAAATTATTCACAAATTATTTATTTATTTTTTTTCCCAGTACTCAATATTCTCTTTAAATGTCGTAATGTAGTGATTCCATTTTGATTTGAGTTAAACAGAATGCGTTTTATTCATTAGTTTCTATCCCCTTGCTATTGCAATATCTCGTTTGCCTAAATATCACGGAGTGCCTTCGGGATTCCACCCTCTTTCCTCCTTAGTGAAAACTAGAAATAAAAATGTGAGAAGTTTTTTCTTTATATTTTCATAAATATTCTTTGGAGAAGTCACTTGTGGATTGGGGTTAGCCCTCTGGGTGATTTCAACGCTCCCCCTTTCCTTCATTAAAGGCAATTAGTAATCATGAAAATGAAATTAGCAGAGAAATAACTTGTCGATTCGTGTTTGCCCTCGGGTTTGAATGCAGCCCGCAGGCTATACAGTAATAAAGACAACTTTCACTCTTTTTTTCTCATCTCCGTTGCCATATTGTCAATTCTTTTGTCAGTGATGTTTTGGAGAGGGGTGAAATAATTTGTTTTCAAACTTTTCATATAGGTCTAAAAACAGTGGTGTTTTAAAGAACATAGAGATGAAAAATAGAAGACAAATATATAAGTGTTATTTTCATTGTGGTTGATTTGACCTGCAAACTTTAAAGAGCTCATATAGAGAAAAGAAGTGGTATGCGTTTTTATTTGGTAATATTAAAATCTGTGTATCAAAGAAAACAATCCTTTTTAAATTTTTCAAAAAGCTCAACTAGAAAGTGCAATTTTTTAAAAATAAAAATCACCTTTTTGAGGGTTTGAAATTGTCTCGCAGTCCAATTTCGGCAAAATCCACGTTTGTTTACTTTTCTATGCAAATTAGCACTGACGTCATTGGGTAGAGTCGTATGACCTCCGCGGTATACTGCTGCACAACATCTAGCATGGACTGGCAACCGAGAGTGAAGAGAAACTTTGCTCGACATGACTTTTATACTTCAAAATTATGTTTCCAAATCCATCAGTTTTGTTAAATATTATATGAAAACTAGTTTACATTTTATTCCAACAAGCAGCCATTTTTCAGACAGCTCGCACAAGTTAGAAAACTTTAAAAAGTCGGACCCGTACACATCATGGTAGGCTACATATACAGCGACGCGGTGAAACCCCGTAGGGCTCCGCTTGAGAACTGGGCTAGATCTGATACACTGCATTTGAAGAAAAGAACTCTACGAGAATCGCCATTTTCTTCCTAATATTGGTCACAGCAGTGAAATATCTGGTGAAACACCTCGAAGGTTAGTTTTAACTTGTCACTTGACATTTTTTGGAAAAAACGATACTATGACTTCGAACTGAGTCCACAAAATCAACGCAAGAACGACATGTCGGCATTGATTCAACAATACAATTTCACAATACAGCGAAAGTTGCTCACATTAGTTCTCAGTCTGACTTCTACGGAAGCGTTAAAGTGCCATTCGACTTGACGACTTGTCGAGATATTTTATCTCGACAAGTCGACTTAATATCCATATTTTGTCGCCTTGTAAAGATATTTATCTAACCATGTCGACTTATAATTTTTGGGAAGTTGACTTGGCAAGATAATATATCTCGTCATGACGACATAATAATTTGGGAAGTCCACTTGTCAAGATAATATATCTCGCCATGACATGTATTTTTGTTAAGTCGACTTGTCAAGATAATAGTGTCGCCATGACGACATATTTTTTTTGTTAAGTCGACTTGGCAAGATAATTTATATCGCCATGTCGACTTATAAAAGTTATTAAGTCGACGTGGTTAGATAAATATCTTTACAAGTCGTCATGGCGAGATATATTATCTTGCCAAGTCGACTTCCCGAAAATTATAAGTCGACATGGCGATATAAATTATCTTGCCAAGTCGACTTAACAAAAAAAATTATGTCGTCATGGCGACACTATTATCTTACCAAGTCGACTTAACAAAAACATTACGTCGACATGGCGACATAAATTATCTTACTAAGTCGACTTAACAAAAATACATGTCGTCATGGCGAGATATATTATCTTGCCAAGGCGACTTCCCAAAAATTATAAGTCAACATGGCGACATAAATTATCTTACCCAGTCGACTTAACATAAAATATCTTGCCAAGTCGACTTCCCAAAAATTATAAGTCGACATGGTTAGATAAATATCTTTACAAGTCGACAAAATATGGATATTAAGTCGACTTGTCGAGATAAAATATCTCGACAAGTCTTCAAGTCGAATGGCACTTTAACGCTTCCGTAGACTTCCCACAGTGGTCTCCTGTGGCTTAATTGTTGGTGTTTTTGAATATTTGATGCTCTGTATTGTGGGCAAGACATCCTTCTTCAACCTAGCCTTGTATTTCGGGCCAGCTACATCTCCAAAGTCAATCTTGCAGTGACGTTCGAAGGCTGATTTTTCGAAATGGTCGCTACAAATTCGTGCATGCTTGCTGTGTGTTGCTGCTGTGAAATCTTTTCTCCGAATTTTCACAAACTTCACCCACAAATTCCGTTGCTTATTGAGCTTTGGAAAGGTGAAGAAACTGATGTTGGGGTTCTTTAAAGTATTGTAACACCCCCCCCCACACACACACACAACGCAATTTCGTGGCATTTTGCCACAAAACGTAAGGATTCCCCCAAAAGAAAGCGACTCTTGTTGATGTTGTTTTTTAACACACGATTTCAATAGCGCGCGTTATGCACCGGATGAATTGACCAGGATGAATTGATCAACTCTACCCAGTGACGTCATAGCAGGTCAACCCCGCTTCGATTTTTATCGGTCTGTTTGAGAAATCTGGCTCAATAAGGGCAATAATCAAGGGTACATTTTATGCAAAAAAATCTATTTTATTTGCTAAAATTGATGAAACCTTTATTTCAATATGTTTATTATTTATTTACAAACCATATTCTCGCAATTGAGGGTCGGAAAAATCAACATATGAGCTCTTTAACACAGAGTTAACGCCCTTCTGGCTCCTAGCAGACATAATTATGTTATTAATTTTGAATACTTTGTAAACAATGAATGTGCAAAATGACAGGATAAAGATAGCTTTTACTTCTAATTGAAATACAAATATATCCCTGAATGTACGTACACTCAGTACCCTTTGGTCGTTTAAATCAAGGGTTCAAATTTCACTATTGCTACATGCAACGACATGTACATGTACATGTATAAGGTTTCATAGTGGAGTACTGACTTCAAGATAAGGTTGGGCTATGGTTAACTTTGCACCTCCCAGTAAAATTCTAGTTACGGGCCTGTCTTCTCAACAAGGGAAATGAAAAAAAACCCTTATATTTAACATTGCTGTTGCTATGTTGGATAAGCCTCTGATGAATTTCAACAACTTTGTTAACAAAGTATGCACAACAATAACTATCTTTGAATTGTCTTTTCATTAAAGGGATACTCAACCGTAGATTGTGGACGTTTTTTATGTCGCGAGTGGGCACCGTGATCGGATCTCTATGTCGTTACCTGATCATGCCGTTGCCCCGCGGGGTACAAACTTCGGACGGACTTGTCGCTGCGCAACATGCACGCTCCGCCTGAGCTCGAGCTTTCGTGCGAGATTCGGTCGGCTTCGTACAGACCAAAATGTAATCCAAGTAGTCCAACGGACGCGTTAGACGCACAAACTTTGTGTACTCGTAAATGGGGCTTACACAATCCTGACTTTCCCCACGGCTGCCTGGTGGCGTATCCCTTTAAATTTTACTTTCACCGTCGAATGGGTGTGCACATTAAGTTGCATATTGTCATCGCTTTTTATTGTTTCATGCTTTAATATTTCACATTTTTTCAACCAACTTTAAAAGAAGGGGGGTGGGTATGTCAACTATAATTTCATTTCACAATCCATACTTTTCACAAGAATGGAAATCTCTCATCGCATTCCCAATATAAAATAAACCGAGATTCAATCAATCAATGAACATTCAATTCCAAATTGTATTTTCTTTGTCAACCAACGTGTCATGTTTTTCGCTGTACGCTAGTCATCATTTACAGGCGAGGATTGCAAGTACAAGGCCGGGAGAATATTTGATACCGTTTTTTGAACCTCATGAAATATTACATTTTGTCACTGGCATACGGCTAGAATGTCATTCGGATAGACTAAAAAATAGGGAATGATGACGATGACGTCTGATGAAAATTAAATTCTGCTGGTAGCAAATCATGGTTTTACTGTTTGTCGATGTAACTCCAAACTTTCTCACGGAAAACAATTAAGCATAATGACAGAGGAACAAGATGTCACGTACTAAGTGCAGCGAATGCAAATAAATGACCAAATGTAAAGCTGAATATTTAGGAAAACGGGTAGAACGGGAATGCTCTCATCAACAAATAAAGAATAGCAGAAAGTGCGTCATCGGTTATCCATTCTTAGAATCGTTTATTTTTGCGCAAGCATGGCATACTGAGGTTGAGATTTGCTTCTGAAAGACTAAAAGATGAGAGAAGGGTGGGTTGTCAGTTCTCACCTTCCTCAATTTTACGTCGTGTTGTCGCAGTCATTTTATATTTCATGTTTGTGACAATTGCTCGTGTATCAAATTTTGGGGGGTTTGTTCGATTTGTAAATATCTTGAGGGACGAAAACATGTTTTTGGGAAAAAAGGTGTATTCCTTTTCAAATGGCGTGTATGTAATATAACTGTCGCCTTTGGCATGTTTAGCTGTATACACAAAAAAATGCACTTTCGGTTAAAAAAGCGCAGATCCCGTTCAACGCAAAAAATCAGTAAAGGAAATTGTACAAACATGTTCGATATAATTTCACTTTTGGAATCAAGTGCATGGTGAGTGTCACGCACAAAGTGGATCACAAAGAGAAGAGATAAGAATAGAAGATAGAAAAAAGTTCCTTGGTCCGCTCTCTAAAGCATCTATCTAGGGGTGTATAACGAATATCTGAAGGTAAAATATCATCTCGTTTATCAAATTTGTAACAAACTTAGAAGAAATACATACCGACTTGCTCGAACGTACGTTTCTAATGATACAGAGACAGATACAGAGATGAGAGACAGGAAGATAGAGAGAGAGAGAGAGAGAAAGTCAGGTAGAATGAGAACGCTGGAGAAAGAGATAGATAGATAGAGAGAGAGATCGAGAGAGAGAGGGTTGAGATATAAAAGGGAATGAGAAAGGAAGGAAGAAATAGGGAGAGAAAGAGAGAAAGGCAGAATAATAGATAGACAGAGGAGATAGAGAGAGAGAGTGAAAGAAAGAGCCATAAACAGAATGAGGAGAGAGAGACAGAGACAGAGAGAGAGAAAGAGAGAAAGCATGACATTATAACCTTATAAGGTTGTTAGAGTCAGGAGTCCCAAGTGGATGGTAAGGTAGGCTCCACTGGTCTCCACTCGGCCAACACTTAGCCTGTTTGTCCATTCGTCTCACAGGTATTTATCGCAAGTGTTGAAATAAAATGAGGACGTTTCCCCTCCGAACTGCAAAGCGGCCATGATAAACCGCTGCCTCTCATCTTTTCATTAGTATGTCTGTATGTCTTTGAATATGCTTAGTTTGGATGATGGGGTGCGTGGGATGTGGGTGTGGACGTGTATGTGGGTACCTGTGTGTGTGCGTTTGTGTGTGTGTGTGTGTGTGTGTGTGTGGGTGTGTGTGTATGTGCGTGCTTGTAGCAAAATGAAGTATGTGTTGGGTTGTATGTTGGGGCATCTTTCAGGAAGAACAATCAGTCATTTATTTTGTCTATTGGTTGTTTTTTGTTAAAGAATTCGCAATTATTACTATCATAGGATCCTCTCACAATTCCGAAGATGACTTTTCAGGATATTTGTCATTTTTCTAAAAGAGTTTAATTATCTTATTATAATATATCGTGAATAGTGGATATCATTTGAAAGTCAGTGATGAAGAATGAAGTCTGAAAAAAAACCCCGTGCGATTGACGGATTTAAAAAAATGCATGAAAAGGGGAAATCCATTTCTGGGGCATTTTAGAAAAGTTCTTTGAAAAATCCCCCACTTCATCTGTCTGTCTGTTTCCTCCTTCCTCTCTTTCGTTATTTCTCCCTCATTTTTTTCTTCTCTTTCTTTGACTTTTTCTCTCTACCTCTTACAATCTCCCGTTTCTTCAATTTTTTTGTCATTCCCTTTCTCTCCTCCTTCCCCCTCTCTTCGCATTTTCCGACGGATGCGTGTAAACAAAGGAAAGGCGCTTTCAAATGAATTTTTAAACAAGCGTATCGCCCTCTCAAGATACAGTCCGAAAGGATTCTGTAAACAAGTATCTCCCCCAAACCTCTCCAAGATAATTGAAGGAGAAAGATCCTTCCCTCTAGTCATACAACAGAAGATCTCGGGTGAATGGAAATAAGAAAAAAAAAGTTGCCTCCATGGACAGCTCATGTAAGCAAACGGATATAAAGCAGCTTAAAGCAGTTCCTTTACCTAATGAAGAGCCGATTCTTTCGAAAACCAACACCGTGTCTCGTCTAAAGAAGGACGGGTTACTTGTTTTCAAAACGCCGTAGTGTATAACCATCAGCAGCGTAACTATGAGTTACGGTGAGGTGGGGGGGGGGGGGGCGCGTCCCCCATTAAATGGGAAAAGGGAAAAGAGGTACAAAGTGAGAGAGAGAGAGAGAGAGCAGGGGAGGGGAAATGGAACGCCAAAAGAAGACGTTACTAACGCCCTTCCACACCCTCCCATAATCAATGGCTACGTAAATTTACATGATTTTAAACCATTTAGTAAGAGCGGTAGCCCCCCCCCCCCGCCCCATTTTGCCGCCCTAAAAATATCTGACCCTTCGCTATGCCATCGATACACATTACAGACCACATGGCAGGATGGTGTGACAAGTCAATATTTATGGAGATTGGGTGTCCGCGGGAGCACGACCTATTTGTGGCGGATAGATGCGAAGAGCAGATAGAGCAGAAATCAGATTACTTCGAGGTGGATCGGTGGAGAGATGAATATCGTATTACGTAAGTACCATACAAACGAATCTTGTCTAGTATAAGATTCGTTCGCAGGTCTTGTTGAATTCATTTCTTGTTTATTCAAAGTCAGATTTCCTGAAAAAAGACATATCTAGATTTATACTATTTCCCCATCTAACAAATATGTATGTATTTTGTATTATGTTATTCACCGCCCCAAAGAACAACAGTATTTGAATTACTCAGGAGCTACTCTGTTGAAAGAATTCTAAATTAGTAAATTAATATATATGTATATATATAAATATATATGTTTCCCTGTGATTATCAAAGATGGAAAAAAGAGAGCTAGTATGATATATTAAGACAGGGAGAGAGGGAGAGAGAGAGGGATGGAGAGAGAGAGGGGGGGGGGAGGGGAGTATGAGCATTGCTCAAGTTATTTAGTCAGAGACATATTTTCAACCATTATCTACCCTATGATTATTACAACATGTACAATGTGGTTTATCACGCAACTTTAAGAAATTGCTCACATTGTATTTTGTAAGCTAAATATATGAAGCGTAAAAGTGTATCATATCGCCACAATTTTGTGTAAAACATATTCAAATCAAAGACACAGGTTCTTACATGCCAACCTCCCTTTACTAGTTAGGTTCTTTATGTATTTTTATCACATGACAAATTAAAAGAACATAATTATTAAGAATAAAAAAGATCTTGTCTAATTATAAACACGTTGGTTTCTGTGGGGGCGGGAAAAATACCACAAAGCATGGTGAGAAAATTATCGTCATTAAAGTGTGTATTCGGCACTTGGCGATATCATTTTAATTTTTGTAATGCTTTCGCCCAAGGGAAAATGACCTGCTGGTCAAAATATTGGACGTGTACTTTTATTAATTGCCTGCCTTGGTCGCTGCTAATTAACTCCTGCAGGGTTGTTCTCATTAATATCAGGGGAGAAAAATAGTGAGGAAAAGCGACAAAGAGTGAAAGAGAAGGTGTATCTACCTAATTGATAGCCCTCAAAGAATTAAAAACCTGATCATGATGGCCTTTCAAGAAGGAATAAATTTGAAAATATTTACATTTTTTTTTTTTTTACAGGATTGCAGTTTTTCAGGTTAACATAGTTCATGCAAACAACTCAGTTTTTGAAAATGTTAGTATGTGGCGAAATTGGAGATCCATCTCACATCCTATCAAAATCCTACCCATGGATCTCAAAACAAGAGATCTAATCTCATTACATTTTAAGTCTGGAAATATTAACAAAATCTATTTGGCACATAATTCAAATATTTATATATTCAACCACAATAATATTACTCAAGATATCAGATTTGCGAAAAATAATGTTGATTGATTAAACCTAGTTACAAAAAACTTTAACACTGAAAACGTTTTGGTTACGATAGCCATGGTAATGATGTATGAAACTGGACCATCTATTTTGGGCATGCTGAGGAAAAGAGGAGAAAGAAGTATGCCTCATTTTAAAAGATTATTAAGGAACACAAACAAGACTTCCATATGTACGCTGACAATGCTGAGGCAATACAAGTCTACCCATTCCCAATACACCAATCAATCAATGGCATAAAATGTCTGTTAGAAACAAATAAACGCTGCCAAGAGAAAAGAAGTCCAAACAGAATTGCTTTCCCCTCTACCACTTCTTGACTTTTGTCGACCACCTACTCGATCTATTCAGTCGTCATCCTAATTGATGTGCATGTCCATCATCGTCCATCGTTATTTCTCTGACGTCATCTTCGTCATCGTTTAACGCGAACTTATCGAGTTATTCTTGCTCGCGCCGCTTCAGGATTGCAGACGATGCCGCCCGAGCCTCGGGGTGACGTCATGCACTTCCGCAAGCCTATCTGGACATCTTTTCTACCCTTTCTCTCATTCTCTCTCTCTTATGCCCCTCTCTCTCTCTCTCTCTTTCTCTCTCTCTCTCTCTGTCTCTCTCATATTCGCCCCGCTGTATCTCCCCTCCCTTTTATGTATGCCTCTCTGATGCTCTTTATATATCCTTCCTCTTTGTATTTATGTGCTTTTAGCCCCGTTTTTATACCTTTATTTTTGGTTTACAGCGCCTTTTCTGGTCATTGTCTCCATCTTCCTCACTTTTCTGCATCCGCACCACGATTTGGAAAACACTCTTTATTTACACTAGCCCCCCTAAAAACAAAACATTTCTTTCATGTAAAAATGTCAATCAAGATGGTCCAGAAACTATAAATATCCCCGATAAACCTACTCATGGCGGGAATTGAAAGGAACATCGTGCGTTCGCATCTCAGAACAAATGCGATTCGGGAAAGAATGAATGAACGAACGAATTCGAGTTCGATTGAGTGAGTTCGGGTCAGAGCTAAATATCAATAGTTTGAAGAGCTAGCAAGTAGACAGTGAATGCAAGAAGACTGGCATCAAAATGTAATGCGCGACATGGGTGGTTGACTGTTGTTAAATCAACCGAAAGCGTAAATAGTGAGGTAAGATTGTCAGTCAAACATTAGTCTTCGTTGATTGGTTGCGAGTTTAAAGGCAGTTTACGTCATGGTTGCGAATCCGAGGGCGAGGTGAAAATAGGGCAGAGAGGCTACCGAATGTCATAAAACACTTCAGTTGGCAAGTAGGGAGTGGGATCTCTGACTTTATTAAACTAGAATTTGGAAGGGGTGGGAAGGGGAGGAGGCAGAGCAGATTTGCCGAAATTGTGAATAAGATTCAATATAACAATTTCTCTCTTATACTCTCTCTTATTCTCCCCCCCCCCCCTCTCTCTCTCTCTCTCTCTCTCAGTGCCTGTTTTAATCTCTCGCTCATAGTTGTTATGCCACGATCTATCTCAATTCGGGCTGTCCATAAGCATCGTTATTACATACACGAATCCAATCACCTTGTAGCAATAAACAAGGCCATTAAAAGTTAGCTGGTGTTAACGACGCCGTGTAAAATAACATTAGGATAATATACAAAGGCCAAATTCGTGAATTTGGATTTTACATTTCGGATTGAGGCCTTTATTTTTGTTGCTGATATTGTTTGATATCGGAAAATACCCTTTAGGCTTAGGCTTAGGCTTTAAGCTTAGGCTTTTATACCATGTACATACACATAGTAAACGCTTTAAAAAAACGTTTTGTAGGTACGTTAAAATTGTATTATGGCCTATTATTTCTTTGTATATTTTTTTCTTTCTGCTTGATGGACAAACCTCATTCGTAAATTTGAAATTATGCAGTCAGACCCAACTCCGTAATACCGAGCACAGGTATATACTCCGAAAACGGCGTATAGAACAAGATTAATATAGAGCCCTCATCGTTCAGTATGAGACAGTGTGTACAAAAGGCATGTGGAAAATCTTGCAAAGTCAACCTGCCAACGATATACATATTCTTAAAAATAATGCTGCATGTCAATTATCTTCAAAATCCTTGAATGATTCGTCATATGAAGTGAATTTCAAATGACAAACATTTGAAATAAATATATCCGCAGCATTATTTTTGAAAAATATATTATCAACAGCAGGTCGACACTGCACGTGTGTGTGTGTGTGTAATTGGGTTTTTACAGACGTGTATCAATCAGATATGATTATTTACGTCTGGGACCGACCTTTAACGTCACCATCCGAAAGACGTGACTCAGTCTCGAACCTGGGTCCGCTGAATCAGTTTATAACTTCCACTGGTAGCTGGATTACAGGCGCACGCCACAACGCCCAGTTACGATTTTCGCCATGCCTTTTGTACACACTGCCTCGCACTGAACGATGAGGGCTCTATATTCATCTTGTTCTATACGCCGTTTTCGGAGTATATACACTGCAAAAACCAGGGTGTTAAATATTCAACACTACGTTGGTGTACAATTAAATGTATTCTTATGGTGTTATTATAACACCCAGAGAATCATTGTTATGGCTCCGTAATCAAATCTGTTGGAATAGTTCGGTTGATTACACCATCGGGTGTAATTTATTTAAAACACGCATGCGCAAAATAAATGAACAGAAATACCGCGGGATCGCTAGCTCCTGATTGGTCTAAGCATAGTGCAGCAGCGCATGCTCCAAACACTTATATGAATATTCATGAATTTTCAGTAGCGTATGGTTTGGGGTGGCCCGATTTTAATAACTCTTACCATATGCATAAAAAATTATAATGGGTATATAAGAGCTTGCACTAGACTGTACCAACAGGATAAGATTATTAGGATAGGATAGGATAGTACTAGGATAGGTTAAGATACACATGTAGGATCTGTGTGTACCAAGATGATATAGGACATGGCGTTACTCTGACACCAGCTATGGTGTAAATTATTTTTAATACCATGGATGGTGTACAATATTGGTGTTTAAATAACACCAGTGGTGTTGAATATTCAACACCATTCTGGGTGTTAATTTTGATTTAATCCGAAACTAGGTGTTCTTTTAATCTTTCGGTGTTGCAGGATATAGATACCGGGAAAGAATAACTTTTAACACCCATGGTGTTGAATTTAACACCCTGGTTTTTGCAGTGTACCTGTACTCGGTATTACGGAGTTGGGTCTGACTGTTATGAGGCCTTTTTCTCTCTCACTAAACGATTAAGCATTCTAACAAATTTTGGAAAACCTCACAAGGAAGAAAATACTGGAGGAAAACCGCAATAAATATTATTTTAATGTCGACTAGCCTCCCGTAAAAGTATATTGTCCCAGTGCCATTTAAATAAGGGATCTCCGCATTATAAATTCGGGGTAATTTTACAAAAATTGGTAGTATCAGCCTCCCAAATTTCGACAACCCCTATAAGTACCTTATTAAATCCCAGACTTCCTTAACAAAATAGATAATATACATAAATTATATGAATTACAACAAATACATAAAATACAAGGAAATGTGAAAAGATAAATAATGTACAAACTATAATAATTACAGCGATAACAAATAAGGGGGAGGGAAAAGTTAGGAGGAGGAGGAGATTGCCTCTAAATAATTTAGATGATATGGGATATTATTATAAATGTTTTGCTGACTGGCAACCGCGCTTAAATATATCAATTGAAATGGTTGATTGTGCAGGAATTGGAAGTTTGTTAAACAGAAAGCTATACCTTGCGATCCCACACCAATCAATCCCGTCTAGGCACTGATGATCTTGTGTAAATCCCATAACAATCTTGTGGTTCGTTCAACGTTTGATGAATATGTCCCCCCCCCCCCCTTCCCCCCCCCCCCCCCCAATCAACATCCTGCCACAATATTCTGGGTACTATACCTTTAAATCCGGGACCCCATTTTAACCTTGTCTGACCACGTACTGATAATCTCGTGTAAATTTAATAACAAGCTTCTGGTTCGTTCAATGTGTACATTCTCATTACTTCACGGAAGGCGTTTTTTCCATCAACAGACATCGTTATGACTCCCAGAGAAGGTTACTTTTAAATTAAACTCCAGGGGAGCGTTTCATCAAGCCTTTTGTCGGTGATTTTTACTGACAAATTTGCTCTCAGCCAATCAGATGCAAGGATTTCAGGGGCTTATAACAGTTGTCGGTAAAAATCACTGACGAAACGCTTGATGAAACGCTCCCCTGATTTTCCCCTCAAAATCCATCTATTCTTCCTTCGATCTTTGCATTTTCTCCTCTCCGCAGCTTGGATGAGAAAATCGATTTGTTTGCTGAAATTGTAAATCATTATTCTGTTAATTAGTATTGTTTTCATGTGACATCCTGAGATTGAAAAATATTGTTTCTATTTCTTTCTTCTTCTTTTTATTTTCGTTCTTCTTTTTCGCTATCATAACCATCACCATCATCAGTCATATATTTCTTCATTTTTTCCCTTCTAATTCTTCATCATAATCAACATCATCATCACCATCATCTCTTTCTTCTTCATCTTATTTCATTATCATCATCATCATCATCTTCTCCTTCTTATCGTGTTCTTATTCTTATTCTTCATTATCATCATTTTCCCCTCCTTCTCTTTTTCCTTCTTCTTCTTCTTCTTCTTCTCCTCCTCTTTTTTTATTCTTCTCTTCTTGTGCTTCTTCTTGTGCTTCTTTTTTCCTCTTCTTGTATAATTAATGACATCCTCTTCGTTTTAAGCTCCTCTTCATCATGTACACCACTACCACTTTTAAAATGCACATCCGACAACTATCGCCATATTCAGATATTCTAACATGACCTTATTACTGATGAGACGGTATATTTCCCGAGGGAGGGGCTCGTTTTCCTTCCTTCCCCTATTCCGTTTCCTTCCTGTCATGTCTCACATGGCAACCATTAAAGTCACGACCCATGCGCCATCGCCGATGTCCAATCTTATTAATCCAACTATATCTCCTCCAACACACAAGTCATAATGACATAGTCTTACTATCTGATGACATACTATCTCATGCATGGCCGGAGAGGAACGGCAGTAAACTATCATTATCACCTTTGCATTTCCTGGCCGTCATGTGTGCACCATGTTATTCTCTCAGCGTATATCATATCAACAAGCAATTACCATGATTACTTTTTAATAAATTCACGGTATATACAAATATTTTCTGTAGGTGCACTTTTTGGCTTCAAGATGGAATTACACACATGTACATGTCTTCATTTATGTTATATATATACCGTCTTCCGCATTGTATTCACTTTACGTCACCATTGCGTTGCCTCTTTCATATGTATTTGTAATTTGCAAATATATTATCCCATGACATCATGAGTACTTTAGAAGTAGGGCATGTTTACCAAGAAACATAACAGAGAATCTAACTTTTTACACTTGATGCCCGCTGAATCCGAGACGTCATTTCGATATTATTACCAACGCCAATAAAACAAATGAAGGCAATTAATGGATGCGCCAATAATATTCTTTCATGGCGCGTCAATGGCCACGCATATTTCTGATACAGTCATACGTCATAATGACTGTGACTGCATGCCCTTACAGTGCAACATGTAAAAGTCCATCATGTTTGTGAGAATTGTAGATTATGGGACATTATTTTACATGTAACAGCGAGGAGGGAGTGTATTCATATCTAACGCAGATATAGCACAGCGTCAATGTACAAAAATGATATTCAGGGTTAAAATAATATTGTAGAATATCTAACAATGATTCACGAATAATTCATATTGCTTAATCATTATATGCAAGCATAATATTTATGCAGCAATGTACTAATGTAGATGACATTCGATGTTAAAACAGACTAAGTTCATATCTAAGCAAGATAGCAGTGTTTAATTTATGGGGGGGGGGGAGGCATAGTAAATTATCATATAATAAAGTCATAAACTCTTTCCACTCAACTACTGATATGCATCTTATCCTCTTCCCCTCCCCTCTCTCTCTCTCTTTACTATATCTCTATTACTAGTACTATTACTATCTCGCCCATCCATGTCTTCTCCTTCTCTCATTCCTGCTTTCCCCTTCTCTCTCTCTCTCTCTCTATCTATCTATCTTCAGTCTTGTCTCCCATTTTATGTGTCAGCCTATGTTAGTATCCATATCCTTGTCTGTCTCTATCTCTGTCTCTCTCTCTTTCTCTGTCTCTGTCTCTCTCTCTGTCTCTCTCTGTCTCTCTCTCTCCCTTTCTCTTTTTTCTCTTTCATTCGCCCTGGTTATTCTTAGGTGGTTTTAAGTTAATTGACGACTCATTTTGTTCCGGTTTTTAAGTCTGGAAATTCATATGAAACAAAGCGAGCCGTAAATTCTACTTTAATGTTCCCTACGTAATATTTTGCTGGTTGTTAACGTCTCGCTAATTCGAAGTCTATCCACCTAAGACCACTCAGTCCAAGATTAGATCTGTCTCTAATCGGACTTTATATCGGACTGAAAGACAACACCCCAAGAAAGGCTTGTTGACCGGGAATAACCTCACCATCACGATGCAATGAAAGTAGCGGATTCATGAGAGATTTATTTTACTTCTAGAGAGGGGGTATGCGCTTATCTTCATACGTGCATGCTATTGGAGTTTATTATTTTCTCATTGGATAAGAGGACAATATTCCTTTACTCCTAAACCTATCCCTAACTCTAACTCTATTCTGGAGTACCTAAACCGAACTATAACACTACATGAACTCTTATAATCATAATGGCGGCCCGTGTCTTCTTTTCTCATTAAGGTGACAATAATCCTTAACTTAACCCCTAAACCTATCCCTAACCCAAAATCTATTCCAGCGTACCTAACCATACCCAACCTTAGCCGAACCTTATCCTAACCCTATAGCGTGCGCAAAACCTTATAAGATCATTGTTCTATCATTTGGCATCTCGCCAATCATCTATATAGGAGAGGCCATTAAATAGAGGGGTGCGCTCCTCCTGTGCCCCTTTAAATTTGGATACACTTTTTCAACGGGTCAGTTCCCTCACAGCTGACGGACGTGGGATTATGAGCGTGTAAACGGCAAACGTAGTAGAACCAGATCTTAGAGAGAGAGGGTGTAACGGAGGGAGAAAGGGGGGGGGGGCAGGGAGAGGGGGATAAGTCTGATAGAAATACAAATAGAGAGAGAGAGAGGTGGATAATGATATTATGAAGAATAAAGCAGGTACGTCATGGTAGACAGTATGGAATTCGATCAATGTATTACCACGCAAACAAACCACATTTTATGGCGACATAACCCAACAATTCTGTCCAAGTTTCCAACATTTTTCTTCGCGTCGTGTCGATGAAAAATGAGGAAATACTCTAAAAGTAATTGACGTCAATCCAAAACTAACAGAATATAAATAGATATTTATCAATGTTCACTGTTCAAGTTTGAGGTGCAACAGGAGGGTGAGAGAGAGAGAGAGAGAGGACAGAGAAAGAGATGTGGGAGAGAGAGAGAGAGAGAAAGGAGTATATTTCAGGAAGTCGCTCAAGTATCGGCGAAATGGTGAAAAGGATGAGAACGTATATAGTAGCAAAAATAGTGTGCAAGAGAGCGAGAAAGATTGTGAGAGAGGAGAGAGCTGGCAGGAAGGAGGACATACAAAATATAGAGAGTGAAGAAAGGAGAAATAGCGAGGGTGAGAAAAGGAGGCCGAGAGATAGATGATATAACAGAGTTAAGAGCGAGGAAAGAAGAAGAAACAAAGAAAGACAACGAAGGGGGAAAGGGAGAAAATGCAAGAGAGAGAGAGAGAGAGGGGGGGGGGGGGGGGGGGTGGAGAAACGTGACAAACTATGCATGCCTTATCTCATTTTCCGAAATGATTGTTAATAAGGTAAGTTTAAGTTCGAATACAAATCATTTAAATAACTGTGAAAGTTATCTGAATATGAGTTCAAAAACGTCAATTTCATCGGCAAGACCGTTTTAAAAGAAAATTCAAGACTCGATAAGAAGATACGTACTTTTCAATTTAAAGTTCATTCATAGAAGCATCGCAACCAATGAATTTTTGTTTTGCATTGTTGTTAAAAGTTTACCACGATGTAATTTCTGTCTGAAAAAAACCAACATCTTAAGGCCACCGCACACCTTAAGATCGGTCTGCGATCCGATTTCAGAAGGAAATGTAATATCATTTGACAAATCATTTAAAAACGAAAATATTTTCGATTGAGGGTCTGAATAGTCACACAGATAGTAAAATCTATAAAACGGCCTTTGCCGAGTTTTCTAATCGGTGGAATGGCCAAATCGGCTCCAAGTCGTAGTGACGTCACAAAATTCGTACGACTGCCTACGATTTGAAATTAATTTTGCCCTTATTCCCTGTAGACAGCTGACAGCTCACCAGAACCCTATTTTTAGTATTCATATTACTTTTCAGAACCTGAATAGGGTAGATTTCATTTGTTAAATGCCAATGTTTAATGCCATAGTGATTTATTTCACAAATCGGATCGCAGACCGATCGTAAGGTGTGCGGTGGCCTTTATGCACGTGTTCTTCCACTGTTCAGTTGTTAAAATATTTTGAAACGAAGTTAACAAATGGCTGGTTGATTTAAACGTTCTTATACTTTCCCATTTCAGCATGGTTTCGTCAACACAGTGTTGTTTTTAATACGCTAAGTACTGTATTTACAGTTGATTTTCAAGTATTTTCAAAAAGATATTATTTTTCTAGAAAAAGTAGAGCGAGTTATTGCAATTAGACAAGGCAACATTTTAGTTCACGCAGAGAAATGGAGAGAAGTGAATATGTCCCATGATGTACTTTTTGAAATGTAGCATATACCATAATTCCTTCATGTATGATTTATGATTCATTATTCTTGAATGTATGTATTTTGCTAATAGAAATGAAGCGATAAAATCTATGATAATAAAAAAAGTTCTCTCTTACTGGCATACTCCTCCACTCTCTCTTTCTTACTCTCTCTCTCTCTCTCTCTCTCTATTTCCCTGCCCCTTGTCAGTGATTGCTACGTGCAATAATTATATAATATTTATAATGCTTTCATACTGTTTCTCATGGTCCCTGTTCTCTCTCTCTCTTTCTGTCTTTCTGCATTTATATATTTATGTCTCCCTATATATCTCTTTCAGAACTCGGTGAACCTCCATTTTCGTATTTCATTCACTCTCTCTGTCCCCAGTGATTTGTGCAGGGGCAATCTATCACAGTTTTCTTTCTCTGTCATGGACTATAGATATTGCCTCATGGGCCTGCTTATTACCCATAATCATGCAATTGTCTATTCCCATGCTGGCACCTGTCATAGGCTCTGCACATAAAGAGATTACAGTTGACTGTTGAATACGTATAAGTCCCGCAATCTCTCTATTATATCCACATTAACGATATTTACGCTATTTATATCATGGCATTTATTTGGAATTTGAATCAATAACCCAGGTCTCAGCCCCTTACATAAAAACTATAAATCCATGCGTCGGTGTATTTTCGAAGGATGGGGGAGGGGGGGGGGGGGGGTTGTCTTTTATGATTTTCAGTATATAACTACACTCGAGGGTGTGTGCGTACAGTAACAGTAATCAAAAACAAAGAGTAATAACCCAGCAGAAACTATGTAATGCATGAACTGAATCACAACCTTGAGAAATGTTGACTTACTGCTGGAAATGATACCACACAATTATAGAAATGGGCTGTCTCGTTAACATTGGTCCTAATCGTGTAGGTGGATGATACAGCTGAGACCGAAAATAATGGCGTGCTCTTGGTAACGGAACAATGAGAAATGGTACATGTGGTCTAGGTAATAGCCGTGTCGGAGGATTAATGAGATGTTTGTGAAAAGAAAGAAAAAAATATCGTATAAAGAGTGTCCCTGGTTAGAAAGAAATTCAACCTTATATGCATCAGTATGGGCTAATGAGGACGATGTATTCTCTCGGCGCTATTTCCGAATGATAATGATTAAAAGTTCGATGATGATTATTATAGGCTGTGAATCACGCCTCGACCCATTTCCTGCACTTAATTTATCGAAATTAATCTTGTGAAAAATAAATGTTGTCATGAAGCTGGGAAGTAGTCGCAACTATAATGATAATGCATGCTTCCCTTTAAATTATCCAAATAAGGCGTTAAATTGCAACACGAAGTAAACAATCTAAACAATGCATTTATCGCATCTCTTACAGTGTAATGCAATAAGGAACTGCAACACATTGTGGAGGTATATTGGCATCTCAAAACAGAAATATTCCGATTTTTCTTAATGCGGTCGTTACCATGACTACATAAGGTTGATTGCCACCTTACACCATCACAAAGGAATACCCCCATGCTTCACCTTAAATGCTTGACGCAGTATCAAAACGATAATTTCCGACTGCCAAAAGCATTGAGTTGTATACGTCGAATTTGATTAAGAATATTTTCCTCTTCCGATAGTTACTACCATAATTATAGCATAGCACATCCCCACGTTTCACCCTAATTCGATATCACAATGCAAATTTCCGACTGAGAAAAGCATTGAGCAGTACGTCGAATTCGATTTAGAATATTCCCTCTACCCATCTCCGTTACTAATATGAACAGACATGAATAATTACAATAACCAGACAAGGTTATTGTTAAATGAATAGTTCACTAATTCTTTCAGACCTATGACGCGCATGCGCGCAGGAATCAAATTAAATGCCGTTTGGCGGAAGTAAAGATCAAAGTCTTTGACTAAATTAAAGATGCGTGCTGTATTGGGTAATGTGAAATCGCAAAAAAACCACATACAAAAGAACAAAACAATCAGCATAAATGGGTCACTCGATCTTGAATTTAATTTGAATTCATGTAGCCCCATCATGTGCATGGGAATAGAATTTAATGAAATGCAATCTGCAGTTGTACTTCGAAAAAGATGAACACCAAAACATGAGAGTAGGTCATACAAGGGGATTTAAAGAAAAGGTAAAAACAATCATTTGTGAGCTTTCTCATACCCTTTTATGACATTTTTAGAGAACATCATAGTAGAAATATGCCCTGAAAATAATTGCTCTTCAAAATTTTCATATTAGAAATATTGCACGAAATAGCAAATCTCGTGGGAATAAGGCACTGGCGTTCTAAGCCAACGACCCGGGTTCGATTCCCGGCGGAGACATTTTTTCAGCCTTTGCAAAAATTTCAAAAAGGGAGGACAGCTCTGGGGAACTTTGATTGAGCTACGCAACGTTATTCTCGCATTTCTTTCACATTATAATATATATATATATATATATATATATATATACGATATTTTATATATTTATGTTTTCATTATCTCAGACTTTATAGCGGCGGAAATTTCATTTAAAACAACAACACTGGTCTATAGCGCAGTATAATCCACGACAGGGGTTATCTCAGACCAGAGACATTTCTTATGCTGAATAATTTTTAAGAATTATCAAAAGATGAGGTTTATAAATGCAAGCTTTATACAGATCCGAAATTTGTTTCTGAGTCTAAATTTCTAAACGCTTGCCAAGTTTAATAATTTTTCGGGGGAGGGGGATTTTCAAATATTTTTTTTTCAAGATCAATGTATCGAAATGCGATATTTTTCATAATACTGATTTGTAAATTTCATGGTTAGATTTCATATCGAAGGGAAAGGTGCATAATTATTCCCCATACTAGTCACATAGTATACGCAAATGCCAGAATATATTTTACGATATACTTGTGAAAAAGAAACGCCCTTTTAATGCCTACCTTAAATAGTGAACACACCATAGACAAATTACCTCGCTATTCATAAGGACCTCCATTCATGAGGACCACTGGTCACAACTATTCGTAACGAACGCTATTCATAACGCGTGTTAAATGAATAGCGTTTTTCTATGAATAGCGGTCCTTATGAATAGCGAGCGGACCCCGTTGTATGGGATGGAGACGTTGACATTGTGGCTCTCCATGATTATATCAGTGGACGAACTCGGCCAAAGAAGTCGCGGACTTCAACCTAACCAAAGTTAGTTTCATACTTATGAAATTCATATCCGCCATAATGAAACAGTGCGCCTCGCCATCATGATATAGTATATAATCATGTGAAAGATTTATTATTAGGGGAAGAAAGGAGAGGGGAGGGGAGTAGAAGATTGAGAAAAAGAGAGATGGATACTGCCGGGAGAGAGTGGGAAATAAAAGAACAAAATGTAAAGTGAAATGGCGTGGGAAGAGAAAGAAAGAGAGGGGGAGATAGGAAAATATATAGAAGTGAAAGGAATAGAATTGAAGTGACGTAACAATCAAGATATAACAAAGAAAAGAAAGAGTACGAAAGAGAGAGAGAGAGAGAAAAAGTGAGGAGAAGATAGAATATTAACTAAACTAATAAGAGATGGAGTAAGACTGTTAGAGGGGAGAGAGTTTATAATAACGTCAAAGAGCGCAGTATCTAAGCTGAATTTCCTTCCGTTGTCATCAGTTAGTTAGAAATCTGACATCCATTCCTTCTGAAAACCAATGCCTCCGGCGAGGATTCCATTGAAATTTTGGCCCTTTTATAAAATGGCATTGATTCACAGAATCGTTTGACACACAAAAACAGGATGCCGTGTCCTCTCGATGCCGATGTAATGAACAAACGAGACATAAAAACAAACCCAAGGGATATGCTAGAGGTTATTGAAAATATATATATATGCTAAAGTAAGTTATTGTTTGATCTGAATGAATGGGGAGGATGTTTCATTCATTATTAATAGTTTATTCTCCATTCAGATCAGGTCCCAATGACAATCGATGCTTTTCGATGTGAGTGAGAGTGAGAAAATACAAGTAAATATCGAGTATCTGGAAATGCCTACAAGGATATCTTTACGTCATGGACGATTTAATTCTCTGTCATCCAAGTATTTTTTTTTTTTTTGGGGGGGGGGGTGTGGTTCTGTACTAAATTTTGCTGTTCCTGACATGGTTCAATTTCTTTCTTATTTATTTTTGTTATTGCTGAAAGTTTTGGGGTGAAAACTGTATTTAATGGTATAACATAACCAGATGTACCAGGCATCCGTGATATAACTCTTATTTCATTCAGTAGGCCTATCATGATGTTTGTTAACCAGATCGTTAACAAATAATTGTACATGCAAACACAACGCAAATTTCATTTAGCCTCTATAATTTTGCATCAAGGCGGAAGTCTATCATGCGAATTAAATATGTCCTGCAAAACGTTTACAAGTTTCGCTACAAACATAACAACCCACAGCACCGTTACCTCCATCGAGTGTTATTATTTGACCGGGATTGGATTTTCTGCTTGATCCCTCTCGTTTTTTCATCGTTTCATGACGAACAAACAGGTTTATAGGTGGATTGGGATTCCGAGCTAGGAGGGGGAATAGAACTAGACAGAAAGTGATGGATTTGATTTGATGGCCGATAGATTTACGTACGACTGGGACTCGATGCCAGGAGCGCTCTAAAATGCCGAACATCGATGAATAGCATGAATGAAGTTAGAGGCCCGTTGGGGGTATATTATCGTAGTTGCCGATTTGAGGGTGATACATGGTGTCTCTTGGTAATGCTTTTGTAGCGGCAGCCGGTGGCAGAACGCGGCTTCCGCTCGTATTTTGAAAAAGAAAAAGTCGAGTGGAGGGTCTAGTGTTTATGCAATTCCAACACGGCTTGATTTATTTACATCTAATGCTGAGAAATCCCTGTTTTCCGTCTTCTTGTAAATTCGTGGAACGTAGGATGAAGAATAGTTGACTCAGTTCTTCCTCAGTGAATCAACATGCTTGCTGACACACTTCGATGTCTTACTTCAATACTGTATCAATTGCCGTTTCGTATTCAAACGTCTAATAAAAGATAATACTGTATAAAACTGATCATTCTGATTGCCGCGCTACAAGATGAGATAAACTGTTAATATCAACCAAACCCTTACTCATTAAGTTTCAGTTAAAAAGAAGACATTTTTCGTATATTGTTACGTCACTTATGTTATTCATTTTATTTTACTTTGTTTTAAAACCGGATGCCTCAACTTATTTTGTATTTCCATTTACTCCTTTTAAATAGAGATGCTGTACAAAGCGCAATTATTATCAAAGCGAATAATCAATATTACTGTCATTGATAATAATATAATAGTACTTGCACTGATCAAAATGATGTCATACCCTATTGATATACATTTTTCAAATTTATTTGTTTAGAGTAGGCTTGAAAATGTTCCTAAATTTCTATTTCTAATGAAATTAGAATGCAATATCTAAACTTGAATATCAGCCCTAGTTTGGTGTCACATACACTATATTATTTTGAGGCCTTTGAAGATGGTCATTATAATCCTAAGTAGAATGAAACCATCTCAGATTTCCGTGGGAGGAACTTGATTATATATATATTTTTTCTATTCCCACATGACCACTTTCAAGAGCGTGCATGCACGGATACGCTAAACTCGAAACATATTTTGTTGGTGAGCGCATGGCCTATTATAAAGCAAGATGCAGTTCCTGTAATACAAGTCTGCAATATTCCCTTAGAATCATTCAAAGTTGCTAGAATATGAACCTAGGGACCTGGCAAATTGTGCATTGTACAACTACAGGATACGGTAACAGACCTTTGCCCAGAGAGCATATTCCGTTCCGTGGCAGAGACACAGATACTCTTACGAATAATTGGAACATTTTATTTAGGAATGGAGTACAACCTTCCTTATTTTGGTAAAGAAAAAAAAATATACTCAAATACACTTGTGTTTGTGAACTTCAAAGACTATTATTATTATTCCAATGGTTATGCTAATGCTAACAATAACAAAAGTTACACGATTGTAGTCTTGATGCTGTAAATATTTTAATAACACATTTTTCGGTAAATAATCCTTATAACTAAAATATGTCTTCCGCATCATGGACACCAAAGAATCTAATGAATCTCCAAAAATATAAAATAAAGCAAATTGAAATTATTATAATCAGAAAAATGACGCACCTCAAAACGCAAATACTTGAACAAGATCCGCTAGCCTGATTTATTGTTGACGAAAGCCATTGACAGATTTTTTTTTTAAAGGACAAATAATTGAGAGAGAGAGAGAGAGAGAGAGCGACAGCGAGAGAGAGAGAGGGAGAGAGAGTGTATGTGTGCTTGGATGAGAGGCCGACGAAGAAAAAGGGTTTGAAAACACACACCAAAAAAAAAGGAGAGAAGAGAAAGGAGAAAACGGAGACAGAGGAAGGGGTAAAGATGTTGAGAGAGATATGGCGAGAATTGGAAATGAAAGATTAAGATGTATGGATGTGGGTGTGTGTACGTGAGAGAGGCCCGGAGAGAGAGAGAGAGAGAGAAAGAAATAAAAAGAGGGGAAGGGGGTGCAGAACGAGGAAGAGGGATAAAAAAGGGGGATAGGCGGAGATATTTGTGTCTCGAAGTATTTCAAAATTAATAAGGGTACATATTGCAAGAGTGATGGTGATATTTCGCTGAGAATAGTCCACATTAATCATGTTAGAATGAAATCTAATTGCCTGTGGGATCTTAAATAATATATATCCAGGGAATTTCGGCATGCATACCTTTGACTTTTAAACATTAATATGCCATGCGTTCAATCTCTGGATCAATGAATCGTTTTATTTTGAAAGTCATTAATGCTGCACAGCGATCAAGATATTTTTACTCCACTCAAGTTAACACTTTCATTTTTCTTGATTGACGAATCTCCAAATTTAATTAAATTTTTAAAACATACTCTATAAATTCAATCCTCTTTTCCCGCTGCTGCTGTAATATCTGTCTTGTTGTTTCTTGTTTCTCTCTTTGTTTTCATAAGCGCTAATAAACAATTCGTTTTTCAAATCAAGCAGCATACAAAATGGCTCCAAAGTACCTTTTCTTCATTCCTTTTAATACAATTCAAATTCAGTTTCCAACTGCCCAGCAAACGCGGAAAACGCAAAATATTCTAATCGGAAAAAGATCAATGATTTCGCCCTAATGAGAAAAGGGGAAATGATTGTACGCCTATTCCTTTCCATTTTAAAGGCGTAGGCGCGATAATTTGTAATGGTATACTTTTTGATATCATATATTGTAAATATTAATGAGTAATACTTAATGTAGAAATTCTGAAAATGAATAACGATGTGAAACGGCAGTATATTTTGACAGATCATTACTTATGGCGCATATATCATTGCGTACATTTTGTCGTTGTATTTTGACATATTAAGAATACATAAGAAAGCACTTCCAATGACGTCATAACTATAGAATGAATGATATTGTTTGAAATAGAATAGGATTAAACTCTAAATCTTTAGAAAGCATCCTTTAAATACATTTAAAACATAGACTTTATAAAAAAATTCTTAAGAATTCTAACAAATAACTGCTTTTAAATGTGTTTGCAATTCTTATATAATATTATATATAGTTCAATGTTACTAGAATCTAGTCAGATTTGACTAGAATAACTTTTCCCACGGGCACCTGCACTATTCTAGTAAAAACTAACAGATTCGAGTTTGAAGTGAACAGGGGAGCGTTTCATCAAGCGATTTGTCAGTGATTTTCACTGACAAATTTGCTCTCAGCCAATCAGATGCAAGGATTTCAGTAGCTTATAACAGTTGTCGGTAAAAATCACTGACAAAACGCTTGATGAAACGCTCCCCCGAACCCTTGTAAAAATGAACAGAATCCTAGTCAGAATGACGAGAAGCTCATTAAGAAAATGTGACCATGCAGGCGATCTGGTGAAAAAACAAATGACTATTTTTTTTTAGAGTGTATATGTATATTGTAATAAATAACCACTTTTAAGATTTTTTTTTCAACACAACTAAATGGAGTGTTTTTACCATTTCAAATTCTCAACACCAGTTCAAAGAAACATTCATTTATCGCAGAAGTCTGGATTAATCTAATTCTACATATTAAATCGGATTCCTAGGAAGGACATAAGCTTCGAATGAAGATAACAGGGTAAAATTTATACAAAATGGGCGTGTAAATGGCATTCTACCTACTTTCGCATCACGGTATTTCTGTTCTTTTGAAATGTTTTTTAGAAAGTGTTTTTCACGTTACAAATTGATATTACTTATTCTAAATGCACTTACATGCTACTAAGACAAATAAACAAAGTGCGGATATAATCATCTTGGAATCAATATTCCATTACGTCAAGTGAGAGTCGAGTAAATTCTCAAATTACTGAAAGTATATAACGCATACCATGGGCCTACTGCATCCCTATTTTTTCTCGCAGGGCAAAGTGAGGAGGGGGAGGGGTTACGAGAGAGAGAGAGAGAGAGAGAGAGAGAGAGAGAGAGTGGGTACTGTCAAAAAAGGACGAGAAGACAAATCGCTCGGGCTCTATGAATGAAGAGCACCTATTATCAGAGGCATATGATAGGGTGATTCCAGCCACAAAGGAGACACTGGTGTCACAGAGGTTGGGGGGGGGGGGGGGACACCGGTTGTACCGTGTGGGCATGTGGGAGAGAGTCGTATTATGTCCTGTACACGTTCAATCCCCACTTTCCCCTTCTCTTTTCCATTTTTTCGCTCTTTCTGTATGCTCCACCCCGTGGCTACACCACTGCCTCTTACGCAGCACTTGTTGATCCCACCCCCTCCTCCCCCTCCCAATAACTAGTCCACACGCTATATGCCACAGGGATGCCATGGAAACGGAATCACCCTTTAAGAAAGGAGAAGAAGAATTATGGACTAATGGACTGACAAGGCCAATCAACGCTTCCCTTAAAAGCTCTTGAAACAAAGAGAATCACAGGGCCAAGAGAGCACAATCAATTTTCTTTTATTTGATGACCTTAGCAAGTAGCATTTGCGTTATCATCTATAGGGAATAGAGCGGGAAAAACCTTTTGTATATGACCTAACCATAAGGCTATTCTATACGTATTCAGTTTTATAATAGATATGACAGAAATCGTCGCTGTGTAGATGAATGGGATACAACAAAAAGTTGCATTATAGTAATAATTCTGGGGGTGTTTCACAAAGAGTTAAGTATGACTTAAAGTCACACTTAAATTTCTAGTTCATATTAGAACAAAAATATCAAATAACAAAAAAATTGAGGCGACGCGAAAAGATGGAAGGAGGAGGGAACGAGAAACTAGGATTTAATTCTATTTGGCCTAAACGTGGATGACATTTCATATGGACTTTTCCTTGAAAAACATTTCTGTTAACCACAATTTCGTATAACGTGTGATAGAAACAGTAGCTGATAATACACAATAAGAAGATAATTGCATCACTAACAGGAAACGCAGTTTTGGCGCTTCAGAACAATATCTACCACATTTTTTTTTTGTATTTGAAATAAAAGAAAATTGATCCAATCCTAAGGGTTTTTCATTGAAACGCATTTATATAACCCCCCTTTTTTACAATAGACGTAAAAAGAAACCGAATAGGATAAGAAAGATGCAAAGATAAATGTACAGATGTTGACGATGTAATACAAATTCGGACATCTTTAAAAAGAACTCAAACGTGGATGCAATTTATCTTTCTTTACTTTTTAAATAAAATACTAGAGGCTTTTCATGGAAACTCATTTTCATTACGGAAAAGTGTTAACTGATAGAAATGGTAGCACAAACCCCCCAAACAAACAACTTAAGAAGTTAGAAGAATAGCTTCGTGGATAAAAAAAAAAAAAAAAAACCCGCTTTAGAAAAATGAACCTAACAATCTTCGGGAAACTATCCCCTCATATTCGGGCGACGAGGTAGTGTCGTATCGTTTTTTTCGTATATCTTGCCTAATAAACTTCATTACTCTAATGACGAAATTTTTATTGACACATATTTAACACAAATGTCTGTCACCACAACAAAATTAATACTATTTTCCCAATGATATTCAGACAAAAGACGGCACTGTCCTATAGCGGCCGAACCTGAAAAAGGGCTCTAATTTAGGAGATACCCCTACCGGAGGTATAACAAGCTGGGAATGGTTTTATTTTAACCGTCTGGATCTCTAGTTTTTGAAAAGGTATGTTGTAGTTGCAGCAACTCTGTACAAGATGGTGTATTAACCCTTTAACTGCTGACACTTCAAATAACCTGATAATTTCAATTATTGCCTAATTAAAGGAATCAGCCCTGTTAAAATTTAACTCTATTGGTTATAACTATGCATTTTATAGAAAAATTGACATTGTAGGAAATATTACATGAGGTTTAAGCTGATAGGAGATTAAATGGGGTAACATAAATGCAGTATTGTGCTCTTTTGGGTAAGTTCGACCAAAATTAAGTATTTATAATTGGAAATTCGTTGTAACACAATCAATGTTTCATGTACAAACTGTGAAAATCAGAATAAGAAACCCGAAGATGAAGAAATAGAGGAGGACATATAGATAGTTACATGTTATTAGGTGTGATATGAGCCCAGTTCTACCGTGTGTCCCAAAATAACGGAGTCAACAAAAGGGTGGCAGATAGAAGTAAAAACAAGATATATGTGTACTTAATATCTGTCCTTCCTTGGTTAGCATTTCAGACAAATCTATTTGCAACTTTTTGAAGTACGTGTGATCATGACATACGATATAAACCATTTTTACCGGTTTGAATCGCACCAAGGTACTTTTTAATTGTGGGCTTATCATGAAGCAACGCTTCATTGTGTTTGTTTAGTAGAAACTAACGCCCTTGAATATGCTAAGGAAGGAGTAGGGATCCCAAATCATTTGATTTATGTTATACAGGTTTGCAGTATTTTGACCAAACATAAGTCTTAACAGAATATATACTCCGTGTTTTCAAAAACCTATAAGTCCGAAACGTGGATGTTTTATCACATAAATCGGTGAAAACGGTGTCTGACATGCCTCACTTCAACTCTGTGCCTCAAAAAGTTGGTATCTGAAATTATCATAAACATGATAAAGGACAAAATAATAGTACACCATCAGCTCTTCAGTTTTTTAATCCACTTTGTTTGAACCCGTGGTATAAGCGCCGTCATAAACGGTGGGTAAGTGGACCATGATGTACTCATTTCCGCATGATTAACAACATTTTAGTTCAATTATACATCCAGGGTGCTGAACAAAAACATCACGTCTGGGACAAAGTTATACCAAATATTTGGTATATTTTTTTGCCATTTTTGGCCCCTTTACCAACAACCAGCGTAAAGGGAAAGCATCAAGTCCATACATTATTATGTTTGATATAGTACTTAAAATATAAATGACATCTACTTTTATATCTATATTGCTACCGATATGTAGGCCTACATAAAATTAGTGGTAAAACGGCTGATTTTATAAAAATAACTACTAGAAGCAAATAATAAGTTTCACCATACAAAAGGTTAATAGACTACAATAGGTATAACACTGTTATACCATGTTTTATTGGTTACATGCAATGGAATGTGCTTAATTTTGGTCAAAATTGCCTAAAATAGCACAATGTTCACCGATATTTTCTCCCAATGAACCGCTTTCTGCTTTAACCCTATACATAGCCAGGGTTGAATTTTTTGTTTGATTTTTCACCGACAAAAATGTCACGATTTTACTGACCACAAAAAGTGTAATTTGTCTGATTTCTGCATTGTATGCGCTCATTTTAAGCCGACAAGCCAACGAAAAAAGGTGATCACCAAAAGAAAAAGGAGATTTAAATTTTGTTTGAAATATCTGTTTTTTTAGGTGTCAGTAAGCAAAGGGTTAAAACACTCATAGCTACATTCCTATACTGCGTGTGTATAATGTAGGCAGTCATACACCTCAACTTTTTAAAACAGCACTGCACAAAAGTCACAAACATTCACTCAAAATCGGCATTTAATTTACAAAAACCGACCACAAAATATCCAAGAAATACAATAAATTCAACTCACCGATGTTGGAAAAGATATTTCCAAAAATGAAATCCGTAATTTACTGTTGATTCTCGCAAACGAGCTATCGGAGTCATTGTGTACATTTCCTGGTCGCCGCGGGCGCTGACATCTCCCCAAAAGAGTTTTGTCCTTAAAAATTCGGTCCCTGTGGCATACACGGAAAAGTCCCGATTTTCTGTGTGCGCGATCGTAAAGATCGATGTGCGCTTGCGATCCCGAGTTTCTTCGTGGACAAAAATTTTATTGGCCGATTTTAGTCTAAGACATCGGCAGTATGTAAACAACACGCGATCACGAAACAAATCGGCGGGGATTTCTCCGGTTTTGGACAAGATTTTGACTTTGGATTTTGATGAAAATATCAAAAGTTCTTCCTAACGGCCATTTGAGGTAGGAGTGAGATTTTTAAGGGCTGAATTTGAAAGCAAGTATTTAAAATATTTATCTTATTTTCCCCCCCATACCTTTACTACACACGACAGAAAATACCAACTATTTTTGCATATTGTATTCATAGTGGTCAATATGACCACTATTCGTGGTGTGGGTTAAAATACTTTCTTGTACAGAGTTGCTGCAACTACAACATCAGTTTTCAAAAACTAGAGATCCATACGAATAAATTGAGACCATTCCCAGCTTGTTATACCTCCGGTAGGGGTGCACCTTTTTTGGGAGGCCTTTACCGCTACTCTACTAGTAAAACTTTGCCTCTATACGCCCATGGGTAAAAACAGCACGAAATGTGGCGTTGAAACGTCATAAAGGTGGAAAATATTTAAAATTCTCTACTATGCTTTGACAATTTCCACTGCTCAAGTGTCGGGCTTGGCTGCTCTCTAATGCAGAAAAAAAGTTCATAAGTAGGTGGGTTGTCTTCAAAAGTAATACACAAAAACAAATGTTCTGATCCGGGAATTTCCCTTGTCTGGTTACACAATAAAGACAAAGGCCTCAGGAAAGAGGTTAAATCTTCAACTCGTAAACATCATAATGCCTAAGGTAACAAAATGTCGCACAGATCAAAGTATTTGCTTTAAATGTGAAATATTCTATTTCCCCCATGATATGTCTTTTGTTATCTTTTTATCAAGTATTGGGAGTGCAGCAGAAAAAATAATTTTTGAGTTTAAATTGGATATATTCACTTTACGAATACTTCCGTTGACTGGTTACAATACACCTCTTCAGTTTTATAATAGTGATAATGATAAACTGCACATATATATGATATCAATCTAGTTGCCCAACAATGAGCGCATGATTGAAAAAGATATTGTACTGTATTGCGACGATAATGAGACAAGTGTACACTGTAAAAACTGAAGTGCTGAATCACCATATACAAGGGTCGAGGAGTGACCAAAAAGCAAAAAAATCGAATGATTTCCTTAAATATTATAGGAATATATCGGAACAATGCTTTTCTTTGTAAAGAATATATAATGAAAATGATGTTAATAATGATAACCAATAATAACAAAACATATTAATGACAACTATTACATGTGCAACCTTCAACATAGAATTTCGCACTGTGGCTTCATATAAAAGTACAATGTGATGCAGAAATGATGAAAGAAACTTTGTAACACAAGGATGATGGGACATAAACAAACCATCTAAATAGGACTAGTAAAAGAGAGAAATAATTTTTTTTTTTTTTTAAACCCGTTTGTCCTATTAAGAGACATCAGTGTCTTCGGTCTTTGGAAAGATATGCTGAAAGGAAAAGGTAGGTGGTACTCGACTCGGAGGGACGCCAGGAACCAACTGAGAAGAGGATATTAAGACCTGGCCTGTTTCAATGAACAGGTGTTAAATATTCAACACTACGTTGGTGTACAATTAAATGTATTCTTATGGTGTTATTATAACACCCAGAGAATCATTGTTATGGCTCCGTAATCAAATCTGTTGGAATAGTTCGGTTGATTACACCATCGGGTGTAATTTATTTAAAACACGCATGCGCAAAATAAATGAACAGAAATACCGCGGGATCGCTAGCTCCTGATTGGTCTAAGCATAGTGCAGCAGCGCATGCACCAAACTTTCTCGACGCGTGACCGGTAGGAACGAGAATCGAAGTTAATTGACATTAACATGATTTTGATACACAGTTATGTAAAACTGACTGAACAAATCTTGCAAAGTAACGCTGTAAGATATTTCTTCATAAAGATTTTTACAATATTGCCCTTTTCGTTAAGTTTATTTAACATGCACAATGTAATTTGTCGTCATTAAGTAAAAATGTTTTGCAAACGGTTTTGTAAAAAATGCATTTTCGTATTTTCCCCTCAATATTGGGGGAAACACTTATATGAATATTCATGAATTTTCAGTAGCGTATGGCATGGGGGCCCGATTTTAATAACTCTTACCATATGCATAAAAAATTATAATGGGTATATAAGAGCTTGCACTAGACTGTACCAACAGGATAGGATAGGACTAGGATAGGATAGGTTAAGATATACATGTAGGATAGGATAGCTTAAAGTAGGATAGGTTAGGATTAATAAGTTAAGACCCAGAAAGACATAACAAGCAGGTTTAATTTTTTTTTTACCTGGGTTGGAGGAAAAAGGAAACAATTGGGCAACTGAATTTGCCCAACCACATAATACATGTGTAGAATTGTTTGTTAGGTAAAATTTACACATGAATTTTAAGTACCTATATTTAACATGACATTTTACATAATTATCGTCGAATATATTGTTAGCTAAAATTTACAAAAAAGTTATGGAGTTCCTATTTAACATAATTTTTTACATAATTTTTGTAAAACATTTCTGTGTGTGCACCAAGATGATATAGGACATGGCGTTAATCTGACACCAGCTATGGTGTAAATTATTGGTGTAAATTATTTTTAATACCATGGATGGTGTACAATATTGGTGTTTAAATAACACCAGTGGTGTTGATCATTGGTGTTGAATATTCAACACCATTCTGGGTGTTAATTTTGATTTAATCCGAAACTAGGTGTTCTTTTAATCTTTCGGTGTTGCAGGATATAGATACCGGGAAAGAATAACTTTTAACACCCATGGTGTTGAATTTAACACCCTGGTTTTTGCAGTGTGGGTCCTGTTTCATAAAACTTGTTATCAATAACAATTGCAACAGATCTGTGACAAATATGCCCTCAGCCAATCAAATGCTATGATTTCAGTAGCTTATAAAAGACATTGTGATTTGTTCATAACAATTTTTTATGAAACAGGGCCCTGGAGTAGAATAACTGCTAAAGTGAATCAAAATTGAAAATAACAGATATGTGTGGGACCACGTTGTAATCAAACTCCGAGCCGGGAGAAGATATTGTACCCTAAACTTAATATAAATTAAAAAGAAAAAAAACTTTCACGATGCGCATTAAAATAATTTAACAGTTGTTTCTCTTTCTCAGACTGAGTTATCTCTTTTGTAAATTTTTGCTGATTATATTTGATGCATCTTCTGATAACTCTTGTGTTCCCCATATAATAAGAGCATTATACCGTTGCTATGGAAATAATGTTTGGGAGGTATACTGAAAAAAGGTGACCCTTTGCCCTATGTGTGAACTGTTTTGTAAATAAAAGTATTTATATGAATTGATAATGAGTGTCGGCATATACATACAAAGACACAGACATTGAATCACCGTGCATGTGTCAATGAAAATGAAAATGTACCTTCAATGCCTTATTCAATGTCATTGATTTTATAGTCACACAAGATTTTATTCTTTTGAATTGTACAATGGATATTATAATTATATTATATAATTATTGTATAATATTGATTTGTATTGATTTGTATTGTTGCTGGAAATGGAAATAAACTAAACTGAAAATTGAAACTGTCAGTGCATAATTGTCGTCATTTTTTTTTCTTACAAGGGAAGAAGATACATCCCAGGCATAAAAGTTTTCCTTTTGTAAGTTCACAAAGAAAGCGAGTAAAGGAATATACATATATATATATATAAAGACGTCACTTCCTTTCTAAACTTAAAACAAAAGGAAACCTTCCAGACATGGGGTGTTTCTTCTTACATATATTACATATTATGTATTTCACAACCATAAGAAGGCCTTAAAATATTTACACCTTCCTGAAATATTACTTCCCATCACCTTCAAAATAAGTATCACCCCATTTTTCAAAAACTAGTTAAATAGTACCCTAAATTAAATTTTATTGCAGAGGAAGTCATGTTGACATTAATAAGCATGCAATGAATATCGACTGTAAAATATGGATGGTACTGATAAATCATAATCTAGCATCATTCTAAATATTTGAGCATCTACGGGGGCAGCGCGAGGAGCAGGATAGAAGGTTGGAGAAAGCGAAGTGAAGAGGGGGGTTCAGCAATGGGAGATGACATGAAGTGCATATATTTCCACCAAGTGATGCTAAATTATGTAAAACTCGGCTGCACTTCCAATAAATCAGAGCCGATTTGGAGGATAAATCGGTAATGCAGTCTCCATTTTCTTGTAAGATTCCTTAAAGCTCCAGCGCGATTCATTTCAGTTGATTTGAAATTCAAAGAGAGCCCACGCCTTGGCATTCCAAGCGGAGATAGCAATACAATCGAGTCAAACACCTGCGAAGATGTTTACCACTACGTCGGCTTCCGTGCCCATTAGGGGTATATCGCGCCCATGGATGCAGAATTTCCTTGAACATTGTACCGCCTACAGTATATAGCCATGGAGCTGATCAGACATGACCAGGAGCAGTTGCTTTTTATACAAAAATGAATATTGAAATCAGAACAAGAAACAAATAACGAGCCCAATTGGGTTCCAACTATAGAGTCCTGAACGGTTAGTGTGCGAGAGGCTCTTATCATATTTGTTTCTAAAAAATTATGATTATCTGTTGATGGACCTTCTGGCAGATTAACAAGTTATCCAATGAAGTCTACTACTACTAACTCCTACTCGTACTACTATTATACTGCTATAGTATTATTACTACTTTACTAACTACTATTAGTACTACTACTACTACTACTACTACTACTACTACTACTACTACTACTACTACTACTAACTACATGTACAACTACTACTATTTCTACTTCTACTACTACTGCATACTACTACTGCTTTACTAACTACTACTTCTACTACTACTACTACTACTACTACCACTCCTTGATATGAGGTAGTAAAAATTGCTGAGTGTAATGTCATAGACCTCGGTTCGTTCACAACCCCCGACAAGAACAGATGGATCCACATACAGCCATGTAGACTAATTCATATTGACTCGAATAAGCATGTGGTTATCATTATGAAGTAAATGACGTCAGAACAACTGCTCCCCCCCCCCCCCCCCCCCACCATAATAACTTCCAAAGCTATGAAGTTTCCTTACTGGGGACTTATGAATACTAATCAGTCTGGAAGAAAGAGAACAGTCAGACAGATAATCTTATGTGGGTTTTTTTTTTAAGTGCATCGATTCACTGCGAAGAAATCCAACATAAGCCTGGCGATGGTGTCACTGCCCGGTCATTTATGGAAAATCTCGCTCATTAAAAAAATCCAACACGGTTCATTCTATTTTAGGAAGATAGAAAAGGCTATTGTGAGTTTTCTCAAGATAATTCTGGTGGGAATATCATACAGCTATATCTAATGATTCCAAGTGTTGGCGATACCATGTACTTTACATGCAGAACGACCCCATATCGAAACGATCCGAAGAATGCCGGATATACTTTAATAACAATAAATAACTTTAATAGCTCCCAGTCCCAGCATGCTCAGTAAATTGTATTTTTCTTTGAAAAATCTTTCTTTTGGACATAGGAAAAAAGTCAACAAGAAAATAGTGCCTTTTCTGAATGTCTCTTATTAATGTTACATACCATTGTGACGCAGTGAAAAATAAATTTGCAATGTTTTTTTAGGATATGGTGACGCTGGAATAATCAAGAAGTACACTGCCGGTAATGTCAATGCCCACAGCGAGTTAATAAAACATTGTGAATAGGGAATGTGTGCGGGGGGGGGGGGGGGTTGTCGATCAAAATTCAATTAATTACATGTCCTGAAAAGGGTAGAGAAAGGGGGTCCGGAAATGAACGATGTGAAAGATCAACTATTGATTACGGACAAAGTTTTTGAAACGGGGTATCACACTCGCCCTTGAGCAACGCTCCTGGCTGCCGGGTTTAATAGTGAAATAATTATGTGGTACGGATCAAAACCCTGCTTTTGCGATTCTTTCGAACCTTGGCATGAGACATCTTACTCCTAGGGAACTACAAACAATTCGAAACAATATTTATGATGTATACATAGATCGGCTGTCAATTGTCACCTGTCAGATGACAGAAAGTATAGGAGAGCCTCCCACGCTCAATATATTTTCTCTCTGTCATTAATGGACGCGAATGTAAACAAGATTAAAAGAATGAAGATTCAGAAAAGGGTTGTAAAAATAATAAAATACAGAAAAAACATCATGAATATATTAGGATAGTAAAGGCCCGGTCACACCGCCAGAACTTTGCTGGAGCGTTCCTGGAGCGGTGAAAAAAATTCATCACCGCTCGTAACCGTTCACCACCGTTTAACAGAAGTTGGCCCCCGTTAAGGCAACGCCGTATACGCTCGGCCACCGCTGATGGTCCCTCCTACCGCTCCGAAAGTTTTGAGCTGCACAAAATATTGCGAGCGGTGAGAAGCGGGCAATTTTCCGCTCCGGCAAAGTTCACCACCGCTCCAACAACGCCCAGTCAAAGTTTGGCACCGCTAGACGCAAGTTCGTGGACGCTTGGGTCCGCTAGGCCAACGCAGAAATCTTTGCCCGGGCGGTGATTAAACGTTGCACAAACTTTGGTGGAGCGGTTGTAAGCGTTTTACGAGCGGACACGGGATTGCTGGAACGGTGTCGGGCGTTGAAGCAGCGATCCATTGCGGTGATGAACTTTGGTTTGGCGTTGGTATGGAGGTGTCGGAGCGGGACCAACGCTCGCTACCACTCGCTACCGTTAAACCAACGCTAAAGCAACGCCGGCTTCAGCGGTGCACCGCTAAGGCAACGCCCGTGTTTTCGATTTTTTCCCCATTTTGTGCGCGGTGACGAGCGTTGTCGAAATTCGGCCCCCTCTCCCTACCGTTCAAGGAACGCTCCAACAAAGTTCTGGCGGTGTGACCGGGCCTAATATACTATTAATACATGGTTGGGAGTGCGTTGGTGCGATCTGGCAACACAAAGGTTTTTATCGTGGTGTACTATACGAGGCGCAAGCCGAGTGTGTTAGAAACCACGATAAAAACCTGCGTGTTGCCGGATCGCACTAACGCACGAACTCACAACCATGTATTAATAGTTTTATAAAACGGGTCGGCAATATGATTATGAAGTCTATGGTTACGAACCCCATAGAAACGCCAAGAGTCGCACAGTCATGGAGGCTGCCATTTGCTTTCCTGGATGACATCACATAAGCGCAGCCAACAAAAGTCATGCGCGTTTCAGTGCGCGCATGTAATCCCTGCGTTAAAATGACAATTCTCCCTACCTCAAATATGCAATTTTCGACGTAGAGGGCAATATTAAGCATGGAAATGGTCCGCATCTTCGTCAACTTCACTTGCGGTCCGTATTGAAATACTACGGCTTATGAATAAAATGAGTGCTAAAATGCTTAATTTTTGGATCGCATGACATAAACCACTCAAATTTTGAAAATGCAACCAATTGTCTCAATAAATGATGGTATCTTTTCAAACATGTCGGTTAATTTATACTCAAACTCGAGGATTTTTGTAATACCTGTGTACATTTTCAATGCAAAAAGACAAACACTTGTCGACCCAATCGGGATATTGTCAGCACTGCGCATGCGTGGTTTGCATGACAAACGCCATCTGTTGGCGAAATTGCGTATTTGGGGTAGCCACGCGATTTCATTGCGTTTTAAGTTTGCACGCACCAGAGGTACGCGTACGCGCAGCTCAGCCGTGCGTTAGTACTTTTTTTGCACGGTCACGTGCTGTTATTTGACCAATCAGGATGGCTATATACATTCTTGAACCCGTTTTATAACGAGAAATATCACCGATAACGATAGCGATAATGGTCATTCTTAAATCGGTCTCCTGCATGGTGTTTCCGTAGAAAAGGTATTGGGGAAAGTAATAACAGGGGAGAAGTGAAAATTGGTCTCCTGGTGTTTATGTAGTAACGTTAATGGGGAAAGTAATGGGAGGGTGAAGGGATTCTATGAGAAGAAATCGGATGACAGAAAGAGAGAAAGAGATAAAGACAATAAGAGAAGGAAAAGAAGGAATAGGATGGAGGTAGGAGGAAGGAAGGAATGCATAATGAACATGATGAAGAAAGAGTGGAGAATAGAAGGCGAGGGGTACGATGAGGGGGGAAGGAATTACACAGTATAAGAACAGTAAACAAGACAGTAAAAAGAGCGAACGAATCATCAAAGGCGAAGTCCACCACGATATCAAGTTGATTTTAAAAGAAGCAGATAACTGAAGAAGCACATCAATGAA
The DNA here is from genome assembly GCA_025617745.1 of Heliocidaris erythrogramma. NCBI lineage: Eukaryota > Metazoa > Echinodermata > Echinoidea > Camarodonta > Echinometridae > Heliocidaris > Heliocidaris erythrogramma. The sequence continues at coordinate 14,535,830 of CM046858.1, forward strand.
AGTTTGAGCGAAATGTCACAAGAAATAAGAAAGTTATGAATTTTTGAAGTTGTAACCATTCAAACACAAATTGGCAACTCAATGGCGTATCTTGCAAGCTCTGCCATTTTCTCTAAAGAAAATATTTAATCATATACATGCACTCTAGATATAACATATTGCAAGTACGTTTCTACACACAACATATATGAAACAAATGTATTCCTTTATAAATAACTGAGAAAATGAAAATCTATGGAATTATCTGTACAGATCAAATGGGAGAGGAGCTCGCAAGATACAAGGGTGGACTTCCCCTTTAAGTTGTGAGGACTACAAGAACGACAGTTAGGGGCAAAACAAACATGATACAAGAGGGAAACCCAAAAGAAATAGAGGGATATAATGTTCACACGATTACAATAAACAAATGAAGAGGAATAAATGACTCGAGATGAAGAAAAATCATCGCTTACTTTTGATGACATTATCTACCATCACTCTCATATTCCATCCGCAATTTTGATCTATTGCGTTTATTCGTGATCAGGCGTCACTTCGGATCGATCGAGTCTTTGTTGAAAATTTAATCAACCCCCTTTTTGTCGTGCGACTTGACTTCAAGAATGCAATTGTGATATTCAGCTCTCTCGGGAAATGTTGTCTGCCCTAGAGGCATCATCTACTTCATTGTATTACAATAATAGTAACAAAATCCAGATGATGATTTTTTATATATATTTTATTTTATTAATGGAAAATCCCAATAGAAAGCGTTTTCATACTGAACAATACACGTCTGGATTATTGTATTTCAAAGCTGCCGGCAAGCAGCAGCGCTCTTCATGAGGGAGAGGGAATAAGTTATAAGAGAAGGGGAGAGGGGGAGGGGAGGGGTATAATACGTAAATGAAATATAATTGTGTGTATACATAATGCATAAAAAGAAAAATAAGAAATTGTAGAAGATCAGAGAGCGTATTTCATGCCCCCCCTTTTTTTTCCTGCGACTTGGCTTCAAAAATGGAATTGCGATGTTCAACTCTCTTGGAAAATGCTGTCTGCCCTAGCACGTATTTCATGCCCCCCCCCTTTTTTTTTTGGAGGCAGAGTTTTATATCGTCGCTAATCACACTACCCTGCATGAAACATTGACACTCCTCCCTCTGATCGTCCATCTGGAGTCGATCAGCCTTTGAAGATGATGAAAGTGGGGGAGGAGATTGAGGAAAAGAAATGAGAACGAGAATAACGAAAAGACGAAAGGGGGAAAAGTCAAGAAAAGTCAAGTAAGAAAAAGAGCAAGAAAATGAAAATGAAGAATATGATGTTGACAGTGATGACGATGAAGACACGACAACAAATCTCCAAAAACAATTTTTAAAAAATAGGACAAAAAGTGGGAAAGCTACTGAGCAAGAGATTTGGACGGACATATTGACATACAAACAAACATTTTCGTGTATTTTTGTGTACTTGCAAGTTTCTCCCCTCCTTTGCGCCTTGAGCACATTAGTCATGTGGAGTTGGCGCATTACAAATACTCTATATTATTATTATTATTATTATATAAGGTGGACAGAGCGGGAAAGAGGAGGCTATCAAAAATTCAGCATTCGGTAGGGCTTTTGGAGATATCGATCCATGATATATTTCCTTACACATATATATAATGATGACGATAAAATTCGATATCTTTAGTAGCCCTACTAAAATGTTCTTTATATCACCTAATCAAAATATCAATGTGCAATGCGTGGCCTTTAGTTTAGGTGTCGTGGTTTGGTGAAGATATGACGAAAAAAAAATGTCTGAAAAAATCACTTGAAATGGATGTGCTCGCTCTATAAATAATCATCGTTGTTATCTAAAAAGAGTTTAGTATTTATTTTTTAATCACCAATACGTAAACCAACTATCTTTCTTCTCTTGAGTTAAACCATGATGGTTAAACAAAAATAAACAGTGGTTAACCACGTAAAGTTGTTCAAATTGTTAGTAAACGAACGAATAAAACTAATAAAAACAAAAGGAAAAATACCAAACCGCAATCGTTTTAAAATGTCACTGCCTTTTAAACACCAATCAAACACACATCATGCAGTAAACTCTTATGCCTACAAGACTCTTGGCGGAAATCATCCAATCAACGATGAAATATCGCCATTAAACCAACAACAACAATGCAAAGCGCTACAGACGACAGTAAGGCACTGCCTTTCCATAACACACCTGGGTTTCTGTACTTTTTCGCGCCATTTTAGCTGGGCGTCGCTCGCAGGCGATGTTTACTGATGGGGACGGAGAAGAAAAGGAAAAACACGATTTGCAGAGATTGTTTTTCGCTTCGAGTCAACTCGGAGCTGGCTCGAGATGTTTTTCAAGGTGGTCATGCCGTGGGTCGAGTTCTGTGTGGACTCCTGGGTTTATTTTCGGCAAGAAGAGCGTGCTATCGCAACGCAAGTTTAAAAGGCATAAACCTCGTGATTTGGTTTAATCTAAATCACATTGAGACAACGTGGTAGGCTATTCTGTCCAAACTCTGTCTATGAATGGATTGCACGTAGAAGGCTTTATTCAAATACTTTGATTTATTTTTAGACTCCCATGGAAAGTTATAAACGGTATTTTCGCATATATCACACTTTTCTAACCCTTTCTCTCAATATAAGCTTAGTCAGGAAGTTGACACTGACAGGTCACTGAAATGAATGTAGCTCCGTCATGTCCGTGTTTAGTAAGCAAGTAGTCATAATGTGATCTGCATTTTTCTTAGTTACGTGACTTAACCGCTGACAAAATTGATGTCATATCACTTGTGCCTATGGCAGTGTATGGGGGCTTTATGAAAAGAATACAATCAACATGTTCTTTTGTTAGTAGCCTATGGACAATAAATACGCGTTTGTCCTCTTTAATTTGCCTTTGTCGATTTCCCCCCAAAACAATCTGCCACATCTTTCACTTTCCTTTACATTCTGATTAAACGTAATGCTTCACATTTCAAAGAATAAGAACTTATTCAAGAAACCCGCTGACAAAACATCCACTTGAAAACATTCAATTTAACTGATGGATTGTTTCAAGTGATTGCTTTTTCGCCGGCAAAAGAGTGAAATGTAATGCAAGACAGAGAGAGAGAGGGGGGGGGGGGGGGGGGGCAGAGAGGCAGACAGAGAAGAGAAACAGACAGAGACAAAGAGACAGACGGACAGAATCAGAGAAATGAAAAAGAGAGATTGAAAAGAGACAGGGAGCACCACTCAGTTGATGAGTTCTAGCCACTGAAGCTCAAAAGTTTTTGGCTGTATTAAAAAAAACCCACAACAACAGCACCATATTGCACAATTTTAGGTTTTCAAAGTGTTATACAAGCAAGGTGACTTAGAACTGAGAATTTCAAGGAAGGGGGAGGGTATAAATAATGTATTATAGTTGGAAAGTTGGCCAAATAGAAACAAAAAATCTACTCACAGATTCGATGAGTGTGTATGCGCTTGTTACAACATAATTATCCTAGTGATCCCTGAAAGAAAACAAAATAGACAAAATGAAAAAGTTTAAAGGAATGTGTTCAGTACGTGGTTTTACAAATTCATCATGTAACGGAAATGACAGGGGCATGTAATTGATACACAATATTATTGAATGTGTCCTAATTGTCAAAGCACGATGTCAAAGACAAGTCTATCACCTCCCCCTCATTCTCTCCTTTTCATTCCCCATCTCTCTCTCTCTCTCTCTCACCACCTTTCTCTTCCCCTCCTTCTCCCCTCTAAGCCATTCATGATCTAGTTATGTCAGTCTGTGTGTTTTTTATATTCAAGATTCAAGATTCATATGTGCTGAATGTGCCGAACATTAACCAGGTCCATGCATGTGTTGAGCTGTATATATAGATCAAATGAAACATGCATGTGTTGTCTAAAAGAGGACGATGCACAGTTATCTTTGTAACGAAAGGCACGACAATAAGAAAAGAAATGTGTCTGCACATGCCAAGACTGCTTATGTCAGGACTAAACAAACCAAACAGACGTGGAAGTGGAAAATAACGGGAAAATTTTTATAAAAGCAAAGAAACGGAGAATGAAAACAAATGCACTTCGCGAATGATTATTTCAGCGGAAACGATAATCTTGCCATGCTTGCAGTACTGTCAAACCTTTAGGGAATGTCTTTATCTAAGGTAGATGTTAAAGTGGTACTTTCGTACTTTCACTTGATTACATAGAATGACACTAATTGGCACTATACAAGGTGTTCAAACAAAAGTATGTTTAGTGCCTGTCAAAGAACTGATATGCATTGTGATAATGGGGGAAATAGATGATAAAGTCGAATCCAAAGTCAACACTATCTTCTGAAAGATAAGAGACACTGACACAAGTTAGTGGATTGACGGTATCGTTATCATTGTGCTGCATTCGCAAACTCCCGTATTTTGCATCAACAGTAAAAATGTAGGGGGAAAAAAAGGAGTTTTATGTCTTTGACTTGTTTTCTCAAAGCTATATGCAATCAAAACAGGAAATGTTTGTCAATAAAGCCTATTTAACATCTGGCGTTGTAAGCCGGCTCATAAACCGACGCGGCAAAATAAAATGACAAAAGCGTATACGCACAAATTAGTTAGTACGGAACGCTCAAGGACATTTGTTGCGTTAGGCTACTGTTTTCACCCTATCTGCCATTTGTTTACACCTGAAGTAGTTTCTTCTTTCGGTGAGGAGTTTTCTTTTTTTTTCTGTTACAAACATTTTTTTAAGCGGTTTACGGCGTCATGAGGGGACGAGGCTTGAGGGTACGGGTTTACCCAAGAAATACGAGAGGGGATGGGGGTGTGTGAACACGGCGTGAAAATCACCGATGATCACAGTAGTCTGAACACTCTCGAGGAGCTTTGCTTTAAGCGAATCAATACAAGGAGTGGACATGAATGAATGAATGAATGGGGCGAAGTATAGAGATGGGGCTTCCCAGCTGGACAAACAATTTGACAGTGCTTTCTCCTTCCTCGGTGGATTGACTTTATGCAGAACCGATGGCGTGATAGGGCTACCGAGAAAGAAAGCTATTGAGTGGATAGGAGCCTGAGCGGGGGGGGGGGGGTGATTCAGAGGGGGCCGTTGCCCCAATCATTCAAAATCGATCCCCCCCCCCGGCCTCCCTCGCAAGAAAAAAAAGAGGAAATTACTTGTAATAATTTCCTATTACAACGATGTATAATAAACTTCAGTGGGGCCCCCTCGCAAGATAAGAAATATCATTTTTATGTGAAACGATGTATAAGAGGCTTTCTTTTGATCTAAAATACAAAACCTCAACATTACTACCCTCCCTCGCATTTCAATAAATGCAGTGTTTATTAATTGTACTGTGAGAAACCGGTCTACAAGTATACCCCTTTCAACAAATCGCTGGTCCGAACCAGGTCCGCTCTATTTTAGAGCTACTTCTAGGAGCACCAGGAGCGCACCAGGTACGGGCAGCAATGGCCCGAATATCCTCATATTTGAGTCTCAAGGTGCCCGAACATTCTTATATTTAGGTAGATTCTCATATCTAGGCAGTGAGGTGCCCAAATATACCAATACAAAAAGTGTTTTAAAAAATTGGGCTCTCGCTTAGCTCGCGATTTAGAAACAAAATAAACCTATTTCAGGTCTAATGAGGGGTGATGCAAAACAATGGATGATAACAGTGCTTCAAATATTGATATTTTAATGAAAACTTCTAAACCTCGCACTTTAGAATAATCAAGAAATATGTAAGAAAAAATGGGATGTGCTTTTTGTGAGGGGGGATGCCGTCAGAATTTGAGGTGGACCCCTCAGACATGTCAGAGTGTTACCCCCCCCCCCCCCCCCCCAAAAAAAAAATAAATAAATAAATAAAAAATAAAAATAAAAATAAAAAATAAATAAAAAATAAAAAATAAAAATAAAAAGTGATAAGCGAAAAAGAAGTAAAAAAGGAAAAAAAAAGAAAAAAAAGAGACGAAAAGCAACCCTTCCCCTCCCCTGACTGGACCCACTCTACGCCAATGATAGTGGATACGCAGCCAACTTCACCAATGAGGAGCGCCATACGTGTCACAAGAGGACTTGTGAACACCTTTCCCTGCCAACCTACGCGTTTTCTCTTCGACATCAGAAGACAAAAAAGTTAAATACATTGGCGTGTTTGCCTCTTTCAAGGTCGGACCGCTATACGAGGGGCTAATTCCATTCAGTCTTTTTTTTCTCTTTCAACATGTGTAATCATACTGTATGTGAAAATAATAAACTGTCGACGCCTGATATCTGCAAAAATGGTTTTCTCTTCAGCATCCGTTGAAAAAATGATGTAATTCACTGCCGTGTTTGCCTCTCTCAAAGTTCAACCTCTATACGAGGGGCTATTCCCATACAGTTTTTTTTCCTAAAACACGTAAAGTCACGTATTCATGATTTAGACCATGCATTATGTAAAAATAAGTCCATGCTGTAAGCTTCCGCTTTTTTGTTTGTAATAAACAGTTAGAGAATGGTGTCATTTTTTTTATATCCAAGAGTTTAAAAGTGGGTGGGCGAGAGAGAGAAAGAGAGAGAGAGAGCAGATATGATGCTTTCGTATGGACAAATACAGAAGGTCCTTCTGAGATCGTCCTTTCCTCGCTGTTCGTCATCAAGGGATATTGACTTACATTTAGCTGTCAAAAATGCTTCTAACGTCTCCTACTTTCTCTATCGATTCCATCCTTGTTTTGCGAGCAATATCGAATTTTAATAATAAGCAGCAGCGATGTCAACAGTGAAGATAGTGTTAGTCAGGAACTAATTAATCATTTCGCTGGTCTGCATGGACGTCCATAATAATATTATAGAATAGGGCAATGTCCGGGGATGGTCGAAAGTAGCTTTAACTCTTTATGACTTTGATTAATGACGATGAAACGTATTAGCAACCACTCCTGACATTTATCTTTTTTAAAGGATTAAACACCATTGGGTTCCAGAGGCATGGGATAATAATTTTTGTTTTTGTATGTAAATAAATCGAAAATGGCATCGTAAAACCACTTCACAATCACTGAAAATATATTTTTATAGGAGTTTGGCGATAAAAGGTATAGTTTGATATGGATATATTCTATAGCCTACAATAATCTTCAGTTAAAGTGAAGGACGTTGGCTCACCATCTAGAAGAATAAGAAGAAGTATTCGTCCTTTGATTCCCCTTAGTGCATTTTAGACAACATGCGGCATTTGAGGCACTTCTCACTCACACTATCAATGCTACCTAATGGATTCTAGATTTATTATTTAAAAAGAAACATGGTACAAAAGAAATCTACCCTTCTCGCAGAATGTAACTTTCATGTTCCGGAAAAAACATCTGAGAATGTCAATGAAAAAAAAACCCCGCATCCCCTCACCTTTTCGAAAAACGTGGTTCAACCCCTGCTTACACACTATCTTACCTTCTGCTGAATTCTCTGCCCGTAACTCCTGGAACATACTCATGGGAAAGTTCACCTCGAACTCTTCCAACTATCCTGCAGCAATAATCCTTAAGTGTTTCATGAAAGACTTTCGTATCCAAACCCTTACGCCCTACCCATTTATACCCTTCCCACAAATCAAACCATCTGCTTCTCCTGCTCCTAGACAAATCCTTACGAACCATCATACTACCAACCCTTACATTCCTTACCCTTCAAACATCTGAACATACCATTTTCCTATCCCGACCGGACACTGTATCCCCACACCTCACCCCCACCCCCTCATCGAGTCCAAGGCATACAATGTGAATTGAACAAACATCTTTACTCCAAACCCTTACCCTACTCACTTACCATGCCCACCTGTCATTACTCCTCCACCACTCCCAACCCCTTCACAAATCTATACTAACATGACTAACTTCCTTACTCCCAACTGTCCCTCAAATATCCTCAAGCAGTGTCTCTTCGAAGGACACTTCGCACCCAACTATCGATTCGAGTTAGCCATGTCATTTGATACGGTATGACGATGGATGTCTGCAAGGATGGTACTGTTTATTCAGGTTGACTCCTCCGACACAACGAACACTCTACGGCTCTCTCTATTCCTCTATCACTATGCCCCTAGAGTGTGTCTAAACGAGATTTTACTTAATTTATATTTTGGCCAGATCTGAAATAGCCCTGCTGTAACAAGATGATATAGTTTTCTCGAGAATCCGGAGAAAGGAAAAAAAATGTTCGGGTATTACCGTCACCTCATATTTCCGGCAGCGTCCTTATATTCGGGCAACACGATGCAAGACTATATAACTTTTATTTCGTATCTCATGTACTTAATAGAATAATGCGTATTTTTGCTTGCTTGCTTGCTTCGCTCGCTCGCAAAATTTTGAATCAAGAAATTGATACTCGGGCAAATGGCTTAGCCCCTTAACCCCTTTTCGTATGCCTAAATATGATTTTTTTTAATGACTGCATCTATTAATGGCCTGCTAAGAATTAATCTGTGTGAGAGGAAAAATAAACAATTAACATAAGCGATAAGCATCAGGAAGTATGTGCTCATTATACGGACATGGTGTCAGTGGTGGGGGTGTTAGAGTAACAGATATCACAGATAACTCCTTGGTTAGGGTGTGCAGGCATACAGTAACTTTTTTGCAGATGTGGTGTGATACCTTAACCCAATAAAAAAAAGTAAGGACCCTTTTCTTTGGGGGATTTTATTTCCATTATTGTAAAATATGTCGGATAGCCTGGTCGACTAATTCTTCGACACCCTCTCATAAATGATGGTCTAGCGGCGTCACTGACTGTAATGACAATTAATAAAATTCAAAATATGAGAGAAATTAATAGGAGATCGTGTTCTGCTATTGGAATAATGTAAATTTTAATATTATTGCTGGTTACTTGTTATTTGACACCCATGCACTGCGGCAGCTTAAAACTTACCGAGAAGCCCTCATAGCAAATAAATACAAAAGTAATTCAGACTACAAACATGGTTTATATTATATTTCCCTTTGCTTTGCTTATTTCTCAACTTTAGAAGTAGAAAATTGCGGCAATCGAAAACGTGGTTTTCTTGCAATTTATCAGCAAACATCAAATAAATCTCAACTGTTTGAGGGGCTTATAGGCTGTAGAAAGCTATTTTGGTCCCTCACTGTTTTCATAATCAATTTTACATCGACTTGAGATTTTCAAAATCAAATTGTTTAAGAAAACTGTACGAAGAGGCCCGGCAGAAATCATCGACTTGCAGTGGCTCCCGTTCACAGGCGAAAGTTTTATTGAGCCGTTATAAATCAGCTTTCGAGAATATGTTAACCCGTTGACTACTGAATCCTCTGCACCCCATAGGCTTAATAGAGGGACTACCCGGTCCCCGCGCGGCAATGGATTAAAATTATATCCCACGCCAAGTCCTCGAATGTTCCTCAAGAGCCAAGTGCTATAGGTCCGTGAACGTTCGAAGAGTACTTGAATGAGCAATGAGGTTTGTATGACGATAGCTTGGTGATTGATCCGGAAAAGTTCAACGGTTGCAAGCATTTGTGCAATACCCAAAATAGATAAACGTGATATGTCAACATTTTTTTTCAACAGGCCAACAACTTCTGATATCTCAAACAGCCTTTGTAACTTGAATAACTTAGCTCACTATTATGGCATGTTACCCATCTAAGAAAAACAGCAAATTGTCTATATAAATAACTTGATTTTTATGTCAACATTATTTTTTTTCCTTTTTCGCCAACAACAGCTGATATCTTAAGCACTTTTCGTAGCTTTTCGATCATGATCATGGTATGTTAGATATCCAAGGATAGAAAATAGTCTTCAAAAACAAAGTGAACTGTCAAAGTTAACCCATTTCCTACGGGAACCGGGGGTTCCTGTTTTTTAAATAAGAAATTCTGTAATTACATTTTACAAAGTCTGTGTGATAAAAAGAACTTTAAACTATTTTCCTTTAAGGTAACTTGTGCAAGAATAACGTGTATGCGTTTTAAATCACCATTTGCAATTTACAATTTAATGGTAGATTTCTATATAATATCCCTTGTGGGGTGTTGCAAGAAAGTTGCGATTGATTGCAAGTTGCAACTGATCGGTACTGACCAATCAAAATCATTGTTGCAAGCGCATCTTCTTGAATGGGCAGACCCTGAACCATTCAGAATGGTTGTTCTAATTTGCTTTACAATTTGCAATTGTCTCCAATCTAGCCTTATCTGGAATCTTTGATATGCAAACTGATCGTAAATTGTAAGACACGTTATTCTGTAAAATGCCCCCTCCAACTACCCCGCCCAAGGACAGAATACAAAAGAAATTCTTTTGCATATTGTTGGAGCCATTTCGCTCAATGCACTCCCTAGTAATGCTTAGACGTGTACATCCCTTCATAACTAAAAAAAAATAATATTCAAAGCTTTAAATCTTGACTCAATTGAATTATAACATTGTTATTCAAATATGTACATTTTATAACACCATCAATTCTCTCTCCATTTCGTAATTTACCATGTTACCTAATAGTTATGTATTTTGTATTTTCATGTATTTTCAATGATTGTTAAACTGCAGGGCGCCTTTGGAAAGCAGTTTTGTATAAACTGAACAGGCCAACCCTGCAGTATACAATAAAGAAGACAAAATAAATAATAAATATATGATAAATATTACGAAACAAATAACGTACAGCACTACATATACATATATTTCTGAAATAGAGCCTATAACTGAGCACACCATTCATAAACTGCCATGATCAGATGACAGCTTTTTGCAACTGGAGCATGGTGATATTTGTAAGTGGTACTGTCTAGACTGAGGCAACATGAGATTGTGATTAAAAGGATCCTCAGGATCGAAAGGACAGGGATGGTCCCAGGATTGCCAGAAAGTAGGACAACGCTAGAAAAACGCAACTTTTCCAGACATCATGGTTTTTGTATCGTTTTGTATCGTTTTCTAATTTTTTAAAGGGGTGCAGTCCCTCCAATAAAAAGACACACACACACAAAGAAAAACATAAAGAGTAAACATATCTTCAGCGTGACGCTTATGATAACATAATTATTACTCTTTATTCTTCAATTAATAATCAAATTCAATCTTTCTTGATCATGTTGATGGTTTAAATGAGAAGTTCTGCACAGAAGTCGTTTTAAACAGGATATAAGAGAAACAGAACGGCGGATGAGTGATATACGATAGACAGAGGGAGAGAAAGATAGAGAGAGGATAAAGAAATAAAATGGAGAAGGACAAGCGCAGCCGGGGCACAAGGGGGCCATGGCGCCCCTGTTTATCAGCTCAAAAGTAATTTATGTTTGGGTTTGTGTTTGTGTTGGGTGTGTGTGTGTGTGTGTGTGATACTATGTGGGTTTACATAGATTCATTTGTAGGGTACAGAGAACAATAGAGCACAATGATGGCCTTTATTCCGTCATGCTTGTGGGGTACAAAATACAATAGGAGAAGTGCTTGTGGGGTGCAAAATACAATAGGAGAAGTGCTTGTGGGGTACAAAATACAATAGGAGAAGTGCTTGCGGGGTACAAAATACAATAGGAGAAAACAATAAAGTTCCCCACAAATCAATGTGTGTAGAGATGTGTGACTCTGTAACTTTCTGTGTCACCCTCACCCCCCCCCCCCCCCCCCCCCCGCCTGTGCCTGCTCCTCCTGTTTAACAAGTATGGCTACGCCAGTGAAGAAAAAAACCCCCAAAACTTTAGTTTGATATTTTAAAAAAAGCAAACAAACAGACTAACAGTTCGGCTACCGCACTTACATTATTATGGCTTCAGACTCATCTATTATCTACTCATCTATTATTCTACTTTTGTCGAATCTTTGGTCCCTTGGAATGACAGTACAGAGACATGTAGTACGATCGTTATGAAAACAGTCCATTTAATAGGTTTCTTGTATTTCAGTATTCTTCTGAAATGAATGTAATAGAATGTTTTATGACGTCATCCATTAAGGGCTTCTATACTGCGACACACAACAAACAAATAGAAGAGGTACACGGTGTTCTATTGAGCGCCATATCCATGGGTGAAACATTACGAAGAAGAAAGATTTTCAAGTAAGATTTAAAGCTTTAAAATGATGAGTCGAGAGTCTTAACTCCGCCGGCAAATTGTTCCATAAAATGCAATAGCAAAGAAGATAAAAAAAATAATCTTAAAGATCATGAAATCGTGGTTTGGCTATTAGTTTTCTCAACTCCCCCTCATCTTTTTCTGTAGCAGCATAAAATCAATTTAAGCTTTGTTGTCGCGTACATTGAAGCAAAAACAGCCATAAATCTAGTTTTATTAATTTGTTTAACGACCAAGCAGCTTGGGGTATATCGACTTTCTTCATCCGTTGATTACATTCTGTACTGCTGCAGATTAAATATAGTCTCTATGGTAAGCTCATTGAGTCAAGTTTAGCCGAAAAGCGAAACACTACGAGCTATTTTTAAGGGTCATTAGTCAAACGGATCGATTGCCTCTGAGCGTATGAGCGACACTTGTTTGGAAATGCAGGCGGCCTCTTAATTGCTATCGGCAAATGTATCGGATTAAAATACCTGGATTGCAGAATCCTTTCTATTTTTCCCGCCCACTATGCGATAGCATCTGATTGCTATCGATTAATGATATCGTCAGCCTTATGCCAAAAGGGCCTTAAGGCCATAGACTTTATACAGTGATAAGGCCGACGATATAATGCTGCTATTCGCAGAGATTAAATCACAGTTCTGTCTGACCTGGAAAATCGTTCTTTTTTGTTATTTTTTTTTAAGTTAACGAGATCGAATCAGCGGCTTTACCTCGTTCTAAATTAGGACACCTAGGTAAGGTCATTAGTTAACGATGAATTTGCATTTGTTTCAAAATCGCAACTGATACGACTTTGTTGATTCTTAATTTTTCATATTCAGTAACATCGTGTATAGGAGCGAGATAGGGTGTCATTTTTAGTTGACCTGTGTGCTAAAATTGAAAGTAGAATTTTATTATTGAGTAAATAAAATCCGTAAGTGCTATCAAATAATCTGTCTCTGTGTTAAGAAAGACGTAATTTATGTATTTTCTCATGCTAATAATCATGATGAACATGATGAAAATATACTTTAATAATATACTTTAATGTCAGTCAGTTGACTTTACTTAGTTCACCAGACCGAATCCAGTATAGAAGAGGAATCATTTTATGCAACTTTTTTGGCTTATTTTCGTTAATTTATTATATATATAATAATAATAATAATGATAATAATAATATGTCTTGTTTAACCATGCAGGGTAGCCTCATGATTACTAAATACTGTTCTCCCTGGGGACCCTGCATATTCACATTGGGTTTTACTAATTGTTACTTTCTTAATGTAAGTTAGTGCAAAAACACTCAAAAAGAGTGAAATTCCACTTTTACAAGGAGTTAAATCCTTTTTTCGATTGAAAAAAGTGATCACTATTTCACTCAGGAAAGAGTGAAACACTAATCCTTTTAAAGAGTGAAAATTGTTCACTCATTTGGACATAGTGGAGATAATTCACTCCTTTCTGAGTGAAATCATCAACTCTGTCTCAAAAGTATTAAAGGCCAAGTCCACCCTAACAAAAAGTTGATTTGAATAAATAGAGAAAAATCCAACAAGCATAACACTGAAAAGTTCATCAAAATAGGATGTAAAATAAGAAAATATTTAAATTTTTCCTTGTTATAATGTGAAACAAGGTTTGATTCCTCGCTGAACATGTGTAATTGCCATTGTTGCAACCTATAAACAATTCAATGAAAGCTTCCTAATTGTGAAATCTGCAGAAATTAAAATATTCTATATTTCACATAATAAAATACAAAAGAAATAATGAGTGGGTGACGTCACTGGTTCCCTCATTTGCATACTGAGCAGGATGTGCATAATTATAACTGTTTTGCGAAATTAAGCGAAACTTTAAAATACCATAACTTTCTTATTTTACATCCTATTTTGATGAAATTTTCAGAGTTATGCTTGTTGGATTTTTCTCTATTTATTCAAATCAACTTTTTGTTAGGGTGGACTTGGCCTTTAACCACTCTTTTTCAAAAGTGGTGCCCGTAGTTACGTTCAAAAAAAAGAAATGACACTGACAATGAATTTCAAGGGCAGTCAGTTTGTATTTTCAAAACTGTTTACAGCATTAACATGTTTGATATATCAAAATTTTCGATAAAAAACGCATGCGGCTCACTCAGCAATATGCTGGTCTCTAAACACTGGACCCTGCAGTGCATGTATAACCTTCATGATAATTTCGTCACCAAATCCATGGTCACGCAGAAAGGCAGAAACCGCAACATTCGCCATGTTGAGAAATGATTATGCAACAATATGGTGTACGTACGTGCCTGATTCTCTTTGGTGAGGTAGAGATCGATGGTGGAATTCGATTTCGCGCCTCGATAAGCGATCGGCTTCTTCAGTTTTTTGCGGGACGTGTCGGCTTGTCATTGGTTGCCTTGCGTCACTCGTTGCTCACGAGTAAAAATAAGTCAGTCTGCATATGATATTGAGCGGAACACGGGCTCAATCGTTAGTGAGTGAGACGGCTGATGAAGGAATATCGGCATGCTCACTCAAACGGGGGTGCTTTACCACTCGATTAGGAGTGAAAGTTCCCTCACTCTTAATATAGAGTGACAAATTCACTCCTTTACAGTTGGTATCTGAAACTGATTTTCAGGGAAACTTTGCCAAATTAGTAATACAAACAAATTAAACGCCCTTCTTTACAACTGCACACAAGTAAGCCAATCATTATAGACAAAGTATACCTCGCTATAATTTCATCCCGACGTAATCTGTTTTCATGATCGAACTACATGTATATGCAGACGTTAAGTTCAAAAGTTGTGAATATCAACGAGACGATAATCGGGCAAAACATATAGGCTTAAGTCACCTCACTGTGCCCTACTTGCAGATACCAATAGCAACAATGTGATTTGTCACTTCACAATGCTGCCGCTATATCTATATTTTTTTCAGCAGTTATTTGTTTCAGAGAGATCATATTTATATTGGTCTCTAGCATTTCACTTGAAACGCGCCTATGGGCCATACACTTATTGAAATTAGGATCGATCTATTTTGTTTCACTCGAACACGTACACCCTAGAGGTCTTCAAATTAAAAAAGATACATTATACATCTCGGCAGGAAAAGGGACATTCATATTTTAGGCGGTCACGAGAATGTTCAGTTTATATTCCGCTTGAGGGAAACACGGACATCGGCTAAAGGGCAATGACAAAATCTCAAAAACATTGAATTTGAAAATTTTCGGAGAAGTTCAGGTGTGATGATACTAAAAAAAACATACTCGGATGTTCTTATTTACTGTATACATAACCATTATTTCAAGCTATTATTCTACCACCTTCAATGAACATAACCTATAGGCCTTAAAAATTAAACTTCTACATTCTCCAATTACTGCTAGAACAACACCATTTGACCTACTGTTGGCAGTGAAACACTCCATCAATCATTTTCTTGACAGTGCTTAAAATCACATTTGTGGTGGGTTGAACTCTTTTCATTTACATTGAGCAATTTTATTTCCCTCTCTTATCAAAATATTTCCTTTTATTTTTCAGCTCCGATAAAAGCCAGCGGCCCCTGTCGTGCATTTTCACTTCTGTGCATCGATTGATCGCATGACATTTTAGTAAAGGAAAGAAAAGTCAATTCTCTCAACCAATTTATTATACCAATGCTACTCCTGATTCGGAAAACATGTTAAATGAAATTGTATTGATTTTTCATGTTCTACGGTTGAAGAGGCATCATCGAAATATACTGCGTATGAACATAACATAAAATATGTGTGGCACTTTCTCTTGAATACACAAATATTTGATGGTATTTTGAATTTTTTGATATACCATCATCTCTCTTTCTCTTTATATGTTATATTTATGCAACGTATTTTATACGAAATAAAATGAAATTCAAATTCAAAAGTCGTGGCATCCTTTGCCTTTCGATGACTTGTGAATTGAAGATAATTTGTAAATTATGATCATGGAATGTGACTAATTATAGATGATGCAAGCATTAAAGCTATGATGATGATGCAAACATTAAACTAAGCTATAATCATGATAATGTTGTCATTTTGTCTACAACAGTAATGATTTCGAATTGTATGTAACTTACTTTTGCAGGGTTATACCATGTTATGGTTTCATCATACAAACTAAAGGTAAGGATTGTTATGAAGCTGAAAATTAATGAACAATATTGGGAGAAAAACAAACACTAAATTTCACTTTAACAAATCAATTGTTTATTTCCCCAAAGCGGACCTGCCAAGTTTTCGGTTAGTGAATAATTGCATTTTTCCCCTAAACAGACGAAGCTAAACGCCTGCTATTAAATTTGGAATTCTAAAGAAATAATGGTAACTACGATCACCCACTGAGTTTGATTATTAGGGAGTTTTCGAATGTGTCAACGTGAACGCCGTCCTAGATCCTCCCAGCGACAATGGACTGCTTTGTGTTAACTGCATACAAAGTAGGTGAAGCATGAAGCTACAGGGGTGAAGCGAGGTTCAAGTTTTAGAGAAGACGGCAATACCATGTTTGACGCGTTCTCGATCTAACTAGTGGACGAGGGAGAGGCCAGTGGACGGGTGAGCCGTTCTTGCAGAAAGCGGGGTATGCAATCCATTGTAGCTGGGAGGATCTAGGACGGCGTTCACGTTGACACAATCGAAAACTCCCTATGATGTAAAGAGAACGAGATCAACACAAATAAGGACGGGATAAGGAGCAGAAATAGATCTGCCATAACATCAAGAACACGCGCCGCTTAAGCTCAACTGATATAATACCGACGGTTCAATCTGATAAAAATATCTTCGGATAATTAGAATTGCTTAACAATCTGAGAAACTACAAAACAAGTTTACAAGAGATCAACAAAATGAGACTGATTTGTAAAGACGACCGCCAGACTGTCTGCTTTTATAATCATCTTTATCTTCACTGATTATGAATTATTCAGAAAGGAGAAATTGAACTTTTCATTTGTGATATCTTGACGCCCATTCCCTCTAATTCATGGTATGGCTGTATTCGATTTGGGGGCTTTATTCTGTATGTATTCTTTTTCGTTGAATTTGTTGTCATTTTTTTATTTTCGTGGGCATTTATTATATAGGTATGTATTTGGGGGGCATTCGTGTTGTCATTTTTTAAAGAAAAACTTCTTATAATTTCTAAAATGAAGTCATAAAGCTACAAACCACTACTAATTCAAACCGAAAAGTTATTTTGATATGTTTTTCAAGTATTTAAATTCTGCCAATATTTTACATAAATTTGTCAAATAATGGTGATAATGATAAGTACAATGATGCCCATAGTAACAGTGAAAAATTGATAATAATAATACGATTGGTTAATAATACTAATACAACAACTACTACTACTACTACTACTACTACCAATAATAATAATAATCATAATAATAATAATAATAAATAATAATAATAATCATCATCATAATAATAATAACTACTACTACCATTACAACTATATATACCTACTACTGATATGTACAACCAATGGTCATTATAATGACAATGATAATAAATCGACAGAAATAATAACAGTAATGACAATGTTAAAGCTTTAAACATCTTGCAAATTTAAATTGAATAATTTATACTTTTCTCTATCCAATTTAGAAGAAAATAATATGTGAAGAGCGACTAGTGTTGAAATCAGCTAACTGCAAGTTTCTATATCGAAGGACGTATATTATTTTCATGAATGAAGCGATAATCAATCATTCAGTTAGAACTGCGGAACTGGCAAGACTTTAACGACGTACTGAATTATACAGTTGCCATGGCAACCGGGAAATTTTGTGCTCGCTATCCAAACGCCATTGTGAACTATAATACGAGCAAAATGCGGATTTTGCTTATACGGTATCTACTGCGGTATAGAGAAAATTACTGCTCATTACTTAAGAAGAATTTATAAAACATAATTGGTGTAGCCATTTTTTTGTATCAAGGGAGGAAGGAAGAAGCCGAAAAAAATGTATCAACAAGTTGTTCGAAAAGCTTTTACGTTTGATCCCGGTATACATTGAATACGTTAATGAATTATGGCACGATATTAAATTTGACTAAAAACAAAAACAAAAACAACATAAGCAGATCTCAGGAAGACATGACGTAAATGTGCTCTCGTTTGACATGAAATGACTTACATGTATATACAGTTACATTGTTGCCCAGACGCTCCTTATTCTTTTTTGTCGAAAAACCAAGAAGGTCACCTGTTCGTGTGTGTGTCTTCATTACTGACGGACAAAAATGAACAGTTGACTAGGATTTATCCGGAGCAGCACAGGGGGATTGTGCGGCACATATTCGATCAATTTCTTGCGCTGACCGAATTCCTAACCCTGGACCTAATATAACGGGGTGTATGACATTTGCTCCTGCTACAATTGCTCCTGCTACAATTGCTCCTGCTACAATTGCTCCTGCTAACTTTGCCATGTAAATCCTAAACATAATCCTAACCCTAACCCTAACCTTAATCCTAATCTTCACATTGTCCTGAACAAAAAACAAATCATGACCTTAACCTTAACCTTTGACCTTTCGAGTTATGGACTGTGGAGTAAATGTCGCAGGAGCAAATGTCGGCGGCCCAATATAACACTAACCCTTGCCCTAAACCTCACTTTAAACAGTTAAAATAAAATAGATTCCCAAGCTCTATCACTATAATTATGACAAAATAAAGTCGGGAACTTATATCAAGGAGTTATATTACCATTGCGGGACATTATACCGGAACAATGACCTGATGACAGGGTAACTTCTAGGAACCAAGTCTTTAACTGATCTGGGGGGTTTTTTGGCACTGCTTTGGGAGGATGAATTTCGTCCCGCATATCCCAGCCTGTCCTCCGATGCCTCTTCTATGGAAGGGATGTGTATCCTTCTCACCAGGACATCTCCCAGAACTAGAGGTATTCCACTATTAACTCGCTAAGGGTGCAGCTGTCAAGGGTTTTTTTTTTAGATAATCGTTTTACATGGTAATTAATCTCCCGGGTAATCCAAACAGGTTCTTCACTGAGCACCCGGAAAAGGGGTGGAGCTAGAAAGTTTCTTTCGAAAAGCGATTTACAAAATATTCAACCATCCGGACCCGGGTAATCTCCTCTGGTTTTCCACTAAACACCTTGAGAAGGGGTGCAGCTGGAAAGGGGCTGTAGAAAAAAATTGCTATAAAGTTATTAAATCATCCGGGTAACCTCCCGGGTAAAAGGGTTCTTCCAGGTTATCCGGGAGACGGGTATAGAGTCAAAAAGGAAGTCCAGACTTTCGTCGGAGAAGGCAACCTGAGTATCTCTTCTCTTGGAATTGCAGCTGTTCACCTCCTGTAATAATACACCTTGTTGATGTACTATGAGGTCGATTTCTATGGTAACGCAATCACAGTCATCGGGTAAGGAAACAAAAGTAAAATCGAAATATCGATGGCGGCCCATTTCCCCCGTATGATTTTTCTTCTCTCTATCATACAAACCTCAAAGGAATATTCAAGTGGCGGATGACCAACAAGGGAGATTATTTTCGTTACCATCTGTTTATGCATTAGATGCATGATATGGGTAGCCTACATTTCAGTTTCACCCATTTTTTAAAAATTTCTTTATCACTCTAGAAAAAAGTATGTTGGATGTAGATCACCTTTAAGACAAAGAAATGGAAAGAGAAACAAAGTGAATGAGATAAAAGAGTGACAAAGGGGGTATAGTGAGAGGGGAGAGAAAGAGAGAGAGGAAGAGAAATTATGAGCAGTTGTTGTTTTAAAGGAAGAAGAGAGAATTGAAGAGAGGCAGGTGAGAGAAAGAGAGACAGGGCCTCAAGGGATAAATAAAGGGCGGATGGAGAGAGAAAGGGAGAATATCGAATAGGTATTAGTGCATATATTATTTCGAATCCACTAGTTGTGAAAGTCAAGAACGTCAGCAAATTACAGTCGCTTATAGCTGCCCAACTGTTTGATTACAATATGCAGACTCATTAAAGCTATAGGCTGACTTTATTTTTTTTTTTAAAGTGAAATCTTAAATAAAAAACAAAACGTATGAAACCGAATTTCAAATCTTTGCCTCTACTTTTTAACATGCTTAAAGGCTTTAATGAATATACATTGTATATTAAATGAAAATTTGTTCTCTTCTCGATTTCTACAACGACTTCTACAACGACTTAGGGATTATAAAATTCCGCATTCAATTTTCCTGCTTTTATGGTTCCTCTTCACTTCCAAAGAAGATCGGACATTATACATTACCTTCAACTGCCTACTAATGGAAAAATTAAATGCGGATCTTCCACCTACTATAGAACTTTCATGTTGTCCAGGGACACTCACTTTGATCCCTCACGGCCCTGGGTCCTGTTTCATAAAACTTGTTATCAATAAAAACTGTCCCATTCATATGACAAATTCGCTCTCAGCCAATCAGATTCAAGGATTTCAGTAGCTTATAACATTTATTGTAACTTTTAGTAAGTCTTTATGAAACGGGCATATTGTATTAAATAGGTACCTGGCAATGCTGGGGTAATACTGACTGCACGGTGTTCAGGCAGAGTTGTGTTGATACTGATTTGGATACCCACGGTATAAACAACACCAAATTATACTTTATTATTATTATCATCATTCCAAATGGAAATAATTATGATTATATTGAAGAAAAAAGAATGTATGATCCAGATGAGATATGAATGTATCTATGTTTATAAGAGATAGCCCTTAAAATGCAAATTTCCATCCACCCCCCTCCTCCCCGTCCCCTTCGCCACGTTTCCGCTTGTGTCTTCCATTATTTTCTTCTCTTTCCGTGCATTTTATAATTCCCCTCACCCCCCCCCCCCCTCTCTCTCTCTACACAAGTAATTATCCGTAATTTCTCTTCTTCCTTGTCTCCAATCTTTTCTTCCTCTCTGGTGAGCCGTTCGTAACCGATCGTCATCCATCTTGCCATCTTATAAATTCTTGATTCGAGTCATCTAAATATCTCCCTAGCTTACACTTATCATAACTCAAATGAATCCTTTGCCAGCAATTAAAAAGAATTAAAGCTATACAAAGACGCAATTTTATGGTCCCCCGATTCATTTTTTATTCGAAAGCGCGCTTGCCGTTGTTAATGATCATGACACTTGATATCTTAAGAACGTCCAAACATTCTGATTACGATGGCACAATCTTATCATAGTATTATCATAGATTATATTCATGCTTTAAATAAGACATTAATGAGTGCAAATTGATAAAAGTCTTATTCTAAGAGACGAACGTTTTGTAATAATTATCACCTTTTCTATTAATGTTATTTTGGGAAAAAGGTATAATTTTCTACTCAGAATTCCACGTGCAAAGTTGAATTATAATTTATAATCAGTTCTTCATTTTTGCTTCAAGCTTCCGGGTGTACATGTCGTTTATTATAAGTATATTTAAAGAGATACTCAACCGCAGATTGTGGACGTTTTCATACCGCGAGAGGGGACCGTGATCGTTACCTGATTATGCCGTTGCCTCGCGGGGCGCAAACTTCGGACAGACTGGTCGCCGCGCAACATGCACGCTCCGCCTGAGCTCGAGCTCTCGTGCGAGATTCGGTCGGCTTCGTGCAGTCCGAAAAGTAATCGCGGTAATCCAACGGACGCGTTAGACGCACAAACTTTGTGTACGAGTGAATGAGGCTGACGCAATCCTGACTTTTCCCACGGCCGTCTGGTGGCGTATCCCTTTAAGAAAGACGGGATGAGAGAATGGGATACAGAGAACGAAAATGTATGTAACACGATATCGATTGTCAAACAAATGCTAATTTGGAAACCATCCTTCCCGCAGTTTTCTTTTCGATTCTTCCATGATGTTTATTCAAAAAGGTTCCGCAAATACCTAATGTATATATTGAGAAGAGCCGAATGAGAATATTTGAGAGATTCAGATCTCTTTCATGACACGCCGGGTTTGAGGTATGTCAACTAATTATAGTAATTGAGCAACGACGAAAAAAAATATTCACGCTAAATGTCCGTTGTAATTATGCACTAGAAATCTAATCATTTTCGCGAAACCATTCTATCTTGTAGGTTTGTCAAAGGATGTGGAAGGCACAGAGAGAGAGAGAGAGAGAGAGAGGAGGGGGAGGGAGAGAAA
This sequence comes from Heliocidaris erythrogramma, assembly GCA_025617745.1. Classification (NCBI taxonomy): domain Eukaryota; kingdom Metazoa; phylum Echinodermata; class Echinoidea; order Camarodonta; family Echinometridae; genus Heliocidaris; species Heliocidaris erythrogramma. The sequence goes on from CM046858.1 coordinate 14,558,098, forward strand.
TATTTTGTCCCCAAATTAATAAGCATTTCCTCGAATTCAACCATTTTCATCTTCAATTAAACGCACTACAAGCACTGAAAATGTCACTTTGGGTGAATGCAATCAAATTTGCATAATATGGTGAATAACTTAGGCCTATAGGGTTATCAGCCAGGAAATTGATAGCGTGCTAACATTGCTTGCGTAAAAGATTCCCATGACTTGAATATAAACAAATTGAGCTCTTTACCAACACATCCAATTTTCAAGACTTATCCAGTCCAAATTGTATCTTTTCAGAGTGCATTTTAATACGGTCAACAGTTGCTTGGAAATTGCCTTAATCCAAACGATGCTTAGGATGCTTATTTGCTTTAATTCGTCATAATTATAGGGTTATAAATTTGCGATTGAGGATATGTTGGGTTTAGGAGTAGGGTTGCTTTAGTCTTAGGTACAAGGGTTTAAAGTGTAAGGGATTCGAATTGAGTGCGAATAGACCGGCTAGCAATGGCCATGCATGTGTTACACAACCTAAATATTTCATTATTACTGTGATAACGGCTCACGCAAGTCATGGTGGTTTTTTTAAAGAGGGATTTAAAAAGGTGCTTTTTTACAAAAATATGGGAAGGTGGTGAGAAAGCGAGAGGTCAATTAGTCCATTAGCCATCCACAAGGGAGAGACATATAGATAACCGGCAAGGATGCTGAGAGAATAACAAGGGATCATGCACTAGAAAGCGTACAGCTAATGATGGGAAGTCATTGCTTATTGTCTGACTACTCATTCTCGAATTACCATGGTAACCGAGGCGTAATGCAAACGAGCTGTCTCGGAAACTCGGACAGACGTTTAAAATGGAAGTGTCATTGGCGTTTTTTTAAAATATTATTTTCGAAGAGCATTAGAACAAGAAGGTTGTATGGATGTTGCCACCCCCCCCCCCCCCCCCCCCCACTATCTCCATTTTCCACATTAGCATCGAATAATGGTTTCCAAGAAAGATGCCTTCTCAGTTAGCAAGAGACCGTGCGTATTGGAGAGGTTTGGGGCACCTACACATACTCTTGTGCCGTCAACTTTATACACGATTGACCCCGAGCACAATCTAGCTTTAGCTATCGCATGTATTTTCATTCCTGAACTTCCTTATACAGGGTGGTCCAGAAAGAATGCAACACCTGGGATCTGCAAATTTCTACGATAGCATTGACATAATGTCATTAATTTTTGTTTTATTGAGTAGATAATACTTTTCTGAGTAAAATGAGACCAAGATCATCAATTTTGGGTAAGACGTTTTGATTATAAGGCTATTTGTGTGAGGCAATGTCTTTTTCAAGACGGGGACAACTTTGCAGCTAGGCAAAAAAAAGAGGTTTTTCCATCTTTCCACTCTACGTCAAATGAAAGCAACTGACTTACATCATGTCTATAAGTATACATGTATACATGTCTATAAGTAAGTCATGTCATTTGCATTTTAACAAGAAAATGTGAAATTTACTAGCTATACCATCATCAATATTCTTGTGACAGAGAAACGTTATCTAAATTATATCAAACGTTCAGATCATTTCCACAAAAAAAAAAATATATATATATATATGTATATGTATATATAAAGTAAACACAGTGGCCCGTATTCTGAACTCCGGTTTAATTTAAACCATGGTTTAAATCTGTGGTTTAACTATGGGTAACCAAAAATGTCAAGACTTTGTTGACACTGCATGTTCCTTATGTTTACTGGATTCTGGTCTCATGCTGTAATGGTCAAGAAAACTATTGTACTTTATTATTCCCAGACACTTTTTAAAAGTTTGAGTAGCAAAAATGATGATAAATTGAATATCTAGTGTTAAGAGATTTGTCACATTTGGCTGCCCATAGTTAAACCACACATTTAGACCATGGTTTAAGTTAAACCCGAGTTCAGAATATGAGCCAGTGTCTAGCATTCTAGTATAAAAGCAAAAACATTTCAATCTGGAAAATCGTTCACGGTGTTATAAAACTTCTGTCATGTCCGTACAAAATGGATGCTTATACTATAACCTTATGAGGAATGATAAATAGGAGAAGGGTAGGTAGATGGGTTCATTGACATGATGTTCACAAAGTTCTCCGAATCATGAATACACGCATACCAAGTACATCAGCATAACATCGTAACAATAATCACTGGTCTGTTCTTCTACCTATTGCTGTCAATTTTAGTTTTCGCATTGCCGTGATTACAATAAAAATAAGAAATCTAGGAGGAAATTGGATCTGAAAACCACCGCAACAAGAAAGATTAATAATAGCCTGTTGGTTGCTGTTTCTTTCGTTTAACTTCAGCCGAGCGTTCAACTGAACATATTAATCTCGACAAGAGTTATTCATGCCGCATACAGGTTATGTTCGGATATACCGATCAATTTGTGTCGGAAATGTGGCTAAATTTGTAGCGTTCCCATTAGTTAACTTGCTTATACTGTGCGTGTACCAACATCAGAACATAAATGCAATTACTTGGAAATTGAGCACGTACGTTTTATTCCCACTCAGAGTGAGCTCGTCGTATAATTTGTTTTTCATTGAAAGAGGTTATTATATGCAGTATTATGACCCTGGGTAATGGTGGTACACAAAAACGTGAAGAAACTTCAAATTGTGTGGAAACTGGTTCAAGAATCATGAGAATATGCCACGAGGAAAAGGATATTACCACAGAGAGAAAAGGAAAGAGGGTAATGGGAGAGAGAGAAAGAGATGGGGAGAGAAAAATAGTTGAATGCACAGAGAGAGAGAGAGAGAGGGGGGGGGGGGGGGGAGAGGAAGGAGAAAAGAAGATGGGGACTAGCGAGGGGAGCAGAGGCAAAGACTGGCAAAGAGAAAACAGGAATGAGAGAAGAAAAAGAGAAAACGAGAAATAAGAGCGGTATAAAAGAAAAAAAAGAGAGGGGGATTTTGTACTTTATAAATTATATTGTTTTGTACTATGGAAATTTGGAAATGATATGAAATAAACCTTGCATCAATCAATCAAGCAGAGGTTACAGAAATAGAAGGAAACAAAATGGAGATCAATTAACAGATTATATAAGGAGATAAAATAAGGAGAGGTGTGGAATGGGAGAAGGGAGAGAGATTGAGAAAAAGAGTAAGAAAGACAAAGAGAGATATATATATTCAGAGAGTAATATATGGAATGAATGATGAATAATTATGCAAAGCGGGTTATATGAACTAAAAGTTACGAAAATACAGAATGACATTTTCACAAAATCCACCTAAGACAATACCATATATAGTATAGACCTATACATGTATTCATATCACTGGTTACTCTGCATCATGTGCATGCCCACTGCTTAATGAATCTTGCCTCCGGGGACCATAATGGACACCAATTAGTCTCTCCCTCTCTCTCTCTCTTAAAGATAAGAGGAACAGCAATAACCATGATAGAAGTCCAGATGGGTGAATTTCCTATCAAACCATCTATTAGAGGATTCTTTATAATGATGTCTCGTTCCCATAGCCACAATTCACGCTGGTCATAATAACCAGAGCTAGAAAGAATCCTAAAAAATAACGCCGTTCTGACTCTCCGAATATTGTGCGATCACTTATTTAATGCAAGCGTATCCAACGTATTGTATTAATTCATTAAACATCATTGATATAATAATAATAATAATAATCCGCTTTTATATATAGCGCCTAATAAATCGGCGAGGTCTCCAAGCGCTTTACGGATATATTATTACCCGGGGGGGGGGGGGGGGGTGTTTGATAAAGCTGTTCGTAAAGTTACGAATGACTTTACGAACGACAGGAACTTGTTATTGGGTGCTATACTAATCAGATTCTCAATCATTTAGCAAAAGAAGTGATCACCAGTCGTGCTGAAAGTCGTTCTGGGAAAGGTGAAAAATAATTTGTGAGCTTTCTCATTCCTTTTATATCAGTTTGGCAGAACATCAAAGTAGAAAGGTAGAAAAATCCCCTGAAAAGGATTTGCTCTTCAAATGCCCTCATATTCGAAATATGAATAGAAAATAGCTGAAATGTTGGGGCCGAACATTCATGCAACTTGTGTGTTTAGTCCCATACACCCATTTATGTGTGCCGTATACATGTGCTTTTCAGCGATATTTGGTCAATTTCTTATCTATTTTGATGATTAAAAAAAACACTGTATAAAACAATCTGTAGACATGCATGGTCAACCTTTCCCAATTGCATTGAGAAAGTTTCTTCACAGTATAATTGCAGGACCAGAACTCTACTTTATCTTTAAGAAGAGGTTTGCTGATTTCCCCCTAACATTAAGGTATCAATCTTGACGACCGATTGTGTATTGTAGTCATCTGTCAATCGGCTTTTACCTGATTGCTATATCCGTCAATCGATTTCCATTTTCAAAATAAGTTATGCAAGCTGGCGATAGCCTGGATAGCCTCTGGAAATACAAACAATTCTAGAAAGAATGGAAATGGACCCCCCCCCCCCCCCCTGATTCAATTACCGTGTCCTATTTCAGACATCACACCCAGTTTCATAACAATTTGTAGTCTCTTTTTTTGTACAATATTCATTTCCAATTCTTTGCGTTTGATTGTGCCAGATGCTGAAGGACGTTTGTATAGCTTTCATACCTTATGAATTATGTATGATCATTAATCATCTAATTATTCATGAGTCAACCGGATAATTTTATGAATAAATTGTAAAACTGGGTTGCAGTTCCAAACCATGCTAACTGTATACATCTTTGGAAACTATTATCGTGTAATCTATATTTTGCGCAATAATACAGTGAAACCTGTCTGTAAAGACAGCTCAATTAAGGGAGACAAGAAAAGCGGTCTTTATGTACAGGTTCCTTTAATACATTTTTCAGTGAGAAATAGTTTTCAAGGGAAACAAAAACTGTGGTCTTTATAGACAGGTGGTCTTTCTATAAAGGTGGTCACTAAAGCAGGTTTGACTGCATCTTTATGTTATACAGTCCATTAACCTTGAATCTTCTTTCTCCCTTTTTTTTCTCTCTTTGCAAAGCAACAGCTCTGTAACTGTTCCTTTCTTGCTATCTCCATCTCTCTTTCCTCTCGCTCTTATCCCATAGTCTCTGTTTTCTTTCTTCTGATATTCAATATGTGTCTCATTTTCTCCCCACACACCTTTCGTCTTTCTCTCTATCTCTCTTTCTGTCACCCATCACTTTATCTCTGTATCATTTTTTTCTCCCAAAACTCCTCTTCCTCTTTCTCTCTATCCCATTCTCTGTGTCACCCATCACTCTATCTCTGTCCTATTTTCTTCCCACAAATCACCCTCTTCCTCCGTCTCTCTCTCTCTCTCTCTCTCTCTCTCTCAATCCATTCATCTCATCAATTCGAATCACGTGCCTTACCCATTATCTCATCATATTTCTAGATGAATACACTTGCTGCATCTCAAAATAGGGTCCAAAAATCAATTCGCGCCGTCGAAAAATCGTATTAAAAGGGCCCATGTGGCTCCCCTACAAGCCAACATCATAGTGATTTTGAGCCTGCAGTATACTCAAGGGGGCAATACTTCGACTCATATTTTGATTATTGCACTTTAATTTCATACGGGGTTATCGTAATATGATTGATTTGAAATCCCCGATGCTTCTCTAAATCACCTCGTTGGCCATACAGATATACCTGGAACACGATGAATAACACTTTTGCACAGCATAGCCAGGTTATTAAATACATGGGTACATTTAAAATTGTTCTGAAGGGACTATGTAAACCATGTAACTTGGTTGTCTATTGCCATCTGCTATCTAGTTGTAAGTTGTTTATGAGTGGCAAGAGAGATGTTATCCAACAAAATTAAAACCTAGAAAATATGATAGCCTCGGTGTCCAATGTTGTCTTGATAATAATCATTAAATGAATATAGTATCCACACCATTTCATAGGTAACAAAAGGCATATGTGCCATAATGGTTACAATTGACCATGATTTCGGATAATTTCTTCGTGCAATTGTGTAAAAGCGCCCAGACCGCAGTTATCACTCATTGCTTACGCCAAAACTCACTGCCTGGCACAGTTTCATAATATAAAATGTACACATAATGCACACACCACTGTATACATACACTGCCATTATTTTAAGAGAATTCTTTCTTGTTGCCCTCTTTTTCCAAAACTTTTTATTTTCATACAAAACAAAACTCAAGAGAAATTAATATGGTCATGGCGTACAGGCACTTTTTCGCAGGGGGGGGGGGGGGGGCTTTTACCGTTTCTACATTTTGCGGGCAATAGCAGCGAGCGATCAAACATTTTTAACTCTTTCTGATATGAAAATATATATAATTTCGTTATGAAAACAAACTACACAACATATAGGATAACAAACAAACTACCTCAAAGACATACAACCCCCGCTCGCCTCCTTTAAAGCGCTGGTCACATTTGTCCGAGAAAGGTACTGATAACGAAATTTTTCATTTTTAGGTACACCCTATACTATTCAAATTCAAATTCAAATTCGTGTTTATTCATTTCCAACAGACAATAAAAGTCGTGACATGGTTTACATTCAATATTATATATAATACAAGTATATGTAAATAGAGTGAACAAAAATAGATTTTCAATAGTAATTACGAAAGGTACTCTTTAAAAAGAAAATAGTGACTGGAAACTACCTGTGGAAATAGGGGGATTCGCTAAAAAGCAAGGCTTGTATATTGCGAACCCCCCTCCCCACCCGACACCCCCCCCCCCCCCCCACGGGAAAAAAGGAAAAACTTGTAATTTGCCTACGAAGATTACAAAAGAGATAAGGAACAATAACAAGGAACAAACGCAAAAGCAAGACAGAGACAGAACAGGGACAAAAAAAACAGAACATGGACAAAAGGAGACAAAAAAGATGCTGAAAGGAAGGAACTGCCACGAAGTCAATAAAAAATATGAAAAATCGACAAAATTAGAAAACAGGACGAAACACTGCCGAAAAGAGAAGGTAACACAGATCGTAAAGCCGGTTGAGTGAGCGAGATTAGCTGTGAAGACCTCTATAATTTTTAAGTAGAAATGTTTTTAATTTTCTTTTAAAAGTATCTAAAGACGGACTATTTTTAATTTCATTGCTGAGAGAGTTCCAAAATCTAGGACCGTCATACAAAAAAGTATTCTTTGCGAAAAGTGTTCTAAAACGTGGTAAGTGGAATTCATTAGACTGTCTTGAAAAAGTAAAGGTCAACAACTTTCAACAATTTATTCTCAAAGAATAAAGGGTCTGTATGAGAACGTACAGCAAAGTTGTTAATTATACGAAGAGACTTTTTTTGTAATAACAACAATCTGTTTAAAAAGGTTTGGTGGGAGTTGCCCCAGGCAAGTATCCCATAATTCAGGTAAGGTAAAATCAAAGAGGTGTAAAGCATTATTAGAGAAGACGTCGGGAAGTGATATTTTAATTTGTTAATAATGCCAATATTTCGTGAAATGGTTTTACAAATGCTATTTATATGGTATTTCCATATATCGTGTGTTCGTGTGATTATGCGCTCATGTATGTCAATAGTAGGGAAGCTCTAGGGTGTAAATTTAATGAAGAATCTCATTATCGTCATCGTTATCGGACAAATGTGACCAGTCATTTAGCCTTTTGCTTATGGTTTGCCATATTTTATCACATCTTTATTTATTGAATATATCATAAAGAAAGTAAATGTGAGAAAAATTACAATGCCCCGACCGGGATTCGAGCCCGGGACCCTGGATTTAATACATGACCAGTGCTCTACCAACTGAGCTATCCGGGCTCCCGTCGAAGCAAAGTAACAATCTCACATATAGCCCCTCTCTTTCCATCGAGCTTAGGGGGTACATCCATACCAATTCCATGCGTACGCTATATAATGGCCTACCAATGAGACAGGTCTCCTCTAAAGTCGGGCAAATCCATGCCAGTTGGTAGAGCACTGGTCATGTAATCCAGGGACCCGGGTTCGAATCCCGGTCGGGGCATTGTAATTTTCTCACATTTACTTTCTTTATGATATATTCAATTTACTTCAATCCTATCAATTATGATATTTAATCTTTATTTATCTTAATATACTGAATTCATGAGTTTCGTTTTCTTCCTCCTGAAATCGAATGCAGGAACTTTCATCTTAACTAGCCGGTAATATATCGCCCGAAATTTAAAAAAAAATCATCCTCGAAAGAAAGTTGTTGCAAGACTGTCTTTCACGATTATCTTAAGAATACTCAGCGGCAGGATTGCCAAAAACATTAACGTTAATTTATACCAGTGATTTAGATTATGATTGTATTGTGGGAAACCGGATTTGTTTTCATCTGATTTCAGTCGCTAATTTCAATCACGTTTGTTTTTGTCGGGGGATAAAGAATCGCTAATCCTTCGCAGCGGTGTAACTGGCCATGGGAAACTTTTCATGCTATCAGCATCATTTATGAAGGGATACCGGAATCGGTAGACATGTCTTGAACATCTCGAAATAATGATGTTGAGGATGGTGACATCTACGACCGATATGATGAATCGCAGCCTCAAACTATCCATTCTTCCGTTTCTTGTTTTGAGGTGTTTAATTATTTGTGGAGTTGTCTTTTCTAGGCCCTAGGTCAGCGGTTTGATTTGATTGAAGGTTCCCGTTAGGATACGGCTGTGCGTGCGGCTAAAATGTCGATGGGAGTTATGCCAACAAACACCGCGATATGAGAAAAGGTGTCTGGCGGAGATGGAGAAGATGAAAATAAGTTGGATGGGTGAGGGAGGAAGGTATGACAAAAGAGGCGAACGTTCCTTTATACTGGAATAGTGAAGACACACTCTAAAAACTAAAGCGTTAAATCACCATTTAAAAGGGCCAAGGAGTGACCACTTTTTCAAAATGGTAGATTAACAATTTAAACATGCTGAATGCGAAACTATAAAAGCTGAATCAAGCATGTTTTAAAAGTGTTAATCTACCATTTTGAAAAAAATAGTGGTCACTCCTCGGCCCTTTTAAATGGTGATTTAACGCTTTAGTTTTTGAGTGCACAAGATAAACATGATAAAAGAAAATCTGGAGAAGGCCATGATGAGGGTATTCCAAAATAGTTAGATTTAATTCAGTAGGTTTTTTCAGAAATGCTTGTTGATACACTTTTTCTCATGCTCAACTGATTTTTGCTTGATAAATAGAAATGAATTTCATACGTAACAACTACACAAAGATGGGCATACATCACGTGGGATGACATAAATCATGTCAAATAAATTCTCGCAGTGGATCTTAATTTGCTCTCTGTACTTAACAAAATATTTCTTTTTTTCTACCACGGTAACCACATCGTTGGAGGACCACTACTCCCACAAGGGACTATTAAATAAATAATAAGTCGACGCTGAACTAGACGGTTAAAAGACATCAACTTAAAAGAAATGGAATTAAAAAAAAAGAAAGTAAGTGCCTAAATTTGATATTTTTGTTTATGAATTATGACATACAGCAGCTGACATAAGATCCTTTATATATATCTTGAACACGAATGTGTTTTTAAAGTGTTACAAAATTAGTGTACCATGAAGCTCATGGGATATTTTGGGGAGCACAGGCATATCCTGTTATGTGTTTACTTTTTCGACATCCTTCACGACTTATTGGCATCCAAAGCGTGAATAGAGTCAGGGGCGTATCCAAGATATATTTCGGGGAGGGGCACAATTTTACAGGAGGAGCTGGGGCACAAGTATTAAAGTAAAGCGAACTTTGTCAGGATTACTTGTGCTGCCCCCCCCCCCCTCCGATCCGCGACTGAGGGGAGATCTATACAATATATTATGCTGTTTTAGCTTGTTCTTCTATCCCCTATTCTTTTATACCATTTTGACCCCCCCCCCTTCGACACAACATGGTGCTCACTTCATATCCGATCAACTGGTTCATATATTCTCATGAGAGATGATATTTCAACTTCATTAATAACTTGTTTGGAGACATCAACTCTCAAATGGAAAAGAGCAGATGGGAATCAAACGATTTATCTTCGAGATCTTTCTTAGCGTGTAATCGAGTCGTATGGGTTATCGAAGACATATCAAAAGAAGCAGATGGTGACGACATACGATGTTTCTTTTCAGTAGTATTGAATTAAATATTGGTTTCCGTGAAATTGATTTGTTATTTCCTATCTTTCCGCCTTTCCAATCGCCCCACTCTTACAGCTTCTTTTAAAATGTCGCCTATACATTGCTAAGTTAAAAACGACCGAAAATGAATCGAGCATCAGAGAATATACAGCCTCATTTGTTTAAACATCTCTCCCCCTCTCCCTCTCTCTCCCCCTCTCACACAATCACTCTCTCTTTTAGCACTTACACCTGAAAATGACTGGTTTATTAAGTTGGATTGACCAAGAGGCATCCGTTGTACCAGCAAATTGTGTCGTATTGTTCAACCCAAAACATGTCTTTTCCCATCAACAAATTTGCGCCATAAATTTTCTTCTTCTTTTTGTTTAATAGCTTCAAGTCGAAATGTTTAGTATTTCGAAATCAAAATGGCAGAAACACATTTTCTATGCATTCAAATAATATAGACTGTGTCAACATCATTTAAATAAAACTAAGAGATTTTTAAAATGCATTAATTTTACTACAGTAAAGGCTAATAAATTGCGATTGTACAATATCATTTTTATCTTTTTTTGTGTGTAAAAATGAAGTGATATTGACCAGAATATTTTTCGGAAGAACAGCAGAAATATGTATAGAACCATACTGCTTATGTTCACATTCTTGGCTATCCTTGATGTTTAAAACAGAATCCTGAAGATCACTACGCTGAAGGAGTAGAGTCGAATAATGTTTTATGCATTAAAAGTATTAGAAGTGGTTATCAAACATACGTTATTCAGTCACATAGCTACATCACTCTATAAGATCCAGTTGATTTGAACCGCAAACATCTCATAATTTGGGATATAAAGGAAATGCCTTCCTGCAAGATGAAATGCTTTCAGGTAAAGTTTATTTTTCAAACCCTTTCAAATGAATGAATTCCGAAACGAAAGTAATGTGTTTTGATTTTTTCCCCTCCAAATTTAAGAAATTTATGTAAGTATAAAAGAAAATGGCTATAACTGGCTGGAGATAAAGTTGTAGCTGCACGCCTCATGGTACAATTTCGACATTCTATTGACAAACTAATATTTGGTTAATGTATTTCCAACCATCAGGAGAGTGACGTGTCACGTTGAATTTGATATATGATTTCACAACAAGTATAGAAATAATCAATTTCAAAGTATAAGTTACTTCTTACAATTGATGTTTTTTGATGTCAAGACGCAATAAGATTGTTGGAAATTTATGGCACGTGAAGAACATAATCCAAAGCCAAGTATGATACTTCAACTAAAGGCCCAAAAGCCAATGAAATCTGCACTAATGATATTGAAATTCATTATGGAATAGGTCGGGAATAAATCAAAACGCACAATGCGTCACAGCTCGATTGCAGATTGTGCAGTATGGCGTGGTATAAAAGAGGTGATGAATTATTACGGCGAATTTGAATTGGCGTTAAAAGTGAATTCGATTGACCTTCGTTCACAAACACTCGAGCCCTCAAGTAGCAGGATGTGCACCGCAGGAAATTCACATTTGCAGGGACAGGGGGAATAAAAGAATGGGGTCACACACAAGGGAATATGAGAAAGGGGTTTCATAATGTAAAGGCGATAGGGCTTCTCTCAGCAAGTGGAGGGGGTGGTAACAGGATGAACACCGTAGGAAATTCATTTTGCAGGGGTAGGGAAAAAATTTAAAAATTGGGACACTCAATAAAGGGAATATAGAGAAGGGGTTTCAGAATGTAGAGAGAATAGGGGCTCTCTCAGCAAGGGGTCGGGTAGCAGGATGTACACCGCAAGAAATTCATATTTGCAGGGGCAGGGGAAATGAAAGAATGGGGACACACACAAGGGAATATGGGAAAGGGGTTTCAGAATTTAAAGGAGATTGGGGCTCTCTCAGCAAGGGGGGGGGGGGTAGCAGGATGTGCATCGCAGAAAATTCATTTTGCAGGAGTAGGGAAAGAAATGAAAGAATTGGAACACGCAATAAGGGGGATCAGAATGTAAAGGGGATAGAGGCTCTCTCAGTATCGTGTGAGGGGGGGGGGGGGGGGCTGTCGACCTGCGAGATAAACGATACTGCTGCTTTTTTGAGACAAACAGTATAGTCTCGATATCTAAGATGAAAAAGTTCGAAAGACCGATGGGGTCTATTTTTGATGACTGCGGATTTTAATTTCCGCTTTTTAGTCAGATGGTTGCATTTCTGTTGGTTTTACATGTCGTACATATATCTTTATCTGTATCAAACTTCCGTATCAAGTCAAGATGCTCTGGAACCTTTCGCGCGCTCTCTCTCTCTCTTTCTCTCTCTGTCATCACTATCTATTTTATCATTCGTTTCATTGTTATCCTCCACCCTCAATTTTTGCTGCTATTATCATTTTGTGCGTACATGTGTTTTAAGGACACAGCCAAAGGCTTTTGGGGGGAAAGGCCACGTTGGTTCAACCTGAAATAATTATTTGTCAAAATGTGTCGAGTGTCGAGCAATAATTTTTAGATCCACGCACCCCTAAAAATATAATACGATTAATGTTTTCTGCTCATTCTTTTTCCATTTCACTCGACAACTACATTTTGCCCGCGGTACATGTTCCCAACATAGCAAAAATGACAATTTTGTGTGTAAACCTTGCCAGTTGCCATCTTTACATAACCTTAGGCAATGAAGGTGAACAAACATCATCCTCCATGTTTAATATCGAGGGAACATGATCCCACCGTGCTTACTCAAATAGGTATTCTCTATCGTTTTATTTGTCGATATGCCTTGCTCCACTTAATTCCTTCCCCTCCTCCTCAATAGACCTATATTACGTGGTTAAAAAAAAGAAGTTGTATTGACATGGAGTTTAATACCTCATCCTCCGTGTCTTTACTCGTCATCAATTTCCTTCAATTCAATTTTCTCGAAGGGGATTTTGGCCCCCTTTTCCTTGAAATGAAATATTATCCCCGGGGCCCCGTAGGGCGGATATGAGAAACGGGAGTGAGAGAGTGTCTTCCGGCGATCGAGACTACTAGTACTTCGCAAAAAAAAAAGAGGAAGGTCGAATAAAAAGAATGGAAGGAGGGGATGGGAATGGACGGAAGAGTGTATGATATTAAATATTTTTGCGGTGCATTATTGGTTTTAATAAACGTATATTTTCAGCTGATTCGTGTTTTCCAGACGTGATGCAAGTTTTCAAATTTACATAATTGTTTTTTGTTTTGTTGTGTTATGTATTGTGACATTTTATTGTCCTATAATTGTTTAAAATTGTATTTGAATTGTTTTATGTAATAATTCTTTAATGCTTCAAGATTTAATGTTTAATGTACTAATTAAAAGAGAGTACCCTGTATAAAGAACACATGATAAAGAAGCAAATAAATACATACGGCGATTGCACATTCTTTTGAATGTGATCTATTCATTAGGTGAAACGGAGTAAAGAAACTGGTCGAATAGTGCATCATTGATAAAGAATTAAAAACTCATTTAATAGTAATCAATAACCACCCTGGAATTGGAGTTTGTATGAATTTGTGGAGTAACGAACCTCCTGAATATTCATCGCCCCCCGCCCCCAAGAAAACAAATAGAAAATAGAAACAAATTATATAAACATGTATGTACTATGCATGCAACACAAATTAAGGCCAAAGGAAGGAGGATGATGGATTTTAATACCAAGGATTCTAGAACAACAGCTACCCGAGGACAACCATACCTGGAGCACAACTCCAGGGCCCTGTTTCATAAAACTGTGACAAGCTACTGAAATCCTTGCATCTGATTGGCTGCGAGCAAATTGGTCGGTAAAAATCACTGACAAGACACTTGATGAGACGCCCCGCCCCAGACGCCTATACGCTAACCATCCCACAGCATTGATAATTTGATAATTTTATTCAGTCTGATCCACATAGAATATGAGAATTTTTTTCTATCAGCACTTCAGAAAGGTACATGAAAAAACCCAAATAGAAAATAGAAACAAAATTATATGTATTATGCATACAACTAAAAAATAAGGCCAATGGAAGGAGAATGATAATAATTACATCTGATGTAGACTATAACTTGGGGATCATCGCCTATCGTGTTTACGAAGAACGATTTTTTTTTAATTGTGTTGATGAGATGATATTGATGTGGGAAAATCGTTATGATTATTATGATGCTGCCTACGGATATGTATAGTACTGCACTATCAGTGTAAAATAGATGGCGGGGAGAAACCAAAACAGAAATGAATTCACGGGTAATGAGAACGTAAGATACCTATTACGGATTGAAATGTTTATCTTTTTCAAACGACATAAGTGACAAAGGCAGACGCTGATAGACATGGGGGAATTATGGGTGAAGAGATTTTGGTAAATAATGAAAGTGAGCTGTATATTATAAGGGTGAACTAAGCAAACGGAGGGAGGTAACAGACAAATAACCGTAGCGATCATTTTCATGGATTATGTGGAGCGGGGGGGGGGGGGGGTACTGTCTTTGCAAACTATACCAGGATGTATAAAGATGAACAAGAGTGTATCAACAACATCTGAAATACGCCAACAAAGGTACTGAAAACAAATGGGGGAAAATATAACAGGTGTTCGAATGAGGATGTTGTAGCCCCCCCCCCCCCCCCCACATTTTTTCTAGCTTAGATCTTGACCGGGGATCGGTCAATATGTCTTATTGAAGGCAAACTGATCAGAAATATGAGATTTCGATTTTTCTTGGGTGAGGGGGGGGGGGGTGAGTGGGGCGTACAATGTATGAGGAAGGGAGAGATTAAGAGAGAAACGCGTGGGCGTGTGCGTATGTGTGTGCGTGTGTACGTGTGTTTGTGTGGAAGAAAAAGATGGAAGAGAGATTTGGAGATAGATTGAGAGAGAGAGTGTGTGTGTGTGTGTGTGAGGGCGTGTTTAGCCGGACAGAGAACAAAAAAAAATCATGAGAATGGTTCTCGGAAGCCGGACAGTAGTCCTCGAACGTCGAACAATGAATTTGTGCCTTATTCCGTCGACTGTCCGAGGACGGAGGAACAATAGAGGAACAATACTTGTGTTCGTGTGTGTGTGTGAGGGTGTGTTCGTGTGGGTGTGGTTTTACATAGATAGTCTTGTGGGGTACAGAGAACAAAATAGCACAATGATGCCCTTTATTCCGTCATGCTTGTGGGGTACAAAATACAATAGAAGTGCTTGTGGGGTACAAAACACAATAGGAGAAATGAATAGAGTTCCCCACAAGTCCATGTATGTGAATGTGCGTTTGTTTAGCATTATGTCCGAGGACATTTTCGGACAGAGAACAAAAAAAAAATCATGACAACAATGGTCCTCGGAAGCCGGACAATAGTCCTCGAACGTCGAACAATGAATTTATGCCTTATTCCGTCGACTGTCCGAGGACGAGTAACAATAGAGGAACAATAGTTGTCCTCGGAAGTAAAGCCATGTAAACGTGTGTGTGTGCGTGTGTGTGTGTGTGTGACAGAGAGAGAGGGGGGGGGGGGGGGGGGGAGAGGGAAAGTGAGATAGAGGATAGGGGTAGAAAAGGAGAGATGGAGAACGTGATGGAAGCTTGCAGCATGCAAACTCGAGTTTCTTCCTCAGCGTGCAAAGGAACGGAAGTGAATTCGACTGGCGCGAGATTTGGACATAACATAGCCCCACAGGGGAATCATTAGCGGATGACTGCTTCACCCACCCACGTATGATTGCCAAGATGCATGGATAGCAGGAATTTAAAAAAAGGGGTATGGGGCGTATGGGGTGTTAGGGTGGATGGGGTGAGATAAAAAGGAAAGAGAATGAGAAGACTAAAGAAATTGGTTGTATGTGCGGTGATTCATCGTTTACAATATCCAATTTCGGCCGCCATGTTTGTTTTATTGTTTTATATATACATGTATATACAATTATATATATACTTTACTTGTATAGTACACGCCCTCTACCTGACGTCCATATCACAAACCATTGCACAGAACACATGCACGTACACGTACACACATACACACGAGACAACATAAACCATATGCTTTGACCTTAAAAGACAGGTAATTGTTTAATTTGCTTACTTTTGTTTCTATTGAGTTCCCTTTTTGTTATTTCACTTACTCCTGCCGATTAACATCTTTTCACTTATTTTTTATTTTATTTATTTATTTATTTATTTATTTATTATTATTTTTTTTTTTAATTTTTAATTTTTAATTTTTTATTTATTTATTAATTTTTTTTTTTTTTTTTTGGGGGGGGGGGGCGGTTCCAAGGCAACCGAGTCTATGTCCATTTAGCGGATTTTAAGGATAAAGTTGAATTATTGTCCTCCAAATAGATTGTCTGGAAGCGAGGGGAAAGATTGATTATGTAGTACTGTAACATAAAACTTGGTGTATACTGTGAGGTGTGAGGTTGTGGAATCATTGAAATGAGAAGCAAAAGAAATGGACCACTCACACAAAATAACGCAATGATAGATTCAGTCCACTCAATTGAGATATTTCTCGCCATATTTCAAATATGAGGGCATTTGAGAAGCAATCCTTTTCTGGGGACAAATTTACCTTCTATGACATTCTTCCGCAATGACATGAAAAGAACGAGAAATTTCACAAATTATGTTTCACTTTTACCAGGACTCTGAACTACTCTTGAAAAAAAAATCACGTTGCATTAATCACGTTCTACCATTTCTATACGGTGTCATATCTTACACTGTGATCACGTTTCTTTATAGCACGATATCTCACACAGTATGGTAAGCAAAATGTCACGTCATTTCGCTGTCAATACGGAAGGAGGTATCTTGTTGCGCGGCGTGAGATCTCAAATCATGTGACGTGGACAATGAAATGTGATTCAAATGATGTCTGATCACATCGTACAAGGTAATAATATCATTGTATTAGGTTATCGAAGCCAAATTTCTTACTGTTCAGCAATTCATCATGACATTCATTTTGCAGGCACTACCCTCAAATCATCCCGATGTTACAGTTGACGTTGCTTGGCAACTATGTCACATAATGGACCTATTGTGCAGGCATAGTAATCCATTCTTTTTATATACCTGGTGGGCATTTCTTATCATGCCTACCTGGAATTACA
This sequence comes from Heliocidaris erythrogramma, assembly GCA_025617745.1. Lineage (NCBI taxonomy): Eukaryota > Metazoa > Echinodermata > Echinoidea > Camarodonta > Echinometridae > Heliocidaris > Heliocidaris erythrogramma. The sequence continues at coordinate 14,575,333 of CM046858.1, forward strand.
CTCCCTATCGGTAACAGTAACAAATAACAAATGAGCCAGCTTCAGATTGAGGATGTGGGGTTTTTCCCCGGCTGGAGAACAAATATTAATAATAATGATTAAGTGCCCATTTCCAAAGTAGTTGGAGCATGATCACTTTCATTGAATCGGTTGATATTCTTAGTTACCTTCATTCGAAACAGGAGTGAAGGCATTGTCGGAACGACATCCAACAAATACACTACATGTCAAGTCCAGCCTTTTCAAAGGCAGCAAGAAAGGAGTTATAGGACAGCAGTTCCCTCGATGTGATTGTTTCCAGTTGATAATTTATTTCCCTTGTTCTTCGTCAAACTTATGACAGGATAAATACCCTTACAATATCTTATGGTACAAATGCATTTCTTTATTTATTCTAATCAATGTTTTGTTAAAAAGAAACTCGGAGGCTTCACATTTTAACAATAAGTTTTTTTCGTCATAAAAGTTGTTTCATCACGAGTTATCACGATTTACCTAATAAAATGTAATATAATAAAACAACCACAGGATCAAGAAGTAAAGCAATCAGAAAGCAAAAAGGTTCTACATGTATTTCCACGAAACATGCATGGGAAATGTTCACAAACTTGAGTAGATTATCAAATACAAATTATTCAAATTATGAAAGTGTCAAAATATATCGAAAAATGGCCCTAATAATAGTGCAGTAATGATGGCTAAAATGATAATGCTAATTATTATGATGATGATAATGATAATGATGATAATAATAATAATAATGATAATGGTAACAACAAAACAATGGCCCTTTCTGTAATGGAATTCAGGCAAGGATTGGAAATAATTCAAATTCTTATGTCTAGTTCCTATTCAAATGTTTTCGTCAGGCGTTGCACTACGATTTGAAAAGTGGGAGTGCTCATATTTAAAATGTACCGCAGAGATTTCTTGAAGTGTGTGTGGGAGTAAAGTGTGGGGGGGGGGGCTGAGAATTCGAGCGAGCATAATCAAGTCTACTGCATAAGCATTATGAAATGTGTGTACTCAAAAAGTGGGAAGGGGCTGCAGCAGCACACCCCCCTCCCTCCGCCCCGGCTCCTGCATAAAAAAGCAAAAGCGCCCAAAAGCGTAGATCCATGCATACATGGGTGGCGATCTGGTTAAAAATGTGGGATTCTTGGGCTCCTGCGATGTGCCCCTACTCCTACAGGTCCTGTAAATTCGACTTAACCGTAAAAGACAAAATCAAAACGCTTCCAATTAAACCAAAAAATCAAAACTATGGTGAAGTTCTGAAGAAAAGTTACACATTGAAATTTCTTTGTGATTATGCACAAATTTTAAAGGTAGGTATTATACATGCAGACCCCAGATCAAGGCCTATTTTTTAGTAGTTAATATTATGTTGTAGGAATGTCATGATCTATTCAAATATACCATATTATATGACTGAATCTGATTGATACAGAACACTTCATATACCGATTTTTAAAATGCTAGAAATACCTGTTTTCGAAAAATTCACAGGATTTTTCATTCCTGTTGACTGTTGTAATTATTGGCGAGGATTTTGTCTTTGGTTTACCTCCATGTGCCTTTAAAACTCATAACCACGTTCGGAATTGCTCACATGATATACGTCGCTGTCAACATGTTAAAAGAATCGAAATAGAGCATGAAAAACCACAATAATTCTTACCTTGACAAGTGCTTGTTTACTTGACGATGCGAGAAAATAAGTGGTGCTTGTCGTCTGACACTCCCCCGTGATCTTTGGCAGAATTGTCGTCCAGCTCCCGTTAGCTCGCCCCTGCTTCTTCAAGCTTCTTATTTTCAACACCACAGATATCCCTCCTTTCTTTCCCTCCTTATTACCCACGCACAAGCTGTATAAATCGATGAAGCCACGTCCAAATCACTGAGGCACTAGTCTCTAGAGTAACCTGTGGATCGAAAAGAAAATGACAAATCGAAGAAGTAAGGAAAGAAAAGCCAAGCGGAGAGCGGAAAATCAAAAGCGGTGGAAAGTTAATCGGAGGCAGCCAAGTTATCGAAAACAATAACAGGTATCGTCTCGCACATTCGATAAAGAATAGACAGAACCTTGGGACGTGACGGTTAGCTCAGGTTTAACACGGCATGTGTCACGGTCTTAGCTTCAGCCCTAATCAATTTAGGAAATAAAATTCAACTCCCTACCCTTTTCTAATCTTGGAAACGCACGTAATACCTGGTAGTCCAATCTCTTCTCACTTTTTTTCCTTCTTTTTGTAACCAACCACCGCTTGCTTGTGCTATGACTGCCGTCTGCAATTAAAATGAGCGGGAAGATTGTTGAGCGCGATGCGGAGCACCTCGTGTTGCACAGTTTAACACACAATAAATGCTAGCATGTGTGTTATCTTCCACTGATGTGGACTTAGTGGTTCTCGTATGCGAGGTATTGGTGACCGTAAATGTGCAACCGTACACGAAGCGGTCCCACATAATATGCCTTGCGGCGTTATACGAGAAAGTGAATAAAAAATTTCAACATGGGCGAGTTCAGTTTTCATCAACACTTGTCGCTTCCCCTCTCTTACTCTTACTACTCGAAAATGTATTTTTGGAAAGAGGAATTGGAGTAAACATGGAAATGGATGCCATCGCCTTGTAGAGGGCACAATATATAAGATGGGTTAATTGTCTCTCGTAAGAAAATGACATGAACAGAAAAAAAAATCAAAATATCTTTAACAAAAAAGCAAAAATAATGAATGGAGAGGACAACTTAATGAAGTTAATTTCATTAAAATTCTATCGGTGACATTTGCAGAGCGTGGGATAATGAAATTAATCGCTTTGTAAGGCTCGTTTTACGTCATTTATTCAGTCTTTCACCCAAAACTATAACATGATTATTATATCTTAAAGGCAAAACAAAAAGGGTTATGTATGACACGTTCAAAGATTATTGACCCTAAAAACTTCCGCAAACATAAAAGCAACAGCTCAGGTTGCTTTTGAAACGTGTTGAAACTCAACTCCAGAGAGAGAGAGAGAGGGGGGGGGGGGGGGTATAAGGAAAGGTCGATTATATCTATACGAGAATTGGTGTACTGTTAGGTTGTGGAGTCATCAAAATGATAAGAAATTGACCCAATCCCCCCAAAAAAACCCACATGCACTGCACATGGAAGTGGGCACATGGGAGTGCCCACACATGTGACATGTCGGACTGTTCGGCCCGACCACTTGAGCTATTTTTTGTCATAATTCTAATATGAGGGCGTTTGAACAGGGAGCCTTTTTAGGGGACATTTCGACTATAATGTTCTTTTAAACTGAATTAAAAGGAATGAGAATGCTCATCAGTGATTTTTCACCTTTCCCAAACCTCAACTTTGTCTCTTAGAGACAACTCCAACCCGAGTGAAAAATTCCCAGTCAACTCCCTCTCTCTCTCTCTCTCTCTCTCGTTAATATTCAATTTTTTCTCAATAATAAAAGATACCATCAACAATGAACATTGTAATAAAGTATTATGTAGTAATATTGATTACAGTAATAATAATGATTGCGATGATGATGATCATCATCATAATAATAATAATAATAAAATTAATAATAATAATAACAATAATAATAATATTAATAATAATAACATTTATAATAATAATAATAATAATAATAATAATAATATTAATAATAATAAAATTTATCATAATAATAATATCGATAATATTAATAATAATAATTATCATCATCAGCAGCATAATCATCATAATCATAATCATAACTATAATTATCATAATCATAATAATACTAATGATGATGATATACATTAGCAATAATTATGGTATTAATGATAAGAAGAGAAAGAGGGAAAAAGTAGTAGAAATAGAAAAAGAAAAAGAAGAAGGAGAAGAAGAAGAAGAAGGAGGAGGAGGAGAAAGAAGAAAAACAAGAGGAGTTGGCTAGAGGTCGAAGAAGCAAAATGTTCACCATAACTATGGGAAAGCGATAGTGTAATTAAATCTTTATTTCTCTATCACGGACTGGTTTTCACTCGTCTAAGTGATTGGACTTGTAGATTTTGTAGAAATTTCTACAAGTCCAATCACTTAGACCAGTGAAAACCAGTTTAATTCAAGCCATTAAAATTAACTTAACATAATATCTAACACTGTATTATGATAGCAGCTTTATCTTTAATGTTGAGTTTCAAACCTCTATTTGAGAAATTTGGGATTTCGAATAGAAATGCAATTACCAATTGTTTTAGAAACACACAAAGGTTAAAGATAGTGGTATCCTAATGTTGTAAAAAAACAACGCACTTTGCAGGATCTCCACATTAAGCTGTACCGTGCAACCCAAATCACATGATCATAAAAAATAGATTGTGCATATTACTAAAATGAATAGGCTTAAGCGCTTACACATTACTGACAATAATGATATAGTAGCATGAGAGCTTATCATCTATCAAACTTCAGTTTTCGAACTTTTTTGGCCGTGTAAACATAAACAGTGATAAAAGAAACTTTTGATTAAAAAAAAAATGATCGGTAGGGCAGAGGCGGATCCAATATTTTGTTTTTGTTTAAATGGGCTGAAACATTCGAAAGCATTAAAGTGCAGCATTTTATTTTCTGGACATGATATATCAGTCTTCAATAAGTCTCACTCAGGAGGCCGGAAGGGGTGATACAGATTGGGGGTATATAACACTTTTTTCCCTCAGGGTAATTTAGTTTTTTCTTAGTTTGAGAATGGGGAGGGGGTTTTTGCAACTTTGTTTAGCCAAAAGTTTACGTCTGCCTGGAGAGTTATACCATGGAGCGATGAGGTTGTCCTGAAGGACAACATTTCCCGTCTTAAAAGTATTATTTTATTGAACAGTAGTGAATATACAGAGAACGGTAAGAGAGAGAGAGAGGGGGGGGGGGGAGGTGCAACTGAGTAAATGCAAGGAGTTGCATCCATGAGATATTGAACATACAGATTGCAACCGAATCCCTCGAGATATGAATTAAACATTTTGATGACAATCCGAAAACAATGGCACATTAATCAAGACCAAATTCTGAGTTGGTGATATCTATGACATCAAGAAAGGCGAGAGAATTTATGCGCTAGTTGTTGTTATGAAATCACAATCATATTCATTGGGGTTGGTGACAGATCTATTCCCTTTCATGAATAATGGAAAAGAGTATTTTCTTTCTTGAGAGGGTGAGAATGAATATAAGACTTCAATCAATTACATAAGAAGACCGACTAAGAACATAAAGATGAGAATATTCAAATATGAACAAACAGTTTTTGGAACTTAAAATTCATTAAAGCATTCGTGAAAGCGAAAAGGTCAGTCCCTTTATTATAGTGACATGGAAGAAAACATCCTCGCCCCCGCAGATTAACCCTTCGATTATAACAGAGGTATGAAAGATGGTGGAGAATAAAAACTATAATATAAATAAGTGAGAAGAAAATGATGAAGAACAAGAACATCCATGTGTGCAAAAAACTTCGATTATTCATTAGACCGCACTTATATCATTGAAGACCATGTGCAAATAAATCTTGATGGAATCAAAATGCTGCTGTATACAGTGCGTCCCAAAAAAGTAAACAAAAAAGTAAAAAGTCTCCCCAAATGAATATTCAATATATTTTAATTCTTGTAGATAGCTGAGGGTCCCTCCTATACAATAACAAAAAAAAAGACTAATTATTACGCCTGGGTGATCTCAAACCATTTTTGTGAAAGGGTGCAAAATTCAGACTTGACAAGAATTGGTATTTGCTCTGTATGGTATCAACAAAGTTTAGAACCGTTTGAAATTGGCAGTTGGATAAAGTCTCCCCAATTAAATATTTCAAAATATTTTCACAAAAATTTCATACCTGTGGTTAGCTTATGATCTCTTCTATCAAATGACACTAAAATATCTTACAACATTTTATGCTCGAGTGAGCAAGAGCCACTTTTGTGAAATGATGCAAAATCCATTCTTGACAAATTAATGTTTGTTGTTGTTCTGGCTGGTATGAGCCAAGTTGATAGTCACGAAAAGACTTCGAAATTTTATATTCTGATGATTGTAAGACTATTTATGAAAGAACAGACTTTGTTCAATGTATTTCCTGAGATATCCCATCAAAACTTTATGGTAAGTAAGCAAGCCAGATGAAATTAAAAGACTCGCCAAAAGTAACATATTGAAACACCCAGCAAAGTAGATAATTACCAACTCAAGCATAAACTATCGATGGGATGTGTAAGAATATACAGAGAACATAGCCTGTTATTTCATAAATTGTCTTTAATAGACCTGTTTATTAAGTGTTCAAATTTATGGATGTTTCTTTCCTGGGGACCTATAGTAACGAGGTATTCCATTAACCTGTTATTAATGAATGAACTACAATACTTGGCATCCAGTTTGCATACATTACTTGTTGCTATGTCTGACAAGCCTCTGGCAAGCTTTCAGGTTGTCAAGAACAACCTTTGTTTCAAAAGTATGCATAAAATTTTAATCACTTAGTAAACAGGTCTATTGATCAGAATATTGAAATATCTAAGCCTTCACATGACTCTCAGCTCGGGTGATACAGCCAGAGCCAATATCAATTCTTGTCAAGACTGGATTTTGCATCATTTCTCATTATTGGCCTTTGCTCACTCAAGCTTAAAATATTGTGAGATATTTTGATGTCATTTGATAGAAGAGACCCTAAGCTATCCGCTGGTATACAAATTTGCTTAAAATATTCTGAAACATTTATTTGGGGAGAAGTTTTCCAATAGACCGCTTCTGTAATGTATACAAATTTATGCATTATATTCGCTGAGCACCTACACTCTTAGAAATATTGGGCAAAATTTTACCCAAATTTTACCCAACATGAGGGTCCTTATGAGTCCGACCAACTTTTGGGTAAACTTTACCAATTTCATTCTTATTTTTGACCAATGTTGGGTAAATGCATGTAAAAGTTGAGCAAGATTTAACCAACCTATGCCCAATCTTCATTTACCCAGTGGCATTTACCCAACATTTCTAAGAGTGTATAGTGACGAGCTATTCCATTAACCTGCTTTTTATAAAATGAGCCTCAATGCTTGGAACCCAGTTTGCATACATTATTTGTTGCTATGTCCGGCAAGATTTCAGGTTGTCAAGAACAACCTTTGTTTGAAAGGTATGTATAAAATTTGCATACATTACCGAAGCGGTCTACTGTGTATTTGTTTCTGGAACGCACTGTATAGTCTTACGAATCAAGTGAGGGTGACCTTGAGTAGTTGATTTATTAGATGATTAGTGTGAAAAAAAATCGTTATCTTGCCTTGCCTGTAGAAAGCCTGAAACCTCACGGTAGCTTTACTTTAACATTCTTTAACTCATTGGCTACTGGAACCGGGTGGCAGCTGTATTAAGCCTACGAGAATGAGAAATTTCAGTAGTCACCAGGTTAAGCCATCATCAGAGATGAACGATAGCTTTGATCTTGAAGTTCCTTTCAGACATTAACATTGCAATTCGCTGAAAATGCTTGAAAAAACACCGAAATACCTGGCACATGTATTTTGATTACAAGTGCAATATGATATCATTTTCATTCTAATTTCCGTCTCATTACCACAGCTAATTATAATCTTTACCATCGTCAGAAAAATATACTCGTCAGATACGCTTTTATCTTCATTCTCACTCGTTCACGTGACTACAGAACAGTAGCACCCAGTGAATTTGTGCTTTTTAGAGTATCTCTAAGGTAAACACAGATCAACAATTCTGCTTTGCATTTTACCGGTCCTGAGTGTACTTTCCTTAATTCATTCTGAGGGTTTGCATTGTATAATAAATAGGAAGTCTCGTTATGTCCATGTTTAGATGTGACGTTGAATGTTGAAGGCAATGACGCACACAGTCCTGTTTACTTGCAATTAACATAATTAAAATGTGTTTATGCTGCGTTCACAAAAATTGAGTTAATTTGTTACAAAAAAGGGAGTGATGGATGGTTACTAAGGAAACGGCGCCTTCTTTCCGTAATTGATACTATCACAGGAATTGCTTATTGATGAATATCATGAGTGTTTGTTCTTTAATATTCATGACAAACTTCTACTTCTAAAGTGTATTTATTTGCCATCTTCTATCAAAAAGGTGGTACGGAAGGGGGGGGGGGGGGGTCCTGATAGCTGCAAACACCTGCCCCCTTAGCAAGTGACACATGTTTTTATTTCTGATGTATCGAAATCGTGCTTTTTTCTTTCTCAGTTTTATTTGTTTCATGTTGTTTTCGCCATTCAACCACACTGAAGAACATTAATTTTTGAAAGCTCGTTTATATAACCATTTTTTTTCTGCATTCATCTTTCTTCAGTTCTTGGACTGTGAAAACATTTCCCCGTCCCCAAAAGGCTCGGGGCAACCTGGCTAGTCATAAGGACCGCTATTCATAACGTGTAAGTTCCTATACCTGAAGGTCCGCTGTTCATAAGGACCAATATTCATAATATGAGAATAGGGTCGCTATTCATAATACGGACAGAGAGTCGCTGTTCATAATGGAAGAAGAGGGTCGCTATCCATAACAGGAAAAGAGGGTCGCTATTCATACTACGATATGAGGGTATAGCGACTTATTATGAATAGCAATCCTTATGAATAATGACCCTTATGAATAATAAGCCTTTGCTCCATTATGAATAGCGGTCCTAGTGAATAGCTGTCATTATGAATAGCGGTCCTTACGATTAGCCAGCGGACCCCAAAGTCTCTGCCTCCACAAACTAGTACAGGTACTTCACTTTTTTCCCCATATTAATATATGGACGATATTAAGTTAACTGCAGGATCCCCATATTTCAAGACAATTCTGAGCATTTCAAAGGCACATTTGCAAGTTATCTTTCTATTCTTTTTTAAATAATATGCTTACATATCGAGGTATAAACATTTCACAAGCCCATGACAAGCTTAACGATGTTTTTTCACTACATCTAATGAATTCCATTGGATGTCTTTTGTTTTCGTATATTTCCTATACATGTATACTCCAGTTGGCAACCACTTGTACAAAATGCAACATGAAAGTTGCCGTCATCACCTCCAGATGGAATTTTTTTGATCATATCTTATTCTATTTCTCCCGTTCGTTGCCATCTCAGTGTCAAAACTACTTAGGATTGATATGAGTTATAGTTCACAATGAGTTAGAACTCAAAAATATGTTTTGTTACAGAGAAGGGTACTATAGGTCTATCATAGTCACTGTATTGATATCCTCGTCATATTCAAGGAAATTCGTCTACTCCTAAATGGTGTTATTGCGAGTGGGAATGACATGAATGACGTCATAAAATTCTCTCTCCCCATCTTATACATTGTCGGCGATACAGATGTCTGAAGAGCATCATAAAGGGAGAAGATAGAGAGGGGCACATACATAATAGAGCAAGAGAGAGAGAGAGAGAGAGAGAGAGAGAGAGAGAGAGAAAGAGAGGAGAGAGGAAGATAAAAAAGAGAGGGGAGAGAGATAAAGAAGAAGACAAAGAAGAAGAAGACGAAGAAGAAGAAGAAGAAGAAGAAGAAGAAGAAGAAGGAGGAGGAGGAGGAGGAAGAGACAGAGAGACAGAGATACAAACAAAGAGACTGAAACGAAACAGACAATAGAAGGAATGACATTTACATTTATAGACACATTTTAGCATTAGCGTAGCATTGGGCGTACTGCATAGACAGAATACAAAGAGGCTGAACGGGGGCGGACCTGCGAGATGGTTCGTGTCATCTCAGTCACGTACCTTCCTCGTTACCCCTTTCTTCTCTTACTTTTTTCCCCGTCCTATTCCTCTTCATCTTTCTTTCTTTTTCTTTTCTTAATTTGAACTGATATTCAATCAAGGGCGGCTGACCTCATGTTCCCTAATCCTTGTGGCTACGCCTCTGTGTTATCAACAAAAACAGGGACTTAAAATTTAATATTAAAAGGCAGGGAATGAGAGATGAGGATGGATAAATAAGTGAGATTTGAACAGATAAACATGAAGGACGAATCAAACAGTAAGAACGAGAAAATGAGATAATCAAAGACACTAAGAGAGAAGAAGGTGGGGGGGGGGGGTAGTTGGGAATTATATCACACCAATTATTGAGCCGTTTGATTTATGTGCACTTGACATCAGTTCGTGCCGGTACTCCAGGCTCAGTCATCGAGACTCGACTTGAATTAAAAAAAAAACCCCACTAGATACGTGAACATCAACGCAATCAGATTCAAAACTTTCCTGTTCTTTCAGTAGATCCGAGCGAGGATTATGATTTAATAATACAAATAGCCCGATTACCCATGCAACCAAGGAAATGTATCTACATTTTCCTGATGAAACTAAGAACAAAGCAGCGTAACCTCCTCGACGGAAAACCAGGCGAATTAAGTAGGATCGAAGAATGTCAAAATTAAATATGATGTCAAGGAGAGAGAAAAAAGGAGAGAAAAAGAGAGGGGAAAGGGGGAAGAATAATTTGTTGCCTATATTGTTATGAATCTAAGACAGACGTGCAGATGTTTGTGCATGACCTTTTCCAAGTGGAATAAAAGATGACTTAATCCAGCCCCATTTTTGTTACATTCTGTCAATTAACCAGCGATTTTGAAAGGTAATTGAACTGCTCTTGGCCAGAGAGTACACTGGTCACCTGGTAGCATCATTTTGGAATCGCTTCCTTGTCTATTGTTAAGTGAAACGATTGCGATATATTATCAGCGTTTTGTAAGGTCCTGATAAAGGTTTTTCTATAATTCTTTATTCATCTAGGTATTTCAAAGGCTTGAATGTTGTGAAATAGGCAAGCTCGATGTTGGATTAAGTGTTCATGCGCACTACTAACAAGAGCTGTGGTCTTTCAAATATAGACATTTTTTTTCAGGATACAGTTACCTTAAAAATCAATGAATTGATGACGGAAAGGAAATACATATTTGAATGTGATTTTCACATCAAGACCGGCCAGACTCTACATCGATTTTAATGTCTCAATCGCAAACTCCTCGACCTACAGAAAATGAAACAAATCGCCACATCTTAGAATTGTGAGCCCCTCGCTATTCACCAGATAAGGTCAGAGAAATCTGGCAACCATTTTTTATTCATGTATCTGTTTGTTTATTTATCACCTTATGGTGGGCGGGGGCTCACCAAAACTGAACTTCGGCACATGTAACTACATTCGTACGACTGATGTAGAATTGATCTGTGCCCTCACAATGCATTTTTGTTTGACAATTAATTTCTGGACCTGATGTTGCCATCAATCATTGATGAAAAGCGGCCCACAACTCAATTATCAAATTTCAAATAAAATACCTCCTTTCTAATATTATTCCATAAGAAAATATTACAATTCAAATCAACATTGATTATAAATCAAAATACCAAGGTTGAAGGATTTAAATTCATATATTTCATTCTCTATAATCCATCACTTAAGGTTTATACCGGTGGTATTTAGGGATTTGGGTCGATCAATTTTGTTCAATATCCGGGGTTCGTGCATTGAATAATAAAAAATGGAACGTAAATAATGTTCAATTGTGAGTCCCAAGAAATAGCCGTTCTCTGTCGACAGTCTTACCCTAAATCCCATTTTTTGTGATCTCCATTTCCATTTCTAGGGTGAGTGAATTTCATTAGCAAAAATGAAATTAGAATGAAACAAAAATGGTTTTTATATATATCGTTCCATGTGTATCATGATATATTTCGTAAGATAATTCTACATTCTATTCACTTATTTTCATCTTGAGACCACCGCACACCTATATTTACGATCCGACTGCCATCCGATTTTCGAAGAAATCCCAATCGCATTGGATATGGAATTAAACAACTAGAATCTTCCTGAATTAAATTCTGAATAATGATATGAATACTAAATTTGAGACCTTGATCCACTGCAAGCCTTCTAGTTGAAGTAAGCGGCAAATCGCTTTCAAATCGTATGCAAATCTATTCACAACCTCGATCACTATTTTACATTTTACATGTTTAAATGTTCCTCTGAAATGATATTGCAAATTCTTTCAAATATCGGATCGCAGCCAGATCGTAGCCTATAATGTGTGTGGGCATTATTTTCTGAAGGAAATCAGCAACAAAATCAAATCTGTTTACACCTGAGTTGGCCGCTCTATAGCTATCCGACTGCTCGACATACATGTATGTACGTTCACTTGAAAAAGGAACATTTCACAACTCAAAATGAGCATAAGGGCGTCGATTAAAGGCCAAGTCCACCCTAATATCAAGTTGATTTGAATAAATAGAGTAAAATTAAACAAGCATAACAGTGAAAATTTCACTGAAATCGGATGTAAAATAAGAAAGTTAGAGCATTTTGAAGTTTTTGCATTATTTCATGAAATGAGTGAACCGGTGATGTCACACACTCACTTTTCCTTATATATTTTATTGTATGAAATATCATATATTTAATTTTTTTGCTTCAATAATGCAAAACATGGTTTGACTCCTTATGGAATATGTAAAGTCATCATTATTGTAACTTATTTTGATACAAGGAAGAGATTCTTTATTATGAAATCTATAAAAATTTAAATATATTAAATTTCATACAATAAAATACATAAGTAAAAGTGAGTGCGTGACATCATCGGTTCACTCATTTGCATACCGTGCATGCTATGCATATCACTGTTTCATGAAATAATGCAAAACTTCAAAATGCCCTAACTTTCTTATTTTACATCCGATTTCAGTGAAATTTTCACTGTTATGCTTGTTTAATTTTACTCTATTTATTCAAATCAACTTGATATTAGGGTGGACTTGGCCTTTAACTGTCCTGCATATCAGGGGTATATGTGGAGAATCATAATGTGAAAAATCGATAAACTTTGAGGGGCAGTTCCAGCAATGTAAGGAGGGAAAGGATAAGATTTTTTTTTCATGGGTAGATGATATTTGAAATGCCGGTCCTCTCAGGCTCGCTAGGTCTTGGGGAGGGAGGGGCGGATCCATCTCACTAATCCACCGATTAATGAGACATTTTTTTGTATGTGAGATATTTATGTTCCACTTTCACTGGTCAGTAGTTCCAGTAAGATTATAACATGGATTAAATTTAATAATTTTTAGAATAAATTTATCATTATTAACTTCCCCCTCTTTTGTGGGGGGGGGGGGGGGGGGTAGATAAGTTAGGATAATGGTTCGTAATAGGATTGAGGTTTTGTTTCGTCCATGCATTGGGACAGAGTATCAATAAACAGGGGCCGCGGAACAGGGTATTATGTTTTTGCTATCAATTAGCATCAAAATATGTGATAACCTCATTTTTATTTATTTATATATGTTTTGCTTGTCAGAGATTTTTCGGGATTTTGACTCCCCTTACAACCCCCCGGATCCAACCCTAATTGAGGGGTGCCCCTCCATGGCCCCAGCGTAACGCCACTTATCATCTGCAAAGGTAACCGGGCAATGTACCCTATCACATACATGTAGTTCTCAAATGTCCTGGCAAAACATGCAAAAGAAGTTCACTGAATCATGGTCGATTTCCTGGGGTACCCGTCAATTAATTATTGTTCAAATATGATACGCAAGTCAGTAACCCTTGCTTCTTTCTCGCTCTCTCTCTCTCTCTCTCTGTTTCTCTCTACCCATCTCTCTCTCACGATTCTCGCTCTCCCTCTCTCTATTTGTCACGATGCTCACTCTTTCTCTCTCTCTCTCTCTATCTGTCACGATGCTCACTTTTTTTCCCTCTCTCTATCTGTCATGATGCTCACTCTTTTTCTCTCTCTCTCTCTATCTGACACGATACTTACTCTTTTTTTTTCTCTCTCTCTATCTGTCACGATGCTCACCCTTTTTTCTCTCTCTCTCTCTCTCTGTCACGATGCTCACTCTTTTTCTCTGTCCTCTCTTTCTCTCTCTAACTTTACCTATTTCTCTTTATATCTTTCTCTCTCTTTCTCTCTTTCCAGCTTTCTCTCTATCTTTCTATATCTTTTTCTTTCTTTGTCTGTCTGTCTCTATTTCTCTCCATGTGGAAACGACAAACGAGCCTTTAAAAGTGGGCGGAGTAGGTGATGGGCTCTTTATTTCTGCACCTCTGCCCTCTAGGCGTTTCCATGTTTTGTTTTGTTTTGTTTTGTCTTGTTTATTTTTTTCGGAAGGGGGGGGGGGGGTAGTTGAACTTGTTTTGCTAGATGAATCTTTAAGCTACAGTTAAAGTCCATTGTTGGAGATAGTTCTTTTAATCGTTCCTCGTTTGTACTAATCATTGTCTCTGTTCGTTTCTGTTCCATTCTGTAAATTCATTGCATCGCTTATTATTATTATTTTTAAAAATCATTTTAGTAACAACAAATTTTTGGAAAGTGTGTTTTCATTCATCGAAAGAATAACAATTCCCTAAAGCATCGGTCGCTCACATTTTGTCTCTTAATAAACTTGACTTTTTCTCCGCTCTCATTGTTTTTCGATGTCTTTCATTTCACTGTAACTCTTCCATGTCTTTGGAGCATATGGGATCGATACCGAGAAGTGAGATCGAATTTTCCTTGGGATCACAGCAGTGCATAAGAACTGTGCTGTGAACTGAAGCGGACTCCAGCGAAATCCGTGATAGGTCGCAATCAGTCTGTCAGAGGACGGATAGATTATTTTTGTTCCTCCGTATGGAGAAGATCATCTGGATTTAAAAGAATTCGGATCGATTGGCTGTCTCGTCTTTCCTCCCTTTCTCCCACGTACATGTCTGAATTGTCAATGGATTGTTGCAATAAAATCACTGACGTGTTCAGACGTAGGTTTTCCGGGCAAAGTGGTTAGAAACACAGCAATTGACATAATGACACAGTATGGACAACAGTACTAATCAAGAATTTCGTGGTCCTGACGATGTGAGATAACGACGCGAAACTGCCACCTTACCAGTATTCTCACTCAATCACTCTCTCTCTCTCTCTCTCTTATTCGATTTTCTCTCGATTTTTCTCTCATTTCACGCTGTCCGTCTTTCTTTCTTTATATTGCCATCTCGCTTTCAATAGTCTAATCTCTAGCGCCTCCCTACCCCCCTCTCTCTATCACTATCTCTCTCTTTCTCCATCCCTCAATTTTTCTTGAGCTCTCTTTGTCACTCTTTATATGTTGCAATCTCGCTCTGAATGATCCCACTCACTCTCTCTCTCTCTCTCTCTCTCTCTCTCTCACACACACACACACACACACACACACACATCCACACACACACACGCACACACGTTTACATGGCTTTACTTCCGAGGACAACTATTGTTCCTCTATTGTTACTCGTCCTCGGACAGTCGACGGAATAAGGCATAAATTCATTGTTCGACGTTCGAGGACTATTGTCCGCCTTCCGAGGACCATTGTTGTCATGATTTTTTTTTTGTTCTCTGTCCGAAAATGTCCTCGGACATAATGCTAAACAAACGCAGGTATACTTGTGTGTCTTTCCCTTTGTTCTCTCTATTGTTCAAATAGCCACACAAGCAGCAAAAAAAGCCACACAAGCCTGACGGAATAAAGGCATCTATTGTGTTTGACAGTCCAATTAGTCACACAAGTATACCTCTGTTGGTACACCCACACACACAGTTTTACATGGCTTTACTTCCGAGGACAAGTATTGTTCCTCTATTGTTACTCGTCCTCGGACAGTCGACGGAATAAGGCACAAATTCATTGTTCGACGTTCGAGGACTATTGTCCGGCTTCCGAGGACCATTGTTGTCATGATTTTTTTTTTGTTCTCTGTCCGAAAATGTCCTCGGACATACGGCTAAACACGCCCACACCCACACACCTTTATACATTCTCATTCTCTTCTGATTATCTCGTGCAAGGAAATGTACATTATGACCCTCATTTTTTCCAGGTTCAAGGTCTCTTTCCATGTCATTTTTAACGTTGACGTCAATGGTTTTCAAGTTATCCATCCCTCCGACATTACTATAATCCGATGTCTTTCATGTTTATCTTCAGGCTTTTTCTTTTCTGTTCAACCACTCACTCAGTTACATCGGCAGAAACGTCAAGAAATTGCCGTACTTCTACATAATAGTAAAAAGGGCCGGGGATTGAACATAATCAATAAAACTATATACATGTGTACCTCGAGCAAAATGTTTAAAAGCTTTTTAATCCGAACTGCATTCCCTGGAAAAAGTGCCAACGGAGGTAAGTGCAAATTTGACGAGGGACAAGACTTATCATTCTTGAGACCCAATCTTCCCAAGCTTTCTTCCTTTTTACTCATTAATCATGCACTGTCTAGGAAATTTGTTTTTGCAAATATCCTTTGTTTTACTGAGAGAGTATTTTCTTAGAATCCAAAAAGCTTTTCATTTTTCTTATTAACTCAGCTTTATAACCTTCGAACAACATGGGTCAGTGACGTACCTACTGGTGTGCACATGGGGCACTTGCCCCAATCAAATAGAGAGAAAACGACACAAATAATAAACAGATGGTGAAATATATATATATAGAGAGAGAGAGAGAGAGAGAGAGAGAGAGAGCCTGACGCTACGACCCTATCCAAGAGCGTCCCCAATCATGGCTATGCAATTTTGCCTTTTTAACCACTAAGTGAGACAGGTGTTCTCTCCCCCCTCCCCTCTCTTCAGGATGTCTGAACCCACGCTAAGCCACCGAGACTACTTATTCTTTCTTGAGGCAGACGACGTTTTATTGATAATTATTCTGCCGCTTGATATTTGAAACTAATGTTTTTCAAGTTCAAATGTACTTTGTAAGAAGCTTTGTATTCTGTATTTAAGTAACAAAAGTTGTAGTCTGCAGAAAGGTCGTCTGGGTTGGTTTTTCTTCAATATTTCTAATGCATTCATGTTTGCATTCGATATTTGTTTATATCAAGAAATCAGTTAGTTCAAATTGATTTGAGAGGCATTGTTTTCTGTTCATTTGAATGTACCTTTTTGACAGAGTAAGCTTGGATGAAAACAAGATATTAAGTTTAGCATCTCCCCCCCCCCCCCCCACTAATAACATTTCTGTAGAGCTAACTAATAAAGTAACACCTTGTTTAAGATTATGTCAGGACCATAGTAATTTACAATGTAGTCTGCATTCATGTGCTCAATCCTTTACCATTCTTTTCCATCCCGCATGATGGAGCAATTTATTATTTTTGACGGTCAAACGGTTAGGACGGTTGAAGTCGGTTACATGTTTGTAACGGTTATACAACGATACAGCAACAGTCTGTTACGGTCCTTTACTACGGTCTGTAACGGTGTGTAACGGTCGTTACTACGGTATGTAACGGTTTGGAACCGTCGGTATTACGGTGTCTAACGGTATGCAACGGTTTGTAACGGTCGTTAATACGGTCAACAACGGTCTACGACAGTCTCGTACGCCATTTTCGAAGAGACGCTACCACTCTACGCTTTTGCAAACCTTCAGCTCAACTTTAATGTTTTATCATGTCTTTTGAAGCCCATATCTTCCTGCTTGGCCACATCAGTCAGCTTCCCAAACCTGACTGTCTTCCAGAAGTTGAGAAGCTGCTTGACCGTGCAGGCCTTTTATGTTGCAGCCTTCTCAGACAGCCCACAGTCTTGTTTTCTTGGTGTTATTCTTGTATTCGTGGTGTCTCCTTTCGTAGAGGCAGGGGGTTTCCTCCAACCAGTTAGCAAATCAATCATCTACTGCTTCTGTGTAAAAGATAGGCTTTATCCTTCCCCTCACTGGAAGCAGAATCAGACGCAGCAGTAGCATGCTTCCAATCCTCCTCCTCTTCCTCCTCGTCTGCCTGGTGCTCTTCCTCTAGGTCAGGATCAGCCTGTGTTAGCTGAGCTTAGCTCAGGCTCAGCAGGCTCAGGGTTAGTGTTGGTGGCCTGCACTTCCCATTCCTCTGCCTCACTGTGTTCGGGGTATCCAGCAGGAGGTGAGGGCGTAGGGATTTCTTCATCTCCTCCCCTGGGCTGGCTTTCTCCTTGGTCAAGTTATTTGTAGTGTTGCTTAGAACTTTGTGTACCTAGCTTTTCAAAGTCGTAGCGAAGTCTGAGCAGACCGACGCCCACAGATGTAATCATTGGCGGATCCACTTCCGGCCCGTGCCCCCCCCCCCTCCCTTTTGGAAGAAAAGTATGCATTTTGACCATAGACGATCGGCCATTTTCTCGATTGTGCCCCCATTTTAGAATGAAGACCTTTTTCTTTCTTTTTTTTTTTTTGGCTTGTCAGGGAATTATGGAGGGAAACTGGACCCCCATAACCCCCCCCCCCCTCCCACTGAGCGACTTTTCGAGAAGCTGGCGAGACCAAAAAAATACGGGTCTACCTTTTCCAAAAGTTGACAAGCCTGCTTTTGTGTGCCCCCTACTTATACTCAATCCTGGATCCGTCCCTGGATGTAATTACATGCGATTTGATCACGTACCGTACTAGACCGTTGTAGACCGTAGAAAGACCGAAGCTCGACCATCATGGACAGTAAAAAACATATAAATAACCCCCACGGTGGGACTCGGCCAAAAACTAACCGTATAATGGGCCGTAGTAGTGACCGTCACATGACAATACTAGACCGTCATGGACCGTATTTGGCTTAGTTTGACCGTTCTAACATCAAGCAAGACGGTCGCTACCACGATCTAGTACGCTCCATAACAGTCTTATAATGGCTGTTGTAAGGTAATTATACGGCTTACTACGGTTATTTTTGATAAGTCGGTCAGAAGGAAAGTTTTGGACATGTTTAAAACTTTCTATCCAACCGTCAGTTATTACGGTCTGTACTACGGTTCTTAAAACGGTTTTGTACGGTCTACTACCAGACTACGGCCTTATTACGACAGTATTACGGTCCAGAACGGTCAAGACGGTCACTCAACCGTCATGAACCGACATGAACCGACTCTGTCGGTAGCTCTCGTGTGAGAGCACCTTTACTATCATGTACTATCATGAAAGTTCATCTGTTTTGGTCATATATGTTCAGGAGTTAAAATTTAGATCTCAACACAAAAATGTTTACGCCAGCGAGGTGACCCGATTTGACCTTTCTGACGTTTCATTGTCGATAACTGCGGGTCATAGACATTTGGAAGTTTGTAGCTTCTTTCTTTCTCTTTTGTCGTATACCATTCATTTGATCTCAATCGTATTGAAATTGACAAGAGGATATGAAAGACGTTTCGGCCTAGATTTATCTTAAATTGGCTTTATTACTTTAGTAGTGATGGTTGCAAGCAATTATTGTCATATTAGCATTGATTCTTCTTTTTCCGTCGACAACTCTTGCTCTCTTTCTCTCAATCCCTCTCTTCTTCACGCGCCAGTCTGTCTGACTGCATATGTCTGTCTTTCTCAACTCATTATTTCATTTAGGCCTACCATATGGACAATATAATTCAATGTATTGTATAACGTACAATTTCCATAAATGATAATGACATGACGCAGATATTGGTCTCTCTTGGACAGCAGAAATTACAAAGGTAAAAAAATAAAACACAAAAGCACGACTTGAAAATATTTTCCTTATTAACATGCAGATAATAAACTATGGCAATTTCGACACAACAAATTTGATATGATTTTGCAAATTTGATATTGAAATGTTTTTAAAAATATTTGTTTGCTGGTTGGGAAATTTGATGTTTGCGGGACACGTTTGAGTACACATCCAAAGATGTAGCCCAATTGAGAAAAAGGAAGGAATAGCTTTTTCACTGGATTTTAATTTTTTGTTATTATTATCCTTTTTTGCCTCCTATAACCTTCCCTGTAAGAGCCAGGAAAGGGGAAGGCTGGTAAAAAACAAAATCGACACCCCCCCCCCCCCCCTTGGCAATCCTGAATCCGCCTCTGTTTAACCTGTCTTACCATACATTTGATTCATTTTCAATACTAAACAGCTCCTTCCTTCTCTACATTTAAAGTCAATACATAGTTTTTGTCTAAAGAATACATGTATCTGCCTACCACTACGATGGTGAGAACTCAACATGGTCTATATCCCGACAATGATCGTGCGCCCTCATGCACTGAGTCAACTCCAACGATAGGTGTGCCATTATTTCGATATTATTTTCATGTACCTCAAAGTTGTATACACTGTAAAAACAAATAACTGTAAAGCTACAGGTTTTTTGGCCCTTGAAATTACAAGTTATTGCCGTTATTTCAATTTTACAGTCTTTTTCCTGTAAAACAACAACAAATGTGTTGGTTTACCGGATATCAGTATATTATTTACAATCGCCCAACAAACTTGCTGTTATTTTACAGGACAAAGACTGTAATTTTATGTCGGGCTATTGTAAATATATGCTGAATTTCTGTAAAAGAAAACTTTGGAAAAACGGGCATTCCCGGCATCCTGACTGCCAGGAAATTTCCTGTGAAAAAACGGCATTTTTTTTACAGTGTAATTATATAGAAAGATATTGTTGCACTTCATTTTGTACATGTTTTTATAGCAGAATGAGCGTCATGCGTGACGGACCTAAGCGCTTAATAAGAAGCCACCACGGTCCACCATCATTATTATTATTACTATTAGTATTGTTAATATTTCCTAATGCTTTCATGTACATACGTCAATGTATTCATGACAGCGGCAATGAACTAGTACATACATATAGACTTAGAGTATGTAAATTTATGTTGTATCAGAAGAGTGCGCTTTACCGTTGTAACCGATAAGATTTCTGCTTCATTGCTGATAAAAATAATACTCTGTAAACGAAGAGAAATATTCGATAGTCGCCTGCTAATGAATCATGTGGGTCAAACTGAATAATGACTGAAGCGCCATAATATGAGTTTGGTATTCTGAACCTTTTCCTCACCGTACATCGATTGCCTAATGTGTTTGCTTTCGTAAATGTACATGCATGTATCCATTAGCATTTTTGTCACATGCCATAACAAAATAACACTTAATGATGTGTGAGGGCAATGGCTATTTTTGTGAGAAGTGCAGATTTTCTGCAGCCTCCTTCTCTGATTCGTAATTCCATTCCTGTAGCTTTTGCCTTTGAGGCCGCTATCCAGTCAAGCTATTTGCTTATGATAGACGGTCTCCTGCATGTAAAAAATCCTAGTTTCTGTTGGAACATTTTACACTTGAATCAATGAATTCACTTTGATTTTCAACTTGTTTTTGTTTGTTTTGTTGGTTTTTTTTTGCATAATGTATCTTATGTATTTTTGTACATTTCCTATGATTATTGTATATAATTGTAATCTTCATTGATCATTCAATAAATGCAGAAAATAATCTGCCAAAAAAAAAAAAATGATTAGTGTGAAGCGCACTGTTCTGAATGAAAGTGCTTACTTGTCTATCAGAATCAATAGAGAAGGTTGAGTTAGGGGAAAAGCGAAAAATAATATTTATATTATAATATTTTATGTCAATTTGGAGGAACATCATAGTAGAAATGTCCCCTCAGAAGGATTGCTTTCCAAATTCCCTAATATCATGCATATTCAAAATATGACGAGAAATAGCTAATAATAATGATAATAATAATAATAATAATAATAATAACATTGATGATGATGATGATAATAACAATAATAATAATAATAACATTGATGATGATAATAATAATAATAATAATAATAATAATAATAATAATAATAATTGTGTTTACCCAGGGACGCCTAATCAGCATCAGTGCTGTTCTTCATGAGGTCCTATTAACAAAAAAATCCAAACTTTTGGTGAGGTAACAGCAGCTACATAGCGCATAATTTTTTGCCATGCCATGTTCGATTGTTTTATCGCCTGTGTTCATCAAGGCGTACAATACGTCAGTAATTCAAAGAAAAGTTTGACGTGTTAATTTCCCATTCACTTATTGCACTACATCACTCTTGTGTGGTGCGTCAAAGGCCCCGTCAGTCGTTGACGCAGTCTTACGTCAACCACATGACGTCTCGTGTGCAACGGTCTTTAATGGGGGCGTTTCACCAAGTGTCTTGCTGGTGATTTTTACCGACAAATTTGCTCTAAGCCAATCAGATCCAAGGATTTCAGTAGCTTATAATAGTTATTGCAACTTGTCATTAATGACTAGTTTTATGAAACAGGGCCCTGAACTTTTGTGTCGGTCAACATGATTTTATAGTCCCACCCCCTTTGCAAATACATTGGATCGTATCTATAAAACCAGCAAAAGCTTATCAAATGTTAGCAAACAAGAGGAACGACGTTTTTCTTTCAATAAAATGCTTCTTTATGACTAACATATACTCGCGTGAATAATGAGAATTCGGTTTCATCATAAAGCACTTGCTCGATAGGAGCTGGCATTTTACTTGACCTTTTTTACCAGAAGATCAGCCGTTATTCTTACTGTTTCATATTCTCTTTGAGTCTCTTCGAAACTTTCTACTTTACTGCACTTACAGGATTAAAAAAAATAATCAAATAAATCAATGATCAACTTTTTTGTCACATTAAACAGCAGCATTATCAAATTACTCGATTCGGAAAGTGTATACGGGGTTCAAAACCTTTTCGACTGTACGGACGCCTCGCAGTACAAGCAATTGTTAAACTTCCCGACACAGCACGATGAATAGAGCTGTTATTTTCATGTGAGCATTAGCTGTAGCTTCATTTTTTTGTTTATTGTGCCTTGAATACTAAATGGGTTTCGTCTGGTTAAGATGGTTGAAAAAGAAGGCCTGATTTGAGCGAAGGCTGTCTTTCTTTGGTTTCAATGAGAAGGGTCTGTGGTTAGTGCGTAACAAGAATGAAGTGCCCAGCTTCAAGACATTGCTTCAGGGCTTTAGCTTTATACTTTTCCCCCCTTTTCTTTTATTTTTTTTTTGTTCTTCTTCTTCTCTTTCGTCTTTCTTGTTTCTTTACTCCACATTCTGAGCTTTGCTCTCCTTGAACGTTTAGTGAATCTGATACTTCTAATCCGTTTCGCTTTTTATTGCATCCTAATCAGAATTACTTACTCTATACGGGAGCCTAATAATTTACAAGTAATGCTTTTTATTTAGGCTCCCCACATTTTACATTTTTTCTTCTTTTTTTGTCAGTCGTTCATATCTCTCTCGAAACTTTCTACCTATATCGTACATTGGACTTTATTTGAGTTCTTTAACCGCATGTTTTGAAATTGACAAATATGCTTGTAAAATCTTAATTGTTTTTTTTAATGTAAAAGTGGAACAAATAAACTTCAAACTTCAAACTTCAAGCTTCAATTTTTCTACTCTATATTGAGAAACAAACGAGTGCTATTTTTTTGCAAATAAAAGGTGACATGTATATGTAATACCTGGCCACATTGGATTTTATCCTTTTTCTTTTCCAGCCAGAGGTGTCGATTCCATAGTGGTGGAGGGACGGAAGGAGGCGGGGAGAGGAGGGGGGGGGGTGTTATTCAATATACATGATTATATTTCGCAATAAAGTCCATTAGGTATACACTCCACTGAGAAAGATACCCCATTATAAATGATTATATTTCGCAATGGAGAGTATACCTATAATAGACTTTATCATTGTGATTAATAAGTCCCCCCCCCCCCCCCCAAGAGAATATGATCGCCCAGAAGATTCATGGCGAACCGAAGGCACCAAAAAACAGAAGAAAAGAAGAAGAAAAAAAAAAGCAGTTATAAAATATGGAGGAGAATGTTCATAGATAACTTCATGGTTTTAATTATTCCTTTACTTTACTTTTTACAGGGTTGGAAAAAAGTTTGGAATATTTTTATTCCAAGAATTATTTCTTGTCTTAAACATATCCCTCGTCATTTTAAGTTCTTCTTTGAGGTTCAAATAAAAGATATGTGTCCCTTTTTAACTTTAAAAGCACAACATTAAAAATCAGGCTTATCACACAGTGCAGAGGTCCACTTGGAATTCGGAAGCGTATATTTGCTGTTTTTGCAAATGTCTAACGAAAAAGTTAAATAATCAGATACAGTTTAATTGTTATACCGAAGTCCTCAAAATGACTGCAAACTGCACGTAGCTTTTTCAAAATTCCACGTGAAGTACAGAAATGTATAACAAGATGTTCAAACACAAATAGAGCAAATCTGACAACATGTGGTTCATTGGTCAGCCATTGTAACATGTTTAACAATATTACGTAATCTTTGGTACAAGATGTAACAGTAGACTTCATTCAACACAGTTAATCCGATTTGGATGAATTATTCATCACAATATAGTAGAAACTAGCATTTAAAATCAGACATACTCATCGCCAAAAAAATATTCCAAACTTTTTTCCAACTCTGTAGGTGCAACAATAATGAATTTGGAAAAATGCTCAAAGATAATTATTTTATAGTGTTCGTAATTTTGAGATGTTTGAATTGGGACACTAATACATTGATAAAAGGTTCCCTTACGTGTCTAATTCTAAGATTAACAACATTATTATAAGAACGCGGTAGATGTTTTGCTACCCTAAGGGAGTGAACTCTGTTTATGTGGGTGTTTAATGAAGATGGATTCTCACAAGTACTCAACAAGATAGTCTGGATTTTCAATCTGGAACAAGCACTGTAAACGAGACCAATTCGGTAAATACTTGAAGGGAATAGAGTCGAAGGAGCCTTTAAAATGTCTTGGAACTTTAAAGCGAAAGTTCACCTTTTAATCAATTATCATGCGTTTATGGATAGGCTCACAAGGCGTCAATCTTTGGCTAATTTGCAGGTTACTTTTATATCTGAATTTTTGTATTTTGTTCTTCATTTGTAAAATTAAACCACAATGTACAATTCAGAAGTGGATGTAAAGAAATGTACATGTATATTGACGCTTTTATGTGTCTACCTTTGACGTTTTCAGCAAGTTGTCTATTTTTCTACATTTTACCCATTGCACTGGTTATTAGACAGATTTTTATTTAACTTAAATACGGTTTCATCACCGTAACCGCGAAGACTAACTTTAAACAATATCAGCATTGTTTTAATTTGTAAACAAATCTTTCGGCATATTACTCCCAGTGTTAAAGATCGTATAGATTTGTTTACAAATTAAAAATTCCTCCCCAGTCAAGCTTCTTCGTTTAATATCAGCATTGTTTAAACAGATCAGAATACATTTGAGCATTGCAGTCACATTCAGCTCTTCGGATTTCAATACCAGCACGAATCCAATGCAAATCCCATATCTCGATGACAGACAGATGAAAGGTCAAAGGTCATACGCCAAATCATGGCATGTGTAAAGCATGGTAGATTACGCAGCTGTCTCGTTGCCTTGCCGGGTAATTAGGCCTCATGGTAACATTTGTGAAACTCGTTTGACATTATATTTGTTTGTCTAGTCTTCCGACTTACTGACTACCGTCGAACACAAGGTTCTTGTTGGCACACTAGCTTGCATTCAGTGGCATAGCTACGAGGGGGGGGGGGGCATTTGCTGAAAAATTGAGGTGAATGGCGGAAGATAAGAGAGAGAGAGAGAGGGGGGGGGGGGGGGGGGGGAGGGGCGTGAAAAGAAGAAAGGAAGATGATATGCCGCTGTCACACCTAATCAGTGACCTTGATAATGTGCATTTTATCTACCTTGTAAAAACGGTGCATCCCCTCCACATAATACCAGTGCTCCTTCAATGGCTGGACCCACTCGACCCCACTG
Organism: Heliocidaris erythrogramma; assembly: GCA_025617745.1. Taxonomy (NCBI): domain Eukaryota; kingdom Metazoa; phylum Echinodermata; class Echinoidea; order Camarodonta; family Echinometridae; genus Heliocidaris; species Heliocidaris erythrogramma. The sequence continues at coordinate 14,600,985 of CM046858.1, forward strand.
TTATCATTACCCGACCCCCTTAGCAATAACGTCACCCACACATTTGGAACCCCAAAAATGACATATTCCCTATAAAAAAATATTCCCTCCATTCTCCCATCAGGAATCCCCTTTTTGTATCCGTCTTCATAGGGGAACTCCAAAGGCGTAACCAAATACGATTTTATGATTTGTGTAATAGGGCTAAGTTGGGTTTGTCACATAACTGTTCAAGTGCATAAATCAATCTTTGCTGTGTATCTCTGAAGCCAGAAGCTGCGGAGGATATGATGCGGTAGAGTTAACATCATTATATGGTGGATATGCTGTAGAATTATCATAATCTTGCGTAGATGTGAATGTATTTTTAAAGACATGAATCTTTGGCTAAACGGGCCCATGCACTTCATGACGTATTTACGAATCGGTATTATATTTTTGTTGTTTAATTTCTTTTTTTTTTTAATTGGATGACGATAAAGATGATTACTATGTTGATATAGACAGCAACGGTAACCATCATAATAAAGAAAATTATAGCAAGAATAATATATAATAATGATAAAAGTTGTAAATCTACTTGTTTTTCCTGATAATGATGATGATGATAAAAAACATGATGTGCTTAGGAACGTTATAATGATAGCATGTAATTATTGATTGACTATTGATAATGATGTTAATGATAACAATGATGTAATGATATAATGATAATGAATATAATAATGATGATGATAATAATAATAATAATAATAATAATAATAATAGTAATAAACAAAATAATAACGATAATAATGATGATAATAATAAGGATAATAATGTTATCTTGACTTTGCTATGACTAAACCCTGTTTATGCCTTTGGAACGAACTTTCCATATCTGTATAAGTTTCGCAGCTTGGTCCTTGTGTATCCCTGTTGCAGTACCCCTCTGTCTATTAACGAGTGCACGTCTGTGTTTGTCTCTGTCAGTCTAGCCGCTTGAACGTCATCAGTCAAAACCTGCAAATTGGCAACACCCACTGATCATTTGATACATGGGTTGATATTTAAAGTAGACAGCATTACACCAGTACAAAAACAGGCAATAGGCCTATGTCCGTTTAAAGAGGCCATATAAATTAATATATGATTACATCGAGAGGTCATGAACTGAAGATTGTACTTTAATGAAGAAAAACAACCATGCATACAGTAATTGTGTATCACTACTCATTAGCTCACTGTTGTATATATTTTCATGAAAAAAAAAATAATGATACAAAATCTAACTGTCTATTATAAAAATAAGATCTAAAAAGCTTTAGTTTTTAAACAGTTTTGAGGAAGTCTTGGAGTTGAAACACTTAGACGACGACCATTAATTGTGTTGTATATTAATTAGAGCATTAACCCGTAGATTACAGAATTCTCTTCTTCCCATAGGCTTTACACAGGGACCATCCGCTTCCCATGTTCAATGGGTTAAGATAAACCCAAACACGGGTACCGGCATTGGTTCTTCAAATATTAACCTTTTGCAATTTTGATTTTTGATATTTAGTCTATGATGAAGTTTTACCATCTCCGTGTCTTTCCTGGGAAACGTCTAATCTTATTTGGCTAAATCTGTCGATGATGACGGACAGTCAACCTGTCCGAAACGTCAAGCCTTCTCCACTCTCACCCTTCTCGTCTGGTTTTAGAGTCCTTTTCAGGACTTCACACTTTCAAGAAAGATTACTTCTACATTCTCTGAATTTCTATCTCGCCTTTCCTTCTCTTCTCCTCTCAACTTTTCTCCACTTTCTTCTTACTCAACAGTCCTTTTCAGGACTAACCACATGGTGAACCGTAAGCCTTCTCCACGTTATCTGTCGATATACCGCAAAATCCTACTAAATTCTGAGATATCCTGTGAAATCTTACAAATCATGCGATTTCCTGTGTCTGCTTATATCTATTTTCGATGAGAAAAATGTTTAAAAAAAATAGATTTCAAATAATAAAAAAAACGTAAAAGGGCTGATATTACGAAAACAATTACCAAATCAAAACATACCTCTAAAAATGATGTTCTGTCAAATCTGTTTTGATGAGCAAGACTGTTTTATTCAGTAATTTACATACTAATTATTGGAGCGGATGTTTTCTACTGATCTAATTTCCCCCTCGAATTCCTGTCTAATCGTTCTTCCTTCTTAGTGGCCTTCGAAAGTGAATTTTTCATTACGAACTTCTTCTCTTGTTTCTTCTTCGCAGTATATGAGAGTGCAGTCTATCAAAGGTTAATAATTAATTCGGATACTGAATTTGCTTCAAAGCAATCAACTTTATAAAAAATGTTACATATAATATGTTTCAACATGATGAAAAATTATGAAGTTTACTTAAATCACCACAAACCATTCTGCAAGTCATTTTGGAGAAGACTAATAGGTGAATCTTTTACAATTTTGTCAGTGTTAATTACAAGAACATGACATTAGTGGCCAAAAGTTGAGTTCAAGCGATATCAAACTACACAGTTCATATCCGATGTAATCTCAACCAGCTTGTCCAGAGTTTATATGGCGTTCTTAGCATTCCAACCGTTCCAGTGCCGAGCGTATACAACTCGTATGGCAGCATATTAAACGCCACAGCAGAGCCTCTATGGAAATACACAGGAAGTCATGTAGCAAAGTGAGCGAAGCCATCAGCGAATACGCCAATGACCGAGTTCTTTTTCCTTCTTGTCCTACTTCTTTTTGTATTCTCTTGAAGAGGTTCACAGGCGTCTTTTCATTTACGCGGGGAAAAATGGCCCAAAATCCGTAAGTAAAGGCGAAGACGCCATTGTTCTTCGTTAAGAAGCACGGGGGTGATAGTATGAAATACTCGGTCGTCTGCTGTTTACGTGTGTATGTTTTTTATTACTTGATTTGTGGATCGTTTAACGATTAGGAGGAGAGAAACGTGTGTTTTCTTGAAGCTGAATGACGAAGAGTGTATTTTATGGTAATTATGGCTTCGTGTATTTTGTTGGGGTGTATTAGCTAGCCTACACACGATCGGAATATTACGAGCGTTGTAATTCAGAAGCGATGCTTGTTATGAAAAGCCTCGATGAGAGCACGTGTAGTGACAACCGATGTGATATATTGCCATTCATACAGTAATGTACACTCGTCATTACACATAATCCCGATCGAACCAATTCAAATTTGTGAGTATATACACTTCTGTTCTATGATATTTTTGAGGAATATGCCATAACTATATGCTGCGTAATTTGTTTTTAATATCATTAGTTGTGAAAATTTCATTTTAACGCAGTATTCCACTTCGATCGTCGATATTGTTTTTGTTTTTGTTTTTGTTGTGTGATTTAGATGAGGGACATGAATGTTACTTCAGCTGGCCTGTGCAGATATTGACAACAATTAATGTTGCAAAGAAAGAAGTATTTAACATTAAACATAAATAGTGTACATTGGGTAAGTGTGAAGTGATGTGGGTGTATGTGTGAGCGTGTGCGGTGTGCTAGCGCGTGTGTGTGTTTATAGGAGATTTGACATAATAATGTGCTCTATTTGTTATACACATACATTGTAATTCATGTATTATTATTGAGTGAAATCATTAGAAAGATCATTTAATAAAAAAATTGTGTGCTGGGATCACAGTGATAGAAAGACTATGATCATGACGTCATATGTAAGGGGGAGGGATAACTGAGCAAAACGGAGATATAGGGACATGGAAAGATAAGTCAATCTTCCATAGAATGTTGATAATTTTCAAACTATTGTCGGGAAATTTTAAATTGTACCTACCGATCCATTTTCATTAGTTTGTTTACAAACAACATGAATAGCAAGGGGAACAAGATGGGTGTAAAGAGAAGATGAGGGCGAAGGTGAAGAATAGGAGAGGTTTAAAGGTACTTCATCCCTTTTGAAGATTTCCCCAATTTCGCGAAACTTTGCACAGGTTAAGCAAACATCCCTTAAATACTGCTTATGAAATTTCAAGGTCACAAGTTCTATAAATCCATTGTCAGAAATGACAGGAATCAACGCAAGTATACATAATAATAATAATAATATAGACACTTATAATGCGCAAAAACATATCCACCCAAAGGGTGCTCAAGGCGCTCACAATTCAATTGCATATAAACTTAACCTAAAATACAATTACAATAACATTACAGGTTAGGGTATAAAGACATTAATATTCATGTCAATGCAAATTACTACAATAATATTGGGCCATTAGATGAGTTTTCAGACAGGACTTGAAATGTTCTACTGATTTACAGTTTAGTTTAGTTGGAAGACTGTTCCACAAACGGGGAGCTGCTGATATAAATGCTCGATCTCCCCATGACCGTCTGGTTTTACATGTACTAGTCATGGCCAAACAATGATTTTAAAAATTACACATTTTTTTTTCAGTCGAAAAATATAAAGTGTTACCAAATTGTTGTTATTACCTACTTAAAGGCAAATTATAATCCTTTTCACATCCGCACAAGTTTTCCAATTATAATTTTTTTGCAATTTATAGCATACTCACACAACCTGAAATGTAGGGCTGCAAAAGGGATGAAGTACATAATTATAAGGTCGAGTTCTGGTGAGGGTCAAAAATAATTTGTTGAGCTTTCTCATTCTCATCATTCCTATGTGGACGAATTACCATATTATCATTGTCATGTAAAAATGATTGCTCTTGATAATTCATCATGTCCCAAATATAATCAGAAATAATTTTAACCGCATTGGATCAAATTTTAATGCCACATTTGTATATATTATAGTCCCATATACCCATATTTATGTCACGTATGTGCAGTGCCTTTCTCTATATGTGATTTTCCAGAAAGATTGGGTTAATTAGTTTGATTTATTTCATTTTATTTCATTTCCAGGAAAACAGTATATATAAGTTAACACTAACAGAGAATACAGAATACGAAGTACAGTAACAGAAGGAGAGGAGAAAAAACCAAAAAACCCCAGCTAATGCCTTCGGATTACCAAAAGAAAACACGTTTCTGTAGAAGGCTCTCTTCATTCGCTGGTGGTAGAAATACATAAACATTCAATTCAATACCATGAACATTAAAACACAAAAATTTAAACATTAAAAAAATCACCAGTGTAAAAACAAAAAATACATGTACTGATCAATAATTGCAGGTCATTTTGATGTTTCCCGAACCTCACAGTGCACAAATTTTTACACACATGGTAAACTGTTGCCAATTATTAACTTTTTAAAAGTTTCTTTGACGATGTATTCACATGGCCAGCTCTCGTTTGACTCGTTTGACCTATGTCCATCACCAGGTTGTGACGATGTAAATGGCGGCGTGGGTGTGGATTTGATTACACTGTGTGCATTGTATGCTCTTGGTACGTGCGGGAGCTGATCAAGATCCTACACGAATCCTCTTCAGACTCCTTCGCCGAAGACCTTTTGATTGAATGCTGCATGGGTCGATAGGGGAACACCGTCGACAAGCATTCAAATATTGACGCCAATGTCTTAGTAACCTTGACCTCATCATCACTATCAACATTATTATCGCCATCATTATCATCATAGCATTATTGTCTTCATCATAATCATCACAATCATTATCATCACCATCATCATCATCATCATCATCATTATCATTTTCATCATCATCATCACTATCATTTTCACCATCATCATAGCATTATCATCATCATCATCATTATCATTGTCATCATCATCATCATCATCATCACTATCAGTTTCACCATCATCATCTACCAGTGCTTCTTTCTCTATGTGGAAGGGGGGGGGGTGTCTTATCGGGGTAACCTCGCTAGTCATAAGGACCGCTATTGATAAGGACCACTTATTCATAAGGACCGCTATCCATAACGCGTGACTAAATGAATAGCGGTTTTGTATGAACAGCGGTCCTTCTAAATAGCAAGCAAACCATAGACAAATTACCTCGTTATTCATAAGGACCTCCATTCATAAGGACCACTATTCATAACTATTCATAAGGGCCGCTAATCATAACGCGTCTTAAAATGAATAGCGGTTTTCTATGAATAGCGGTCGTTATGAATAGCGAGTGGACCCCGTCTTATCGATGTCATTATCCATCCAACCCAAACTGCAGCTAACTCTAGGTCAATTGTTCTATCCTCTTCATTTATTTCTTATGATGTCCATCCTTCTTTTCTTTGGTTTGCACCTCTCTCCATTTCCTTGTGATTTGTTATTACGGTGGGACAGCATTAACATTTTAACAAGTATTCCCGCTCAGTAAAAAGCAGTTCTTGAGTTCTGATCATGGGATTCCATTTCGAGATAATTTCGTATTGTTTATCATGTAGTAAGCACGGGAGGGGGAGAGGAGAAGGGGAGAAATAGAGGGAGGGAGAAAGAGATCAAGCGAAAGAGAGACCGAGACAGAGATAGAAAGAGAGAGAGAGAGAGAAAGAAAGAGAGGGAGAGAAGAGAGGGGTGAGAGAGAGAGAGAGAGAGAGAGAGAGAGAGAATGAGAGACAGGAAGATATAAATACAAATACAGAAAGAGAGAGAGAGAGAGAGAGATACAGAGAGGGGGAGAGAGAATCTCCTACTGATACGTTATCCTAAGAATGATATTCTTCAAGGCTGTTCAGGGTTCTACATATAGCTAAAGCTACAGATGAGGAATAAGTGAGCACAGCCAATAACCTTATCAAACTAAGACTAACAAATATAGCTTGGCAGATGCACCAGACGACAGATAAAGAAACTCACTTAAAGTCACCACGGGGAAGGGGCTACTGCACGAGCCACCCCTTCCTCATAAAGATGTCTTCTATAGTAGTGGAAGCTCTACATTGCATAAATTTTCATTGTAGCATGACATGGCGCCATTGTTACATTGACTGAATCGGTTCATGTCGTGCTCCTTCTTTACATCAATGCGAAAGTTTTATAACGTATCCTTCTAGTATTACTTTAAAAACTAACTAAATACATGTACTAAAATTTCTCCCACGTTTTATATAAATTACTTTGCTCGGCTATAAGAGCACTTTAAATCTTCATACACATTCTTGTATCTTGACTGGATGCGGCAAAGTTCATGCTACATTAATCCTGATAACATGATCCTCTCTAAGATTCTCCTTTCTATGATATTTACAAGACAGCTTTGAAGCTTGACTTATGCCAGGTTTTAGCGATCCAGACGTTTACACATTTTTACCATGCAGGGTTACCATTTTCGTTTCCATGTTACGTAATGGCTGCATATCTTTTAATCCATATTTTGCAACAGATCAAAATAACATACACCAATGTGGCACCTTTAAAAAACATAGGTTAGGTGATAACCCACATCAAACTCGGAGTAGGTGCTATGACTTTTGAATTTTTTCACCTGCAAGATCCTAGACATTGGGAGTTACAGCAAAACAATCTTTCTTAACCTTTTTGATAATTATGTCGTTTATGATCTCAATAATAAATGATTAAATCTAGTAAACAAAAGTTCATCAATGCCACTGGGATACAGTTCGCTGTTTGGAAGGCACCTGAATTATACCATCGTTTCCACTGCGACTCTAGAATGACAATCGGCAGCTGCGAAAACGTTTTGATTATGACCCCTTATCTGCTCATGCCACTTAGACTTATCTCCTGTGCCCTGTTTCATAAAGCTTGTCATCATTGACAAGTTGCAATAACTGTTATAAGCTACTGAAATCCTTGCATCTGATTGGCTGAGAGCAAATTTGTCGGTAAAATCACCGACAAGACACTTGATGAAACGGCCCCTGACCGATTGAAATGAGAAAGAGCAAACAAATCACGTTGGATGTTTCATCACATCTTATCTAATCTGTCATATTTTGTCGCCTGAGACATATAAAAGTCTATAATTTATAATGGAGGTAGCGAACTGAAACCTATCGAACTGTTTGACATGATGATGCATACAGTGGTAGAGGCTACACCAAGAACATCACTATAATATGATAATTGATGCAGTTTATTGCACATAATTATTGAAATATCATTTTTTACGCTTTAAATTTGACGATTTCTTCTTTTTCTTCTATGGAGGACAACATAATTTGTTACACGGAATACATCTTCAGAGCTTTCACATGTCCCAGGCACAATTGAAATGCTACTTTCTTAGATAACACTATGTTTAAAAGCAGAGACGAATGTCATGTTGCTGTTTCTGCTTCATATGATATATAAATTCACAAAATTATTCCACATTTGATACATAAATTCATATATTCCACATTTGATTCATGAATTCATAAATTCCATATATATCCTAAGTATGCTGTCCCAGCGGATCATTTCAAGTAATGAATTATGTTTTTCCCCCATAGAGTAGGGAATTTTCCCATTAAAAGAAAATTATGACTAAGCATAATGCCAAAATATGATCTTGCCTTTATATTGAGAATTTCTGATCATACACGCATGGGTAAAAAGGGTAATATTTTGATTAATTTTCGATGCTATGTTCTAATGGAAGTAATATCTGAATACTACAATAAACATGTCTGGCAATTCAAGTGTGACCAAAAGGGACTGAATATTTTATGGAAACCATATTTTGTAATACAATCATGAAATATATTATAAAAACGTTGGTAGGTTTTAATTCTTATATTATAAACCTTTTTACTTTCTGACCAATTTCTGTCTTGTAAAACTGCCATAAAGATTAAAATTTTGACAATAAAGCAATATTTTTCTTTCTGTCCAATTTCTGTCTTGTAAAACTGCCATAAAGATTAAAAATTTTGACAAAACAATGTGATTTTTGTCGTGTTGTAGCATTTTTTCCTTAATATGGTTGAACCTCCCTTAATATCAAGGCAAAGAGTAATATTTTTTTGCCAGATTTTTATCCGACATCGTGTTCGTGATCCCTATTGAAAATAATAGCATAAGCATGATTTGAAGTAATATCTGGGGGGTGTTTCATAAAGATGTTCGTAAAATTACGCATAACTTTACGAACGACTTGAATATGAAGTGACAAATAAGATGCCCAAAGTTTTTCCTGATGTTATAACAAAGTGTGACTGTATTTCCAATAACATCAATGAAATCATGGCCAAAAAATATACTTTGCATTAAAATGTTTGTTATAATAAAAATGCTAATTTACATCTGCAGAGTTCAACTTTAGATGATGCAGTTCAAAATGATTGAGGATCCCATTTGGCTTGTCATATTTAAATCATTCGTAAAATCATGCGTAACTTTACGAACAGCTTTATGAAACACCCCTGGTAAACTTATAGCCCTCAAGATAAAAGTCCTGATTAACCTTATACAGTGCCGTAATATGGACGGTTAAAAACTTGAACTCTAAAATTTTAGATCAAAACTCCTTTCTAAGTAATAAAAAACGAAAATTTGTCTTTCTTCTTAAATTCCTAAATGCGTTCATGAGATGTGAAGTTTGATTCCATGGAGTTATAATCAAGAAAAAAGATGAATTCAATCATGCACGATTAAACACTTGCCTCATGAAATTATAGTTATAGGGGAAGTCCAGTCCAAAAATAACTTGGTTTTGATAGAAGCAGAAAAATCAGGCCTACAGATCAAAAAAAGTTTGAGGAAAATCGGACAACTAATAAGAAAGTTATGAATTTTTTAGTGGCATGAAAAACTAGAGAAACAATGAAAACCACTAGACAAATTGGCAACTCAGTCATTGGTTTGTGATGTCATAGGTACACAACTCACCAATTCTTTTGTTTATTTTCATGATACAAATTGTTATAGTTTGTCCAAGAATATGAGTTTTCACATAACTTGAACCAAGTTACATCTATAGTAATATGTTATTGCATGCATAAACCTTTTTCTGCTTCTATCAAAACCAAGTAATTTTTGGACTGGACTTCCCCTTTAAGGCACAAGTTTGTGATTTTGTTTTTAATTTGTACAGAATTGCCTTCAATTCATTTCTTAGATGACAGCGTACGAATTCATGTGTTGAATTAGATAGAGGAGTATTAAGCGCTAGGGTGAATTTTTATATCTTAAAGTACGTAATCGGAAAGGGATGCAATTATGCACTTTTATAAAAGTCAATGAGGAATTGGATGCAATTAAGGCAGTCACAATAGATGATTTCTCAGGCTTGATAAGACTTTTCTAAGTGCAAATTGGATGACATGCTTCACCCCAAGAGAGGTCCCAAGTCTTACAGTTTTCTTTGTTTTTTTAATTTCTTTCAGGTTGGAGTCCTTATGAAACAGAAAAGGCAACTTCGGCAGTGAATGGGATGTCGTTCTAAAGCTCTGCCTGCTACCACGTGTGTATTTTATCTGTTGAATGAGAATCAGAAAATGGCGTCTCCGACTTTAACGCCGTCTGACAATCCGTTCTTGGCTTCAATCCCGCCGTCAGGGGATATTTCGACGTCGCTTCCACCTCCATCGAGTTCGTCGTCGTGCCCACCATGGGAGACGGCCCAGAGCATCGTTTTCCAACTGGCCTCGGTCGTTCTCCTTCTCGCCTTCGCCGCGCCTTCCACTAACGGCACTGCCAAGTTGGTCACACACGGGCTCTTCGTGGTGGGCTTCGTTGTCATGGCAGCGTGGGCGTGGCACTACATCTGCGCGCATGACATCTTCGGCTGGTGCCTTGTTTTCGCTGTTCTCAACCTATGCCACTCCATCTACCTATCATGGACCATGCGCCCGGTAAACCTCACCCCGGAGCAGCGAGATCTTTATAACAAAGTATTCAAATCGTTTAAAGTGCCAAGACATATCTTCAAGAAACTGTGCTACTATGGAAAAATCACCTCACTTAAAATCGGAGAACATTATTCCGAGGAAGGCAAATCGCAATGCGTTCGCCTATCAATGCTTTTAATGGGAAAGTGAGTAGATACATATTGTTTTTAAATCTAATGCCAGCATTGTCGTTTCATTAGTCCCGCAATTTAACTTATATCTACACACACAACAAAAATTGCCAAATCTATGACAAATTCAGTTCCAGGTGATGCATCCATATATTTATCACACTCTCATAACGTGTTATGACAGAATTGAAGAAATAGTATGATGTATAAAAGCTAAAGACAAAAAGTTCAAGTCTATTTATATACAAAGTCGCCATCAATACTCTATCGTATTATCTGATCCACAGGATCTTTTGTTCGCGACCGATTAAATCGTTAAAAATTACTCTATTATTGCTGTTCTAATTATAATGATAATAATAATAATAATTTTGAATATTTAGAAGCGCTGAAAACAAATTACAATATCGCTTAAAAAAATACAGATTTGAAAAGAAAAATTGACAATTTGACTAAATTTGAAAGTTAGAAGTCCTTTAATAAAGTAATGAATACTAGTGAGCTGTTTTAAGTTACATTGTAAAGGATATCTTTAAAAGGAGTTGGATAAAATTACAGTCCATGAGATGTTCTGGTGCGACAGACGAATGAAATGCTAACACTTTACAAATTGGGCTGTTGTATTGATTGTTATCAAATACTAAGAAATGCAAAATTATTTTGAAGTGCGCTTTGTGTAGTTTACATTGTTCTAAATTGTTTTTTTAACAGAATGTATCATTCATTTTACTTCTAAACAGGGTAAAAGTCTTCTGTGAAGGCGAGTTTTTACACCATATTGAAGAAAGGCAATTCTTAGATTCACCAGAATGGGATTCATGTGAAAAGAGCGACAAAGCAGAGGTTTTCCAGGTAAGTCAACAAAACCAAACATAACAAAACAAGCAAACAAACAAACTAAATATTTATTTCAAACATAGCTTATTATTACTGATGAAATACAGAAATTATAATTGTTAATATAGAGAAAAAAAACCTGTCCTTCACATTTATGATTTTGTAAACAGATTGGGGGGGGGGGGCTGACAAACCCAAAATATATTTAACAAGAACACATTTTCACGTGCCTTTTGCATCAAAATTTGGAAAAGAAAGTGGGGCACTTTGAAAAAATATCCTTCACCTGGATTATAACGTTATGATGGTAATACTAGGATTGAGTCACGTGATAATTGAGTGGTAGGAGCAGTATCGAAACCAGTTAGATGTGCTTGGTAAGCATGGTAAGGTATTTATCAGGTAAATCCTCAATTAACAAGTACCCCGGATATGACTTGTATCCGTAGGTCCACTGCTCGCATAATTTCAAGCATACCCTTACTTTATTCGGAGTGATTTGACAAAATAAACATTGATATTAGAAGAAAAAAACAACATTGAATATACATATTCATATACACAGAAGAAAAGTTGATGCATTCATGCTGATATAAACTTCGCATCTAATTGAAAAAGAAATGATCTATTTTCCTGTCTCCCCTTTCATGCTACAGCATAACCTACCTCCTTTGCTCATTTGAAAGAAATTCCAGCCTCCTTATTTCATCCCTTTTGATATCTCCTTTGATATCTGCCTCATTCCTTTTCATCCTCAAAGATTTTCCGGTAATTTGAACATGCAAATTCAAACAACAGCAAATATGGCAAATTTTCTCTCTTTTTAATGACCATTTGTTATGTTTGTTTTGTAAAGGACTACTTGTCTTGGATAGGTAATAGTCCTTTACGATTTATTTAATTATTTTGATAATGTTGTGATTCATTTCCCACTAATTCAATATCGTAAGTGAAAATAAAAGAGTCGTAAAGCGAGAGAGAGAGAGAGAGAGAGAGGGGGGGGGGGAGAGAGAAAGAGAAAAAAGGATGGAGAAAACAAACAGTCGGCGTCTCTTTTGCCATCAAAGAAGGTAATACAAAACGCATAAAAATTCTGAAAATAATAATGCCGATGATTTGGGTAAGGGTTTATCGGAATAAGAACAAAATATAATTTTCCTATAATAATGACCCTGTAATTTTTTAGTAGATGCTAGTTTAAAAGGAATGCACAACATACAGTTTGCTGTATTAGAAATCTATTAATTCAAGTAAACGGGATACCACTTTACAAACTCAAGGTTTTTACCATATTTATGATATAATGAGAAGAATGAAATGATGACCTAGTTTATACGCAACCTAGATACGACTGGAAAGTCTGTATAGATCCTTTCAGATGATCTTTCTTCTTTCAAATTAATTATTTACCATCGTCCCTTCTCTTTTTTCATTTTTTCCTTTACTCTTCTGCATCACCAGGAACCTTTTGTGTTGTATTTTTAAAGGGCTTGCTTACAAAGGGTGAATTTCTTATTTATCTTCGGGCTCTTTAGTGCTACGTTTGCTCCATGGATTTGTCCTTTTATTTCATTAGTGGTTCAATTATGTATGTATGTACGTTGTCCTTGGGGCGTTGGGGTGAAAAACAAAAATTCTACCGGGAATTTTTGCGTAAAATCTTCCAAGCGGGGAGGGGGGGGGGATCTTTACATTTTGAAATGAGCCCACATGAGAGGTTCAGAAAACTTTTCTGGTAAACAAAAACAATAAATTCACCCAGTAACAATTATGAATTTGCCGACATAAAGAAAGTTTTCATTTAGGATGCATCATCCCACCCCATAGCCTTGTTTTTGATGTGTTATTACGTAATGAATTTCCCGAAATTTGAATATGTGGGCCCTTCCTACAGACGAGAACATGACCTAGCTTTTCCCTACAATACCATTCATAAATTAATAAAATGATAATGGGATCAAAACATTTAATAGATTTTGTTATTTTGTTCCTCACATATAGGTGACTCTAACAGCTTCAACCTACTGTCGATATATCACATGGCATCGCGATCAGCTACATGACTTTTTAGAGAACGAACCCTATCTGAAGCAGGTCTTTACCAACCTCATCGGAAGCGATATCAGCAAGAAGCTTTTCATGTTGACTGAGCGAAACCTCAACCAAAAGGTAAGACGAAACCAAGTAGTATAATTTCTCTAATGCCCAATAAATCCGGAAAGCCGATGTAGTATTTCTAAAGCTTTGGTTTTTCTGTAACGTTTGCAAATTCTCTTCCAAACACGCCTTGGGTATAGGAGTGCACTCTTTGAAATGCACATGATGTCAATTTTTATCTTATTTTAAACGATATAAAAGCATATTGTAGCGTAATCTCTTTCAATCGAAAGATGGTAGCCTTTGCATTATCATAATGTTCGACGTACGTATCTTAGTTCCCATGGGGACTTGACCCTAAGGAACGATAATATTAGCTGTGGGGAGGAAAGTGGCCCTTTTCAGCTTGAAATCTTTGAAAGAGTTCCGACCCTTAATATGGTCTCATGATAGAGAAGCACAATAATAACAGGAAGCCAAATGCATTATCTCCGCATAGTCGTGTTTTGCCGATGGCAAAATGCGATTTCAGATTTGCCATGCTGCGTTTTAAAAATAAATCATGTACTAAATTCCACTTTTTGATTGCTTAAGCTTCCGTTTCAAAAGATGCGATGGCAAGGTTGACTTAGACAGGATGTTTCTTTAACATTAGGAAGAAACAAGTACAACGCAAGAGGTGCGTTATATATTTCGCAGGGTTTAGTGCCCCCCATAATACTTATCCAAACATTGAGCTTAACAATGGGCGTACTATTATATTTCTTTCTTTTCAAGTGTCTGTTCTGTGTATAGTGAGTTCTTGGTAGACATATGTGTTTCGATGTATTTATGCAATAATAACATAATTGTATAACTATTCCAATCAAAGTCCGACGAACGTTTAAATGTCACTCATTAATGTCGTTTTTGTCATTGAATCTCGAATAGTATCAAAGAAAGGGAGTTATATACCACTAAATACTTAAAGTACGAAGTTACTAGAAGGGTAGTAAACTCTTTCCGAAAAGGCAGTTTCATAATGCAAAGATTAATGCTGCTTTTTTAGGGGGAAAACCCGGCAACTAGTTTGATACGTTGCATCGAAACGAAATACAGAAACATATAACGTTTTGTCATCCAAAAAAAAATGTTTGTATGAGCATACCTTTTTGGATATAATGGAGTTGAAGACCATTCTTTTCATTCAAGAAACTTTTAAGACTGTAACTCATCATGAGTGAGCTACCGTATAATAATCTTTTGATTCGTCTTTGTGCTAAAATTAAATAAAAACGGTGCTTTGCGATTATACAGTGTTGTTGTGTCCAAATGCATTACGTCCCATTCATGTCTGTGTAGAATTTTGCCCCCCCCCGTTAATCAATGTATGGATACACCCATTCAATAACACAGTGTGATTTTTAATGAAGCACATTCGTCGGCTTGTTTCCAGGTATCTATTTGCGTTTATTGGAAGCAATAAGTGTAGAATCTATTTTAAGAGCTTGTAATAACCTTTAAATGCATTCTGAGAGCTCGTAATAACCTTCAGTCGACTATGAGTTCTCATAACAAGGGGCGAAACACCGTCATCGAGACGGTAAATGAGCCCTATCGTCTCCTTGAATTAATGACCTTGGTTTAATTTCAGTGAATAACGTGTGTGTGTTAATGAGTCTTAGGGTATAATAAGCCCCTCTTGTCTCCCCTCTATTATAAGCGGTTATAAGCACATGTTATGAGCACATGTTATAAGCACATGCTTATAAGCACATTTTAAAAGCACATTTTTAACGAACATTTTATAACCACATTCTATAACCACATTCTATAACCACATTTCATAAGCACATTCTATAAGCACATTCTATAAGCATATTTATATAGCACATTTATATAAGCACATTTATATAAGCACAGTTCATAGACACATTTTAGTAAGCACATTTTATAAGCACATTAATTTTAATAATTATAAGCACAGTTTATAAACACATTTAATAAGCAGTTTATAAGCACATTTGATACGCATATATATAAGCACAGTTTATGAGCACATTTTATAAGCACATTTATCTAAGCTCATTTATATAAGCACATTTATATAAGAACATTTATCTAAGCTCATTTTATAAGCACATTTATATAAGACATTTATATAAGCACATTTTATAAGCACATTTATATAAGAACATTTATCTAAGCTCATTTTATATAAGAACATTTATATAAGCACATTTTATAAGCACAGCTAATAAGCACATTCGTCAACCTCTTTCCACGTATCAGTTGGCATAGTAGTGGGAAGCATTGATAGTAAAATTTATGCTAATAGTACTTCATAACCTTCAGTCGACAAGCATTTAGTATAACCGAAATACGGTCATCGAGGCACTAAATGAACTCTATCGCCTCTTTGAACAACCTTAGCGTAATCTAAATGAATAACGCGCGTTCATAATGAAGCTGGGCGTTTTAATAATGAGCCCCTCTTGTCTTGGGTCAATATACCTTTTTTACTAATTTTATGCATGCTTCTTGAACAAAACTTTCTCTTGACGACTCAAAAGCTTGCCGGACATAGCAACAACTAATGTATGCAAAATGGATTCCATCCATAGAGATGCAATTATTATGCAAAGCAGGTGTACTTAATAGTTCCTCTGTTGAGAGCGAGAAGAGTACTTCTGTGTTACAGTGTATGAGTTAATGAGACAAGTTGGTAACTAAGGATTCTGGAGAGAAACTGCATAAATTGAAATACATAAGTAAACAGGTTTATACGGATATCACACTGATTTGCTTATTAACTGTCAGCGACCGAAATGCAAGTTATTGTTTCCCATGTGACAAAAAAATTGTCCATTTCAAGTTAATCACATTTGCATTCATATGTTGAAGAACATTGTGCATCAACTGTCCAGGTCTTGCTATCGCCTTTCCTTATATAAAAATCAGATGCTGATGTTACGATATATAGCTGGGACGACTTCAAACCCATATTTTCTGATTTAAAAATATGATTTCAGACTGACTCGTTATATCTATTTTTCCAATCTATCGTAGTCGTTAAGGAAGGCTTTCTTTTTCACTTCTCCATCAAAGAGTAAATTTCTCCTAGCGGTCTAAAGCATTACAATGAATGTTAAATTAGAAATATCGCTCAGTACTGTTGTTAAACTTTAAACTCTTGCGATTCTTGTACTACTCGAGTGTATACAGTTAAAAAAAATCCACTTATTACACATGTCCTTTTAAAAATGTATTCTGTTTTCTCACAGTTTCAAGCTGTTGTATGATTTTAAAGTGTGTACTTGAAAAGAAGGCGCCGTAAATGTATAGTTATTAATGTGCTTGAATGGGCTCACATGGCCCCATAAAATCCCTCTCATAAATCTAACTGTGCACCAATTGTTCTTTAAATAGGCACTTATCATAACTGTAATATGAAACGGTTTCTAACATCATAATTGTTGGCCTACACATAGCTAAAGGACCATAGGCCACTATGGATTTCAGGGAATTTAGGAAACTATTCAAGAAAAAGGTGTGTTCTGAAAAATGTGACAAATAAGTTGTGAGCTTTCTCATTGCTTTTAAATGTCAGTTTGGAAGAACATCATAGTCGAAGAGTCCACTGAAAAGGATTGCTGTTCAAATGCCCTTATACAGTGGAAACTCGGCATAAAGGCATAAAGAGGTCTGATATAACAATATTCCTGATATAACAAGGTAATATTCCGGTCCCAACTCTTTATATTCTATTGGGGTTTTTAAACTTTATATAACGTGATTCCTACTATAACAAGGTAATTTTTATAGTCTCAAGGACCTCGTTATTCTGAGTTTCCACTGTATTCGAAATGTGATGAGAAATAGCAGAAGTGTTTGGGGCCAACATCCATGCCACATGTGTGTGTGCAGTCCCATATACCCATTTTTATGTGTAGTGCATGTGCTTTATAGTGGGTCAGTTAAAAGTATTTAAAAAATAATTTGTATGATGCTAAAACCTCACATTACACACCAATTCTTATGTCGACATGATTAACCTTTCCCAATTGCTTTGAGACCGTTTCTTCCACAATGTTTTCGCACAACCAGAACTGAATTTTATTTTTAATATACACTCTTACCCATTGTATGACCTCTGACAGATGAAATTGCCTTTTCATCGTGTTTCCAGATGATGTATGAAAGTTGATATAGGTGATAAATATCAATATTTTAGATGACACCATTTCATATCCTTCCTTAGAATTAATTCTGTGAAGATTTTTTCATACATTATCCTTGGGGTTTAACCCGGTTACATCAACGTCTTCTGGAGTAAGAACCTAATAACATCGAACCAACCAATTTGGAGAAGCTTGTGTGAAGGCAGATACGGTATTCCGGCGGATTTGGCACCATCGCCAACCGACCTGTCATTGTTGGGGACGTTACGTCACTAATTTATAAACCATGAATAAATGTAAAAAGCTCTAAAAATGCAGGCAGATGTTTTGAATTTTAAGATTTTATCTTACTTATTGCTTACAATACCACCAATGACTCTAGAGAACACAATTTTATTTAAAGGATTTGTAACAAAACTGAAGGAACAGTGGGTTTATACTACGGCCATGGCAATTAAACATATCCATTACAAGCTTTGCGATTGTTCTGAAATTACGGCGTCTAGGTTGCGTCCGGGTTCACCGAGTATAATATAGTTGATTTCAAGTAATTTGTTATATACCTGCGTGATAACCTGATGAGTGCAGGTCGAAAAGCTTCGTTATCATGTCTCTTTTTCGTGCCATACAAGCTAAACATTCGATGGAGCCAAGAGTTATCACGAGTCTAATGACAGTCAACTATGGTTCTTTTTTGTAACGATGACGGTCTATTTCAGCGTGCGGATGTGATGATGGTTCCAAATCTGCCGAGGGGACCGTTTCTGCTGCTCCACTGAAAGTGAGCCTATTTTACTTTCTCGCACAATTAAAGCGAAGACAAAGACAAATGCTGTGCAAACTTTGGATTGTTAGCGCAGGGGATGCCTGGTTTCCACGGTGTAACGTTGGCGGTGTATTAACTCTCGAAGCAAAAGAATAAAAAAAACCTCGCCAATCCTGTCACCTCGGTGAAAAGGGATGACAAGCAAATGATTAATCACCCGGCATTAGAGTAGCAATTATCACAGATAGACTCCCTCCTGCCGTTCTCATCTACGCAAACAAACCAGATGTTCTAAGCCATTGTCTATATACGGGCATCATTGGGTATGTAAATACCGTTACCCAGGCCGGGACCCGTCCGCGTGGTAGTTGGGGCTTACTGGGGCTGGGGAGCTTCCCAGCATCATGCGAATGGACGACAAACATAATATGGCATATGTCTCTTGATATAATTATCTATAACCGCTACCATCGCGATAGATATAATCATTACCACTGTAGCAATGTTTGCCTTTTCTACGTATGGGTATATTTCTTTATCTACCAGTTGCCTTGACTGAAGGAAGCCATGATAGCAATTTTTGAAGTGATTGATATTTAGCATAAATAGATGAAGAAACATTCTTGTCGAGGTCCGCTTTTTCTCCCGTCATTATATCGCTTTGTTTTCATAGGAAGAAGGTTTTAATGTAACAAAATTGTTTTTAGAAAATTCTGTAATAATGCAGTTTTCAGTTTCAGTTTCAATTTATTGTTTCATATTATGTCACATTTACAGTGTTTTTACAGTATGAATGGTACAAAACACCATAAATGGTACAGACAAGAGAAATAATACATATGAACATGAAATATATTGTCAGAGAAAATGAAAGAAAGTGATTACCTCAAATATATACGTTTGCATGCAGTATTAATTGAAAAGACTGGGCTAAAAATAAAAATGAAATATGGAGGAGCCTAAGGAGTAAGCGACGCTTGTGAGTTATAGGCTCCAAAGAGTACTTAAACATTAATTTGACAAATTAATGAACACAAGAGTGATTTATCATGAAGCAACTGACGATGTGGTGTAAATGAGATAATTTATGAACCATTGTAATCAGAGGTCTGGTAGGATGGAACAGGCGTGCTATCATCCTCTCCTTGTATTGATAGGGGCAGAAATTATGATTGAAATTTAAGAAGTTGTGTTTGGAAATGGTGCCCGTATGCCGATTATTGCATCGATTTGAATAATTTTATCGCAATGCCCCTGTCTGTTATTGAGTTTAACTGTAAGATGGTGGCAGTTCATTTTGTCACTTTAAAATCCAATTTTCCCCACGAGTTGCTTTGACAAGATTTGTGTAATATAATATGACGCAAAGCACCGATCATTCATGCGCCTTGTTCTCTCTATTTTTCCCCCCTCTATATCATGATTCTTGTCACGATCGATTCCGCAATAAGTTTAAGTTTTCAATCTCGTTTGCCTTTTACATGCCAATGTCGGTTTGATAATGGTTGAGTTGAGGCCACGTGACATAAAATGTGTAAATCTAACAGGTGTTATGGTGTGTTTGGTAGGCTACCACTGGGTAAAATGATTTCCTTATTTGTTTATGATTCACATATATCAACGAAAATTACACTGCTCTTGAAATACTCTGGTATTTCGGCTCAACCTTAATGTAGTTTAAAAGTGGAGGTTGTCGTGTTTTCTAACTGTTCTGTTGCATTATGTGTTTATTATGTCCATTTCCATGAACATTGATTTTTTGTGTTTGCAGTATACAGAAAGGTATAAGTATCGAATAGACAATCAAATATTTATCTTCGAGACATTTTCTTTGAAATGCCAATGCACTACCATCATCATGTATTACAATGCGGTTAGTTTCCCTCAGGAATAAGTATTAGGTCCTATTGTACTCATGAATAATATAGGTTTGTGAACCGGCACACCTTTTTTTAAGTTTGTTTGTGTGTCATCCCATCAGACTGTTAGTTAACATGCTGTTGTGGCATTTTCATAGTGATGTTTGACCGTCTTTCTGAAACCTACTTTGAATAGGTTTGAACTACATATGTATTCTTCTATTCCCTATTTCATTTTTCATGATATTTACTATCTTATCTTTTCCTATTAACTAACACTTCCCCACTTATTATTATGACTTTCTCTCTGTATGTCACTGTCTCTCTCTCTCTCTCTCTCCTACAAACGCTTTATGCCACTTCTCTCTATGTCTGTCGGCCTGCGTGTCTGTCTGTATGTCTTTCTCTCTCTCTCTCTCTCTCTCTCTCTCTCATAAAAAGCAGAACTCTGATTCTGCCAGAATTTGTGGATACAAAAGGTATGTACATGCAGGATTCGGAATTTCTGATTACTTGACGGTCACACACCTCTCATACGCGATATATATATATATATATATATATATTAACAGGGAATGTATTAACGTGCTTTTTTTGTTGTTGCTATCTTCCAGGGCGGGCGCGCGGATATAAGGCTACCAAGTGCGGGTCGACGTCCAGCCAATAACTACGACATGTCGGGCCACCTGGCGGCGGGCACACGCGGAGCATGTGGAACAGGGATACCGGTCATACACCGGACCAGTGCGGGTGATGATAGGCCCGGTGGCCGATCAGGAAGGGACATCGTACCAGGTATGTCTTACCACGTAGATTTGTTTCCAAGATTGACGTTACGGCTGTAGCTGCATATCTATACATCGTAGGCCAAATTTTTAAAAATTATTTTCTTTGTTCTGATCACGGCAGATTTGTTTCACGCACGCTGTCCATAAAACCATATCCTCACGTTTCAGCTCTGACCAATATTTTTGCTGCTGA
Organism: Heliocidaris erythrogramma; assembly: GCA_025617745.1. NCBI lineage: Eukaryota > Metazoa > Echinodermata > Echinoidea > Camarodonta > Echinometridae > Heliocidaris > Heliocidaris erythrogramma. The sequence continues at coordinate 14,622,534 of CM046858.1, forward strand.
CAAAAACAAAGAAAGAAAAGGAAACAAAACAAGAACAAGAATCTTATTAGGTTAAATTGCATTGCGAGGCAGATAGAGCGTGTCAGCTAATCTCGAAAAATCGTCACATGTCAGACGTTATGTTCGTCTTCGGTCATCATGATATATTCTCTAAGACTTTGAGTGCAGTTTGCTTAAGTTACAGCAGAATATAATAGCAAAGCGGTAAGAGAGGATGGAGTATGGACACAAAATACGTTTTGTGGGAAAGCAGTGTATTTGACCTGCAGGGGGCACATGTCTAAAAATGTCTGACAAGCAACAACAAAAAGAAGCAAACAAACAAACAAACGAACAAACGAACGAGACAATTAGCATGTATGCGAAATCATTTTTAGCGTTCAATGAAATTTTCCTTCAGTCATTCTTCAAAGCAATCAATAAACTAGTGCCATATAAGTCATCCAAGTCTCCATGCTTACTTTGTACTGAATTAATCGAATAAAGACTATAGCTCGCTCTCTTTGAGCAGGTGAATCTTAAACGTGGTACAATTTTTTTTTCTGTGACAGTTAGAACCAATTAGTGTTGTGACATATCGATAAAAACAAACACGGTACCATCAATTGTATATTTCTCTATTTATATCTACTACTACAACAAAGTTATTGCGTTTAATATAAAGAACCCCATCAAATTCATGAAAAAGTTTTAGCACGTTCTTAGAAGAATTTTTAAAATAGGTGTTCCCTTTAGCACTTCACAGAAAATATCACTGTCTTGTATATAACATGACAAATTTAAAATTAATTCCAATTTCAAACTTTTGTGAGCAAGTGAAGCGACAATGTAAAATTTCAGAATTCCTGAAATGATACTAGAAAAGATATAAGATTTTCAAAATATACCACCTCGCTGCCTGAATGCGAGGGGATGATCGTCTTAATACTTTGAAGTTCGTAAAGGGGGTGGGGGGGGGGGGGGTACAACCCCCATACCCTCAGCCTCATACACCCACGGGTAGTCCTATAATGTACGAAAAACATATATGTTACTCAAATCAAACGCGATTAAAATCATATATATCTTTTTCTTCCAGTGTAACGATGATTAAGGAGAGATCAATTTCTAACCTGGTGCTACGAAGACGATGATGATGATGATGAATTGATGATGAGGATGGAGAAACCATGTCAGCCACCACTTCTTCCACGAGCCCGTTGAACAGAGTGGAGATTCCTCAAGAGCGTTAAACATCGCGAGCTGTACGAAGAGACAAAGATTCAGCATTATGAGTGTCGGGATATCACTGAATTGTCAAAGCAACATGCGGTTTATCATTGAACCCATGCAACAGAAATAAATTCAAAGCTTACTCGAGAAATGTCGTACTGATCTCGATCATATGATCCTCCAATTAATACAAATTTACGTACATTGCAACGATGATTATGAATAACTTCTCCAAACTGTATCCCATTTGAGATCATTATATTAAAAAGTAATATTCATAATATTGCAAAATGAAAGACTTCTACCTAAAAAAAAATCCATGATAAGACTCGACCAGTCCGATAAAGCTATACATCCTCCATTATAAGAAGGGGTGAATACATGTACATACCGTTGTTTTGACAAGCCTCAATTCTAGAGTAAAGCTCGGATAGACAGTTCATTTAGTGTCTTAAACACCAATGACATTTTGATGAAATTCCCCATCAGATGTACTGCTCCATTCTCAAAGGAAAGGTTGAGTTCTGGGAAAGGTAAAATATAATGTGTGAGTTTTCTCATTATTTTTATGTTAGTTTGGAAGATTATCATAGTAGAACTCTCCCCTGAAATGGATTGCTCTTCAAATATCCTCACATTCAAAATAGGACAAGAAACAGCTGAAATGTTAGTGTAGTCCCATATACACATTTCTGTGTGCAGTGCATGTGACTCTCAGCAGGATTGAGTCAATTTCTTATCATTTTGGTGATGCCAATACCTTACATCATACACTAATACTTATGTGCTATATAATCAACCTTTTCCAATTGCTTTGAGACAGTTTCTTTCACAATTCAATTTCATGACCAGGGGGTTTTTCATAAAGCTTTTCATAAAGCTGTTCGTGAAGTTACGCTTGACTTTACGAATGACTTAAATATGACATGCCAAATGGGATGATCAATCATTTTTAACTGCATCAACTAAAGTTGAACTGTGCAGATGTAGATTAACATTCTTATCTATAACAAACATGTTTAATGCAAAGTATATTTTTTTGACATAATTTAATTGAGGTTATTGGAAATACAGTCAAACATCAGGAAAAACTTTGGGCATCCTATCTGGCACTTCATATTCAAGTCGTTCGTAAAGTCATGCGTAACTTTACGAACAGCTTTATGAAACACCCTCCAGAACTGAACTTTATCTTTAAACCCGTGCTGTTTCATCTGTGTTTTCCAGCCATGTCCTTTCTTCCGCAAGTAAATAATTACAGGCCTTTGATTGGATATCACTTCACGAGTACAATATCTTCACTTTGTGCTTACCGTAGCTCTTAATTTCTTTCTCTTTTTCAAATGTCATCGTCTGAACAGGGTCATAAAAAAGCACTTCGCTTTTCTCCTTTTGAATTTTCAATGACATTGATTCAATTATGTCGGCTGTTGGAAACACGACTCTGTACATCTTCACATCACAACGACTGTTTCCATTTTAATCATGATTTGAAGTGCTTTTTTTTTTTGCTTTGATTTGAACTTAAGTATCTCATATGATGTGTATGAGCGTTATTAGGTAATTTTTTTTTAATATTCCAAATGACTACAAGCGTGACAAAATCTGCTGAAAGTCGCAACGAGTGTTACCTCGTTAACTTCGTGCTAAAGTATATGGAGTTTAAGTCTATCTGACTTTCTCAGTAGACGATTATGCTTCATTTTCAGACTCTATAGTGTGAGCTTTCAAAAGTATTATAAACGCAAATTAATATTTCGTCGCGCACCGCTTGTAACTTTTTGTAGAGTGTTGACGATCCTTTAATCGTATTTTCACACTGTGTTATTCTGTGTCATCTGATGTGCTCAGTATTTGCATAAATGCAAAGAACGTAATCCGAAATTGATTTATTTTCCTTGGAGTTTCACCTTTTTTGTCCTATTACATATATTTTCTATTGATGCAAAATATGGAAAGAATATAAAGAGAAACATTTTTCAAGACCTCATTTAGATGCAAATGATGAATATACACTTGGCGAATCATGATTCATTAATATCGAAAGTGGCACCCATCTCTTTAAAATCTCTTTTATATAATTTAATGCAATCAGAGTATTTTAAGCTCCTGGTTGATTGGTTTTCTGGGGATGTGTCGGAGGGAAGATATGCGAAAAATGAGTATCACTGTAGTTGTTTTAATCGAAAGGAGGATGTATCAGTAAAAGAAAATGAAGAAGACAAAGTATGTGTAGTAATGATATTTGCTATGAAACAAATTGTTGTTTTTCAGTGATATAGATACTTATTGACAGCAAGTATTATAAACTTGTCAAAGATATACAAACATTATCAAAAATATCACATCTTTGTTCCATCATTGATAGAAGGATAAGTGATAATAACCGATTTATGTCAAAATAGCGGAGTAGAATGATCATAGAACATGAACTGACATCGATGATATTTAAAGGTCTTACTCACTCGGCACGTTTTCTTTTGCGCATTGCGCCGCTGTGTGAATGTCACTGTTAAATTAAGTGTAAAAGCTTTGAATTTAAAGATCACATTACAAGAAAATTCCATCAAAGTAAATATTGGCTTAATGCTTTTTATTGCATACATGGCATAAATTAAACAAGGTTATCCAAATTCAACGCTTGGAAACATTTGATGTAATGATTATTATCAATTATAAAACGGTAAAATACACCCCCGATATAGCAGCTGAAGAGCTCCTCGAACGCTGCTGAGATGTGTGACGACACACCAGGGGCCAGTCCTGTCTAAGCAGACGATGTCCCATAACATCTTACACATTTTTCAGTGCCTGTTTTGTCATCTCCTCTTCACTAATTTCTCTTACTTGACTAGCGTCAATCTTAATGTTAGTCTGTTGCCTCACTCTTAACTTCGTGTATGGTATTATTTTGATGAAAAATGCAGCGTTAAAAAAATAAAGGAATCAGTCACTTGTAAACAAAATAAGATGCCATTGTATTTTCAGCTGCTTGCACCGGGGCATGTTCGGCGTTTCAAGAGGGAACGAATACCATCCACGCTATTATTCGGAGGGCTTTTCAATTTGAAAATGGGGTTTATTTCATTGATCATTGACCCTTCTCCTGTGTATTTACAATCAAACGGTTTTAGTTATCAGAATCAGTTTCACTTTCCCTTTTAGAATGGTGTGAAATAAGGTCATGTTAAATATACCAAACTCTTTATAATTTGATAAATAATTGCATTGCAATTTCGTCTGCTTAAGCAGGATCGATCCCTAGTGTGACGACATCAAAACATCGCTATATTTCTGGCAAATCCTCGGATATTCCAGATGCTTAGAAGAGCTTTTATTTATGTTGTTTTTATAATCATCAGATATGCAGTTGACATAAAACTTATACGATTGCCATCTGTAAGCTTCCCAGTTTCTAGTGATACATTAATTGCCATATTTGTGATTTTCTTGTAATGTGATCTTTAAAGGCATGGTCAGACCTCACCGATACCGGTAACGATAACGATACTCACTTCCCAAATTGCTCCCCTGTCGTTTATGTGGAAAATGAATTGGTAATCGTGGGTCAGCGATTTATTCCAAAGAGCCTCCCCAACGGCTTAATCATCTCGGTGGGATCGTTCGGCCACCGATTTAAAAAAATAATAATTTAAGGACACACCTCCACGATAAAATCTGTGAGCCAATAATTCCACTCCTTCAGCGACAGGGATGCAGGGAGTGTCAATAATATTGTTTGATCGATAGAATCAATTGCCAGTGCCAATCTGAATCCAAGTGAATAAGAAAATGATCGAATTCCTTTCAAAATACCAACCAAAATCAAAGCATTCCTTTCAATGTACCTACCGAGATCAATAATGAATTGACCTTTGCGAGGTGATGAAGTAACCATCCAAAGTAACTCTTTGCAGATGCCCCATTGTTCATTAACATTCAGCTCTATTCTCGAGAGTAGGCTCTGTATACAGAGTGGGTAAAAAAATAATAAGAAACTGTACTAATTACGACGATATTTATTGTTGAATCTGAGTTTCCTTTTTTGACTCACACTGTACAGATAAATACTCACAGGGTCACATTCACGTAGGAGTTAATGTAGTGTTCATACCAATGACGACAGGTGCGAGCATTTCCGAAAATCCTTATTATAGCAAGTAAATCCGTTTCGTATCAACTCACTTCTATTCATCGGAAGGCGAATGCTTACATTGAATGAATGAAGCGATACCATAAAAGAATCGTTTCGACGTGTAGTTATCGGGGATATTGCCACATTCGTTTTCAACTGATGCAGAAAGCGAGATTCAATTAAATTCAAAATCTATTTCATTAGTCTGTAAAACGTACGAAATACGAGTTGATAAAGTGGGGATGTTCATAATCATTATCAATGTGTAGAAAAAAAACTATTTATTTTATCATCGCCCAACAATGGGCGATAAATGGCAAAAATATGATTACAATATGCTTTAATTTGTTCATATTGATGAATGATGAATGGGTATACACGTTTAGAATATAATTGATCTCAGTGAAAATTGTGACTGTTTTGGTTAAGGCCTAATTTCTTCTCAATAAATAATATGTCTTGAATAATTATTCCTATACCATAGCTAACTGAGTATATTGGTAGATTTTAGGGACGCCTAATAAATAAAAACTACAGGAATATTAAGTTTTTTGCAGACATCCATCTGGAACAAGTATGTGCATCGATGAAATCACAATTTAAATACACAACATTCTTTGTATGAGATTCAAGATGTTAACTATCTGTCTGCAAGTCGACTCGAAACATAGTCTACAGTGATCAAATAGCAATAACGACTGCGTGCCTTTAAATCTAGAGGGATCTACGTCCCAAAATCTCAAAACGTAGGATCTGCTAACTACGAGTGTTTGCTGTGCTTTTTGCAGTTTAGAATTAAAAGGCTGACCGACATTCGTATGCCTTTATCCATGTCAGTTGTTCTTATCATGATTGTAACGTATGTTCGTACAAAACTAGGTCATTAAATAGGGAACTGTAAGCACCCCCATTAGGTTATTAAAATGTGGAACAGAGATTATTTAGCTTCTATTCTGCCGTCATATTATTAACCGTCGTAATATCTACATAAATTGTAGGATTACGCTTTAAACGGAAAGATGAAACATCTTTTGGACGTTAAGGTTTCGCTTCTGAAGATTTGGCGAAGATCATTCAGCACCTAAAGTCCGTCAAATCAAGCGATAAATAATCGCCTTCACGCCACCGTCGTATCAGGCGGCTAGCTGCAAATATGGGATTATGAGAAATATGATCGCTGCTCGTGAAGAAGTCAGTGGCGGTAGTGTTCGGTGTAAGGTTGTTTCACATTTGAAAGTGAATCGCGAGGGATGCATGAAGCATTGAATCAGAATAACTCTAAAAAATGAAAGATAGAAATCCATGACTTCGTAAAAACCAGTTGTACATAAGATGCCATTTCGATTGCACTATTACCTCACTTATGAAGCTGTGAAGGAAATTGAGCCATACGCAGTTTGCCCGATTCTTTTTACAACCACTTATTCTACGATACCACTCTCACATGGAGCGTCAAAGATCGCACCATTTATTGACGCAGACCTACGTCAGGAAAATGACGGATCGTGTGCAACTGACGTAAGTCAAAACAGTAATTCATTGTGCAATGAGTACATTACAACCAGGGCCCTGTTTCATAAAACATGTCATCAATGACAAGTTGCAATAACTGTTATAAGCTACTGAAATCCTTGCATCTGATTGGCTGAGAGCAATCACCGACAAGACACTTTATGACGGGCTCCCCCCCCCCCCAGGTGCGGTGGGGTGATTCTGGCTAATTATTATCAAAACCACAATGCGTTTAACTATCACCATTTTGATTGCTTTTGTTATAATATGCACTTTGCACCGTAGATGTTAGGTCGATATGGACTCAGTTATGCAGGTATTAAATGTCTATAGTTAACAGTGTGAAACTTGCTTATTTTGTTAGAGTAGCGTATCATCTTTAACATGGGAAAAGGGTTCTTGGCGAAGCGGAATAAAATTCCCTCGTATTTGCGAGAAATCGCACGTCCAGTTAAAATAGAGGAGATCGTGTACCGCCACCGTGTGATTAACTTAAATCGCCTGCTCAGGTGGCACCGCCGGAAAAAAAAAGTTTATCCGTAGTGTCGATTTATTCTGTATGACTTTGTAAGGTGATATATTATTTTGCAAATTTTACTTGCTTTTCCTTTTATCCTTTTCCTATAATTTACCAATGAATATTCATAATAGCTATCGCGGTATAATCCATTTACTTTTCGTTGTTAAAGTAGCATTGTCATTAGTTTGTGATAAGTTTGCTGAAATGTCATTGAAAACTCAGGATTGGGAATTTTTTTTTAATGGATTCAAGTTTGTTATGTTCTTTGAATATCTCTCACATTTGCTCATAATTCAACTTGGACAATTTAATCCATTCATTTCATTTTTACTGTCAAAAATATAACGCGGAATTAGCTTTTCAACAAAACACTAATATTTCGTGAACTCCATTATCAAAAGACGTCAATATTTTTGTCAATTGCCATTCCAGTAACATAGAAAATATAATTGTCTTTGTATAAACCACAATCCTTAGCTCACATTGGACAAGCATCTCAGACTCTAGACGTCGTTATACCACCCCATACCACAGTACAGAGATGATTTACAACAGCTTTATGCAGTGTCGTATCTAGGAATTATGGCGCCCGCGCCAAATAAAAAAATTGCGCCCCCCCTCCCCTACAGTGCCCAAACCTTTATCTCATTATTGTACAAGCGAGGAAGGAAAGCGACCGAGCGGCAATTTTTTTTTGCATTTTTAACCCTAAAAAGCACAATTTCTTGCGCATTTTACCCAGGAAATTTTGCAACTGAACACTGCAACTATGCCGTATATAGAGAAGTTCGAATTTTGTACATTGATGAATGGTTTTCTATTCACTCCCTTCTAAAATTGGGAGCAAAATTGACGAAAACCCTTGAGAAATAGTCGAGGAATTTAGCAAATCGACTGAAAGTTGAGATTTCTTTTAAATGTTGAACCTCTGCAAATGCTGTTTTATGCATTTTATCCTATATTGGGGGCGCAATACTTAGCAAGAGGCAGATGAAATTTACATGATAGCGAGCAAAGCAACGACAATTACATCTTTATATTTGAAATTCTGGAACCCTTGAAAAAATGCTATTTAAGAGCTATATACTGAGGGCGCGAAATTACGAGATCCTGAAAGACAATAATTATGCGAGGGAGCAAAGCACCGACCTTTAGACATTTTTGGCATTTAAAGCCTCAAAAACTGTATTTCTAATGCATTTAACCTACCAATGGGGGCGCATAATCCTTAAGGATTGTGGTTTTTCTTCATTTCCCTCTGTTTTTTCCTCTCTCTCTTTTGCGTTTTTTGCGCCCCTCCAAGTGCCTCCCGGGGCACCTGCCCCCTGCCCCCTAGATACGCCACTGCCTTTATGGGTACACAGTGTGGACATACACTGTGTTCACATTGTTTTCAAGCTGTGTTATACACTGTGGCCAGAGAAAGCATTGCAGTATGTATGCATTAGTTTTTTGTTAGTTTCGACAATGTAAGCTTACTGTGTTAACATTATTTGCAAATTTGTAAAACTGTTGAAGAGAGAGTGAAATACAGTGTGTAATTATTATTTTGCTTTTAGACGATGAAAGCTGGGGAAATTACCTTGTTTATGCATTAGTTTTATAGTCTAGTCGACCTAAACATGCCGATTTTTAAAATCGTTTTCACTCTCTGTAGCACTATGGTGGTCAAAGAAATAATCAGTGTCTTTAGATGATGTAAACATACTAGCCAGTATTCTGAACTCCGGTTTAACTTAAGCCACGGTGTAAGTTTGGTTTAAACCCAGTCTAAACCTACACTTTAAACTGGAGTTTCAGAAAATCATATTCTGAACTCCAGTTTAACTTAAACTCCAGTCTAGTTTGGTTTAACTTTGTACAGAAATTTAGACTAAATTTGCGTTTTCAGTCGGGTGTATAGTTAAACTCTGGTTTAACTTTAACTGGAGTTCAGAATACGGGCCACATGTGTTCACACTGTGCACAGGTTTTTTGTTTTTGTTTTGTTTTTGCTTTTTTATATATGGAGACGTCATGTGTAAACACCCATGTTTAGAGTTATGTAGAGTTATGTATGAGTATGATTGCACTGACTATTTCAATTTGAAAATTACTATAGCACATTGTATGACGACGTGTTTGACAAATATAGCATAGTTTTACTTTTCATTTCTTTTGTTCCTTATACTAACACAATATTCATGATTTGATTTTATTATTCTCTTTCAGTTATGTTTGCAATATAAATGAATGTATGTTTTGATAACACTTGATTTTTTATCATCGGGTTGAAATGTGGTTTATATGACAATAAAAATATAATAATAATCACAAAGCATTCCGTCTTTTTCTGGATTAAGCGGATTGTCTATCAATTTCTGTATGCGGTATTTAAAGTAAAATCGTATTGAGAACAAAAATGATTTGATCATTATAATGTGAACGTAAATTTCAGCTCATTTCCCCTCAAAATATGTATTTTAGTTCTCTCCCCACTTTCTCTCACTCTCTACCTACACACTCTTTTTAGTTCTCATTTTCATTCCTCTTGTATTTGCTTATTATCATAGCCTATTTCTCCGTCGGGCCTAATCCTCTGTTCATATTTCCTTCCTCGGACCTACTGCAAAGTTCCCGTCGTGTCTTTCACTACAAAGGCCTACGCTCTTTCTCTTATAAATATTTCTTCACGCACACTCTCTCTCTCTCTCTCTCTCTGTCTCACACACACTCTTTCCCTTTCTCTCTATCACATATCCACATACCAACACATGTGCACTCTCTCTCCCTCACATACACCTACACACACACACTTTTCCTTTCTATCACACACCCACATACCCACACACGTGCGCTCTCTCTCTCTCTCCCTCACGCACACACACACACACCCAAACACTTTCCCTTTCTCTCTATCACACACCCACAAACCCACACACGTGCACTCTTTCTCTCTCCCTCACACACACACACACACACACCCTCACACACCCACACACACTTTATCTCTCTCTCACTCTCCTCCCACCTCTCTATCCATCCCAAGAGATTGAACATTACTCTACTTAGCCGAATCCCTGCAGATTCTGGAATAAGTAAACAAACTAGACCGCTAACAAGCACTAAGGCGTTCCAGTGGGATAGGTTTCCCGAGAGACATCATCACTCGCATCCCTTAAAACATCAGAAGCATTTGAGAAGATTGGTAGGAGTTAATAGGGGAGGGGCGGACACACAATCATATCTGGGGTACTAAAACCGTCTAGATGAAAGTAAAGGTTAAGCAACTGCATGTCGGCGTAAAGGCTTTAAGGTGTGGATATGATTCACTCATTTTGAAAAAAAAAGTTCCATAAGTAAGTTGTATAAAAAAATCCCAGTGCCCTATTTCAATTAGAAACAAAAAAATATCAATAAAAGGTTTATGGAAATGGTAAGGACTTATGCTCTAGTTGATTTGACACAACAACAAATGATATAAACCAAAGGGTAAGGCCCCTCTCCCCCAATAATATAGGTTTCCCGCCCAATTTCAACAGAGTTGCATTCGAATTCATGAATAGGCGTTCAAGTTCGAACGATTTTCGTCAACTCTCTGCTCTCATGGTTCATTTTCATACTTTGAGCATTCCATTTCGTTTTATATCATTCCTTTTAAATTTTATTTCATTCAGTTTCGAGAGAAATTCATTCAATTTAACGACGCGAAGTTGTCATTCAATTTTGCACCAGCTGGATAGACGTTCAATTTCGTCCTAAATACCAATTTCAATTTTATTTAATAGGCACACACCTTCGCACTTTGAACGTTAAAATTCAATTAACATAAACAAGTTCTGTAGTTCTATGTAATTCTTACCTCATTTTTATCACGTCATATGCACCCTTTTCACTGTTTTTGATTATATCATTTCCATCTCATTTTCAAACTTTCATTTTCAAAGTTTATTTCAATCATATGTCATGTGTATTCCTAGAGTTCTAGGTAGTATTGCTGGTTGTCAAATGCTTCAGCCAACCTAGCTCTGTCCGTATTCGAGATATTCATGTACTTTCCTCGAGCCGCCGGCCGCCGCCATAGTCGTGTATAAATGAACTGTATGTGTATGAAAGTGGAGTTATATGAGCTGTTGCTACGATGACGGTTTGTCAGAGGAATGAGAAAGTTCAATATAAGGCAAAGGTCCCATTTCAAGGTACATAAAGTTTGCATAATTTATTCAAACAGATGCAAATTACAAAGAACATAAGCAGTAACGAAAAACTAATGCTATAAATGCTAGCCTGTTCGTGAATTTGAATTCCTTAACGTTCATCAGGGCGGTGCTGGTGCGAATTTGAAATTTGAATGCTTTTATTTTACGTGCATTTTGAATTTGAACGCACTTAAATTTTTTTACACATTTATGTGAGAAAATTATGAAATCGCATGGTAATGAAATTAAACTGAATGAACTAGTTAGCTTTTTGAATGTTGCTCTCGGTGATCATTCAAATTCGCTCGAAATTGAATGATCGCATTGTTAAATCGGATGCAATTTTGACGAAACTGGGCGGAAATACCTACAGTACATAATATTCTGGGCAGGAGTAATTGCAATCTTTGTACAACCCTTATTTAAGAGTACAAGGTGCTTCCCCCAACCTATATTGGATTGAATTCTGGAAGGACTGGGGTCGTAAACGCGCTACGACTTCCAGTAAAACATTCGTAAATCTTCCGCCTTATAGCCATGCCTGATGATCTCTCCTTACTCATATTTGTTTATGCACAATCTGGCCAGTAGTTTTGAACGCTGGCGTTTTGAGTGCTTTTGATTGTAAGCTTCAGATGAAATTCATTTACATAATGCAGATGCCACCATTTTCGGCAAATATTTACGAAACTTCTAATAAATTTATTTGTAATACGTTACTAAAAATATTAAAGAGAATGTATTTCTCACTTTTAGAAAAGTATAACTTTGTCGTAAAAAAATACTATCAAGTTGTTTGGACAGGCAGAATGTAAACATAAAAACGATTTACTTAAAACACCAACACGATTATGGACGTATGGGACAAGTTATTGTATTGTACTCCTGATATATAAATTATCCTTATATTTATTTGCTTATTTCTCAGCTATAAACATTTTCTATATCATCTAAATTTGCATTCAATTGTCGTAAAATTTAATATTAATTTCGTTAGATCATTTACAATTTGTATTTTGGTTTATATTCATTTCGTAAAAATATTCAAATCAAACAGCAAACATAAGGAGTGATACATCTTGAAATATTTCCGAAGGGAGGATATTCATTACTTAGCAAGCTGTTAATCTGATCATATGATTTCTCATGCATAAACTGAGCATTTAGACGATTGCAGTCTGAATGCATAATTGCGAATGTCTCATATTTAAAATAGATGTTTCCGAGACGATAAAATAGCACCGAGAAAATAATGGCAATGATGTTTACAAAACCCTTTGAGCAGAATGTCACAACTACCCCCCTCTCTCTCCCTCTCTCCATTTTTATCTATGTCTCTCTCTCTCTTCCTGGCACTCTCAAAACCCCCTTCTACTAATTGTGTAAATACCGGCAGACCAACTCCTTGGGCATACTAGCTGCAGTGCACACATCAACATGATCAAAATACGTCTCTAACTTTTTTCCTTGCTTTCCACTACCTCTCTTCGCTCTGTTCTCATATTTCAAAATAATACCCCGTATACCAATCAGCGCTAGGCCATTAGACTACAGTCTAGAGTCGACTTTACAAAAGCAGATACATTTTCTAACTTCTGGAGTTGGAGAAAGCCCCAGGGTAAAACAAAATATGAACAAACATGCCCCTTGTATGCTTCGGGAGACCACAACCGAGAGAGGAAATAATGGAATTGGAAGAAAAGAACACGAGACTAGTCAAATATGGCGAAGTCACTTGCTTAGAAATGGCCAGATTGACTTACGTAATAAAAAAGAAAGGGCGACGCACTTTCTTGACAGCGGGGACATGGCACGCGTCTCCCGTCACTTTTCCCGCCCTTATTTTTGGCGATCGTCTGCGGGATATGGGCTCTATGTTTACTTCACGACCACGAATGTTCTGAACAGGCGCCTTCGAAGTTAAAGGTAAACGAATCCGTTACGGTACCTGAACGCCTTGTAGGAGGTTTGGATATGATTTTCTGGGTGCTTAAACAAAGAGAGTGACGGTTACAGGGGCACGGGGCTCGAGCACCCCCATAAAACCCAATCCCGGGACCCAATCTGGCATACGTTAAAGAAACAATATAGAAAATGTACCCTAAATATTTATTGTGCTCTTGGTACAAGTTTTAAACCAATCAAGGTACCTGAAAATGTGATAATTTTAAAAAGAAAAACGTAACAGTTTTGCCTCAAAGCAGCGCCCTTGCAATGTTTTGATCTTGTTATTCGTCTGTAAAAGCAATGCATCACATTTCGAATAAATGTCCGTCTGGTTTCCATCAGACAGCACCGGCAGTAATATTGCTTCCTATTTTGACCGTGGTAGATCCAGAATGAATCATTCCCATGTGTGCAAAATATTTCACATGCAAATTTAGAGTTACGAAAGTCTTTCGTGGGGGGGGGGGGGGGGGTGGGGTGGGTCCATAATTATGTGTTTAAGAATGTGTCTTACAACTCCCCCATAACAAAACAACGTTTGTATTAAGGCATCTCAGACTGCGGCCAGGAGGCACTTGCCTTCTACTCCTCACGGATCCTCCACGGAACGAAGTAACAGTGATATCAAATAACTGGTGCATACTGTAAAATACAATGCAACATCACGGCAATCTCAAGTGGTGGATTTAAATGACAAGCCAAAATGAAGGTGATGATGATGAATATGATGATGACGATATTTATTATGATGGAGATGATGTCAACAATGACGATGACGATATTGTTGATGATGATGATGGTGATGGTGATGATGACGACGATGATGATCATGATGATGAACCATCACCATCACTAGTACTCCAATCTCCAATGCCCATCTGCCATGACGGGTTTATCAGTGCCATTGTAGATATAATGACGTCATCGTTTATCATAAACTGATCGTGCCAGTGCATGTTTATGTTAGAAGGACATAATATTATGTTATCAAGACCTGATTTCTTTTTGCAATGTTTTGAGACTTGAAATAGAATCTGGGGCTGATTACATTACATGGCGAAGAAATCTCAATTTCCGTAAGCCTATAATCATCTAGAATATTAAATTTGTAATACGATTTTTCCTATCTTGTTGTCTAACTATAAGCCTGACATGTCTCCGTTTAAGAATTTGGATTGGAGAAAGGATGTCAGGTCTACAAAGTCTTAAGATTCAATTCCTCCTCATTCCTCTCTAATTTTGAAGGTATTGCTTCTTTAAATGGAATCTTTGGAAACAACCAAGAGCCCACGTTAATTTCGAACTTTTACAAAAGTTCGAACGGAAAGACTGATATTGTTCAATATGCATCGTATATTCTGTTCATTATGTAAAATGTAAATGCGGATATTCAATCAGAGTAAACATTCCATTTAGCTGTTCATTTATCGGGGAGCCCCACACGGATTGCAAGTGTGCGCACACTCGTAATTGGGTATAAGTGTTATATCTTGATACGATTTATTTCTTACTAAATAATCACGAGAAACAAATCAATTATCAGAAACATAAACACCACCACTTATTTCTTACTAAATAATCACGAGAAACAAATCAATTATCAGAAACATAAACACCACCACTTATTTCTTACTAAATAATCACGAGAAACAAACCAATTATCAGAAAGATAAACACCACCACTGCTTGCAGCAGCTCTAAGAATGACAATGAAGAGACATGAGCCAAATCACTAAATTACCTTTAAGTGAAACATAATGATAAACTGCTCTACCGCGTGCATAAAGGTATGAATATACTCCACTCTCTGGAAATGTTAACATCTACGTTAGATACATGTATCATGTTACAGTGTCTTTCATCACTGGCGGATCCGGGGGAAGTTGTAGGGGAGGGTGCGCTAGGGGACTGGGACTTATGCTCCCCAGGGCCGGCAAGTCCAAATATTTGCATGGCTTAATTACAGAAAATATGCCCCTATAGAAACCCCCAGTAGCAATTTGTTTCTCTTTTTTGTTAGAGATATTTCCAAATTGCCTAACCCCCACCCCCTCATGCAATAGAATTATGGATCCGCAACTGCTCATCCAATGCTTTACAGGAAGTTAAGCGTCTCGGTTTATTCACGCTCAACTGTATTTTTCTGCATAATAGCCAGTAGCGTATCCACAGATTGATATACAGGGGCGGGATCCCGACTGGGGGGGGGGGGGGAGGGGTGTATGTGATGGCAGCCCCCCCCCCAACCACCACCACCACCACCACCACCACTATCATACGCCTGTAGACCCACTATATTAAATAACAATCTTTTCTGAGCCTAAAATATGTGAGGCATTTGGGAGAGCTGTAGACGTACATCATCATGAGTGCTTTCAAGCCAAAATAGTGTTGGTAGCCCAAATAAAAAGATATACACGCTGATTTTTTTTACAACAAGCAATATATATATTAATTATGGTTAAATGGAGCAAGTGAGAAAAATTAAGTGGTATTTATGTTGGCTTTTGTTTTCCCAACTTTGTAAATCCAATTAATTGATTATTAAGTTGATTTTCAATTACATATATATAAAGTCATCATTCCTGATGAAGCCCTATGGGCGAAAATTTGATCTCCTTCATCTCTTAACGGTTGTTTCATTCATCATTGACTTTCGTATATACGCAACGTTATTCTCGCAATTTCTTTCACACACACACACACACATATATATATATATATTATATATGACTTTTTAATTAGAAGATAAATACTTTGTATTGATTATGACACTGCCTATAAATTTACATTAAAGAAACTGAGAAGTAAAGATCTATTTCTTATTCAACGACATCTTAATTTTCTATTTTTCCTTATTTCTTGTTGTTGCTTATATTCATTTACATTTCTTCATGCATTGTCATTCAATCTATTGTTGCGTTTACAAGGTATGTCCATATTGATATCATATAGGCCTATATACTGGTATATCAAATATATTACATGACATAAATTTACAATTTATATTCAAATGACAAAATGATCGTACCGTGTATATGCGTGCTTTAACAGGCAGCAGGCTTGATACAGCGAAGAAAATATTCACAAACAATCAGATCAAAATACCCGAAGAAAATAAGCAAATTAAATGAATTCACAGTCTTCGGTATAATGCTTCACCTGCCTCCGGAGTGCATTTATTTTTAGCTTGTGCAAACGTACAAAAATATCCGGATACAAGCAGTCATGTTGAATATGACGGATGTGTTGTATAGAGATCTAATGATATGTAACGTATTATTTTTGTTTGACATAATAGGGCCTATACTGAATATCTCAGGTCGAAATATTTAGAACAATGATCATGAGTTCATTCAAATTTGAATAATTATCTTGAATGTAAATGTATATTTATATAAATCATAGGATATAGGTCTAATAGCTTCATCTTGCCTCATTACGCTTCTAATTTGCATGTCTTATTTCGACAACCAAGTGCTCATGAAACCATTCCGAAATAAAAACAAATTCTTCCGTTTGCCCCAAAAGTGCAGAATGATTGTGTATACATAACAGATGCCAAACTACAACGGATAGCAAGTACGTCACGAGCATTCACTTCACACAGGGTAAGAAGTGCGGGCTTATCACCACACTCGCTATCCTCTCACAATAGATACTCCTTGCATAGCGCGCATTCTTCGAGTGCCTTGCAGGCCGAATAGAAAACTATAACCCAGCGCGGGGTTTTATGTCGTCTGCAACGCCAGCTAGTACGTGGACCTACGAATGTACATGTGTTTATTATGTGGATGTTTAATACCTGGACTTCTAGTGGCTTATTCGCGTCTTTCTAGCAAAATAAAGTATGTGAAAGTAAATACTTGCTATTTCGCATCGTCGAATGGGAACAAATTGGTCAAAAGTACACTTTTCTTTGCTGAAATACAACGGAGTAGTTTTAAAACGCCGTGTATTATCGCTTACACTGTGATGCCGGGTTGAGTAAGTATACCATTATACCGTGGTGTAGTAATTGTTTTCGTAGTCGTACTAAGTTAGTCGTACGGAACAAAAAAATGAATTGCTGTAAGTGTGTGGTAAGATCTAGCAGATAATGTCAGAGTTTCCTGTCCTTATAGGATTTCTTCTTTCTGTTCTTTCATTGACAATATTATTGTCAGTTGCGTAAATGTTTACGTGTGTGATTTGTGCATGTGCGTATTCAGTGTAATTGATACAAGTTGTGTAGGCTTGAATAATTATGAAAGTATATGTATGGCGCATACATATTGATTAACTGTACAGTTGTGCTCAAAATTATTCAAACCCCCCTTTGAATATCGCAGATTTTAGCATTTTTCCTAAACTTAAAGGGGAACTGGAGTTTATGCGTGGAAATCACCTGAATACATAATTGTAAACTGCAAGTGAATGCTGATTTCGGTTTCATCTCATCTGCATAACAATATAAATTATTCAAATCATTGTGATAAAAGCTTGTAAGACTTCTATACTGGAATATCAGGCCAATAAATGGTATCCAACGGCTTAATCTCATTGAGAATGCCGTTTAGACATGCCACCACCTGGTCTGCAGGGGGTTCCTTGTATTTAAAGCAGGTTTTTGTGTCTACAGGTGCTGTAGTTACAGAATTATTGATGACTGCACTATGATATTGAATTTCATCTATGTTGCAAAATGCATTTTATTGAAAATGTTGCATCTTAGATAAAGCAAAGCACTCTTCCTGGAGATACCTTCATAGCAGACATTTACTTTCAACACCCTTTCCTCAGTCAATGGCCTCCTTCGGACCTTTCGTATTCCATCCACCAACAAAGATCTCAATGGCAGGACCCACGCTACGCCACTATCTCAAGCCCCTGTCTCGCTTGTTAATAAAATATCAGACTTGATCAATTAAAAACACAAATTATTCGACAGAAGCCTTTGGCAATGACAAGACTCATATGTCATCATGAATTAGTGACTTACATACGATTAATCGCAAACAACTTCTCGCGGCACAATTCATGCAGCAGCTCTGTAGTTTCTTAATTTTATAATGCAATGCATCATTATCCCTTGTTAATTTTTCCGCATTAATCCTAGATTAGCCTTAGGCCTTTTGTTTAATCTCCTAGCTGGGAATTTAAAAGTGAATAAACAAGAATATCTATCTACATGGATATGATGGAAGGAGCCATATCAACACATCCGAAGGGTTTTGAGGTGTACTCTACCAATGTCATAACATTTTTTGAGTCATTATTTTTACTGCTTGATCTTTTTACAAAGCCTAGATGACAGTCGCAGGTTTAAAAAAATATTTTCTAATTATTTTCACATATGGTCATATAGACTTACTGTTCAACTAACCATGATGAATAAAATAAGGAACTTCATTATCATCATGAACATTTAATATCTAAGGATCGAGGCGTTCCATCAATGACGAGGCGTTCGCAACTTGTCAAATGTCGAACGCTCATTACGACCCCCCTAAAAAAAATTAAAATGCTTTAAAATTATCCTCTGAGTTGTGATTCAGATAAAAAGGTAAAAAATCACTTTATCTGGTCCTTATGTTTAGATGAAACTACTTTTCAAGGGGCATGGCCAAACCTACGGTCATTTTAGATTGCAGTAAAACTAATATTGACATCCTTCCCTTCCACCATCTCCTTCCTCATCCACAACCCCGAGGTGCATCCTATACATCATCTTACGATGACAGGTCTGTCGTCTGACATAAACAGTCATAACGTGAGAACCTGTATTTCATACTCGTATGAAGGTCACCTACTTTGCACTTTTGACTTTGCAGCCTTTACACATGTTCAATCTCTACAGACTTACGTGGCTTTTACTCCTGCGTACTCTGGGCGCTGCTCCTCGTGTCCGGTACATGCGTGTCCAAGATGTTAAAGCATAGTATTTCCAGGATTTGTTCTTCCAGCCATCAAAGATCTCGTAAAGGGTCTTTCAAAAATCTTCGATGACAAAGTTCAGCTAGCAAACAAGTGGTCTTATCATGTCCCAATGGCCCTACACCCACATCCCACTGGAATTAAATACCAGTCGCTCTACCCCTATAGTGGTCCTAGTTCTTAACGAGCCTATGACTTATAGTTCGGTTACTTCGTGGTTTTATATCCCAGTGGCCTTATGTGGTACTGACTCTACTTCTTAGTGGTCACACGTGTTAGTATGCCTACTTTCAATTGGTTCTGCATCCCAGTATCCTACATCAAAGTGGACCCAGGTCTTAGAGGTAGACCATCAACCCCTATGGTCCAATGTCCCAGTGGCCTTACATAACATTATCCATACACCTTTGGCCGTAGGTACAAGTGGCCCAATGTCCCAGTCGCCTTATCTCTCAAAGGCCCGTCATCTCATTGGTCCTACATCTCTGCTATCCTACGTCCCAGTGGTCCCTGTGCCCTACATTCCAGTGGTCCTATATCTTAGTGGTATTATGTCCCAGTGGCCCTATATCACAGTGGCCCTTCGTATTAGTGGCCTTACATCACAGTGGCCCTTCGTATCCGTGGCTTTACTTAGTGGCCTCACATTATTAGCTCTATATTCAAGTGGATCTACATCTCAGTGGTCCTATGTCCTAGTGGTCCTATGTCTCACTGGTTCTTTGTCCCATTTGTCCTGCATGTATCTAAGGGTATAACAAACATTCATACATGCAAATACATTAATCTCTCTCAACCCGACCAGAAATAGAACAACTTTTCTCATTCCTTTTAAACTAAATTCTTAAGTCACCAAAAAGAAAAGTACAAAGTTTGGCCATACCCATTCAGGTCTATGTACATGATGTAAGAATAAAGTACACCATGAATACAAAGAAACAAACATGAAGTATTAACTATTTAAAGCGTTTATTACAATGATGAAATTATATGTCATACCAATTTGTCAACGGACATATAATCTCTTAAGAGGAGCATGCAAGCATTATGGTAACAAAGATAAAGGGTTAACCCCCTCCCCCCAATAATGGATAATTTACCCGGTGATGCTAGTAAGTGCACTTCGATATCATATTAACAGTTTCCTTGACACTTTCCAAAATGCTTTTGAAAAGTCTTAAAAGTAGCTTAAAAGTAGTTTATACGCAGGAGATGACTACTAAAGCGTAGGATTAGAAAGGAGTCTACTTTTATCACCCCCGCAAGAGAGAGCAACAGGTTTTTAAAGAAAACGGTAGCTCTTTTTTTATAATATCAAATGCTCCTTCTTCATCATGTTTCCTCGTTCAGAATTCTCTGGACACGTGATTTCAACAAACACTCTGCACTCTAAATGCATCCCTCGCTTTCTCAATTTTTTCTCAATTGACAACCCTGAAAAATAGAGATTTCATAAAGTGTCGTTTTGCCCTGGATACGCGTTTCTGCCTCCGGTCTTTTTCCCCTTTCATCCGAGGCGGCAAAATTACGGGGAAGAAATTGAGAAGAACTCCCACTAATAGAGTGAAGAAGGCGGGAGCAAAACGCATTAGGAAATATGATTTAGGTTAGAGTACGGTATAGTCACGGCAAACAAGACGTGTGGATATTATATGTTTGATGTTAACATGATGGAAGATAGAGTATAGAGGTGCTGTTTTCGACGATGCCTTGTTCTAATCTAGTTTTCTCCATGTTTTCCCTATCCAGATAGCACTCTTTTCTTGCCATTTATAGAGTGACAGCTCTCTCTCTTTCTCTTTCTCTTTCCTTTTTTCTCTCTTTTTTTTACATCTCTGTCTCTATCCGATTATTATCTTTTATCCCTGCCTACAGCCTGCTTACATTTTCTGTGTCTGTCACTTTCTCTTTGACCTTTGGGCATGGCATACTTAAATAGTAATGCAATTCGATATATTTGCGTGGATGATACACAAGCATAATAAGTCTTCTATGTACTATGATCATCATAAGGAAGATGATAATGACGATGATGATGATAATGATAATAATTGTATCATTAATAACAATAATAATGATAATGATAAGAACAATGATAAAAAATAGTATTATACTACTAGGAATACTAACTACCACTACTATTACTACTACTACTACTACTACTACTACTGCTACTACTACTACGACTACTACTACTACGACTACTACTACTACTCCTGCTACTACGACTACTACTACTGCTACTACGATTACTACTACTACTACCACTACTACTGCTGCTACATGTACTAATACTACTACAATAATGATAATGATGATAATAAAAATATCTTGTTTAGCAAATTAGGCTCCTTCTCAATCTAATCCATGTTGTCGGGATTCTGCATTGCCAAATGGTTTTAATTTCAGTCCTAAAATCTAATAGATATATGGGACATATATATATATATATATATATATACATGTATATCAGTATAATACTGTATAATAATATTTGAAACAAATTGTATCTATAATTTTATCAAATTATGTGGCAGACTTGTACAGTCGAGAGGTCTTCTACCAAATAACTGACAAAGGGGACAAAAGCTGGTATAAAAGGGTCAGGATGGGGGGGGGGGGGGGTTGGGTTACGAAAAAAACCCTCTGACTAGCAAAAAGAGAATAAAACAAATGCAAGCATTTAGTGCTTTTTTGGTATTAAATATGAAAAGGGGGACACAAGAACACAATTAGGGAGAGTATATTTTTCTTTGGTGTGCATGTCATTTGGGTTTTAAAGCGGGCACGGGCTAGTTTAGCTCCAATAAATCAACCATACGGAGTCATCCCAAATCCAGCAATATCCTCAAATACCCTGCTTTTACCATGCCTACATGATTCGCGCTGTACATCCGATATCTTTGTAGATACACCAAGTGATACATCTTGATGAGAAAACATCAGTTGGCTTCTGATGGAGCGTCTCATGGCTGGCTATTTCCAGCTGTTTGGTGGCTTGGTAAAGCGATGGGCTTGATGACCCCCAGGCGCACGTGGGCGATATGGGCTGAGCCTACCTTCATTAATGAGTCTCTTGCAAGGCGTGCTTTTTCCTCGATGGGGTTTAGTTGTATGGGGGATTCATTATCGCACAGCAAATATATCGAAAGGTTCCGTAAATATAACCACATTTTTGCCTGTATGTGGGGCACTTTCTTTCGTAACTTGATAGGAAGTTGTACATAAATGTTACAAGATCTACATTAGCATAATTATGTACTATCATATGCATTATTTTGGCTGTTCACTCTCCCTCTCAGGCCATGCACGCGCTCATAATTTCTTGTAGGGATTTATATTGAAAAATGATGTTACACTGAATAGGGGAAAATTCAACACGATATCGGATAACGGCATGATAATTTCACCTTTCCCCACTAAGCATCTTTTAAGTGTTGTTTATTCATATAGTGGGATGTGTGACGATGCACTGAGTGCGTATGTGTTCCTGGATGATAATTAATAACAATGCAACACCGAAGTTTGAAATCATTTTATCTAGGACAAGCGGATATTATGCCCCATAATTTTAGAATACTGCACCTTCTAAATTAGTTCACCGCTGATAAACTGACAGGCTTTATGCAATATACTTTCTTATCACGTAATCACGTACGTGATACGGTTATTGAATTCTATATTACAGGTTGAAATCATTAAAAACGGAAAAAAATTCCCCCAAAACATAGAGCTTTTTTTCTTTCTGGTATTAAAGGGATACTCAACCGTTTTAAGACGTTTTAATGCCGCGAGAGGGCACCGTGATCGTTACCTGATCATGTCGTTGCCCCGCGGGGCGCAAACCTCGGTCAGATTGGTCGCCGCACAACATCCACGCTCCGCCTGAGCCCGAGCTTTCGTGCGAGCTTTCGTGCGAGCTTCGGTCCAACGGAAGCGTTCGACGCACAAACTTTGTGTACGAGTGAATGTGGCTTACGCAATCCTGACTTTTCCCACGGCCGCCTGGTGGCGTATCCCTTTAAGTATAGAAGACATAAATTATATATAATAAGTATTCATTATTGCTATTATTATTATTTCCTCTTTTACAGGAAGTGCATAGTGAGGAAAACTTGACATCCGTAATTGTCACCATGTGCCTCTGTAACTCCTCGGGATTCCATATATGAGACAACCTCTTCCTTAAAAGGTGTGATAGCCTTCAACAGATCTGTCCATTACCACTCACACTAGCGCCTTACATCGTCAACCAACATGCAGAACAACGGGTCGGACCGAGGTCTTGATCCAGCCACTGGATGCGATGAAATGTTCCTACCCCAGCACTCGGTCTACCAGCTCGGATCGTTCATTCTTTTCAACGGGTTCCTGGTCCCGCCCAATGTCGGTATAGCCCAGGCCCTGTGGCTGCGTTCCACTCTAGTGCTCGGTGGATTCTGTTACGTACTCTGGGCTGGTCCAGTGCTATGCTGGCCCGATGCGTTCGGATGGAACATGGCGGCCTTGTTGCTTAACTTGGCACATCTTCTCTACCTCATCTACCTCGTGTATCCTACAAACTTTGAGGAGGAGATCGAGAAGGTGTACGAAACCCACTTCAAACCGTTTAATATCACAAAGAAAGAATTCAAGAAGATTTTAGACTGCGATGGGGAAATTTACGAATTAGATGCGACAGGACGGTACGCGGTTGAAAGCAAGACGAGAACGGATAAACAGATAGCTATGCTCTTAACTGGAAGGTAAGTAATAGAGTAATCAAATAATTCATGTAACACCCCTCTTCATACGGTATCCATGAATCCCGGATGCATGAATGGTATGGCACCATACTTTAAAAAAAATAATTATCATTGTTTCTGAAAATGGAAGGTTGCGGACAGTAAATTCAGGTCGTTCACTATTGTTTATCAGAGTTCCTCTGGCTTTTAGTATGCTTTCGACAACAATTATTCACTTCTGTGAATTATGCTCCTTGAATAGCATGGCTGTTTGGTCCTGCGACACATGCTCCGGCGACAATTGCTCAGCGGACAGTTCCTACGACCCAGGGGCCTGGGAGGGGGGGTGCAGGCAATTTTCTGAAGGGGTGTACAGACCCCCTAAAGGGCTGAAGATGCTGTAGCTAAAAAGTATAGTTAAAGAGAGACCCTAAAATGCTGAGGACCATTTTTTTTTCTTCTTTTTTTTTTTTGCTTGTTAGAGATTTTTTACTTAAAAAGAGACACTAAAATGCTGAGGACCTTTTTTTTTTTTCTCACAGCACCCCCAGTAACAAAATTGTTCCCAGGCCCCTGCTACGACCAATGAATTTCTTCACCATACAGTAGCAGTTGGCTATTTGTGACATTTCGACAGAACTGTACTTACTACTTAGCCATGTTTTAAAATCTTTCAGGCCTACAATTTTTCTAGAAAAAAAAGAACTTTCTTTTAGTACACTTTCCAACGATACAGCCTGGTAAGTCCTCATCTACCAAAGATCACATATCACTATCCTTGATATAGGAGACATGGGGATAGGGGGACGGGGGTACTCCAATTGTGTTCAGATGTTGTTTTATAGCCGGTAGTGATCCCTTTTGGGGGGATGGGGTGGGGTAAGAGTTTCCAGTTATCCCAACATAATTATGGTATGTCCACATCTACTGAAGATTACAGATCACTCTCATTGAAATAAGGTCGGGGGAAGTTGAGAGAAGGGTAATAAGAATGTGTAGGCACAGTGTGTTATCCTGTAATGATTTTTTGTTTGTATATAGGGGCGGGGATGGGCGGGGGTTGCAGATCTTACTGATCCAAGCAAAATAAGTCAACATCTACCAGAAATTGTAATTTTACAATCCATTAGATTGGAGACAGTGTATGAAAAATTCAAGGAGGAAAGGAAGGGGGAGGGGTGCTCGTATTGCTTTCGGATGGTGTATTATACTAGTTCACAATACCATTTTTTTCTTTTTATTAATTTGTCAAAACATTCATTGATACTAATAATTATGGTGTTTCCACATCTACCAAAGATGGTCTGAAGTCACTGAGACTTAAGAAGTGAACGAACGCATATTGATTCGAAATACTTACCTGACCTCAAGATATGGCCGAAGAAATATGATATGCAAATGGCATAGCGCAATGCACGTGTTGGTTCGGATGGCTTGTGAATGGTTGCCATGGTTACAAGAAAAAGGAGTGAAACGATAGTGTTGTGGAAATATAATCTTCTGAATATACATGATGGATTTTAGGAGCTTACACAACAGCCTCAGCTGCAAATCTGTGCTCCCAAGCCCAATATACTCCTTGACAATTTAAAAACTCACCTACGGCCATAATTTTATTCGTATGTGTGGCTAAAAGTTCGATTTCTCCTTTGTGAAGAAAGAAATGCTATTTTATCTAAGTATATAGTTTATTTTTCAAAGTCAGTCGAGCGGTAGCGGCATTCGCTAGCGATAGGTACTGTGTATATATGTATACCAACCCCCTAAAACCTGTTCACAAATCATTGATTGCTGTCGGCACATTTCACAATTTGAGGACCTCATTTCTTTTTATTGTTGTCAAATTGTCCATCTATACCCCCCCCCCCCCCCCCACCTCATGATAGACTCATGACGCCACGCCATTGCTCTTTCGTTCACTTCGAGAGGTCAAAGAAACTAGGTAGCGACAAATAATAATTATGAAGCCTCACTCCGAGGTTTAATGGAAAACCAATACTACTATACCGTTAAAGGTACTATAGGTCTAACTTTGGCTGGAACAGTGTTTAGTAGCAGTATATAATACAAGTAGTAGTAGTAGTAGTAGTAGTAATAGTACTAGTAGTAGTAATAGTTGTTGTTTTTGTCAAGATTAGAAATAGGAGATCTTTATTTTATTGGCTAATATGCTAAAATGTTTATGCGTGGGTTATTTAACAAAACCTGAATACTAAGAGATACTATAGGCTTGCCTAGTACCTCATTGATACTATATAGTCACTGGAAATTCACAAGTATCAAAACTATAACAAATCGACCAAGCACTGGACACAGGTATGAGTACATGGGACTACACAAACATGTGACATCAGAATTTTGTCCATAGTTATGGTCTTATGGACTATTTCTAGTCATATTTGAAATATAAGAGCACTTAAAGAGCTATGGTTTTCAAATGACATTCCTATGATATTCTTCTACATGGATATATATATATAAAGGATGAAAAAACTCACAAATGATTTCCCACTTTTACCAGGATGCGACTTTCTCTTTAAGGGTGTCTTGGAGGGACTGGAGAACGATTAGATACGCGGTTTATCACGTGTCGACCTTTTACGAACATCATATCTGTCATACGGCATCATCCTTAATCAGACTCAGAGTGTGTGGAGTAAACATGTCAGCCGATAAGACATGGCGGCTAGCACTCGGGGAAAAGATAATAGTCACCAAGAAGCTGATTTGAATATTTGTATTCATTACTGATGCATCTTTTAAAACGGCTTTTTAGGTTCAATCACCTGATTTTACAGGCAAGCATGGTAAAAGTTGTCCGCCAATATACTTACAAGAAATACTTATAGTCCGTATATTGCCATTGACTTCATTTAAGGAGCCATGCAACATTTCATTATCCTAGGTATTTGGCCATAGCAGTCGTTTTCGGTGCACATCTTATGAAAGAAATTTCCCGCCTATCTTCTGTCGTAAGACATGTTTGACCTCATAATGACCGATGCAAATTCTAGAGCTGGACCTATTTGCAGTCACCTGGGCTGAGTGAGACAACTTCAGACAAAATACCCCCTTTCTTGAAATACCTTTTATTATATTTTTCATTGATAGACTGATTGATTTACCACCAAAACATTTAAGTACAATACATTTTCATACAATTATATTTATATAAAAGGAAGAAGAGTATTGGTTAGTAAAATGGGCCAGACAATGGCTCATGTACTAGTCGAGTCTGACACACAACAGAAAATTAAAAGTAATTCGGTAAAGTTTAGCAAACAGTTATTAAATTATAATTATATTCTTTCCCAAAGTGATAATAGTTAACAATGAATTACAAAAAGTACAAAATAATGACTTTAAATGCATTTTCTTGTAAATACATGTATACAGTCTATTCTGTCTTCATTTATGATTATTTTACTCAGGAGGGCTGGTGTGTTGTAACAGAATTCCAAAACCTACTTCTAGACTTGGTTAATTTTAATATGTGTTAGTCCCGGACTGGGATTCAAACAGTTGAAGGTGTTTTTGATATCAAGTTTTAACTGGGTGGCTCCTGTATTAAGCCTATGAGAGTTAAAGAATTCAGTAGTCAACGGGTGATAAACATATCAAATTCAATACAATATAATATTTCAACCCCCCCCCCCCGTAACCATGATAATGCACGCATCCTCCCCCCCCCCGCCCCTCAATAAAAAAACCCCAATCTGCGACCGATATATGAGCCGTAAAGTAATTTCCTCATCGACACCACACACACACACAAACACACCCACCCCTCGGCGACACGTTCCTGGTATAAAACCAGAGTGCCATGAGAGGTGTTCCACAGGGATCGATAATCGCAGAATGGACCCTTTTGTAAATTGTTGACGTTCCTTCATTGTGCCATAGGCCTTTCATACGCAACGTACGCTTTCTCCTTTTATCTGATTCTAGGTCTTTGCTTCTAGTTCTATAACATATAAAGATGCATAGAGACTGCGAGGAGGCTGCGCACTCATCCACTGACATAACGGTCACGAATATAAGATCAATAAACCATACTTTTCTTTCTATTCAATTTATATTTAATTCGATATCGCAATTGCATTAATAAAACTACTGGGTAAAGCAGAAACGTAAAGGATGCATACATAACAAACAAATATCGGTCAAGTTTTTCACCCGATCAGATAGATGAATTAAAATCAGAATAATATTCATGTATGGTATTATGGAAATAAAACGAAAATACCACCAGCTCAAACATGAGTCAATTGGAAAAATGAACCTGATGAAGCAGTGTAGTTTATTCAAGAGATATATGAGATTTTCTTGTCTGTTTGATATTCAACTTGAGTCGACAAGGAGTGTAAAATGTAATAATGAAAGTAGTGAACCTGGTAAATATGTCACCTTGTATCATCACTTCTTTATCATTATTAATATAATCGATATATGATATTCCTCAGTATGTTTTAATGGAGTCGTAAACCATAATGAGTGCACCCCCCATTCATAACTATTTAGTGTTCCAGGTTAAACCCCACTCACACCAACTAAAATGACACCAGACCTACAACATACTGAACAAAAAAAAATGCATCACCACCAATGACCCGATTCTATCGAAAATCGGTCGGTCGAGAGTCGGTCATGGGGGTGTGACTGGGCTTTTACCTTGGTATGGCCTTGTGACACCAGTTTAACTTTCCTACCAGCCGGCCACCAGGCCCGTAAAGTTCCATGAAGTGGTCATTAATCTCCAACTTGACCTTTGCTTTGCTTTCACGCATGAGTTTGTGTGTAATGCGTATCACGTCCTTGCGATACCTCATTATAATATTGGTATAAAGTCATGGCCAGTCCGCATGGTCCATGTAAGTGCACCTAGATTTGGGGGGGGGGGGGGGGGTAGGGATGGGAGGGGTAGGGGGAATTGATTACTTATTTGTCATTAAAAGGGGTGATTATCATTTGAAACACAGAGCATGAAACTGTCAACGCGTGAATTCTTGCCAAGATTTTGTGTTTGAAAGCCTCGAAGTTTACATAATGATATATCTACCGTATGTTGATAATGAATTATGAGAAAGGACGCACGTTTGACAATACGATTGCATAGAAAGAGATTGAAAAGCCCAAGTTAGGAGAAACCATAGATGACGACATGTATCGTATGGTATCAGTAGTTTTGACATGTTTTTTTTTCTGTTCAACCAAAATATAGAAATTGTATTTTATTGAAATCAAATTTGAAAGTGAAGACATGAGAGCAAAGAAGAACGTAATTCCACGAAACATTTTTTTTTAATATTAAGGAAAGTATGTTGACATTAAAGAGACCGAATGTTTTCATCATGTATGCAATAATTCATGTTCATGTGTTAAAATTTTGTTTTTTAAAGCTATGAAAATGTTCTGCCTCTTATACTTATCAAAATGTTAAGTTTGTCTTAATCACTCAAGACCTATTATGATGGATTTGAGCCTTCACCCCCTCCCCTTTTTAATTGTACGTGACTAAATTAAAGGTCTTTATCATAGACTAGAACTGATGTCTGTGACTTCTGCCATTTCAATAGTCAGCCCGCAATCAGGGCAATTAATATGGACCTCACCACACCTAAACGATATTCATATGCTGTGTTCACTTCACCAAAATATTCAAGTACTTCCCTCCTGTCTAAAATGATCTTCATTTTCATTACATTGCGGGGAGAAAAACCGTAAGCATTTGATTTCCAAACAAGGATATATTTTTATTGCGTATTTTATCCATGAAACGTGAAGCGGTGTAAATCAACTATGACAGTTGTAGAAATTGAAATTGTATATCTGGGATTGAATGATAAACCGCAATATACTTATGGGCAGGCAAAGATTTATATGTTGGTATGCTTTGATTTCATTATGTGAGTGTAACATCTGTGTATCAACGCGAGCAGGCTTTTCCCCCTTGGATGGTTAAAATTATGATCGACAGTTTCAATATAAGAGAAATCCGAAGCAGAAAGAGACAGAGACATCCAACGTAGTTATTTGCAATACGACCCTTTTATGTATCAAACACGACGTGCGTTGCAAAGCCATACATCATCATTGAACTAAGCAAGTCTTCCTATATGTTTGGCCATGTATACCATGTATATGCTTGTACGTAATGGAAATGCTACAAAGTGCTACACCCCGAAAGTCATGAAGAGAGGGAACAAAGAAAATAATCAACCGTCTTCCAAGCCATATACGCTGAAAAGCGCCATATCAAAGATTTCATTAAGAGCACATGAAGACATTTCAACGACGATGCGTTGCTAGGCAACGAGATGGACAATGTGTGCGCACCTATTTTGTATTGGCCTGGATGTTTTCCTTACAGAGCACGTGGGAGGAGGAAAGATTATTAGCAGACGCGGAAATCCCAGGGGGAATCATCCAGGCATGTGGGAGTGAAATGATCTGTGGGAAGCGTTTCATCAAGTGTTCTGTCAGTGATTTTTACCGACAAATTCGCTCTCAGCCAATCAGATGCAAGGATTTCAGTAGCTTATAACAGTTGTCGGTAAAAATCACTGACAAAACGCTTGATGAAATGCTCCCCTGACGGGCTCTATTACTCTATCGCTCCATTTATTATTATTATTTTTTTTTTTTACAAAACGGAGGAATATTCATATACTCTTCGGCGTACAGAAATGAAGACGGAGGATGAAGATGAAACTGGAGATGTATTTCTTAAAACGCAGCGTAATCATTTGTTGTAGACGTGAAGCGGTGTGGTTTATCTGCTAAACAGCATGAACATAAAGAAGCAGATCATTTTCTCTGAATGTTAAACAAAAACAATGATTTGTACAAACATGACATATCAATTAACCTGCCGTAGAAAAGTACTCCCGACCGATAGATAACAGAAACATTAACTACAAATTTGTTTTTTGTGTATTTAATTCGTTGTCTCTTTCTCGTTCTCGTGCATTCTCTTACCTTCTGATTTTACTCTCACCTATTTTCGTTCTCTATTTAAGTGTTTACATTACTTCATTGTCATCACCTACCCTAAATGTTACAAATACTAACTATAATGTTTCTGATGTGCATATTTTTTTGGTCATGTATCCAAACGGAAGGCATTTTGTGGCAATATAGAGTATACTCATTAAAAGAAAATAAAGGGATCGTTGTTCTTTGTGAAGTCACACCATGCACACTGTACAAGAATCCCAGGTGCTCCTTGTCGACGTATAAATGAAGTGGACAAAAACAGTCTTGCTTAGTTACCATGACAACTGCTCAGAAAATGCCCCTGAAAATTCTGCAGATCGGCGGTAAGATATCTATACACACACACACGCACACATACGCACGCCCCATGGAGTATAGCCGGTGCAATTAAGACGTATGAGAATTCCTTGTAATCGGCCCTGCTTCATTAGGTCTGACTTTATCTTCGCAATCAGATTCCAATCGGACATATTCATGACCTCGTGTCCATGCAATGCAACCTAATTGAAAAGCTTGTAATGGTTGGAAGTGGTTGGATATGATATCACAAATATAAGGAAATCAGTCTGTCAAAAAGTCACCAGACCGATAATTCAATTAATTATATTTCTAATGTGTATTTGTGACAAAGCGTGTGTTTTTTTAAATTAAAAAAAAAAGAAATTAAATTGAATTTAAAGATATCTTCATGAATTTTTATATTCTTAGTTGTTGATGAAAGAATAGATTGGTTTCATACAGGTTTTGTGTAGAAACATAATGTGCATTGGTTATATCTAGGGTAATGGATGATTAAATATTTTCTTTAGAAAATTAGACATTCATGATTTTTTTTTAAATATATACAGGAATAATGGGAGAGTACCTTTCAAAATACGTCACATAGTTGCCAGTTTGTGTTTGATTAAAACTTTAAATATTCATAGCTTTTGAAATTTATTATCGGATTTCGCTCAAACTTTCGCTAATCTGTTTCTCTCATTTTTTTTGTTGCTTTTATTAAATATTAGGGTGGAAACTGTCCACATGCAGCGTCTCCTTGTAGTCATGTTTTTAAAATCATAATTGATGCAGAATGCCAGGAATAACATAAAATTTTGAGTCTATTTTTGGTTCAGTACATTGTGCCGTCCTTGGATACGAGCATGAACACGGGCAATTTAATTTTAACTAATCATTGAAGTCTCTAAATTAGCATGGCAATTTAAAATAATTATATAGTCGTTATTTGCGTGTACAAATTGGCAATTTTTCTGTTCAAATTTTGCACTTTTCATTCAGACTGGTTCATTTAATATACATCATTTTTTAAAGACCTCAGCTTGACCGAATTTTGAAATATACACTTTATTCATCCACGGGGAGCTATATATTTTCTGAACAAATTGAAACCAACTTCATGAGATTCCGTTTCCTGTGGAATGAGTAACAGCGTCCCGAATGTTGAGCCCCGGTGGTTTTTCTGACGAGGGCCCCGTCTCTGAGGAACGCTACTTTGCGGGGGGTGAAAATTTGATGACGACATATCGTGTAGACGCACTCGGAGCTGTATACATGACATGTCGTCACACGTCTAGCGACCCCCTGCAGTTTCCTCTCTTGTTACGCAATAGGGAGGGGGCGGACCAAAAAAAATTATCTTTTTTATTTTTTATGGATAAACGGAGACGAAAGTTTATGAATACCCAGGGTAATTATATTCTTTGTTTACTAAGCTTTACGTCAATGGTTGTTTTG
Organism: Heliocidaris erythrogramma; assembly: GCA_025617745.1. Taxonomy (NCBI): domain Eukaryota; kingdom Metazoa; phylum Echinodermata; class Echinoidea; order Camarodonta; family Echinometridae; genus Heliocidaris; species Heliocidaris erythrogramma. The sequence continues at coordinate 14,655,411 of CM046858.1, forward strand.
GGTCAGGCTGAGGTCTTTAAAACTATATGTAAAAGTGGAAAATAAATATAATTGGTGCCAATTTGAGGAGGGAAAGCTGATTAATTTCGACTATAAGAAAACTTTTAACTGCTATGGAAGATGTTTTGTTTATATTATTGTGATTTTATATGTATAATGTATAGCTACAGCCCGTGAGGCTGACGATGTCGGTCAAATGGGCCTTCTGAAAAGTTATTTGCGGGTTCTAGAGACCCACAATCGCTGACTGTCAGTCTCTCTTTGAGCTGTCTGTCTTGTGGTTGTCGATCTTGCGGGCATTTGGTCTATACTGTAATGTCCGGTTTTAGTCTTCAAGCCTTATGAATAAATCGATTGTGACATACTGGCGGTCAACTCTTCCGTTTGTCGTACACAAAAATATTATTCATTTGCGTTTTTCTTCGAAGCGCCTTTTCACTCGGGGCAGTACTCACAATATATTGTAAATAGTACATTGTTATAGGTTCGTAAAAAAGGAAAAGATCCTACTGAGCAATACATATTGAAGAAAATGACATTTTAGTCATTTTGTGTTTTGGAGGAAATGGTGGAGTTGTCCGCCACTATTTCACAGTAGCATTACCAATTCGGCCTATTTGGAATTCCCATATGAATAGTGATTACAAAATTCAAAAATTCATAATTTTTTTATTGCTTGTCGAATTTCGTTCAAAATTTTACCAATCTGCTTCTCTGATTTTCCTCTTTCTTTCAGAACAACTTGCTATTACAGATAAAGTTGAATTCTGGTCATTTGATTACACTGTTTATAAGAAACTGTGTTAAAGCAATTGGGAAAGGCTGATCATGCCTACATAAACATTTGGGGATACTGTGAGGTTGTGGAATCTTCAATATGATACGAAATTGACCCAGTCCCGCTGAAAAGCACATGCACTGCACACAGAAATTGGTATATGGGACTCTGTACGCACATGTAGCGTGAATGTTCGGCCCGAACACTTCGGATATTTCTCGTCATACTTCAAATATGAGAGCGTTTGAGGAGCGATCCTTTTCAGGGGAAATGTCTACTATAATGTTCTTCCAAACTGACATAACAGGAATGGGGAAGCTCACAACTTTTTTTACCTGTTCCCGAACTCGACTTCTCTTTAAGGTTGTATTTCCCTTTAACTATCTTTCTACCACCAATGAATATTTATTGAAAGAGTAAACTTCTGTGAGACACTTCACCATTCGCGGCACGTGTCCGGCTTTGGCAAATATGAAAGGTTAGACCTACCCCGTTGATGGCAGAATGGCAGAGAAAGTGTTAGATCTGAAGAAAAAAATTGCTTTTGGAATGATAATTTTCTTCTTCTTCACATTAATTCGTCAACTTGTCCGCCTAAGTTTCCACGTCCTCATCTGCATAAATCTTATTTATCTAGTAACACTATTCTGTATATAATATGTTTTAACCATAATACGATTTGGAATGGATGATTGAAGGAGACATATGAAAGTACTTCAAATCATTTTCTTAATAAAGAGCAAAAGAGCAAAAAATACTCTTCACGACTGCAGTGTTTTATCATTCTAAAAGGTATAGGGAAAGAAGAGTTGAAACTTATCCATACTACGTACACTACAGCTACATTTTAAATGTAACTATTCTGTCCCTTTATAATTATACATAATACCCGCCAAACGGTAGGATATATTTTTTTATTAACCCTCTGCTTATGGAAACCGGGTGGGGATTTATTATTAAAGGCTGTGCTAATTTAAGAATTCAGTATGTGCATGGGTTAACATGTACATGTAATTTGAAAGCACAACCAGATATATATATTTAAGGTTCATACATTCCAATATGATCTAGACATTCCGTGCAATATTTCCGCTGATTCCAGCTACGAGACATAGCTTCATACTGACCGGGGGACCAGACAGGTTTAATTACAATTTATTGCTCATGATATGTATGCACAGAAATGCTAGTTTGCTTTGTAGCCCGTTGATAGCCAGGCATTGTTGATTAAGTATAGTAGACGTATTTACATTTCTTCTTCAATTACGCGAGGTCTACTTTAATCTAATATGAGTTTGACTTGAGAGCGTCGAAAAACAATTAAGGGCAAGTGGGTGGGTATTTTTTATTCGATTAAAAATCATAAAACATATATTAAAAAGTTAAGCACGCGAATAGCTATATAGCCTATATGGATCTATATGTATACAGTAAACAATTTATTGTTATAGGAGGTACACCGCGCTTAATTAGTCAACAATACGTACAGTTATTATTGATTTAAGCCTGAAGAATTATAACTGATACACTTCAGCTGTTAGCAAATGCTGCTTTTGAATACAGAGTGCATATTATTTTTGCAGCAGAAGATATTAAGTTGATACATCTATTAGGACGTATGCACAAGACGAAAGTGAGGTCATTGTGTTCCTATTATCATGATCTTGAACATCACCATTGTCATCATTATCGTCGTCGTCTTCATATATGATCATTATAATGATCATAATCACTACCATCAGCACCACCACTAGAAGCTGCAGTATCGTAACTTTCATCATCATGCTATCCCAGTATATATATGCTATTTTATTCACGAATGTATTTTCAATGGCGTACATTATTCATACTTCGCATATCAATGCATAATTTCGTATGTAACTATGTACTTGAGTAATGGCATGTGCAACCATTTGTAACTCTCTTATATCCTCATTCATTCTTCTCTCTCTCTCTCTCTCTCTACCACCCTATCTCTCTTTCTCTTCCCCTCTCTTCAGTCCCTATCCACCTTTCTCCCTTTCTCCCTTTCTCCTTGCTGTTCTGCATCATCAGGACCACCCTCTACTCCCCCTAAGTAAGATCGTATTTAAATTGTAGGGGCTCACAAGGCGTCAAACTGCTTATCTTGGATCTTATATATATATATATATATATATATGCAGCAATGGAGATACCCACCTGAGAGTCTAACCGGGGTAGCCCTCCCCCCCCCCCCAACCCCTGGTCGATTAGGGAACTTAACCATTTTACGTATGTTTCTGGCCATTTAGTCAACCCAGAGTAGATAACACTTCCAACTATTTATATAGTTGGAAGGATCCTATCGTCTGTTTGCTGCTATTTTAAGGGCTGGTCACGTTTTGTCCGATAACGATAAACCATGATATTGATAACGAGATGTTTCATTAAAAGTACACCCTAGAGCTGCCCTACTATTTACAGACATTATAAAACGGGTTCAAGAATGTAGCCATCCTGATTGGTCAAATAACACCATGTGACCGTGCAAAAAAAAAGTGATAACATACGGCAAAAAGGCTCTAGACCACGGCTGAGCTGCGCGTACGCGTACCTCTGGTGCGCGCAAACTTAAAACGCAATGAAATCGCGTAGTTTAATTGTCATTTTAGCGCAGGGATTACATGTGCGTACTGAAACGTGCATGACTTGTTGGCTGCGCTTGCGCTTCTGTGATGTCATCCAGGAAAGCCTTTCCCGCACCTCCTAATTTTAAGTGGGCTTGTATAATATTCACATTGAATTTTCCAAGTAAGACCTGTGCCCCCCCCCGTTCCAGTGCCCCTCAATATATAGCTGGATTCACGCTACGCCACTGGCCACGACTAAAGCAATATGAAATCCCTCTCCTTCATATGTCAGATGTTAACATGGGTATCCATTTACCAAATCGGTTGGCGGGTTAATCTCGTCGCTGTTAGAGTCGAAAAGTCACAGGGGAATACGTTTCTTGTGAGAACGGATGCTGGAGGTATAGATGATGCAGCCTGGTTAGTCGACAACACTTGCTGGAGGAGGGGCATCTTTAGACTATTTCTAATAAGGGGGGGGGGGGGGGGGGCTTGTTCGACTAAATTTGCCTACAAGCTCCCTACAGATGTCCCATTTTTATCTTTAAAGCCACAAAAATGCTATAAATATATGCGATTATGTAAAAGCCGACAGGCTATAATGATTCAAAATTTGCTGACAGAAATTTTTTAATGGAAGTAGAGGTGATCAAACAGAATTTGTTCATGGGTTGGGGAGGGGTTTCACACCGTGTCACCCCAATTAGCATTTAGCAATACTGGTTATGAGATGGCAGCTGTTTGCTATTTTAAGGGCTGGTCACATTTTGTCCGATAACGATAAACCATGATATTGATAACGAGATGTTTCATTAAAGGTACACCCTCGAGCTACCCTACTATTTACAGACACTGGCATACCCACACGTACTCACCATATACGACATGTAGTAGGGGTACCTTTAATTGAAAATCTCATCGTTATCGTTGTTATCGGATAAATGTGACCAACCCCTTAGAAGACTGTTGATAATGTGAAAAAAGCTTTAGATGTCTTTCGTTTTTTGTTTAATATAGTCATGCCCATGACTTGTTTATCACCAACACTTTTAGGATCCCATTCAAAATTTAGAAGAGATTTAGGATTGCATTTAAGTTTTAAAAGAGATTTGGAAGCAGTGTAAAGACTGTTGAGGTATACTCATGTATTTCCAGTCAGTCGCATATGTTGGCTCCAACCATGGAGGGTGCACTTTCGTCATGGGTGCATTGAGGGGGGGGGGGTCTCTGCCATAGGAGGTGGATGAAATGCGAATTAACATGATGATACCGATTGAGGGATAATGTGGAAATCAGTCCTATGATCCATTGACTTTCTTTCTCTCTCTCTCTCTCTCGCTCGCTTTCTTCCCCGTTTCTTCTTTTCGTCCCCGTTTCTTCTTTTCGTCATTCGATTTGAGTTACTTGCCCCCCCCCCCGTTTCACCCGAATCTACGCCTCTGGCTTCGGGGAATCGACTATGGCGACGCAGGGTTTCAACTGTATTGCAAAAAAAGTACATACTCGGCAAGATTCATGAACGTAATGTGGTGTTAACTGTTCGGTTGACTTGGAATTTTATACATGAATATATTAATTCTGACCATTCTGAAATGGAGTATGGTGGGGAGTTTAAAGCTAAGTGCTGACGGGAGAATCTCTGAAACATGCGAAGACCATTGAAACTTTACCATTTTAATTCGATTGAATTTTATTTTGTTCACCTCAGATTATTGGGGTGAACAAAAAACCCCGGTTAATTTACTTTAATTTTTCATGACCTAATTTAATTTCTCTGACAATGAACCAAATTTTATCTAAATTTAGTTGAACAATTCATAATTTATTCGTTTTGCAACATATATCTACCAAACTAATCTCACTTAACTCAACAATTAAAGGGGTTAATGCAAGCAAAAAATGAACGTCAAATCTAGGTGTACATCACTACTCTCAATTGTTCAGGATATCTTCCTGGAGTGCTTGCTGATAAATGACTAATGATTGAGTTTCAGTCAAAATCGTGTCTATTTTGTAGTTGTCCTACGTGCTCTTCTCACGTTAACCGATCTCTTAAAATCATATTTCGAGTGGAAAGTCACGACATGGAGATAGCCTACCAATTTCCTGTACGGGGATAGACTTTCTTTGGTTCAGCCATAGCTGAGATTCGTCGAAATCCTGCGTTAATTCCTTACGTCTCCAATGTTGTGACATTTCGGGGTTTCCCCCTAAAGTTTCACTCTGCCCTCGCCTTTTCTTTTCTACTTTGTCTCTTCTCTTTCTGCTCTCACTTTGTCTTCTCCTTTGTATCGCTCAGTTGTTGTTCTTGTAGTGATTCTTTATTTATTTTTTTATTTACTTTTCATTTCATCTCGTATGGGATATCTCCTCCCCGAATCTCGCTATCATTCGCGTAGCCAGACTTGTAGTACGGGGGGGGGGGGCTTAAACACAAAATCACAGATTCACCAGATTCACATAATTAAACACACACACACGCACACCCACACACTTTCTTCGTGGATGTTATTCTTTTTTTTTATGCGGACGAACAAGGGGCAAGGGGGCCATGGCCCCTTTGTGCCCCCCCCCGGCTACGCCAATTTCGCTGCGCCCCCTTCGCTCTTGTATTACATCTCTATGGAATATGCTTTAAATGAATGACCATGTACATGCACACTGTGGGAAAGACTTAGTTCTCATCCCACAGGAGTCAACGAAACGTGAAACAAGTCTTCTGAGGCGTAATCGACTCCTCGGGCCTGTAGGCATACTGTCACAAATCTAAAGCATACTGTATAACATGTTTTCCTGAGGTTGCTACAAATTGTGGCTCTCTCTCTCTTTCTCTCTCTCTTCAGAGCGCGGGGTGATTTAAACCAAAGCTGCATACCAGTTCAATATCGTTTAGCAACAAACAAGAATCATTACAAAGTCATTGCAAAGAAAAATGGCGAATAGGTATAGATAAAAGATACAAATTTAGTGATGATTAGGGGTCTGCATGGCAAAAGAAATTAGTACGAAGGACGAGGGGGTTGTCCTACCTTTCCCTCCGCCTTTCTGTTTAGCGATGGTCTCGGTTTTCATCATTTCCTCCTTGTCGAAAAGAAATGAGTAAAGATGTAATCTTATTTAAAAATGTATTCCTCGTTTTAAACACGATATTATATCACGTTTTCAGCACAGGAATAACTGTAAATCTATGATTTTATTCCAAATGATCGATTTCACTTTCCTCCTGCGCTAGCTTGTTTTTTCTGCCAAGATTATCCTTTGTGTTTCCTTCATTGTTTCATTATTACATTTAATGCATTTTATTACATTTTATCGCATATTAATCAGATTTATTAATAGTGTTACTTTATACCGGTGCCAAATCATCTACAAGCTATGCATTTATTTAGGCTCCCCAAATTTTACATTGTTCTTTATCCGTATTGTTTGCCAAATCATCTACAAGCTATGCATTTATTTAGGCTCCCCAAATTTTACATTATTGTTCTTTATCCGTATTGTTTGCCAAATCATCTACAAGCTATGCATTTATTTAGGCTCCCCAAATTTTACATTATTGTTCTTTATCCGTATTGTTTTCTAACCGATTTCTATACTTGTTTTTTTTTCATGTAAAAGTGGAACAAATCAACTTCAAACTTAAAATGCACATTTTTTTTATAACAGGCATGGCAGGATAGTCATGGGGGTGAGGCGGTGCGAGATTCTCTTGATTTTTTTTTAAAGGAAAAATGTGGTCAGACAAACACTCCGTCACAAACTCCGTCACAAACTTACGTATGGTCAATGCATTCGTATCTGTGGTTTGATACCTGCCAAGCTTATTTGTACTCTATCATGTCTTTGGCGTTTTCGCGTTTCAGACAAGATCATAAGTGCAGTCTTAATAGCTCGAGGCGATTGGATTTTCCTCTTGATGACTGGAGATTGTACTGGGAATCCCTTCAACGATCGTAATCCTTTATAGCAAATATCATGCACGAACTCTATAATCTTATAAGGGTGTAATTATATTATCTACCGGTATAGGTGCTCTTCAGATATTGTGATGTCATGATCGGATTTACTTGCACAGGTATGAAAGCACGACACATCGTTCGTAGACAATGCGTTCCGATCGCGCTCGGACTTCGGAAGAAATAGACCGCTTCTGTAATGTATACAAATTTATGCACATAAATTTATGCACATATATTCTCTGAGCACCTAGTGACGAGCTATTCCATGAACCTGCTTTTTTATAAATGAGCCTCATTGCTTGGACTCCAGTTTGCATACATTATTTGTTGCTATGTCCGGCAAGCTTTCAGGTTGTCAAGAACAACCTTGGTTTGAATGGTATGCATAAATTTGCAAACATTACCGAAGCGGTCGATTGCAAGATATGAAAACAGAAAATAGTGGGTCGGTTTCAGAAAGATTATAAATTATGTTTTTTTTTAAAGATTCATTAGGTTAGTTATGTAAATAGACATAACAAATAGACAGATGGAGGGTATGAGTGGTTCTGTGACGCATGCTCCTGCGATAATTGCTCCGCGGTCAAAGTCCTACACTAATCGAATTCCTGTAACGTCAAACCTGGAATCAACAGTGAACCTAACGCTGACCCATAAACCTGAACCTAGCATACATCCACTCATAATCCCAACCGTATAGCCCTATATTTTTTGACGAAAGAAAGCCGGGAACAATAATTACGACCGATGTATTGCTGCATATTAGATGCACGCCCCCTGTATAATTATATTCAACCCATTCACCCGTCCATCCCCCTGATCCGCCGCTGTACCATAACTAGTACTCTAAACTATGCTCTAAACTCTCCTGGGGCAAAAAAATATATGTATATAATGTGAAAGGAAATGAGAGAATAATGGTTGCGTAACTTTGCGTAAATCAAAGTTCCCCAGAGCTGTCCTCCCTTTTTGATTTTTTGTCTCACCCACTGGAGGTGAAGGCGAGACTAAGGGATCCAAATGTCGTCCGTCCGTCGTCCGTCCGTCACAAACGTTAAAATTTACCTGCAAGACTCTCTTATGACAGATAACTTTGCAACCGTCACTCACTTTTCAACCAAACTTGGGTTGTAGATGCACAGAGGGGACCTGCATGTTATGGTGCCGTTGGAGGTCACATGATAAGGTCAAAGGTCATACGTTAAAGTTTACCTGCAAGACTCTCTTATGACAGATAACTTTGCAACCGTCACTCACTTTTCAACCAAACTTGGGTTGTAGATGCACTGAGGAGACTTGCATGTTATGGTGCCGTTGGATGTCACATGATAAGGTCAAAGGTCATTTCAGGTCAAACGTTAAAGTTTACCTGCAAGACTCTCTTATGACAGATAACTTTGCAACCGTCACTCACTTTTCAACCAAACTTGGGTTGTAGATGCACTAAGGGGACATGCATGTTATGTTGCCGTTGGAGGTCACATGATAAGGTCAGAGGTCATACGTTAAAGTTTACCTGCAAGACTCTCTTATGACAGATAAAGTTTACAACCGTCACTCACTTTTCAACCAAACTTGGGTTGTAGATGCACTATTAAAGGGGACCTGCATGTTATGGTGCCGTTGGAGGTCACATGATAAGGTCAAAGGTCATACGTTAAAGTTTACCTGCAAGACTCTCTTATGACAGATAACTTTGCAACCGTCACTCACTTTTCAACCAAACTTGGGTTGTAGATGCACTAAGGGGACCTGCATGTTATGGTGCCGTTGGAGGTCACATGATAAGGTCAAAGGTCATACGTCAAAGTTTACCTGCAAGACTCTATGACAGATAACTTTGCAACCGTCACTCACTTTTCAACCAAACTTGGGTTGTAGATGCACTAAGGGGACCTGCATGTTATGGTGCCGTTGGAGGTCACATGATAAGGTCAAAGGTCATACGTTAAAGTTTACCTGCAAGACTCTCTTATGACAGATAACTTTGCAACCGTCAATCACTTTTCAACCAAAATTGGGTTGTAGATGCACTAAGGGGACCTGCATGTTATGGTGCCGTTGGAGGTCACATGATAAGGTCAAAGGTTATACGTTAAAGTCTACCTGCAAGACTCTCTTATGACAGATAACTTTGCAACCGTCACTCACTTTTCAACCAAACTTGGGTTGTAGATGCACTAAGGGGACCTGCATGTTATGGTGCCGTTGGAGGTCACATGATAAGGTCAAAGGTCATACGTTAAATTTTACCTGCAAGACTCTCTTATGGCAGATAACTTTGCAACCGTCACTCACTTTTCAACCAAACTTGGGTTGTAGATGCACTAAGGGGACCTGCATGTTATGCTGCCATCAGAGGTCACATGGTATGGTCAAATGTCATTTCAGGTCAAACATTATAGTTTACCCGCAAGACTCTCTTGTGACATAACTTTGTAAACGTCACTTTCCAAACATTAGTAATGTAGATATATGCAAGCATAACTTATGCAGATTTATGCACTTGGGGGACCTGTTGCATGGCAACAGAGATCACGATATTTCTAGTTATCGCATGTGGGCGAGACACATTATCGCTAATGCCTTGTTTTGCAAAGGTTGAAAAAATGTCTCCGCCGGGAATCGAACCCCGGTCGTTGGCTTAGAACGTCAATGCCTTTAATAACCACTAGACCACGGAGACGTGTCAGTGGTTTCGGCGACACCAGATTCAATAGACCGCTTCTGTAACGTATACAGATTTATGCACATATATTCTCTGAGCGCCTGGTGACGAGCTATTCCATGAACCTGTTTTTTTTTTAATATAAATGAGCCTCAATGCTTGGAATCCAGTTTGCATACATTATTTGTAGCTATGTCCGGCAAGCTTTCAGCTTGTCAAGATCAACCTTTGTTTGAAAGGTATGCATAAAATTTGCATACATTACCGAAGCGGTCTATTGACCGACAGATTGACAAATCTTCAACCTTATTAATTAATTCCTTTGTCGGGGGCAGGTGAGTTTTGAACACAGACAAACCGCATGCCTCAGCTGGATCCAAGCGAATGATTGGGATACATGTATACATTAGAATAATTATAAACAATAGACCTGTTTACTAAGTGATTCAAATTTTATGCATACTTTTGAAACAAAGGTTGTTCTTGACAACCTGAAAGCTTGCCAGAGGCTTGTCAGACATAGCAACAAGTAATGTATGCAAACTGGATTCCAAGTATTGTAGTTCATTCATTAATAGCAGGTTAATGGAATACCTCGTTACTAGGTCCCCAGGAAAGAAACATCCATAAATTTGAATCACTTAGTAAACAGGTCTATTGTAAAGAAATATCATATACAAGAGCTTTGGAAACTCTCGTGGAAATAAATACAATGTGAAAGGAAATGAGAGAATAATGGTTGCGTAACTTAAATCAAAGTTCCCCAGAGCTGTCCTCCCTTTTTGAAGTTTTTTTGTAAAGGTTGAAAAAATGTCTCCTATATTCTAACACATACTCGCGTCTTTCAACTCAACTGTTCTTCGTGAACAGCATAATTTTGTTCATCGCCTGGTTTATTGTTCGCTCACTCATGATCATTGAGAGGAAACATCATCTTCTTTCCCATCTCCCTGCCCCCTCTCTTCACCATTGTGTTACCATGGCAATGGGTCTATTCCCAGACATTTCTTTCAGCAGTTAGTACGTCACTGTATATTATTTCGGTTCAAACGTCCTGTATTACGTAACTTGAAGTGTAATAATCAAATGCTGATGAGTATACGAGTGCAATTAAACAAGATATACATTGCGTAACTATTGAATTATTATCTATTTTGCAGATACTGCGTCAAATTAGGGTGCCATGGAACATCATACTGTCATACAGGATCAAATACAAAATATTTCAATGGTGTATCTATGAAGCAGCCACCCCCCCCCCCCCATCGTTTGAAAGCGCATGGGGAAATATAATTGGTTACGCGTCGTTTTCCGAAGGATCGTAATTCCGATGGTTCGTTACTCCGAAGGTTCATAATCCCGAAAGTTTATAATTCCGAAAATTGTAATAGAACCCTACATCTACTTTCGGAAGTACGAACCTTCCGAACAATGAACTCTATTTCATGTTCGGAATTATGAACCCATTTTCATATTCGGAATATCGAACCCTATTTCACATTTTGGAATTAGGATATACAACCTTCAGAGTAATGCAACATAATATGTTCGGAATTATCAACCCTTTTTCATTTTTGGAATCATGAACACCCTGGTATGGGAAATTTGTGTTTCGGAATTATGAACCTTCGGAAATACAAACCTTCGGAAAATCAACATAGCTTACACGTATATAGGGCTACCAAGGTGCCTCGTCCCCCATTCTAGTGACATTCACCCCTTTAAAGAAAGTATTTTCTGCACCATTGGAATTGCATTTTCTTACATGGTAATATTACAAGTTTATTTATATTCACAATACGATTCAAACCCTCTATTTTCCTTGCATTTGTTGATTTGACGTTGTCGGCGGATTCTCCGTTATTTCTGAGAATGAGCGCACCCGTTGGCGATTATTATCCAGAACGAAAAAAGAATCATGTAATGCAAATCACTATTACTATTACGTTAACCCTTTCAGGATTATTCAAGGACTAAATTGATCACTTTTTGTTCTTCAAACAATAATATTTTTCTTTTAGTGCTACATGATTCTAATAAGGTGTAATGTCTTTGAAAATAATATCTATGGTTAGGAATTTTGGCGAAAGATTGAAAAAATTGCCAATTTTTATGAAAAACAATGATTTTGAACCTTTCAGTGTGTTGCCAATTTAAGGACAAAAGTTTATTCTCCTTTATAAAATTCCTGGCATCAAACGCAATATGGTCGTGCAACAAAAATGGACAAAGTGTGTGCAGAAATATTTGCCTTTTCTACTCATGCATCTGGTATATTTTTTAGAGCTCTGAATCAAAAGTTATTAGGCCAACCCACAAAATGTGGTCAATTGTCTCGAAAGGGTTAACGAAATATCACTTTCATTGTTTTCAGAATGATCGTATCAGCAGGAGGTCAGTTCCTGCACTACATCCACCCTACACAATTTCTCGATTCGCCTGAATGGGAGGCTAGCAACGTCGGCACAAAGAATAAATTCCAGGTGAGAACATCTAGCCACCCTTTTTTCATGCTAACATTACCCTAGCTCGTTCCATCAATCACTTTTCTTGACGTACTCTTTTGGTCTTTATCTCTGTTTCTAGAAGTGTCGTAGTCGAGTGGTTTAAGCACTTGACTGGGGATGCGAAAGTCGTGGGTTCGATCCCCAGCACGGCACTTATGTCCTTGAGCAAGACATTTAATCTACATTGCTCCTCTCCACCCAGGTGTTAAGTGGGCACCCGCGGTAGAATGCGAAATTCAAAGTGATTGGATTAGCATGTGCGCGCCCGTAAAAAGGAGAGTGAGCTGGAACGCTCCCTAGTGGAGTGGAGAAGGTGCATGCATTGTGGGCGGGCAAAGCCTGAATCCAATAACCGGGGAAATAATATGTCTGTAAAGCGCTTAGAAACATCGTAGTTCGTATAGATGTATAAGGCGCTATATAAATCCAGATTATTATTTTTTTGCCTCTATTTGCCTGTCCTCCTGCCTCTTGTAACTACATGTACATCTCTATCATTGTGTTTTCCCCTACATATTCGTATATAAAACAATCTTTATCTTCTCTGTCCCCCTTTCTCTCTCTCTCTCTCTCTCTCTCGCTCTGTTTCATACATAATTTCACTCTTGTCTATACCCGACTCTGTGTGTCTCTCTCTTTCTTTCTCTTTCTCTCTCTCTCTCTCTCGCTTTGTCTCGCCCCACTCACACATTTTCTCTCTCTCTGTTCCGCATTGTCTCTCTCTTTCTATCTATCTATATTATAGGGGAGCGTTTCATCAAGCGTTTTGTCAGTGATTTTACCGACAACTGTTATAAGCTACTGAAATCCTTGCATCGATTGGCTGAGAGCAAATTAGTCGGTAAAAATCACCGACAAAACGCTTGATGATACGCTCCCCTGTCTGTCTAACTCTGCATACACTCAGCTCCGTACTCTACCCCACCCCCTCTCTCTCTGTGCCCCACCCTCACCCCCTCTATTTCTCTCTCCAACGATATTCTTTATTTTTGTTTTTCTCTTCTATGTGCAAGAACAGTGGCGATATAGTAACTATCATCTCATCAGACAAACCGCACTATACATCCTTTTTTTTCCTTCGCCAACCTGAAGGCAATTGTCAAAGTTTTATATCGACGTGTGGTTTTACCAGTCTTTCAAATTTCCTGCTAAACCGCCACCATAAAACGTACTCGTTTAGGATAATGTTGGCAACTTAATCCTCACTCTTAAGCGACTGGGTGTAGCCATTCCGTATACGTGGGCTGCATTAAAGCAGTTTATTCATATTACCAACAATCGCCCTACTCGTTTATCATTTTTTCACATTTTTATCCCATTAAATGTCGTTTTTCTGAAAGTTCATAATTCCCAAAGTTCATAATTCCGAAAATGAAATAGAACCCTTAACCTTTTTATCGGAATTACTAATCTTCGGAATTATGAACCCTTTTTTATTTTAAAAAATCAAACCCTATTTCATTTTCAGAATGACTAACCCTATTTCATTTTCGGAATTATGAACCTTTGGAGTTATACAACAAGGTTCGGAATTTAATGAACACTGTATTTCATTTTCGGAATTATGAATTTCCTGGAATGGGAATTTTGTGTTTCGGAATTATGAAATTATAAACTTTGCGAATTATGAACCTTCGGAACAAACGAACCTTCGGAAAAACGATTACCTCTCTTTAATGCGACCTCTTTCTATTGTAGGCGTTAGTAAAGCTGTATAACTTTTCGGCAGGTTAAAAAAAAATAGAGAAGGCATTGTAATGGTTTGGATATGATTGTTAGTCCATTTTTATCAATATGTGGACGTGTATTCCCATTTTCGCCTCCAAACAGAAGCAAATTTAAACTGTCTATCCATCTGTTTGTATATATAAATAATGTTTGTGGAAAAACATGTCTGTATACAAATTATTTGCATATTCATCTTTTACTATATATCTGCTCATTTATATTTATATAAATTGTTCATAGTTAGGCCTATATCTACCTAATATCCGAATTAATATTAATGATAAAGTATCTATAGAACGAATTTTCCATATACATGTTCAAATGCGCTTTACAATATTTCTATTCTTCATTTCTAATTTCTTTCTTATACTTTAACCGAATTACGTGGTCAAGAAAGTGTTACAAAACACGTTACCTCGATTTTCAATATTATTTCATGTGTACACGATAGTTGTTTTTTCACTATCACGTCCACTTTTGATTGCTTGTCGTCCCTTTCTGTTGTCTAATCTAATCACTGTATCAATCCAAACTTTGTCTTCTTTATCCTTTCTATCCATTCCGCTTCATACCTCTGTGTCTGAAACACCGTTTCCTTTTCCAACCTCAAAATTAATGTCACTAATCCCGCCCAATTTATGACTCGCATCAGTTCTCCTTAATACCCCATTTTCCTCTTCTACTAAGTTTATGTTTTTTGCCCTTGTTGGTTTTCTTCTTATTTCCATGGCATCTTCCCTTATATCTTATTTTTACCATTCCTGTTTCTATACTTGACCACCACCTGTCTCCTCCCCACAATGTTAAAAATCTTCTATCCGCCCCTCAATTGCTCTCTAACCGATCAATACCACCGTCATCATTAACCTCCTCCTCCTCATCAGACTTATCCTCCTCCTCCCATCCAGGTCACGATCACGGCCGACGTCGACTGCCGTTACATCCAGTG
Organism: Heliocidaris erythrogramma; assembly: GCA_025617745.1. Classification (NCBI taxonomy): domain Eukaryota; kingdom Metazoa; phylum Echinodermata; class Echinoidea; order Camarodonta; family Echinometridae; genus Heliocidaris; species Heliocidaris erythrogramma. Next base: position 14,670,591 of record CM046858.1, read on the forward strand.
GCGACGTCGCAAGCTCGAGAACTTCCTCCGCCGCGAGCCCTTCCTCCGCTCCGTGTTCGAGACCACCATCGGGAAGGACATCACCAAAAAATTGTACGGCATCGATGAACCGATGGAGCAACCCATCCAGCCACGGATCGACAAGGACGCCGTTGACGCCGGCGAGAACGAAGGTGTGATTTCTGTCTCTTTTTTTCCTTATTTTTTTTAATTTGAATTTATAAAAATGTTGATAGGTTTTCTTTAATTTCAATTCAGATCATGGCACATCAGCTTATTGTCTCTCTAAATCTTCCCGATTTCAATTTGAATTCTCCGTCACTTTTCCAAACTGTGTATATGTTTTTTTGTTTGTTTGTTTGATCTGTTTGTTTTGTTTTGTTGTTGTTTTTTGTTTTGTTGTTGTTGCTTTTCTGTTTTTGTTTTGTTTTGTTTTTTTTTGTTTTGTTTTTTTTGTTTTTTTTGTTTTTTTTTGTTTTTTTTTTTTGTTTTTTTTTTTGGGGGGATTTTTCCCTTTTTATTCTGTCAGAATATCGTAATTATATCATTATTTGTATCCTTTTTCTTCGACTCGTACCCCTGTCTGCACACCCCTACCGCACACCCCTACCGCCCCCTTCTCTCTCTATCTTTCATACACACAAACACACGCACACTGACATACTTTTTTCATTCTCTCTCCCTCTACCGATCTTTATATAAACACAGCACAAAAAGTAACTTCCCCCTAAAGCAAAATGGCGTAACATTTTAACGAAAAGGTTTTAAGCAAAATAACTTGGCAGGAGTGTTCCTACACTTATTGACTAACTTCTGTGTGAAAATGAGATTGATCCGTCAAGTCATGCATGAGTGGGCACACATTAAAGGGAAAATTGTCACTTTTCAAAAGTCACAGGAGTCATATTTTATGCCATATTATTAACAGTGAATTTTAGCATTTCTTGCTTAATTTTAAAGTGTGCTCACTCAACGAGCCAGAAAATTACCTCTTGTGTTTACACAATTGACAAATCATTTTGGTAGCAATATCTGATGTTAATTTTTTCAATAATCCGAATGGATTTTGCCATTTCAAAGTTAAGAGGGTTGAACATCGCTACTTTCCACTAAAATTGTGCTCACCAAACCGTGCAAAAACACGAAAAGTGTCAGGATAGGTGCGAAGGGGTCAAACGATGGATGATAAACAACTACAGCACTTGAACAAAAAACAGAAAGAGAATTCGCCAAAATAACCCCCCAAAATGGCTCTTGTGACTTTTGAAAAGTGACGATTTTGCCTTGAATGTGTGCTCACTCATGCATGACTCGACGGATCAATTTCATTTTCACACAGAACTTAGTCAATAAGTGTAGGAACACTCTGACCAAGTTATTTTGTTCGAATTCTTTTCGTTAAAAAGTTATGCCATTTTGATTTAGGGGGAACTTACTTTTTGTGTTGTGTTTATATGTTTTCTGTTTTTCATTTCCTCTTACTCCCCCCCCCCCCCCCTCTCCATCTCGATCTGTATTATAGGACTCACAAATTCTTCCCATCATCTTTCACCCCATCATCTTTCACCCCCCCCCCCCCCCCCCCCCGTCTCTAGATTGTTCAATACCCTGTTTCTCTTCCCCTCCCTCCATCCCACCTCTCACTATCGTCTAATAAGCTTGTAAAAGCAAGGTGTATTTCGGGTGATGAAATCGTCTAGACACCTGATGGATGTAATGAAGTGATTGTTAGGTTGGCAAATTGAATCGGAACGAACGGATTCCAGGCAAATGGCGTGCTCTAAATCCGTACAGGCACTCACGCAATTATGCAACGATCTTACCGGTATAAGCTTACAAACTAGATTGATTGTGACAGCAAGGATGCGGGATAGAAAATCGAGTCTGGATTGAAACAAACGCAGATGGAAACAAGTTTAGTGGCAGTGGGGGTAAGGCACGTAGGCACGAACCCCCCCCCCCCCCCCCTCTTGGAACGGTGAAAGGGGGGGGGGGGGGGGGGAGGAGAGAGAGAGGGGGACCAAAGGAAGAGGGGCAAGTGGAGAGAAAATAGTCACCTTATACTCCTAACCAATGGCCTTGTTAATTTCATCCACAGAGTAGGACATGTACCACCAAAATGCCAGTGCCCCCTACCCCCTCAATGTTTGGACGGGGGGGGGGGGGGGGGGGGCTGCACTCTTTCTATAACGTCAGTAAATGACGTCTCGTGTGAGCCAGGCTCTAATATTTGAGAAAACATTTCAGTGCCTTGAAGCGGTACCGTTCCATTCCTTTCGGTATTATCAGTGGCGGATTTTAATACATTTTTGAAAACCAACTGGCATACCTTAAATACACAATTTAAAAAAAAATGCCTCCTTTATTGTGTACTTTTCCGGCACAGTGCCCCATCTTTTACAAAATCCTGGATCTGCCCTTGAGTATTTTCAATTAAAGTCTTGTAAGAAATATAAGAGAGCTTAGAAGACATATTTTAGTTTGTTTGTTCTATTGTGCTTTTGACATATTAATGTTTGTAAATCAAGCAGAATTCGTTTCTTCTTTTCCTCTCCCAGTTGCCCAAACCTCCGGTGTCGAGACACCTGTCGATCCCGCCGACACTGACTCTCAGGAACTCCTGAGCCACAAATGGGAGCGTGTGATCTCAGAAGATGACGACTCCAGCACCCATCAGCACCCCGGCGGCCAGCCCAGCGGTGGTGCTGGACTAGGCGGCGGTGGTGGACCGGGTGGGCCGCTGCAGGGAAGGCTTAGCATCCCGGCGAGTCACGACGGCACCAGTTCGGACGTCAGCGTCAAGTCGGCGCGGTCCATCGTCGACATTCGGGCTAGTATAGCGTCGGGGAGAGGGGCAGCCGACTTCGGGTCACGACGTTCGCGGTTGGGCAGCTCACCCGATGCGCAATCGGGCAACGACGGGTCGTGGTGGCCTTTCTTTTAAGAGTGAACTGTCGTAGATGATTGGAGATGATTGGAGATGATTTAACTCGCACGCTATACATATACCATGGGCGTATCTAGCATTTGGGCGAAACCGGCATACGCCCTAACCCATCCGAAGGCCCAGTAAAACAAAACAATAGATCTTGTAATGGGTGTACACCATGCAGGGGCTGTCTAGATACATCATGCTCCCCATCTAACAAGGGAGGATTTCGCCCCCATTGCCACCCCCCCCCCCCTTTCCCTCAAGATTACCAAGATTAATCTTGGTGTAAGAAAACCACTCCAAGGACTACCACCTTCGGACAATTATCTCCTCCCCAGACAAGTACAAAAATTATCCCCAAACGATGATCCCTTGGATATTACACCTACTACTCGTACGAGGTATTTATCTGAGGTTAATTGTCCTAGGTTGTCCAGGGATATCCATGGGGGTAATGAACCAGACATACATGTAGTAGGGGGGGGGGGGTATTTTCCTGATACAATTATTTTGTAAACGCACTTTATTTCATTTCCTATAAGTTGTGTGACTTTATGGAATAATTAGTTTGCAGTGTTGCTTTTGAGCGAGTTCAGTATTAAATGGTTTAACATATGAATCAATGAAAAACCTGTTTTCTCTCATACAACACATTTTAATTTTATTGATAAATATCTATTTCATACAAGTGGTCTAGGTACTTACAAAAAGGCATTGTTTTTTTGTCTGGTCACATGTGACAATAAAGAGCACCTGATATCGAGGCCTATAGTACTCTGCTAGTTAAAGACAAAAAAAAATCAACATTTGCAATACATGTACTTATACGGCATATATTAAGGTAATTGTCCAAATTATCTAATTACTTTTAATTAAAGTTTGATTCGAAAATCATTATTTTGAGGTGCTGAATATATGAAATGATCATTGTTCCTGTATGAATCAATGCACAAGTTATTAGTGTACTGGTATTATCTAACAGTTTGGTTTAATCACTTAATTCCTTAGTTCATTTGTGATTGAATGAAACAATTATTTATCAAAATGTAGGATTTGATATTGCATAGCCTTAGGTATAGAATATATATAGACTATTGTAGATAATCTGCATGATAAGCCATTGTACTGAGGATAGTTAGATGTTATTTATGATTTAAAAAAAACATGGTCAATGTTTTTACCATAAATGTATATTCCTTTATTATTACATTCAGTATTTAAAGAAAACATGATTGTTTTGGTGCTGCAGTGCTATATGTACAGTGTATATAACCTTTTGCACTTTATTAACGATTAATTCATTTTAAATTTGGCAATGATATATCCTACATTTGCCTTTTTGGTGCAAGATATTATTATTATAAAATCAGTCATTATCTTCCAGTTAAAGGATCTAGGTTGAATTCAATATAGAGTTGGGCCCAAAAGTTTACATACATCTCGTATAATAACAATAATACCTTTTTACAGCATCGCTCATTCCTGCAAACTTTTCTCCTTAGGTGAGGCAAGGTTGGTCTCTTATACATGCGTCAAGGTGTCGTGGTCTAGTGGATACGTCACGGGACTGTGGATCACATGGTTCGCGGTTCAAGTCCCGCCGTGGCACTAATGCCCTTTGGCAAGCTATTAATCTACATTTGCCACTCTCCACCCAGGTGTAGTAAATGGGTACCTGGTAGGAATTTATTCCTTGAATGCTTTTAGCGCCTTAGGGCAGCTCGGCAAAGCCAGGGTAATAGTAGTTAGGTTACCTACATAGATGGCACGTTATAAATGTCTATTATTATTATCAAATAAAATCACTCCAAGTCCTATATTCGACTCCCAATATGAATGAGTGCAGTTGTGAAAATGTGAGGACAAGTGTTTTACTTCCAGGTGTTTGTAAACTTTTATGCTCAACTGTTTTTGTACTCTATGGTGATATAGGCACTGCCTGTACATGTATGTATGTATGTATGTATGTGTGTACCAGTGGCCGGAAAATATAGGACATGCTTTTCTTACACAACTTCTCTATGGGTCTCTGTTACATAATATGTAACAGCAATATTGAAAAGGTTATTCGATAGTCGGGTATTGCCATATGATTTCTATGTTTGATATTAGTGTCGTAAATCAAGTCTATCAAACAAAACTTTTCACCGTTAAAAAATAGGTTTACTTGCATGAAACTTCTCGAAAAAAAAAATGAATATCCTAATGGCTCAATTATACATGTATATGTCAACTATAAACCAAAAAGCCTAAGCCTAAAGAGTTATTACCGGTAAATATGTTTGATTTGCTAAAACATACATACATGTAATGTGATAAATATGATATACGTATCACCAAGTGCCTGAATTTTAGTTAAAACGCAGTTTACACTTTTTGTAATTACATGTATTTGCATTGCTTATCTTTATCTGACACATGATACAACCCTGAGAAAACATTCTCCTCAATGTTCACTGCAAACAATGGCCTGCGTAGAACATGAGGAATCATTCTATGTTGTGTAAATGCCAAATTGCCAATGATGGAAATCACTGTTGTGTACCGAATAAAGCATAACTTGATTCACTTTACTTTCATGAGTATTTGTGTGGATAAAAACGATTTTCGCTTATACTTACTTGCAAAGAATGAGAGTATCCACTCTCGTGTCTCTGGGTTTATGATTGCTGTTGTCTGTTTTTGTTTGACTATAAATCCTTTGTTTTTTTTGGTTTTTTGTGGGGGGTCAAAAACATTACCACATTCAACATATAGCCCACATCCCCTTTTTATTTTGTTCTTATTCTCTCTCTCTCTTTCCCCCTCATCCTCCTGATCTCTCAGAACCAACATCCTTCATCTTTCAGCTCACACCAGTGTACCATCTCCACCCCCTCTCAGTCTTTTCTCTGTCTCTTTCTCTCTCTCTGATCTTTAGATGCATCTGGGCAAACAAGATGAACTATATGAAATATTTCAAGTTCTAAATTTTTATAATTTATCAAACTGACAGAACAAATATGCAAAATAGCCACACAGTATTATAGCACTACATTATACATTTCCAACAGTAAATGTACAATACATTTTAGCATATTTTTGTAAAAAATCCATTTTCTGAGTGCATTTTGTAGGAAAAAGGCCAAAGTGGGAAATATTTCATTTTTTTATTGGGGGGGGGGGGGGTGTTATATGTGCCATAATGTGTTTGAATGTCTCTAACAATACCCCCCAAAAAAGTTTTTAAATCAAATTTGTTCAATAAATTCGTAAGTAATTCAATACTTAAATTTTTATCATCAAATGTAATGACTATGAGCACTCTTTTCTTTGCTATAATTCCTGCCTGCAGGATTAAACAATTTCTTTGATCCAATAACTGATATGAGTATACAGAGTATACTTCCCCTAAGTGAAAGAAAATTATAAATATACAGTGATAGGGATGTTTTAATATACATGTATACTGATTCATATGAAAAATGTTTCATAAACTTCCTGAGAAAATTTTAAACATAATCAGAAATTTGATATCTTGGGCAGCCTTGCAACAAACTTTTTCTGCCACTTGTTTGTGTAGTCCAACATGCTAATAATGGTGGTGATGCTCTTCATTAATTGTGAAAGCACCTTGATAACTTTTTGTCTGAGCTTCTCCGATCTATAAAGTAATGCATAGTGTTGGGGGAAAAATACTATTCCTTCATCTTCTAAAGAGAAGGTTGAGTTTTGGGAAAGGTAAAAAATAATTTGTGAGCTTTCTCATTCCTTTTATGTCAATTTGGAAGAACATCATAGGAGAAATGTCCCCTGAAAAGGATTGCTCTTCAAATGCCCATATATTTGGAATATGATGCAAAATTGCTGAAGTGTTCGGGCCGAACATTCATGCCACATCTGTGTGCAGTCCCATATACCCATTTCTGTGTGCAGTGCAGTGCACGTGCTTTGAGTGAGTTTGGGTTGATTTCTTATCATTTTGATAATACAAATCAATACACCAATCCTTATGTAGATACGATCAACCTTACCCAATTGCTTCCAGACAGTTTCTTTCGCAATGTAATCGCATGACCAGAACTCAACTTTATCTTTAGGTGTACATGTACCTCTAAAGGTCTCTACAATCTCCCAATAGATTACTCCAGAATGCCTGGATCTTCAAGATATCAAATTTCATTAATAAACTTTCAAGAGGAAAACTGATCTTTTAAGGATTGTTCACATATAACATGATTTACCGCACCATTTTACCGTTATTTTTGCTTAATGTTAATGAATAGCAAGTGGGGATGAAAAAACAAGTAGGTGCACACAACAAAGGTCCTACTTGTATTCACTTGTCCGCGCTTCTTACGATACAAAAATGTGAAGTGCACTTCACTTGTATTATACACATCATATGTGAACAAGCCTTTATGGTTTGTTTTGTGGTTTTATTGGGCATAAAATACATTCCATTGGATTGGAATAAACTTAAAAATGTACATGTTAAAGGAAGAAAAAAAAAAATTCTCTGTCCAAACACATTTTACCATTTCAATAAAGCCAGTTCGTAATAGTACATGGTACAAATGACTGAGATGACCCCAATTTGTACGCGCACGGGCAATCTGTTTTGGTGGACGCGCTACTTGTGTAACAAGTAAAATCATACTAGTGCGCAAATCGCTGTGCGTACAACAAAAAAAGTGTATTAACCCTAAAAGGGCCGGGGGGGGGGTGGAATCCCCCCTACACATTTCTCGCGATATGTCCGCAACGCGCAAAGCAGTCGCCACAGCGTTTCATGACTTTTTATTTCGAATCTCACACATCTTTTGAGACCAAATTCGCGATGTCCGGGCATGCGGTTCCAAAGTTACTCAACATTTTGTACTTGCGCGTCAGACCAAAACTTCCTCAAAAACGTGATTTCATGTATGATTTCAATACAAAATGTGTTTACAGCCAAAATTTAGAAATCTATGAATATTTTTACATTTACTGATTAAAATTAATTTATTTTATGCTGTTTATGATCACAAAAGTGTCCCGGCCCTTAATAGGGTTATGGTCAACTGTACAAGGTACAAATGACCTTTATCTGCACAATCGAAGTTTGTAATTACGAACTGGCTTAATCTTAGTGGGAGTGCTGCTCATGGCATGGAAGGGGTTAAAGGAAATCCATATCTTCTCAACATGGACTAGGACATGGTACATGTTTGGAATAGATTTCGATTCTGAAAACGGGGAACACAATTATAAGAAAGCTCAGAGCAGAGCGCACTGTCAAAGTGCCTGTGGTAAAGAGAACTGTCCTGATCATGGACGGTCCAATCGTTCATATCCTGATGGCACAGATGATAATCTTGGATAACTGCCCTAGAGTCCGACAACAGAAACGCAGATAGATCTTGAAGAGCATTGTTGGTGACCTACGGTATACCTTGTTTTGGAAGGCTTTTCTTGAGGCTGATGCTGGTACTACAAGAGCATGGCCAGAGCAGCTTTGGTAAAGTCAACTGTCTTGATCAAGGGAAGGGCTCTGGTTCATATCCTCACCGCATGGACCATATTTTGGAGGGCCGTCCTGGAGTCGGATGCAGGGAACGTTGACAGGGCTTGGAGGGCATTGTCTGAGTAGCTGCGACAAAGACTCTTGGCTTTATCAAGGCACGGGCTCTGACGGATCTCGTGCATCAGCTGTCAAAAGAAAGGAGATTAAATGATTATTTTAAAAGATGTGACATTAGCATTCAGTTTGTATGATTTCTCCTCTTTTAAAATAGGATACATTAAATTTTGAGTAATGAATCATTAATGAGTGATGAAATAACATAACCCTAATTCAACAACTAGAACTACTAGGAAGAAAGCGGATTTTTAAAATGATGTTTGGTTACTTAACATTCTCGATATTTTCTTGATCTTAAATTTGATAGTTACTGGAGGAATGAAGGATAGAGATAGATAGAGAGATAGATAGAGAGAGAGGGAGAGAGAGAGAAAGAGAGAGAGGGAGAGAGAAAGAGAGAGAGGGAGAGAGAGAGAAAGAGAGAGAGAGATAAAGAGTAATATGTAAGAGTGAGTTGTAAATAATGAAGGTAAAGAAATACAGAAAGACAAATTAGAAATACAGAAAGACAAATTAGAAAAACAATATATATTTCTTCAGAAGGTGTTAAAAGTGTATAAGAGCGACAGATCAGGTAGGGAGAGACAAACAAAAAAAAGTAACGTATATTCGAGAAAAGAAGACATGAGAAAGAGAAAAGGAACAATGAAAAATAAAGTATTAAAGGGAGTGGCAAGTCGTAATCCATGGGCCTGACCAGTTGGCCTGACTCGGGGAAATTCGGATACAATCAGGTCCAATCGTGCGCTACCGAAGGAATGTTATTGCCGAATTCCTCGCGTGATCGTTAACTCGAATCCCTCCATACGCAACCGACCAATGAGATTAAAATACTGGAATAAAGAACGCGCGATCTTGTTTACTCAAATTTGGGTCAATGTGCGAACTTTTATTAGCTGCGCACGATAAATTGAAGTCGCTTTGAACTTTGATCCAGAGAAAGGAGCAGCCAACTGTAAAAGGGCCCATAGATTGCGACTTGTCGCTCCCTTTAAGAAGGTGAAAGAAAGATGAGTAAGAGTATACTATGAAATAAAAGTTATGGAAATAAAGTAAGAAACAAGAAACATATATTGTTTCATGATGTTGCCTTTCAGATACGAGGTGATAAACTGCTACAAAACCCTGCTATTGCATATTTACGATAAAACAGAGAGAGAGAGACCAAGGAGTATGCACAGGGTCCATTGTTGCAATGAGCAATATGTATTATTTACAACACAACATAGCCTCTTTTCATTCATTTACATGTTTGGTTTTGCAAAGGTATTTTTTATGCAGTGGCAAGTTAGCAAGTTGGCCTGTGTGTGTGACCTTTGACCTTGACCAGCCACATCATGTCTAAACATGGCCCAAGACTCACCCTCTTGATGTCTGGTTTACGTGGCAAGTTGGCCTGTGTGTGTGACCTTTGACCTTGACCAGCCTCGAGGTACAGCAATACAGGGGCGGATGTGAAATCAATGGCACTGGGACCTCTGTGTGCTGAGCTGGACGTAAATGGCTGCAGCTCTGTATGAAGCTAGAAGAGGGAATAGAGGCTCAGTCTGTAAAGACCAGTAATGTCTATCAAGGCATTTTCACAATTAAAGGGCAATCCAACCTTGGTAATAAGATGATTTGTGTGAAAGCAGAAAAATAAGAAAAACAGGACTGTGAAAGTTTGAAAGAAATCAGGCAAGGACTAAGAAAGTTATGGATGTTTGAAAAATGAGATCACTACATCTATGGAATCTCAAATCGGCAATTTGGGGAGTCGATTTTGACATTTCTGTGGATAACTCTCCCGTTTGTGGTACACAAAAATATCATTAATTTGCGGTTTTCTTCGAGGCGCTTTTAACCTCGGGGCAGTACTCAAACAAGATGAATGCGACTGTGTCTCCTATATGCCTCCGCCTAAATTCAGTTGATGGCTCAAACTGTTCTAGAAATATTTGATAATGAGGCTAAAAACCAGTAATTTCATGTAATTTCATGTAAAATGACCTCTGTGACCTCTGACCTTTGACTTACTTAGCCCAAAATCTAATCAGTTCCTCTTTCTATGGGGATACATACTGGTACCAAGTTTGAAGTTCTCACCTCAAACAGTTCTTGAGATATCGCGGTAACGGTGCTAAAAACCAAGAATTCCATGTAATTTCATGTAAATTGACCTCTGTGACCTCTGACCTTTGACTTACTTACCCCAAAATCTAATCAGTTCCTCTTTCTATGGGGATACATACTGGTACCAAGTTTGAAGTTCTCACCTCAAACAGTTCTTGAGATATCGCGGTAACGGTGCTAAAAACCAAGAATTTCATGTAATTTCATGTAAATTGACCTCTGTGACCTCTGACCTTTGACCTCCTTACCCCAAAATCTAATCAGTTCATCTTTGTATAGGGAAACATACTAGTACCAAGTTTGAAGTTCTTACCTCAAACAGTTCTTGAGATATCGCGGTAACGGTGCTAAAAACCAAGAAGTTCATGTAATTTCATGTAAATTTACCTCTGTGACCTCTGACCTCCTTACCCCAAGATCTAATCAGTTCATCTTCGTATGGGGATACATATTAGTACCAAGTTTGAGGTTCCTACCTCAACTGATTCTTCAGATATCGCGGTAACGAGAAGTGGGACGGACGGACGGACAACCCAAAAACATAATGCCTCCGGCACCCACCTTCGGTGGGCGGAGGCATAAGTATATTAAAGATAGCATATTGTTATAGGTCCTCATGAAAGAAAGAGATCCTACTGAGTAATACAATTTGAAAAGAGTGACATTTTAGTCATTTTGTGTGTTGGAGCAAATGGGGGAGTTGTCCACAGCTACATCACAGTGACATTACCTATTCGGCCAATTTGAAATTCCCATATGTATAGTGATTACATCTTTCAAGAATTCATAATTTTCTTACTGCTTGTCCGATTTTGTTCAAACTTTCATCAATCTGCTTCTCTGATTTTTCCTCTTTCTTTCAAAGCAATTTGCTATTAAGGTTGGATTTCCCTTTAAAAAGAAATCCAAGGCATTGTTGTCGGAGCACTTTCCACAACATGAAATAATTTTTTTTTTAAATTAAAAAATAGCTTTCAAGAAAAATGGGTACAAGTACATATATTTACTATTTTATCGATGAATACTTTCAAAATCGGAGAATGTTGATAACTGGTCAAATGGTATGCAGGAATATAATCTATTGTAAGGTCATTTGGTAGCAATCAGTCAAACAGGACTGATGATGCCCCCCCCCCCCCCCCCCAAATGGTTAAAAGTCAAGCAGCTAATTAGTGATTAGTCCCCCATCTATAAAAAGTAACAACTATCACATAAAGACATTTATAACCTATGGGTTTTTGTCCTAAAATTACTTAAATGAGGAGAGATAACATGGTCCTTCATCAAAACATCACTTCTCAGGAGTTACTTTAAAATCCATCAAATTGTGTAGACAAAAACAAGTCTATCACAACAATGAACTTAAATTACCTGTTGCGCCCATGCAATGTTCATGCCAAAATCATAGGCACTCTCTGTCAAAGCCTGGCTGTGATTGGTCAGTTCTAATGCCCCTCTGCAGCTGTGGCCAATCAGGGTGCCTGATGAAAGATACACATACCTCTCCCAGTCTGAGAAAGTCAAATCAGGCTGGATCGTTGAGACAGGGCTCAAGTCAGCATTTCCGAATCCCATGAAGGCAGCCTCTGTCAAATGCCCAATGGCCTTCGAGATTAGTTCCACAACGGTCGTGTTGCGCAGACCTGCAAGCGCCTTGCAAGCGCTGGCCAATAGGAAGTCCCCACTAAGGACGGCCATCTTGTTTCCCAGCTCCATGACGTTAATTGGTCCAGTGGTGGGGTCAAGGTTTAACAGGTTGACGACCCCTCTGTGAACTAAGAAGGCTGTGTGTATCATCTCTGATATCTCGGCCAATGCTCTTTGACTAGAGTGAATAAATGCAGACAGATCCTTATCACTCATTATAATAAAATATTATCACTTTTTTTTTGTGTACAGATATATATTGAACGAAAAGAAGCTTTAACAGTGTTTGCAACTTCAACAAAGGTATACAGTAGAAAACATATTCTTGTTCATGAGAATTCTTTTTTTGATTTATGTATATAAACATGTATACAATTTCCTGCAAAGAGTGGGTACCGGTACACTCACAGGTCCTTGCCTTTGTGGGACTGTGTCCAACATTCACTGTTACAGCAGTCAAAAACAGACAACAAAATTGCTCTATGCAAGATTTAATTTCCTTAAATTTGCTAGATTACCTGATTCAGGGACTCTTCAACTTTTATTGTGCCACAAATTTGGGGTTTCAGAGCTGAAAGGGAAATTTTCAATAATTGTTTTCCTCTCATGTATGAATGATTTAGACTGAAAAAAGGCCCGCTGATACATACAAAAGCTACTGAAGCCTATTCACCCATGAAAACTATTATGGTGTACAAGCTTATCTTCAGATAAGCTTGTAAATGTAGAAGTGGTACGGGTACTACTCTTTAGTGCAACTGTGTTACTCATTGTTCTAACAGAAATCTGGCATATATATTGTAATTCTTTTTTTTTCACTTATACCGATGTAGTTTACAGAGAGGCAAAAGTACAGTTAACAACAAAATTATTCATACCCCTTGGAGAATTCTAGTTTTTTGCATTTTTCCTAAAAATGAATGGTTAACTGAATTTAATTGCACATCACATGAATGCATTTAGTTATCATCTGCAAATGAATGCTGTTTCTGGTTTCACCTCATTTGCATAACAACAGAAAAGGTGAATTATCCAAACTGGGTGATGTTCAAAATTATTCATACCCTTGGTGATCTATTGACTTTGTCAATCAGTATGAATCCAGTTCTTGTGATTAATGCTCGTAACACTTTCTCCACACTGTCACAATGCTTCTGGAGGTCTCTACTGAGATATCAGGCCAATACCTGGTCTCCAATGGCCCAATCTCCTTGAGGATGTTGTCCACACATGCCATCACCTGGTCTTCAGGGGATTCGATGGATTTAAAGCAGATTTTGTGTTTGTAGGTGGTGTAGTTTTAGACGTCATGAGGATAGGACTATGATATTGATATTTTCGTTAATATTCATTCCTTTTTTAATGACAATTCTGTATCTAAGTTGAAACAAAGCACTCTTCCTGGAGAGACTTCCCTAGAGTCATTCACTGTTGCACTGTCAAGGGAAGGTATTTCCTGATACTTTTCTTCCATTATGTTTAGGGAGGCCATGGTAGTTGTCTAAAGGTTGGATGGTGCCAATTTTATCAGTTTATTCAGTTACACTGATTGACACATTTTTGATATGGACACCTGCAAGTGGGTACTCTAGTGAAGCTTAAAATACTGATCTTTATGTTCCAGTGCACTGTCAAACTGGTAGCATTTTGTGCACTGCAGCTGGTAACATGGAGGGCATATGGTATAAATTTGGTTAACATTCATTTTGATATCAAGGACTGTAGCTTTCATACCAAAGATACAAAGAATATACCATATGAAGATTGATATACAGTAACAGTCAATGTGGGATGTGTATGGTACTCAAAGGTTATATACTGTTATTCATGGTGACCTGACGTTAGAGTCATGAAATGACTTTAATATCACCAACATGGCCTTCCTGAGCACTCTGATTAAGAATGGGGCCAATGAATAAAGGTGAACCCTCCCACAGGCAGTGCAAAAGGGAAGGGCTCTTCAGGAATGGTGCTTTGCTTCATAAGTAGATATAGAATTTTCATTAAAATGCATGGAATAAATGACCGAAAATTTCAATATCATAGTCCTGTCATCATGAAGTCGATAACTGCATCACCTGTAGGACACGAAATCTAATGAACTCCCTGAAGGTCAGGTGAAGGCATGTGTGGACACATCCTCAAGGAGATTGAGCTATTGGAGAACAGGTACTGGCCTGATATCCCAGCAGAGACCCCTCCGGAAGCCTTGTGACGGTGTATTATTATAATAAAGTGAATTACAAGCATTAATCACAAGGATCGGATTCATACTGATTGACAAAGTCAATAAATCACCAAGGTTATGAATAATTTTGAACATCGCCCAGTTTGGATAACTCCCTTTTTCTATTGTTATGCAAATGAGGTGAAACCGGAAACGGCATTCATTTGCAGATGATAACTAAATGTATTCAAGTGAAGTGCAAGTAACTTCATTTAACCATTCATTTTTAGGAAAAATGCAAAAAACTAGAATTTTCCAAGGGGTATGAATAATTTTGTTGTTAACTGTATGTACGACAGCAACATCAGAGGGTTTTTTTTTTCCACATGGAAGAGTACTTAAATAAGAAACCATTATATGCAGAAATGAATGGTATTTAAGTGTAGGTGAGAAAACAAAATACAGGCACATGCGACAAAGACCCATCGCATACCCATTTATCTTTAGTACACTACACTTGCGCCATTTCATTTTGCCACAACACTTTTGAAGGCATTTTACCATGCCATAAGTTAAAGTGGCATTAAAATGGTAGAACAGCACCATCTTACAGTGATTGCTAAATTAAGATTATAAACTGAAAATTTATTGCATCTTGTTTTGAATTTTGACAAACAGGTACATTCTAAGCTGCTACAAACTAGAATGGGCCATGATGGGAAAATGAGAGGCACAGACACTTTGAAATCCTGTTAAAAGATGGGGCTATTTAAGAGCTTCAGTTCACTGTCACATTAAAAACAGATTAACCTTGCATAGATTCCCCCAGGGGGTGGTGGTGGTGACTTGCCATCAACGACAGCCTGTTGATCCTGGGTGTTCTCAAGGTGATGGGAGCCCAAGGGGCTGGGCACCTGGTGAGCCAAGGTACTGGCAGCCTTGGATACAAGGAGGATGATCAAACCACGGGTCTGTAGGCTGTGCTTGCCATCAGTGAGAAAGTTCCTGAAATTTAAAAAAAACAGAGGGGTTCCATTTTAAAAAGTTTTGAATTGATGCCAAAATTCTAACTTTGGATCCACTCAGGATTTTCCCTTCATGAAAAAGTTACTGTCAATTACATTATTGCACTTCCCCTTGTGTACTGTAGGTAATTTCTAATGTATCATTCTTGCGATGGAAAATCTATACCAGCAAAGAGATATTATACCTAGTCAATTATTTCCTCTTTTTCTATTGAGATCTACATTTACATCACACACTCCACAGTATGTATATGTTCTTTAAAAACCTTTAAATCTTTAAATACAGAGGATAAAAACAGCGAAAGTGAGGGAAGGAGGGTGGGAGAGGGAGGAAAGAAGACAGTAAATGAGAGATGACACAAAATTTGAATATTGTCTCACAAAACATGTCACGAAAGATGGTTCAGTTGAAGTGATTATAACAGGATTATTCCCCAACTTACTTGGCTGTTTTGAGCAGAGGATGCTTGGTACCCACAAGCTTCCTCATATGCAAGGCAACGTTGGCCAACTCGTCGCTCAGCAGGCACCGAAGACTCATGAACGACGTGGAGTATCCCACAACCTTCTCGGCTTCCGATATAGCCTTAGCCCACTCTGTGGGCTGTGATGAGCCAAAGAGATTCATGAAGTCTCTGTTCGGCACAGACAGCAAATCTTCACCACCAAGTAACAACGACTTAATTGTCGACCGCGTCCCTAAAACACTTGTCGCAGTTTGTCCATTAAGTCCTGGCCCCACCCTATCACTAAAGTCTCTGGTGAGCAAAGTCTTTGGTGGTACAGCACTATGTAATGATTCCATGGTTCCATGACGTGATGGTGAAAGTATGCTAGAGTTCCCCGATGGTCTTCTACTGTCCAAATTTTGTGTTCTATGAAAACCTGAGCAAGTGGAGCAGTGTTCCCTCCCAAGTAGAGACAGGTGAGACCGAAGGAGTTGATGTCTCAGAAGACACAGCCGTTGAAACGACGTCAAGTTCATAATGTCAATCAGCTAATGTGTAACTACAGGAAAATCCCTGAAACAACAAAAAGTAGACATAGGTCTATTAAAATGTCTAAATGATGAGAAGTCAAATATATCACAGTACCACTGCACTGATAATGCAAAAATTTAAAAATTTAAAAATACACAGAAATACATGAAACAAAAAAAAAGGATTAAAAAAAAAGTATGATGAAAAAAAGGTCTGTAACTCTCATTTAGTTGATCAACACCCACACCTAGGTATCACAAAGTCCTCTGTGCGTGTAGACCCTACTTCGGAAATCATAGCCATGGGTCTCAAGACCATCTATGCCCTTCACGGTGTAGGGGCATATACATCAGGCCTCTCCCCTCATCTATGTTCCAAGCTATGGGCAGTACATTGCATTCCCAGAATGCTATACGGGACGTCGATTCTCAGTCTGAACTCCCATGAAATTGCACGTCTTAACACAGCCCAGTACAGCCTCTTCCAAAAGATCCTAGGCATCCCCCAAAGTGCTGCAAACGAATCTGTCTATCTATTCACTGGCCTGATCCCTCTCTACTCCCAAATGGAGCTGAACAGCCTCCTTCTAGTAGGTCAACTCTTCAATCTTCCCCCAAATCGATTTGAAAAAAGGACCATTCTCCATACAACCATCTCACGGGTGCCCCTCATTAAGGCGTGGGAGAAGATCCTACGAAGTACAAGTTACCTGAGCTCCCAAGCCTAATGGAATTACCTATCCCCTACCCCAAATGGAAATCGCTGGTTAAGAAAGCTGTCCACCAAGCAGTGCTCCAAGAGGTTTATGAGGCCATATCCACCAAATCTACGCTCTCCCTATGGAAAGCTCAGGATCAACTCCCATCTTCTTCAACGCTCTTCCCCCTAAGTCTAGCACCTCACCTACGCAAGGCACTGATTGCCAGATCCGAGCTGCTGACTCAAACTTACCCACTCCAAAAGCGTCCCTGCAAAATTGGCAAATCCAACAACCTAATATGCCCACTCTGCGGAGTGGAAGAAGAAGATGTCATTCACTTTGTATCCTCCTGCAGCTTCTTCCAGCCTCAACGATCTATCTTCATAGAGAACATCAACCAGCAAGTCCCGGAGATAGATATTCCCAGCAGCTTAGATGAAGACAACCCACAGGCCTTTGCAAACCTCACCCTCCTCCCGAACCCAGCCCTCCCACACTCAGCAGCTAAATCCCTTATGACCCTTGCCCTTCGCTTCATCCTAAAAATTCACCTTATACGTGCCACCTCATGCCAAGACTAAGCCCTCACTGACATATACTGAACGAGTCTGACCTTGTACATTTGCCATACCCCTCTTAACAGGCAACGTGGTTGAGCTGATCTCCGACACCAACCGGAGGAAGAACAAGAAGAAGAAGAAGAATATAGAACTGTTAGAGCTACTTCATCCTTAGTCTTAGAAAAATCCCCCCAAACTCTAGATTTATGGTTTCGAGTTGAGGGGGATTTGCATGATTAACTTTTTTGTAAGTGGGCATAAGATGTAAAGGGCAATCCAACCTTTGTAAGAAGTTCATTTGCATGAAAGGAGAAAAATAATATAATGCCGCTATGCGTGTGAGATATTTGCACAATTAAATTTAGCATGCCGCGTCGGAACAGGTCAGCGTTGCACTGCCTTGCACTTCGTTCATCTACAGTACATTCTGAGCCGATCTTGCCATCTCTATAATGCTAACCGTACAGCGAAACACTTGAATGGCAATTAAATCCACATCATTGCCGCCACTTCTGTGCGAAGTTGCAACAACTGGAATTCCTTACCAGACTCGGCAGTTAGTGCAACATTGTGTAAATTAATTCAAATCCATTCTTGGGAAATATTGGTACAGCCACCCCCTTAAGTACAGTCCAGTGTTACCTGGAGGGGCAAATAAAGATATCTTTATGCCTCAACATCGAAGTAAACATCAAAGTCAGTAAGTAAACATAAGTTTTTCATGTTTCTCATGATCTGATCTTTGAAGTGGTCAGATAGGCTAGAAAGTAGAAGAGGAAGATTTTAGCAGACCGCTCTGAAGGTAGTTTGCAAGGTTTGCAAGGTACATGGAAATGGATGAATCTTGCCCACCTAATTTTTTGTTTACCGGTACTTATCTCTCTGTTGGGGAGACTGCTTCCCGTGGCCGTGTGTGACTTGATGTTCAAAACTTCAAATTCAAATGTCATATTTCATAAATTAAAACATCAATCAAGCGCATATGCCTATGAACTGCCTACAGTCCGACAGTTGCAGGCTAAACATGCGATGTGTAATCTAAGTTAGATATGCTGGATCTAGACCTACCAGACTAATTAGTTTCAAGCGAGGCCGAGTGGTTCCGAAGACCAAGGCAAGAATATATCGATCCACGACTCGCATGAGCATGATCATGATGAGTGAATCTGGAGTGGGAAATCTAAATTCTAACAATTTAAAAAGCCCACACCACGAATAGTGGTCATATTGACCACTACGAATACAATATGCAAAAATAGTTGGTATTTTCTGTCGCGTGTAGTAAAGGTATGGGGGGGAAAATAAGATAAATATTTTAAATACTTGCTTTCAAATTCAGCCCTTAAAAATCTCACTCCTACCTCAAATGGGCGTTAGGAAGAACTTTTGATATTTTCAGCAAAATCCAAAGTCAAAATCTTGTCCAAAACCGGAGAAATCGCGTGTTGTTTACATACTGCCGATGTCTTAGACTAAAATCGGCCAATAAAATTTTTGTCCACGAAGAAACTCGGGATCGCAGAGCGCACACCGATCTTTACGATCGCGCACACAGAAAATCGGGACTTTTCCGTGTATGCCACAGGGACCGAATTTTTAAGGACAAAACTCTTTTGGGGAGATGTCAGCGCCTGCGGCGACCAGGGCCCCGTCTCATAAAGATGTCCTTTGTGGGATGGTCCCGATCGGCATAGCTTTAGGTACCTAACCGTTTCTCAAAGACGTCCTTTCGGAAAAAATGCGCAAGGTCCCGCCAGGGACACCTCTGGATATGTCCTTCCTCCGTCACATAGAGGGCGCCACCATCGGCAGGGAAGAAATAGACAATTTACGGAACGCTAGTTGTTTAAATTTAATTAAGTGTATTATGTCGGATCGGTACGAACTGTATGGGTAAGATCGCTTATCAATATCACGTTTTGTTCTCATGTTATGGCTTCTAGAAAAATAGCAATACTATCCACAAATCTCTGTTATGTCTCTCATGTGTCCGGTCTGAGCCGTAATACCTCCAATCTACTATCATTAGGAGATTTATGTCGACCCCGTTTGTCGCTCAAACTTAACTGCAAGCAGCGAGCGCGATAGCTAGCCGCACTGGGAAGGCTCGGGAAATAAGGATTGTTAATTACTTTCAGAGAGAAAAAACGGGAGAATGTGAGAAAAAAAGGACAGGAGAGACAATGAAATAGATTTGTAGATAACATCTTGTTGTTTGGTGCCATTGAGAACAAATGTGATGGTGATGACCGGTCCCACTCACGCCTATACTAAGTAATAATACTACACTAAAACGTGCGTATCTAATTAGTACTAGTATAATTATAATGTCAAAGACGAAGCAACATGTACATGCCATCCACTTAATTTTACTTTCAAGCTTCAGAAGTTATTTTATGTTTTTTGTATGAAGAGGGGGTGATGAAATACAATAAGGTTATAACTTTTATGAAACTAATTCTCAAATTATGCTAATATAATTACGTATGTGATTAATGATTTTTCCATATAAAAGCGATACCATAGATAAGAAAATTATAACAACATATTTACGCCAACACGTACATCGGAGCTAGGGTATATGTATGTGTGTGTGTGTGTGTGTGTGTGTGTGCGCGCGCGCGCGTATATGTACATGACGGTGCGTAAGACTGATCTGTTTAATAAATAACAATCATTACTTTTATAATCTCATACTCCTGACAAACACTTATAAACAGATATGCATATATCGCCATGTACACATGCACACACGCACGCACACACGCAACGGGTGTCATTTCATACTTATATACCTACCGATCGACGTGTGCACGTACACACATACATAATGCGTCAACTAATAGGATACAAAAACTGATAAAAAAATTAAATAATTTTGTTAACAATGGTTTTTCATACTTTCGGGACTATTCTAGTATACCCAGACTTTAAACACTCCGTAACATTTGTTTTCTTCACACTTATGGCATAAATTGTTATATTGTGGTAGATTTACATTTTCTTATGATACAAATTTCAATTCTAGTTCAAATTATTCACATGAATTCATGAAAATCTGCTATTTTAACATTTATTTGTAAGGTCTTCTAGAAATACTGTCTGAATGCTATAAATAGCATTCTATGGTGTCGTTCGAAACATAATCATGCCTCTGGAGGAAAAAGAAATGAAACTAAGTTTTACTAATCGTTATCTTTATTGCGTGGAGCCTTTTACTCCGTGTTTCTTCCAAACCAAGCTTCATGTGAACGAGGATACGTATGTGGTAGAGAAACAAAAATACGCCCACCATTTCAGCGGGGAATTAGCCTTTTTACATCCCAACGTTTAATGATTAAATGTGAAGCTCATGATCAAGATATGACCGATATTATCGATAGTGCACGTTGTCGTTATAGTCGATGCCAATCACATCTTCGTGAGACGGTTTGGTCCCTGAAGGGACTGGCAGTCCTTCCGCCGTGGGATGGTCCCGATCGGGATGGTCCCTGAAAGGACCCTTTTGTGAGATCCTACCCAGGAAATGTACACATTGACTCCGATAGCTTGTTTCGCGAGAATCAACAGTAAATTATTTACGGATTTGATTTTTGGAAATATCTTTTCCATCGTGGGTGAGTTGAATTTATTGTATTTCTTGGATATTTTGTGGTCGGTTTTTGTAAATTAAATGCCGATTTTGAGTGAATGTTTGTGACTTTTGTGCAGTGGTGTTTTAAAAAGTTGAGGTGTATGACTGCCTACATTATAGTTATACACACGAAGTACTGTATAAGCTGTTATTTTCGCGAGGGTTTTATTTTCGCGAATTTCGCGAAAGAAAGATCACCCGCGAATTTAACAACACGCGAAAATATTCTCATATGAACATGCAACATTACGAGAGCACATTTTTACAAGGCGAACAATACAGTGCTGTACTATTAGTAGTACAAACCATGCGTTGTCGCTTCGCGATCCCCTAGCATGCCTAGCTAGCTAGCCCTAACAATTGCTTGCTCAGATTTTTTTGGCCCCATTACAATTCCGCGCCCGCGATGTGTAAATGTATTCGCTTTTTCCACTTTCAGATGGGGAATATCAACTCTGTTTAGGTTATTTATCCCTTCATGTCTTTCCCTAGATCTGTTGTGTGGTGGTGAACGCGAATTTAACAACACGCGAATATGTGGCAGAGGTCGCCATTCGCCAAAATATCTGTACGCGAAATTATCAGCTTAGGCCTATACACTCATAGCTACATTCCTATACTTCGTGTGTATAATGTAGGCAGTCATACACCTCATCTTTTTAAAACACCACTGCACAAAAGTCACCAATATTCACTCAAAATCGGCATTTAATTTTCAAAAACCGACCCCAAAATATCCAAGAAATACAATAAATTCAACTCACCAATGTTGGAAAAGATATTTACAAAAATGAAATCCGTAATTTACTGTTGATTCTCGCGAAATGAGCTATCGGAGTCATTGTGTACATTTCCTGGTCGCCGCGGGCGCTGACATCTCCCCGAAAGAGTTTTGTCCTTAAAAATTCGGTCCCTATGTGGCATACACGGAAAGTCCCGATTTTCTGTGTGCGCGATCGTAAAGATCGATGTGCCCTTGCGATCCCGAGTTTCTTCGTGGACAAAAATTATATTGGCCGATTTTAGTCTAAGACATCGGCAGTTTGTAAACAACACGCGATCGCGAAACAAATCGGCGGGGATTTCTCCGGTTTTGGACAAGATTTTGACTTTGGATTTTGCTGTAAATATCAAAAGTTCTTCCTAACGGCCATTTGAGGTAGGAGTGAGATTTTTAAGGGCTGAATTTGAAAGCAAGTATTTAAAATATTTATCTTATTTTCCCCCCCATACCTTTAGTACATGCGACAGAAAATACCAACTATTTTACAGAAATGTACCCGTGAGTGGGCCTATACAGTATAGGAATGTAGCTATGAGTGAAAAAGCCCACCTGACTCTCAGACTCATCAGGTTAATTGTTGCAGAATTTGGAAACATTAACAATGATCATTCGCAAAGTTAGATACGAAAGATTTACGTTTCCCCAGGTCAAGCTACCAGGCTACTCATGCAGCTGGTACCGGCCAGAGCGGGCCGGCGGCGGGCGCGGTGGAGGCTTGGCGCGGTGGACGCCAATACAGGCAATTGCATGTCTCGGGCGCGGGAATGTGCACGTTTGGTGGGCTGGAATTCATGCAATCAGGGCAATTACATGACTTACCGTCTTTTAACCAGACATTGAAAGAGAGAGCACTTTCATCTAATTTGACAACATTGATCTTCAGAGAAATAATAGGAAAATACTTGCTTACCTGTGAATTTAGTAGATATTTCGACATAAAAATCTGACGATTACAACTGCTCACGCAACGTGAATGAACGATTATGCAATATTTCATGGTGTCCTCAAGAGGTAGAGAAAAAATAAAATTGCTTGTCGGTTCAGTTTACCTACGAAGACCTGGAAGGGCCAAACTGACGACGTAAAAAAAAAAAATATTACGTACGTACGTACGTGATAATTACTACGTACGTACGTGATAATATTACGTACGTACGTGATAATTACTACGTACGTACGTGATAATTACTACGTACGTACGTAATAAATCACACGTGAAAAAGGTTGAAATTACACAGCTGCCTTATTATTATCCGTTGATTTGCCACAATATTGTGAGCCTGTGGGCTCTAGCTTGTCTAGTGTGAAGAAACCTCAACATTTGTGTGGTGTGTGACGTGTGTTGGTGGATATGCGTTTGTTTAGCATTATGTCCGAGGACATTTTCGGACAGAGAACAAAAAAAAAATCATGACAACAATGGTCCTCGGAAGGCGGACAATAGTCCTCGAACGTCGAACAATGAATTTATGCCTTATTCCGTCGACTGTCCGAGGACGAGTAACAATAGAGGAACAATAGTTGTCCTCGGAAGTAAAGCCATGTAAACGTATGTGTGTGCGTTTGTTTAGCATTATGTCCGAGGACATTTTCGGACAGAGAACAAAAAAAAAACCATGAGAACAATGGTCCTCGGAAGCCGGACAATAGTCCTCGAACGTCGAACAATGAATTTATGCCTTATTCCGTCGACTGTCCGAGGACGAGGAACAATAGAGGAACAATACCTGTCCTCGGAAGTAAAGCCATGTAAACGTGTGTGTGTGTGTGTGTGTGTGTGTGCCTCTTCATTTTCCCAGCGGCAAGTCCGGTCCCAGACAAATCAAAACAGAATAAAGCAGTTCGACTCTGTTCGAGTAAAATCGAACAAAATGAAGTTCAGATCAGTTCAGTTCAAATGATGATAGAATCTTAATTACATTCAAATGATTCTATAATGCTTGATAAAGTTTTGCAACCATGGGCCTATTTTATCTGTCAATCTCAAAACACATGTCTGACAAGATGACTTTGTGGTTTACATTATGGAAAATGACCAGTGGATCCAAATTTCTACATATCCATAATGAAAATTATAGTGTCCAAAGCATATTATGGTAAGACAGGCTACTAAAATAAGGCAATTTTTAACACGTTAATTTTTTCATTTAGTATGAATGAATGTGTAAAATTATTTGACTATATAAATTCATTATGCAATACATAACATCATATTCTCTTTGTGTTCAGGCATTCAGTATTTTTCGTATAGTCTTACCTGTTCTTTGCAAGTATTTTTTTTTCAATTGAATTAAATTAAATTTATTCCACATTCGATAAAAATGACAGTGATAGAATACAATTGGAAATATACCGAAATATTAATAATAATAGAAATATGAAAAATTCAACAACAATGATAAGTACAGTATACCCCCCCCCCCCCCCCCCCCCACTGAGCGACTTTTCGAGACCAAATTTGGCACACCTGCATGCATTTGTGTGCCCCTTATATCCTGAAATGCTAGATCCGCCCCTGATTGACATAGTTACAAATAAACAGAACATATATAAATGTGGAGGGACAAAGGCCAAGGGTCTATCAAAGGTTTGTCCCCAAACATACATAATACATATAATTACGGACAGTTTACACTACACAACTTTTTATAAACAAAGTTTTTAATAAACAAAGTGAAATTCGATGCTTTGGTGATGACAAGCTAAAAGTTTTCTACAGCCAGTATAACCTATTTTAAGGTATGTGTAAATTATACATTAATAATCATATTTTACACTGTCTTGTAGAAATAATTATCTGAGCATGTTTCATTCCACGTAAATTAAAAATTAGTTGCTCCAGTTGGAAAGAATGAAGGTATCACGAAGCACCAAGAACAATAATAACGTCCATTGGCGGATCCAGGGGGCACTTCCGGCCCGTGCCCCCCCCCCCCCCCTTTGAAAGAAAAGTATGCATTTTGACCATAGAGGATCCGCCCTTTTATCAATTGTGCCCCCCCCCCCCCTTTAGAATGAAAACTTTTTTTTTTGCTTGTCAGAGAATTATGGAGGGAGACTGGCCCCCATAACCCCCCCCCCCCCCCCATAAAATTGTCCCCCTCCCCCACTGAGCGACTTTTCAAGGGCTGGCGAGAAGAAAAACATATGGATCTCCCTCCAAACAATTTCCGCTAATCATTTCCTCGCAAGTTCCACCCCCCCCCCCCTGACGCCACTGAAGACAATTATTCCTGTAACCCCTGTATAATGTATATAATGAGCACCAATGCGCGATTTTGTTTGAAAACAGTCATCAAGATTGTAATCTAAGAAAATCAAAGTCATTGTCTATAGATGAATAGATGCTAAAGACAATATTGAGACGTAAATAAAGTTCATTTGAAACAAAATTTTTACAGATAATCATTCCTACAATCCTCGTAGGGTTTGGCCCACGTTTAATGAGCACCAATGAGCACCAATGCGCGATTTTGTTTGAAAACAGTCATCAAGATTGTAATCTAAGAAAATCAAAGTCATTGTCTAGATGAATAGATGCTAAAGACAATATTGAGACGTGAATAAAGTTCATTTGAAACAAAATTCTACATATTCTTACACTCCTCGTAGGGTTTAGCACACGTTTCATGAGCACCAAGTCACTATAATGAGCACCAATGCGCGATTTTGCCCACTTCGATGCCCACTATAATAGCCACATGTAATAAGAAGGCGCGCGCGCGCGTGTTGCATGAAGCTCATGAATAATAATGTGTCCGACTTGGTGCTCAAATGGTCTCTACCCCTCTCTATACACGTTAAAAAAAATCTTATTTAAAGATCAGTGCTGACGAAAAAGCAATTATCTGTTTCCTACAGGCCTATTAATAAAACATTTTACGTTTTGTCGAAGAATAGGCCTATGATTTCGTCAGAAATTGAATGCAATTATATTTTATTTTAATAGCATGAAGATAAGAATTTTAAAAAAATAAACAATGACTAGGAATATGTAATATTTTGAAAGCGATCTCACTGACTTTTTTTCCCGGATACATGTAAAAACATATAACTATTATCATCTATGATCATAGGTTCAAGTTATGAGGAAATCACATTCTGGGAAAATCATTGACGGCTTGTGATGAGGAAATGGGACGTTACAAATTCATGACAAAGTGGCCAATTTGTCTAGTGATTTTCTTTGTTTTCATTAGCTTTCAGTGTCATAAAGATTCATAAATCCATTTTGTTTGATTTTACTCGAACAGAGTCGAACTGCTTTATTCTGTTTTGATTTGTCTGGGACCGGACTTGCCGCTGGGAAAATGAAGAGGCACACACACACACATATCCACCAACACACGTCACGCACCACACAAATGTTGAGGTTTCTTCACACTAGACAAGCTAGAGCCCACAGGCTCACAATATTGTGGCAAATCAACGGGAATCGACCGATAATAATAAGGCAGCTGTGTAATTTCAACCTTTTTCACGTGTGATTTATTACGTACGTACGTAGTAATTATCACGTACCTACGTAGTAATTATCACGTACGTACGTAATATTATCACGTACGTACGTAATATTTTTTTTTACGTCGTCAGTTTGGCCCTTCCAGGTCTTCGTAGTTTACCGTCACTCGCTGTAATATTTGTTTATAACACTAAGCTAGGTGAAGAGAGCTTCAACCACCCGCGTAGCCAGGATTTAATTTTAGGGGAGGGGCGGTTGTGATGATGAGGGAGTTTGACAGTGGTGATGAGGGAGTTTGAGAGAAGTGATGAGGGGAGTTTTCCCCCATCCCACGCGAAAGCTCTGACGTTATAAGCAAATTTGAGAGAAAGATAACAGCTCGCAGCACCTTTATTTTTAGGCGGAAAGTTAGTTCGATGCCCTGACTGCTTTTCAATTATTTGAACGCACTACTGCACTGTATGTAACTGGGGTGGGTGCAGGGGTTTACTTTTCGCGCGAAGCGCAAATATTTTGACTTATTACTATTAGCAAATTTTGAGAGAAAGATAACGGCTTGTAGCACCTTTTTAGGCTTCTTTTCTCCCTCACTTTTTTTTTTTTTTTTGGGGGGGGGCGACCGGTTACAGCCCTATATCTAGAAGGTCCGATAGTTAGCGGGTCCGATAGACCGACACCCAATAGATAGAAAGTTCGATAGACCGAATGTACGAGAGGGTCCAATAGACAGACGGTTCTATAGACCGAATCGGCGGAGGGTCCGATAGTCCGAAGGTTCTATAGATCGAATGTCCAACGGGGTCCGATAGTCAGAAGGTCCGATAGACAGAAGGTTCTATAGACCGAATCGGCAAAAGGGTCCGATAGTCCGAAGGTTCAGTAGGGGTCCAATAGTTGGAAGGTCCGATAGACCGACAATAACGTTAAAAGGGTAAAATAAGTGGATACAATAAGTTTTTAATAGTTTTATATCATAAAAGGAAAAGTGTAATGCCTTCTCTTCTTCTATGAGTATTGTAATAAACCGATGCACTATAGGCCCACCCTCCCCCCCCCCCCAAAAAAATGGGGAACTTATTTTAAAGTTTTGTTTTATACATTTTAAACATGTTAAAGGCATTTTTTATCAGAGCATCATCATCATCACCGTGAGGCGGGGGTGGTCCACCCATGCAGCTCAGCCCCCCGGTTAATTTTGCCACTAAACCGATGTATTGGCAATGGGGAACGCTGACCATTTTTTGAAACATGGAAATCTAATTATATGGTGCACACTTAAGCCCCGAGGCCCATCATGCCCGAAGCATTTTTCTAATGGAGCGAGCTGAGGAAAGGGCGCACACTTTATAGTTGAATTTTCATTAAAAGTAACAAAAGATAAGATTCTGACCGATAAAAATGAAATTGTTTCAATTAGGCCCTACCACCTTCTTGAGAGGGGCATTTCCATTTTTTTTGAGGGTTGTCAGGTTATATTTTCCTACAAGCTATGATGTCAGCTTTTATACTTTTTTTGAATGTTCATCGACTACACCCATACTACTACCTTGTGGCAAATTTTAGTCTGTGGACTCTGTCGGGTAAATTATACCATTTTTTTTTGGGGGGGGGGGGTGGGGGGAATTCGAGAATAGTCGGATACCTCACTGCCCGAATATTATGATATTCGGGCTTCTTGTTGCTGCAGGACGTAAGAGGTGCTTGCTGCAAGAAACAATCTAGGCCTAGTTTCTTGATTGTATGAGGGAGCAAAGCGAGCGAACGAGAGAGAGAGAAAAAAAAAGAAGAATTTTGTATCCTGAGAATAGGTTCTTGCGTATTGTTATTCCGTTCTCATAATCTGTGTAACATGTTATCGGCATCTTCCGTTCTCATATTGGGAAGAGACTATTGGTCACGGGCCATTATTTCTGAAAATTCATCTCTTTAGCCCCTTTAGGTCAACTTGCCGCTCGATTCCTTTCAGTTATGTTGCTAACATTCTTTGAGTAGAAAAATAGCATAACATTAGCTAGAGATTCAAGATGCAAACCAAATAACTTCCGTAAGAATATGAGTTATTGATATAATTGGCATTGGTTTATATACATAAATATGGCGATTATATTAATAACTAATATCAATAATGAAAATATAATGGGCATCGGTAAAAAACCCTAATAATACTAGTGAGCGAAGTTTTTGAATTTTTGTTTTCTTCTCTTTCCTTTCTGATTTCTTCTTTTCTTTGTCTCTTCTTTTCCTTTCTTTTCTTTTCATCTTTCCTCTTCAACCTCTTCCTTTTTTGCTTTTTCTTTGGTTGGAACGCCCCACTTATTTTAACCACTTACTTTTTGCCCACTTATCATTTTATCCACTATTTTACCCTTTTCACGTATTTATTGTCGGTCTATCGGACCTTCTATAACTACTGAACCTTCGGACTATCGGACCCTTTTGCCGATTCGGTCTATAGAACCATCTATCTATCGGACCTTCTGACTATCGGACCCGTTGGTCATTCGATCTATAGAACCTTCGGACTATTGGACCCTCCTGCCGATTCGGTCTATAGAACCTTCTGTCTATTGGACCCTCTCGTACATTCGGTCTATCGAACCTTCTGTCTATTGGGTGTCGGTCTATCGGACCCGCTAACTATCGGACCTTCTAGCTATAGGGATGACCCCGGGCGACCGCCCCCCCCCCCCCCCTGGCTACGCACCTGGCTTCAACTTCTTAATAAACCCCTCAAAAAAAGCATGTTTATTCTCCATTATAATCATGCCCCATTTGTAATGATTATTTAATCATTGAATGTGCAGTATATGATGCAGCTGAATAAGGGGCCAAGTCAAAAGTGAAATGTTGCAAAATGCATTTATTGGCAACAGTGAATTCTCCTTTCTTTTGTAATGTTTGGAGGATTAAATTTGTGTTTTGAGTGATGTTGAGGTGGTCATTCATGAATTCAGTGATGTTTTTTTTTCTGTTTTGAAGGTGTAGTGTGTTCTAAATTGACATTTGACACAAGTCAAAAGTGAAATGTTGCAAAATGCTGTCAACACTGAATAATTTATTCTTCATTTGTTTGGAGAATGGATTTTTTTGTTGTTGTAAACATACTATTGGGGTGGTCATTCATGAATTTTGTTTTCACCTTTTGTTTGGAAGATGGAATGTGTTTTAATAGCGGGATTATCAGTTTGTTTGAGTTTCATACAGACTCGAAGCACATTTCATACTCCAAACAAAAAAAAGAAAACATCATTCAAAACACAATCCATTCTCCAAAGAAAGGAGAATTCACCATTCACAACAAAAATGCATTTTGCAACTGTTCACTTTTGACTTGGCACCATATTCAGGGGTACTGAACGTTCCATAATTACATAATCAGTACAAATGGGGTATCATTGCAAACAGGAATAAACAGGCGTATTATTAATACTAGATTCAGGTATGATTATGAAGTAGGTATCAACACTCAAAACTAAATTTGCAGAAATTTTTCGAGGGGTTTATTTCTTACTGTATGAAGTCAAAACTACATTCATTCATTTTCTCTCAAAAATTCTTGGACGCCTTCATAGTAGTAATGATATACAATGAAGCCATGTACATAATAATACTGTTAAGATGAACTTTTATTATGAAAAGTTAATTTTGTCAGTCCCAGTCCTTTGTTTTCCACTGACTTTCCAGTCCTGATTTCAAGTTAAGTTCCTTGGTCACAACAGATTCGTTAACCCTTTCAAGACAATTGACCACATTTTGTGGTTTGGCTCAATAACTTTTGATTCAAAATTTTAAAAAAGAGAATAAGCTTTAAAATCCTTAAATTGGCAACATATTGAGAGGTTCAAAATCATTGTTTTTTTATCATAATTGGCAATTTTTTCAACTTTTCGACAAAGTTCCCAACCATGTATATTGTTTTCAAGACATTACATCTTATTAGAACCATGTAGCACTAAAAGAAAAATGTTATTGTTGCCAATTTGAAGAAGAAAATGTGATCAATTTAGCCCTTAAATAATTCCTGTCCTGAAAGGGTTAAAGCAAGGTTCCACTGCACATGGGAACAGGTGATAAAGAGAGGATTTTTTTGTTCATGTACACGTCAAGACACTGCTCTCTCCTTTCCTCATTTCTCACACACATACACTCTCTCCCTCTCATACCTATACACACCTGTCTGTCTCACTCTCTCTCTAAAAGTGAGAAAAAAATAAAGCAAAAAAGGCTGTCAACAATCTGGGAGATATATACATGTGCTGTGCAGCAAGTAAAAGTTCAAACCAAACCATAAAATAACTTGAAGTATCACTATTATTCAAGCATGGACAAGATTGGCAGAAAGTACAATAAGGATGTATAGACTTTGTAAGATATTCACATGAATCTCTTTCGAAAAAGAACAAAAACACAATTAAAATAATAATTCAAGTATACAAGTACATGTATTTATCATTTCTTACATGTATGTGAAATTCAGTGTCTTCTCTCAAGAGTTAATGCATACAAATGGATTATAATTATAATCACAGTAATTGATTTTTCAAACACACACTGTACAAATGTACATCTATCTGTACATTACAGGGTATCCAGAAAAAAAATATCATACATGTACAGGTGAATTGTAAACACAAATCAAAGAAATATCATTTGGGGGGCTTACCCACATGTTTACATATTAGACACACCAGTTGCTTACTACATTTTCTTTTCCTTCTCAGAAATGAAAAAAGAGGAAGATTTTAATCATTCTCCCAGTCTCCGAGTACAGTAAACCTAGCATAAGTCAAACTTTCCCTAAGTCGAATCAATTTTTCTGACCAAACTAGGTAAAACATGTGTTAATTAGATTTCTTAAGTCAAATTTTGCATAAGTCAACCTGTAAGTTAACTGTATGTATAATGAACAATTTCAACTAAAGGGCTGGTCAGACGTGAACGATAATGATAAACTCTGAGCATTTCTAATGTAATGGTAGAAATAACAATAACGATATGATAAAAGTGATCCCACCTGATTTTTTTTTCAACTACAAAATCATTGAGGTTCTGTCAGTCAAAGAAAATGGATACTGTGTGAGGATCTGCTTATTTGTGTGAATATAGGAACTGCATCCTTCCTAAAATATTCAAGGCGATACCATACACCAACAAACTTCACAGAAATGGAATTATACAACAAACTCGAATAGCAGGCTTAATTGCATGCTGATATCTAATTACTAGTACATTACAAAAAATTGCATTCTCATTCCATGAAATAAACTCTTCACTAATTTCCGTTTCTTCTTGCTGCCTGGTAAATCTTATTTATTTTGTTTCATGTAAAATCTGCAGTTGATTCTATGTTCCTATTGTTCTTTCTTCCACTCTTTACACAACTGGGTAGTAAGCTACTTCTGATTTGCCTGGTTGCTTCCCGCTTGACAGTCGTTTGACGGTGACGAGGAAAAGCAGCATGGCCTTAGACTTTGGGCCAAGTCCTAGCACCTGGAAATCCTCGTCTGTCAGGAACGTGCCCTCACCTGGATGGGAAAGATGTACGATGTACGATCAACATAAAGTGTATAATTTTGTTTTCTCAAATCATCAGAAACAAGATAATAGATACTGTGGCATAATGTGAACTACTGGTAGACACAGTCTCAAAACCAACAATAAGCATTGGAAAAGAGAACAAATATTGATTTAAATCAATTTTTGATTAATTGTATTAAAATCATTTTATTTTTACTGAAAAATATCATACTAACCCTGCCATCAAGCAGGTGCAAACCTGACAACAATGGAGCAAATAATAGTAAAAATGAGAGATTGGGGGAAAATTCAAAAGCCCAAATATCTTTAAAACCAAGTGAAATCGCTGGAACGTAACATTACGGTATGATAATTGATAGTCTTCTTTAATATGATAGGCTGCTCACTGAACTACGATCTTGGAAGACTGAGCACTGGCCATTTAAAAAAAACATGTCCAAAATGTCTTTGCTCAAGTTTGGGCTGAACAATGTTCCGGAGGCACTTTCATTATTTGTGAGTGCATCCAACTGAAATGGAGACCATTCAACGAACCTTGGGTTGACCACCCATTTCATTCAAAACAATGGATAGACGCAAATTTGAAATGAATTTGGAAAAATGTTACTTTTTAGATGTCCATCGCCGGATTTTATTGATCAAGATGTCAAATTAAGGAAACGTGTTTCCTTTTTGGTGACTCACACTGTATACTGCATCCACATGCAATGGAATTAAAAGCTTACCACGTTTGTGTTTGATGTTGAGAATCGTATTCATACAGGATACAGTCTCGTTGACAAGGTTGAGAGGAAGAATTCTTTTCATATGAGCAGACTGCTTGGAGAACTCTTCATCTGTTACCGTGGTGATATAGGAGATGCTATTTAAAAAAAAAAATCATTTACACAAATTGAATACAAATGTTAAAGTGTTCCCATTCAAAACTTTTTAAAGTCTTCATTAGGAGGATATCAAATTGTTACAAAAATCCATTTCCAAAATGTTGGAACAAACACTGAAAATAATTTCAGACAGGTGTTAAACACCCAAGGATTTCTCTAAGAAAACATTGATCTGTCACATGCCCTAGTCCTTATTTCTTAAAAATATAAGGTAAGAATTAGGGTTGTGATTTGGCTATAGGTTAGGTTTAGGGCTTGGATCACGGTTAGAAAGAGTGGCAGGTAACTGCAAGTTTAGGGTTGTAGTTAGGTTTTGGTTAGCATTGATCACAGAGCAATCATTGCCAGATCATGTGTTATATAATCAAGAAATATTTAAATGAAGTTACAGAATTCAGTTGTCTAAAAGAAATGTGTCCAGGAAGGATATCTCTTTTATTTTTAGGAAAAAAAAAAAATCCACCCTCCCCATTTCTTATTCATCTTCAACTTATTTGTCTGCTTTTACATATTCTGCATCTAACCATTCATGTACATTTACTAAATCTTCTTCTATTTTTCTTCCCATTTTGGTTTTTCCTCTTTATCTCAATAGATAACAAGGTTAGAATTTGTTACACTTACTCCAAAGGCTTGGTGTCTGTACTGTGTAAGGGTTCTTCCACTTGGATCGTATGGGGGTTTCTGGAATGGTGACTGGTGGAAGTTTTGTGAGGGACGTCATCTACGACAGGCTTTGGAACATTTGCGGATTTTGTGCCTGGATCAACATATCTGAAAATGATAAAAGATTTAGCAAAACAGATATAACTACTGACATGAGGTTACTAAAAAAATTCATAATGATATGCTCTTTGTTTTTATCACTCAGTTACAGATTTATTGTACTTTTCATGGAAGATACATGACATTTGGCACTTCATAAATCAGTGGGATAATGCTACCAATTTAGTCAGGTTACCTCACTTTTACGAAAACGGGCCTTAGACTTGACTGACCTGGGGTATGACATAGTGAGCTCAGGGGTCTTTGGCATCTCATCAGGCATGAACCTGGAGAAATCAAACGACTTGGAGTTCCCAATCTTTCCAGATAGTCCAGGTGGCGTCTCTGGCATGTCGTCAAGAGAAGGTGGAGGTTTCTCTATGTACAGACGCTGGGGCTCCTCGGGTGTCTGCTTGGGTTCATGCGAGGTCAGGCGAATGGGCTCTTCCATTATGAACGAGGGTTCACAGGATGGGAGGGTGTTGGGAGTCTTGGATGTGATTCTGATTATATTAAGCAAAGGTGGGAATAATACCTATATCTGAAAGGATGCTTCACGTGCTTTCAAAAGTAAAAAGTATATACCGTCACCCTAGCTATACTGGTAAACAACGTGCTACAACCAGGGACCTGTTTCATAAAACTTGTCATCTGTAACAAGTTGCAATAACTGTTATAAGCTACTGAAATCCTTGCATTTGATTGGCTGAGAGCAAATTTGTCATAGAAATGTGGCACTTGTTACTAATAACAAGTTTTATGAAACGGGACCCTGAGCTAATAAGGGAGGACTTTAACCCGTTCTATGCCACTAAATATTCAAGAATCAAATTTGAGGTTTAAATTCTTTGTTTCATTTTGAAATTTTGGCATTAAATAACTTTTGTGAAACAACCCTCACAATTTGTCGATGCACACACCTGTTTCTTTTTCAGAAAAAAAGAGAAAAGTAAGAATAATTCTGTTAACCCCTAGCGGGCCGTGGGCGGTTATATCCGCCCGGGAGTTATCCTTACAGCTGGCCGTGGGCGGCATCTGCCGCCCGCCAACTATCATCACATTTAACATCAAATGTCAAATTACTGCCAAAATATTGTAGTTTTCTAAATACATGAAAAGCTTCATTGTTTTATAAACTTACGACTTCGAGTCAGTTTGATATGGGGTTACATTCAAATTTAGTACGAAAACATGATCAATAGGTTTTACATGTATGAACGGAGAAGAAAATGAGAGTTTTGACCTCAAAAAGTAGGATTTTTATATCGTTTAGGGGTGGAAAAATGAATTACTTTTAATGTTTTCATTGAAAGGATATACAATGTATTAGAGAATATATTTTGTGTAGAAATTAATTGTGTAGGATGAAGAGAAGGTATGATAAAATGGTGATAAACATGCATGAAGGTTAAAGTCTGACTTTGCCTTTTTGGAGTGGCCAGACAAGGGGGGAATGTACAGAATGGGTGGCATGGTAGGGATTAAAGGCCAAACTTATACATGAAGTAGAACATCTACATTCAAGGCCAAACTTATACATGAAGTAGAACATCTACATTCTAGAGTGGAATTTGCCGCCCACTGCACGGAATGAGATTAAGGTTACCCAACAAGGTTTTAGATGGATAATGTCACCCTGGTACCAGGAAATGTTTGAGCCCTTAGTTAATTATTATATGCACATGACGGGAAAAGAGAATAAAAAGAAAATATAGTAAGAGGTGGATGATCCTCGTACCTGATATTCCACTTAGCCGTCATTTCTGGAGTGGGAGGGGTATCGGTCTGATACCCCAGGGGTAACATCTCAGGCTTGTGGGGAGGTTTATCTGACTCCAGGGTGAACTCTGGTTGGTTTGGAAAGGGTGCCTGGATAGAGGTGAAGTCCCATCTGGCTGTCAGCTCTGGAGGTTGAGGGGTTCCAAACTGGTCCTCATTCTGAAGTATAAAATAAAGTGCAGCACATGGTCATAATATAAACAAATATCACAAAGGCCAGGGGGGTGTTTCATAAAGCTGTTTGTAAGTTACGCAAGACTTTACGAACGACTGGTGATCAGTTCTTGTGCTAAATGATTGAGAATCTGATTAGTATAGCACCCAAGAACATGTTCCAGTCGTTCGTAAAGTCATGCGTAACTTTACGAACAGCTTTATGAAACACCCCCCAGGTAAAAGATATTTTTAAATTCTCATCAAAACAATTCATCAATGAATACAAAATATTTCTTTGGAACACTTGCAACAAAACTATATGGATGGCAGGACCATTAAAAGGAGAATACGTTGCACAATGATAAAAAAACTTCCTAAATAACTGCATAAATTATTATGGGATGAAAAGACATTTCATTGGCCCGTATTCTGAACTCCGGTTTAACTTAAACTCCTGTCTAAGTTAAACCGGAGTCTAACTAAACCCCGACTTAGACTGCATGACCGGTTTACGTATAACAGTTAAAGCAAATCAAAAATTAAAAAATGTGTGTGTGTGTGGGGGGGGGGTGTCTGGACCTCGTGATCCCCCAACTGCCCCTGACTGGTGAGGCAAACGCAACTGTTACTTTGCAAATTTGACTAAATTCAAAGCAAAAGGAGAGAACCCAGGCTATAGACCTCTTTATAGCCTGAGAAATTAGATATCTATTTTGTTATGAGGCACAGGGGTATTTTGAAAACAAAACAAACAAAAAATAAGATTACCGTATACCGTATCTAGATCTAGAGGTAATACAGTTAGAGCTAGGCCTATACCCTTACCCTATACAGTACAAACTTGTTCGTTTCGCTTCATTGAAAAGTCAATACACTTTCCCCGGGTACCATTATGAAGGGCAGATTCTCGGAGATAATACTATTAATAGTAGGCCTATGCAGGATCCAGGATTGAGTAAAAAGGGGAAGGAGGGGGGCACACAAATGAAGGTTTGTCACCTTTTGGAAAAGGTAGACTCGTATTTTTTTGGTCTCGCCAGCTTCTCGAAAAGCCGCTCAGTAGTGGGGGGGGGGGGGGGGTTATGGGGGTCCAGTTTCCCTCCACAATTCCCTGACAAGCAAAAAAAAAAAGGTCTTCATTCTAAAGGGGGGTGGGGCACAATCGAGAAAATGGTGGATCGTCTATGGTCAAAATGCATACTTTTCTTCCAAAGGGGGGGGGGGGGAACGGGCCGGAAGTGCCCCACTGGATCCGCCAATGGGCCAATGCAATTGAATACATGTAATCAAGACTATAGCTAGATCTACTTTGACATAGATAGATTTAGGACTCTGTCATAGATGTATAATAAATAAGAGCACTGTGTTACTTTAGAACCTGACGTTAGCTGCTGGCCTACAAACATAATCTGGTGACAATGCACTGCCAAATTGGTAAGTTCCTGGACTAACTTTATTATTCATGTGTCTCTTTTTTGCAAGACGGCATCTCGACTGTAAATAGATTCTATTCTAACATTAGACATAGTGTAAGTTAAAGACTAAACTAAGTTTGTAACTAGTCTAAGACTAAGTCTACTAAAGTACTATTCTAAATATCTAACGAAGGTTGAACTTAAAGTTAGATATTGGCTAGCTAGACCCCTATATAACGTTAGAAGTTCGAGGAGAGTTGAGTTTTAACGTTAAATCTGAGTGACTCAGCTGACAACTCAAATTCTGAAATTGCAGTCGGAATTTGCAATAATCTCTGGAGCTGAGATCTTAATTTTCTTGTATTTTAGTGCGAAAGATTGTTGCAAAGTCAGTTCTGCGATAATGACAGCGCTTGCCATGAATACTGTCGGTAACGTTAGATCCAACTTCGATCCGAGATCCAGCTAAAAAGCTTTACGGAGGTAAGTTTACCTTTCGCTAAAATGATGCCAGCAGAATTCAAAACCTTTGTTCATATCACTCTTCGCCTCAGTTGCAAACATTATCCTGCGGTGGGCCGGTGCGTGCAGACAAGTTAAACCGGGCTTAAACTACCCCTAGCTGCAGTCTTTCTTAAACTTTCTGTACAAAGTTAAACCATGCCTAGACTCGAGTTTAAGTTAAGTTAAGAATGTGATTTTCTTAAACTCCGGTCTAAAGGGCAGATTTAAACTACACTTAGACTTGAGTTTAAGCTAAACCAGAGTTTAGAATACGGGCCACTGAATCTAATGTATATGAATCAACAGGATTTACATTTATATCTAATCTGTACATAGGGTCAAATTTACAAAACTAGAAAATGCTTAGAAGTAATTAGTCAAACTGAAGCAACCGCTCAAAGATTTAAGCGAATTCTCTTTTATTCAAGCAAATGTGAGCCATTGGAAAGCATAAATTGCTTGCAAGAAGTAACTATTTTCTAGAAATTGCTAGGCATTTGCTAGTTAAATGACTTTGGTCCATTGAGCCAATAAATTAGCTGTCATTACCTCTGTTAGGTGGCTTGGAATGTCATCCAGTACAGACGTAGCACCCTTCTTGATAGATGGTGCGTAATGCAGGGACTTCTTTGCTCCATGGGATATATTGGAGTCATCGGCTGGTGCAGCGTGAGACCGGGGGAGTCCACTTGCAAGGTCTGTGTGTAAAGAAAAAAAAAAAAAACATGGCAAAGAGGGGATTATTCAGAAATGTAAAATGGTGAAGTAAAGACTTCCCTAACAAAGTGAATTATTAGTGCTCCACAGTTGTGGAGAGGGCCAGCAGCCAATTTTCTGTCCTTATGCAGCTCCCTCTAGATACATTAATATTAACAGGATTAAATCTAGGCAAAACAAATTTTTCTGGCAATACATTACAAACATCACTTCCGATTCTTTACAAAGTCTGTTTCCACCACAGAAATGTGAAATAATATATTTCCACCCTCAAACCGCCCAATCAAGTATAATATGTAAATGCTTGACGTATGTCACATTTATCCCTTAATTTGCCCACTCTGCCTAAGACCAACTAACAAATTGTCAGAAATCGCTTATCTCTTTATAATGACACTGTTTCTTAAAATGTTATTGCCACAAGTGCTAACTGGTATATTCGGTGGTTTGCCACGAGTGCAATCGGCACAAACAATATATGCACCAAGTAAGAGAAGGATCGCACTTTGCAGAATGAAGACTTTTGCATAATTACCCATTTTCCATCTTTAGTGGCTACATGATAGCCCTTTTATCCCTTGTACATAGTTTATAAAAATTCAAAACAACTAATAGAGCTTGAAAAATACAATGTAGCACAGGTATATGATCTTAATAATATACTTGATTTTGTTTGACCTACCGATAAACTTGGTGGGGGTCTCGTCTGGTAACTCACTGCCTCCAAACATACCCGGGGTAACAGTGACCCTGGCTGACGGGGTGGTGGTGACCCCTATAGGGGTGAAAGGGCAGGCAGTGGTTTGAGAAGGGGGACACATAGGGGTGTGAGCCATTTGTCTAGGAAAAAGAGAAGAGAGGGACAATATTCAAATCAAGGCACTTTAACAAAATTTTAAAAGCTTATTCACATAGGACATCAAGGGCAAGTTTATAATATGAAGGTTAATATGATTGGAACCCCTCGTCAGAAAAAGATGAGATTGATATGGTGTCTTCATTTGTGATTTAAAAAAAAAATGCTGAGTGCGGAATCGACTTTCAACTTTTTAAATTTTGCTCTCGTACAAGGCAGATTAAAAATATTAAGCACACAATTGCAAAAATGAAAGAAATGGTTTCAAGTATTTCCCCTTAATCCCCTGCCAGTCAAATATCAAGCTGGCATTGGAAAGATGGAAAAAGGGAAATAATGAATTTAAGTCTTGCTGTGCGATGGGAATAGCAATTACCTATCTACATGTACAAATTAGTTAAACACTTTCCAACATAATATGTTAGGGTTTTCATTATGAATACTCATAGCTTCAAAAGAAATTACCAAATCCACAATTCAGGCAACCCTTCAGGGTCAATTTCAACCTCTCTAATAACATTTACCCCATTTGATGAGTTTGTGTTTGAAGTACAGGAGGTCTAATCAATTAGTCTCACATTCAAAGATATTTTTGCCAAGATTTAATACAATAACAAATTAGCCATTCTGCTACAGATAGAACAAAATGAACAAATTGTACATTTCAATATATCAGTTTGCTTCACTGTTCTTAGTGCATACTCCTTATTGTGAGTGAAATTGAGCTGAGCGCCCTCTTGTGTTGATCCAGGTCCATACTGATTCTGAAACCTGTTCTTGGAGATGTTCTCAAGGAAGTTGGAGTTCAGACCGAAGTCTTCCAGTTTAGGAGTGCCTCCAGCCACTGGCAAAACAATATCTGGGTTCTTGGCTGGTGTAGTGGGACTACAATTTGACAGAAAATAAGTAAAGGGTTTATGTGTAAATGTAGCTCAATGTAAGACTCCTTATCTCACTCATTCTAAAAATATATTTTCTTTTTCATCAATCAGTGCATAAAAACAATGCTGAAAGATATTTTTCCTTTAACAAAAATATGTATTTAAATTTAATTTCATTTGCTGATGTAAAAATTGAGATGACAGAAATTATATAACAGCCCTGAAGGCTACAGGTCTTTTAAAGGTTTAATAAGCAGCTTTTTGCGTGAAATGTTTACTTGGTGAGCTAGGTTACAGGACAAACTTTGCATCAACAAGTGATCAACATAGTGTTTACAGTTTTATTATGTTATACATGAATTTACATTTTACCAAGGAGTTATCACAAAGCTCTGTGATAATTCCTAGGCTTAACTGATATTTGTATGTGACTGAATGTAGACATACCATGAATATATACAAAATAATAAAAGGTGTAACAACACATTAACCCCCTCTGTGCCACCAAGGTTTTTGACTTACAAACCTTTGTTCATTGTCAAACTGGGTATGAAATATCTTCCATGGGAATAAACTTCACAAAGAAGTTTCCAGCTTAGGTTTCTGGAAGAAAACTATAGTCATGCTTAGGCCAAAACGCATTGTTCAAAACTCAAATACTAAGGACATCATGAATACATAGAAATCAAGAAAGTCTTTACGTGTGCTTATCTCACTATTTTGATTGAGGGAAAAAATAAATAAAATTAACTTCGAATGATACCAGGACTAACTGAGTCAACACTT
Source organism: Heliocidaris erythrogramma (assembly GCA_025617745.1). Lineage (NCBI taxonomy): Eukaryota > Metazoa > Echinodermata > Echinoidea > Camarodonta > Echinometridae > Heliocidaris > Heliocidaris erythrogramma. The sequence continues at coordinate 14,711,477 of CM046858.1, forward strand.
ACCAAATTTTTGCAACAGCTTTTTGCAGAGGCTTCTCTGTTGTATCTTGAGGTTTTTTGTGACTCTGATGTTTGGATTTTGACATCTGCTCCAAGAAGCCCCTGCTCAATCCAAAATCCTCCAGTCTGGGGGTTCCCCCTTTCCATGACGACCCCAGGCCTGGTTTGTTGGTAGGGGTCGTCGGTCTATCAAGTGCAAGCAAAGAATAGATGATAACATTTCACAACAGTTAATTACTGGTATATCTAAGCTCAAAATAAGATCCATTTTGTGGAAAACTAATATCCCAGAGACCCTGGATGCCAAACTTTTTCACCCAATGATGCAGCTTAAGCCTTATGAACTCGTAGGATATTCTACTTAGTGGTGCATCTCTTTATTTATTCATTTTTTTTGGGGGGGGTGGGGCTAAAGGCCTGCATGTACTCTTTCCATTCCTGATCTAAGCTGGCCTTTGATAGAAAAAGTTTTATCCGATTTTTATTTTTAAGGAATAACAAGTCAATCCAGGAAAGTATATACAGGGAAATATATAATTTTAATGTTAAATAGCTCGTAGTTTGACATGAGAGTTAAACCACTAAGTCATTTTCAAGACCATAGTTTGGTATTATTAAGCAGAAGAGATAAGCTTTCATCATACTGTCAGAGTCGAAGCATGAATGTCTTACATATTTTCTTTCATTTCTTCAGCATCATGCGTTGACGAAGCAAGCTGTTCTCCTTTAGGCTCTTGTGTTTTGGTTGTTACTGCTTTTTGCTTGGTGATACCACTAACTGGAACTCCTGAAAAATAAACATGAGGACAGGGTGATATCACGATGTACATGTAGTTATGAACCCAGTCCAAACACATACAAACCAACAAACATACAAACAAACGAACACACAAACACACAAACAAAAAGATAAACTACTACAACAAAAACATATCCAACTTGATAAAACTTTTGAATATTCTACGTTTAGACAAACTTTGGATTTAAGCTACATGTATGCGTAGCAAGAAATGAATGCAATTTTTATTATGTTTGGCATGAATTTCACCAAAATTTCTTGCAAATATTTTTATGTGACAAAAATTTAAACGGAAAATACATCTGATATTCCTTAATAGTAAATCTGAATGACCTTCCTGCTACTACATCTACATGTAAATCGCAAGCATAAATTTGGTGCCTAAAAATGCATCCCTTTATGCACATTTAGGTAGGTTAACCCGTTGACTACTGAATTCCTTAACTCTCATAGGCTCAATACATGAACCACCCGGTTCCCGTAGTCTATGGGTTAATGACCAGCGCAGCTTCAGAACAAACTGGAATATACAAGTATGTATCTCAGGTTCAGCAAGCATGAATATTAATACCAATTGCTCTTGTCCAGCTGCAACATGTACCTTTGACTTTAACCTGCTGTGGTTGGTAGCCATATTGCTGCAGATAACCTTCAAGGATGTTGACCTTTGACCTGTATGCATCACACAACTGACTGCAAGATTCCAGAAGTTTGTTGAACTCTGCAGATGAAGGTAAACTGGACTGTGCCTCACCTGCTGCAAGCTGCATTGGCAATTACAGAAGAGAGGAAAAGAAAAGAAACATTCATTTTGAAAAAATTCAGGTGTAGATCTCCACGTACTACTACGTTTAATTTTAATGACAACATTTTTGGGGGGAGATGTCAGCGCCCGTGGCGACCAGGAAATGTACACAATGACTCCGATAGCTCATTTCGCGAGAATCGACAGTAAATACGGATTTCATTTTTGGAATCATCTTTTCCAACATCGGTGAGTTGAATTTATTGTATTTCTTGGATATGTTGGGGTCGGTTTTAGTAAATTTAAATTTTGAGTGAATGTTGGTAATTTTTGTGGAGTGGTGATTGAAAAAGTTGAGGTGTATGACTGCCTAGATTCTACACACGAAGTATAGGCATGTAGCTAGTAGGAGTGGTTTAAAGCTCCTTTTTCAGGTACATGTAATTCAGGGTCCAAGGTAGACCAAAAGCTTCAGTCTCTGTATCGTCGGTTGTTCCGCTGAGACTACGTCTGGCTCCACTAGACCTCCGTACATAGAGACTGAATGCTCACATATCGCGTAGTGTGTGGACGGTCATATCATTGAATAGTCTCCGCCCATTGACCTCTTTGATAGACGTGAGCGTACGCACGTTGTAGACGTATGTGCAGATAATAGAAATGACCCCGGAACCGGAAGCGGTTCTCTGGAAAGATCGCCATTTGATTATTTCTCTGTGTGTTTGTGTGTGTAGCATTGCATTCAGTGGCGTACGCGTTAACAGTGCAGTATAGTAACGTAACCGGAACGTAGCGATCATGGTAACGAACAGATTTTGTAGCCGGCGGCTCGGTAAGTCCTAATTCTATTTCTAATTATTACCTTATCTACTTTATTTTTTAAACTTTTAAATATATCAAATGCAAGCTAAATATGGTCTAGACCTTTCTAAGTTCAGTAAATACATCTACTATCTAGATCTTTACTAAAATAGTGAAAAACTATTCTGACCTAAGCATAGGTCAGCTGTTCTCACACCTTGTTCGAGATACGGGTGTACCGTCTGTCTATGGGGAAGGTTGAGAAATGTCAGAAATATTAAAGATTTCCCCATAACAGACGGTTATTTCTGTCTAGCCTAGTACTAGTAGTACTAGTAGTAGTAGTAGTACCTCACTCACTGCTTTAAGTTTAACGTTACAAACATACGAACCTTCACATTGTGAGCATCGGCCTGCATTCGTCGGAGCACTGGGCGGGCAGAGTCCCCGCTAGCGCGGAGGGCTAGGGGCCTACTCATTCGCTCCTGAGCGAGAGCGCTCTCATTTTGAACGTTCCTTGCAATTCGTCTAAGCTGACCAAAGACGTTTTCTCCGTCCATTCCTATGCCTGTGGCTGTGTGATGGGTAGCTGCTAAGATGCTCTTTACCAATCGCTGGAAACTTTAAAAAAAAAACCAAGATTTTAGTATTTCTACTTCAAGATGACCCAAATTAAGACCAATTTTAGCTCCACTTTCGAGTTTCGTAATTGGCCGCGAAATTTCAAAACACCGCAACTAGCCTTATATCCAGACTTATGGCTCGATATTTTTAGGGTGGGTAGGGTATACGGACGTGTTTCTTTCATCCCAGGAAAAGTCGAGGGTATAGAGATAAAAATAGTTTATATACTTTGTTTTTTCTTATTTTGGATACACTTATAAGGAGAAGACACAACAACACAATAAAAGGCGGATCGGAGGAGGAGGAGGTGGTAGCCATTTAAAGTGCATTGAGTTAAATCTTCGTGGATAAAACAAGTCAATATTTATTACCGGGCAGGGGATGGGAAGGGGTCCTACTCCTACCATCTTCTATTCATGATGTCTGTCCATCGGGTCTCTTTATCTCTCTCTCTCTCTCTCTCTCTTCCCCCTCTCTCTCTCTCTCTCCCTTCTTGTCAGAAAGGGTGACGGCCGGGCCGGTTGCCGAAACTCCTGACAACCCCCCCCCCCCCCCCGCCCCCACATAACACGGCCCATTTGCACACCCCTTCATCGATCTCAATGACTCTTTACGAGTACATTATTGTTATGGGGGAGGGTCGGGTATATAGCAATTGATCATTCTCACGGCTGAATAAATCAACTTTATCTCAGAACTCGCTTTTGGGCTCACTCTCATACGGTTACACAACGTGAGGAAAAGAGGAAAACTCCAAGTGACAAAGTTTATTATCTTTCATAAATTAAACAGACCTGGAATTGAAATCATACGTTCCATAATCATGATTTCTAAGAGCAATGTCACTAAAAGTAATTGCAATATTAAAGCAATCAGCCTATGCGCAATAGCCCACAGTACGACAATTTTCTCTGTAGCTCTCTCGATCTCTCTCTCTTTCTTCCCCCCTCCTGCAATCGCATTTTCGTTCTCTCCACGAATCTACAAAAATATTAATGACTGAATAATGTTTAACAGCTTTATGATCATTACCCCGCTTTGCTATAATTATCTAAAGAACTTCGAACTATACAATGGAGGGGGAACATGTGACCTGGCATGTGACGTGTGCTAACTTATTCGTGCCTCTCCTTTTGTCAACAGTGGCGGATTGGGGGGGGGGGGGGCACACCCGGGCCGTGCGCCCCCCCCCCCCTTTGAAAGAAAAGTATACATTGTGACCCCCTTTTAGAACTGATAACCCTTTTTTTTTCTTTTGCTTGTTAGAAAATTATGGAGGGCTGGCAATTTTTTTTTCTTTTTCGCCACCAATTGTAATTTTCATACACAAATACAATGTCATTGTTTAAAATCTCTGTCTTCATCTGCAAAACATAACCATATTACATGCGAAAATGCACAAATACAAAATCATTTAAACTTCTTACGGTGCCCCTCCCCCCTCACCGCCGCACCTCGCGTATCATCTCACCCCCATCACGCTTCAAGATCACCCCTGATGTATATTATGTATTCCAGATGACTTTAAGTTTTCATATGTAGGTCAGGGGGCACGGCCACAAAAATGGACTGGCGTTACCATAATTATTTCCATCCCAATTAACGGCCTTGTGGCTTTCGCTTCCAGTCACTAGTATGACTAGTGCTCAGCGCTATTGGATTAGAGTTCCCTTATTATGCTCTACATTGGATTGTGTTATACCGCCACCTTGTGGCAAAGTTATGTTACATGATTGTTTATATGCAATCGCCCCTTAGCGGCGCCGCAATTGAGAGTTGACCATTGTCTCATTAAACTGAGGTAACTTAAGCCTTTATTGTGATTGGAGTGTCTTCCTTTCTGGCGTGGTGGCAGCGGGATTCGAATCCTTGCCCATTGCACATTAGGTTGACCATTGCAAAATATGCATTCAATCGGTCAGAAAAGCGTTCTGTGATAGGTAAATGCTAGGTTGGTCTGTTCAGTTGCGGCTACATAATGCCCCTAGTCCCATCCATGGACATTCACGATGGCATATCCACTTTACATGTACCGGTATGCTCATCGTCCCCAGGCCCAGGAGCGCGGTCTCCCTCCCCAATCCCCATTCCCTGTTGTAAATAATAGTAGATACGATTCTCATGTAGATTTCTATCAATACAATCATAAACTAATCAATGTCAATGGTAGTGAGAAGGAGATTGATGATGAGAGTGATTATGATGACAGTCGTGATGACGATGATTTGACTGGCTGTGAGTGTGAGAGTGAAAATGATACCAAGTATCCTCGGGCTCAGGATGGGTATCCCTACCAACCTTCCCAGGATTATGAGAATGATTATTATGACAGTCGTGATGACGATGATTTTTATGACTGCGAATGTGATGATACTGTGTATCAGTGGGCTCGGGATAGGTATCCCAACCGCCCTCCTTCCCAGGATGATTTGTCATACAGTGAAAAGTATCCTCGGGACAGGGACCAACCTCCTTCCCAGGATATCGGTACCCTTTGTGATAAACCTACTATCCCCCCTAATACACACCAATATGCAGATAAGGTTAGTTGCCCTATATGCGCTGAAGCTTGCCGCCCGAATGACCATCATATTGGTGCTTGTCCGTACCTTCCAGAGGAAGACAAGTATTGTGTAGCGAAGGCTTGCCATGTTGCTAAGATATATGGTTGTGCTTCTGTTGACCTTCTCAGTTTAGGTGACTATCTGACTTACATTGACGATGACATTCTGGATGGTACTCTTGGTGCTACTTCGTCTGAGGCGGTACTAGATCTGTGTAGTGCAGATCATGACAGGAGTATTAGTGCTTTTGGTTGTGCTGATGACTCATCAGAGCTAGATGAGTCCCTTGAACATGTGAGAGATACTTGCAGCAAGTCTGGCAACTCATCAGAGTTAAATGAGTTCCAGGGGTTGAATTTGGTGCCAAGTTCTCGAACTATGGCCAGCTCTTCCACGTTGCCTGAACAGGCTAATCAGCCTCCTTACGTTGACTTTTGTTGTGATGATCAGCAGATCCGGGTCACTTTTGTCAGTGGTGCCACTAGGAATTTGATCAGTTCATCTACTGTTTCTAGACTTGGAGGTAGAACCTTGATCCCCCACCAACTTGATGGATTTTCCTCCGGTATTGTCGGCGAGACATCACTCCTGTTCGAACTTCATGGCAAGGAGTTTCTCTTTGCTGGGTGGGTAGTTGCGACTCTAGACGTAGAAGTGCAAGCCGGTATTCCTTTCATGGAGCTGCACGATGTTACCCTTCGACCAGCTAAACGTCAGATTCGTATTGGTGATTGTCCAGCATTCACATATGGGCCTTCACAAGTTAGCCTGGTCTCTCTTCCACTTGAGATATTTTCATTATGTATGCATGAGGCCAATCTTATACCACAGCTAGCTGATGAGGGTGATCAAGCCCTTAAGTCACACCCCTTTCATATCGGGTGTTACCAACAGAGTATTACCAGCTCTACTGAGAGTTCAACCACGTGTCCTGGGGGAGATCGGCAAGATTTATGTCGGTTGCAGTCTGCTATCACCAGTCCATCCTATGCTTCAGATGGTGATACTGCTGTTGTGGACGCACTTCTTGCCAGCTGTAAGGATTCCTTTACAGGGACTCGTGTCTCCAGTAGTCCTGTCACACCCTCTCCGGACTATGATCTGTGCCAACGAGACGGCACGTCTTCTCTTCCCTGCGACACGATGTTCAGAGACCTCCCTCGTCATAGCTGCCATGGTACCTCAGTTGGGTCATCGGCCTTTGTCACCACTGCCGTCGCTCTCGCAGGTCACCTTGCTTATACAGTGAAGGTCGACACCTCTCGTGGTCGCCCACCTGAAGCTGAGCTGTCCACCCCAGTAGAGACACCTGCATTTCTAGCAGATCGAGCCCGGCCCTTCCCTGGTAAGAGAGCTGAACCTCCTTCTGGTCGCCCACCAGAAGCTGAACTGTCCACCCCAGTAGAGCCACCTGCATTTTTAGCAGATCGAGCCCGGCCCTTCCCTGGTAAGAGAGCTGAACCACTTCCTGGTCGCCCGCCAGATGCTGAACTGTTCATCCCCATAGACACGTCTGCATCCCTCGCAGATCGAGACTGGTCCTTCTATTGTAAGAAAGCTGAACCTCCTGGTCGTCCACCTGTCACCTACATGCTGATCTTTGCCTGTGACATCGCATCCACTCTACGGAGTCGACCGTGCCACCCCTATGGCTTGCAGGGTAGACCTCATCCTAGCCGCCCTCCGGACGTGTTCAGCAAGCGTCTTAACCGTGTTGCCATAAGTTATGACAGCGTACTGCCCCCGACCCCGATATCGTGAGAAAGACAATCAAACATGGCATGTTGTCCAGCTTAGTTTCCCTCTTTGCTGCTGCCCTCACATTGACTTTTTGTATTATTGACATTCTTTACTGAGCGTGCATGTATGATTCTATTGTCTGTTTTCTGATACACTGCAACTTCGGATTGATCAACATGTTTTTATGTCTTTTTTCAGACAGGATATTCTGAGGAGATTTTTGTACATGAATGCTTTATGTTCTTTAGGAGATGATTTTCGGTGTATATTTTCATGTTTTTATGTGTGATTTTGTTGATATCCATTTTTATTTTTTTACGCTCCATGGGGAGGGAATTAAAGTTATACATTACATGGTTTTATGTCAGGGAAAATATAATTAGTTCTTCTCATATCTCTTTTCATTTGTTTTTATTCTATGTCGTCATGCTTGTATCAAACTACAGATACTATTGCCTAAACAGTGCTGTGTCATTTTCATGATTTATATTTGTGTGAAGAGATGCTCATGGTACATACTCATTTATAATGGCATGGTTTATGTTTTGACTATGCATGTGCAACCTTTTTGCTCTATTGAAGTTTGATAGAGCAGGAAGGTCTGATTTTATCCAGGTCTTTGTGTTTTGCTCTGCTGCGTTCTACTATACTCTATGGGTCATATTGATGTGCTACATATCAATTTTTCTTTTTCTGGGTTTAGCCCCATACGTGTACATGTGTGTATGTTTATTTTGATGTACTTGCTCGGTGATTTTAAATCTTGCTCAAATTTTCTCCCTTGTCTTTAGCTTGCTATAGAAATGAAAAGCAACTTGTTCTTGTTTTTTGTTTTTGTTTTTGTTTTTGTATTAGGGAACATTATTGACTGTGGTCTGATATGTAGCCGTAGGCCCTATTTGTCTACTCGATCATCACTGAGTTTAAGGCACAAGGAATGGTGCCATATTAGTACATCTGCATGTAACAATTGGTTTAGTATTAAGCCTAAATTTACTGTGGTCTGATTTTAACATATTGTCATAGGTAATGTTTAATGGAATGGTGCCGGTCAGTTTGCTTTTTATGAGTATCTACATTAATGTGTATGTTTGTTAAAGACGCATCCTTTTGACTTACATATATTTCGGGAACGGATTTGATTTTTTAGTTTCAATCTTGATGTCTAATTTTACATTATGTGTATATGTACATGCATCACCTCTTTTGTTGTTTTTTTCGGTAAGTACACTTGTGAGGAATTATCTACCATACCATCCACGATATATACATGTACGACATTGTTGTCTTGAGATGTGAAGGTAGAGATAGAAGTAAATAATGGTTTACTAGCTATGTTTATATTTTAAGAATGTTCCTATTTTAGAAATACACATATGATTTACATCCTATTGGTTTAGTGGTAATTTGATTATCGCTAGTATAGTGGGTGTACACTACTTATGATTGTTAGTTTTCACCTCCTCTTGGTTTAGTGGTAATTCCATAATTATTATAGTGCAGGGGTGCGTGTACTCTTGTCTTTAACACTATCTATGTGTTAGAGTCGTTTGGTCTGCTCAGTTATACATGTATTCGATATGCTTTATTACGCAGTAGTATTTGTCACTTTTCTCCCTTTGTAGGTAAAATAGTTTGTTAAAAATTTAGTTATTGGTTTTGAGCCATTCAATATCATTGGCCTTTATGTACAGCAGATAGTAATATTTACTCAACTTTGTTTTTGATTAGGACAGAGAGATAGGGAGAAAGAAAGAGATATCACGCTATTGGATTAGAGTTCCCTTATTATGCTCTACATTGGATTGTGTTATACCGCCACCTTGTGGCAAAGTTATGTTACATGATTGTTTGTATGCAATCGCCCCTTAGCGGCGCCGCAATTGAGAGTTGACCATTGTCTCATTAAACTGAGGTAACTTAAGCCTTTATTGTGATTGGAGTGTCTTCCTTTCTGGCGCAGCCCCCCCCCCCCCCCCATGAAAACAGTGCCCTGCAACGCCACTCGTTATGAAATATTATAATCGATTCCATAAGCTGTAATATAATTTCTAGCTTGTTCTCAATGAGGCCTTGCATCATGCAGGAAGCCATGCAAGAGAGTGCAAACATTATAGTTGACTATATTTGCACATGTTCTTTCACTTCAGGTAGTTCCGCAGCAGAAGTTCGGGTCGTGTTCAAAGGTCGACATATGGAGGCCTCCATCATTATTCTGCAAACATTTAATCGAGGTACCCTAGAATACTACCTTATTTGGTGCGAAGTACAATCGGCATTGCTGTTTGCATAATGCATCGTTTTTTGTCCCTGTGACTCAGTTTCACCAATGTTCAGTTCGGAAAATCAGCCGAGCTCTTTGCAATTATGTATTCTGTCCCTGTGACTCCGTTTCACCAATGGATACCGAGTTCGTAAAATCGACAGACTCTTTTCATTATGTATTCTGTCCCTGTGACTATATCTCACCAATGGATTTACAGCAACCAGAAAAGCTATACCATGACCAAAAATGGATAGAACAAGTGTAAGTAAACAGCATGATATGATTTTAGTGTAAAACAGAATGATAACAAAAGCAAATCATTTCTTATAAATAAAGGATCTCTAAACTTCAAGATTTATATCAGTCCGAACCCGAGCCTTCAGACGACAGACCTGTCAGCCTGTTGATCGCTGAAGATCCAGAAAACTTTGAGCGTTCACTCATCTGATCTGAACCTTGGTAAGAATGTTTCCATTAGTTAATAATAATTTTTAAAAAAAGTTTACAGTATATAATAATCACGATATCGTTGGGAAGTAAACCACTACACTATGCACGCCGGCTTGGCTACAGGCATGACAGGTACTAGGGTGCACGTCTTCATGATTATTTTTGTCATAGCCGCGCGGGAGCAATTCCGCATCTTAGGCATGTTAGGAGACTATATATCTCTCAACGGTTATCAACTTTATCTAAATTTTGCAAGCGTGTGTCATAATTTTTATCATTTATAAATTTATCATTAAAACAACAAAGAATCACAGACTAAAGATGTGAATTTATTGAGAATACCACCTAGCTGCCCGAGTATAATGAGGTATCGGTCGTCCGAACATTCGTAACTTAAAAATTCCCGGGGTAGGGGCTGCCAGCCCCAGTCCTCACATGATCTTTGGTGTGTATGGTTAATTAGAAGTTAGTATAAATCTGAAAGCCCTTTAGCGTATTATGAATGAGGGGCGGTAATCGCTGGGGCAGGGGCAATAACAATGTGTGGGATGGACTTGCGCGTTTTTCAAACCACCCCCTTACCATGATGTATCCGCATATAATTATGCTCATGTACGTGCGACCCACTAGCGTTCCTCGCTTCTCTCGTTGCATTCGTCATCAATATACTCCACTCAACTTATAGTGACCTATCATATGGTTCCAGCCAATGAGGGAATACTGGCATACTGGGGGGGGGGGGGGGGGGGGGAGCCGGTCTCATTAAGTGGATTAAATGCAAGAGAACAAGGTCGTCGAGTGGTATGGGAAGACTGTGAAAGGGGGTCCAGTCATCCTTTTAAGTTCTCTTCCGACCCCCTTTCACTCACTCTTTTCCCCCCCATCTTCTCCCTCTTTTCTCTTCTGTCACCCTTTTTCCTATTCGATTTAATTAATTTTTAATTAATTAATTTTATTTTTATTCTATTTTATTTATTATTATTATTTTTTTTTAAATTATGATGATGATGATGATGATGATGATTATTATTATTATTTATTTATTTATTTTCCTTTTTTTGGGGGGGGGGGGGGTGGCACGTGCCCCATGCCCCTGTCGCTGTGCCACTGTCCCCACTAGCTGCACTATGTTATACCTAATAACTTCGTATACATGTACGAGTTGCTAATTAACAGCCAACGCATTGCTGATACTTTTCCAGATCGAGATTCATCAGCCATGGGACTACACACCCTCCTGGATTACGAGAAACGAGCCAAAGAGGTCATGAGTACAGACGGCTGGGAGTATTACAACTTCGGGAGAGAACGAAAGTGGTGCTTCAAAGACAGTGTCGAAGCCTTTGGCAGGTATATGTTTCATTTGAAAACCAAAATTACGTATTATTAAAGGGGCGGCAAGAAAGAAATCTTTTCTGGAGTGTGAGGTAGAATATAAATGGGCAGTACCACGTGACGTAGACACCAACATTGCGTGTTTATTCCATCTGGCAATGAGGCTATCAGAAATTGTGTTTTGTATAATGTAGCTTCCTATTTCGTCAGGGTCAAGTCATATTTCGAGTGGAAGTTCATTTTCATGTTACAGACGTCCATCGGGGGGGGGGGGGGGTCAATTTTGTTAAATAGATAAGCATATCAGCTATCTCTGTCCCGCCCGCCGGAATAAAGTTGTAAATTCGAAACGATGACGACTTACTTTACAATGTTAGTTCTGTGTGATCCTGAAGACGTTAAATTTCGTCTTGTATACAATAAGCTCTATCAACTCAGCTGATCTGCCACTCTCGTCCCAATCCCTACCCCAGTGGAGGATTTTTTTTTTTTTTGGGGGGGGGGGGGCATTCCCGACCCGTGCCCCCGCCCCTTGAAAGAAAAGTGTACATTGTACCCCCACCCCTTTTAGAACTGATAACCATTTTCTTTTTCTTTATTTTTGCTTGTCAGAGAATTATGGGGGATAACTGGACCCCATAAAATTTGATACCCCCTCCTCCACTGAGCGACCTTTAGAGGGCTGACGAGAAAAAAAATGCTCCCCCCCCCACCCCCACTGAGCGACTTTTTGAAAGCTGGCGAGAGGAAAAAAAATACGGATCTCCCTCCAAGCATTTCCCCAAAGTTGACAGCCCTGCATTAATATTTTGTGTGCCTCCCCCTTTAACAAATCCTGGATGCGCCCCTGCCCTACCCTATATGTCTCAGTCACTGAAATGGGGGAGGGGGGGGGGGGGGGGCAACCGGCCCGTACCCCTCCTCTGAAACCCTTTTAAAATGCCACCTCAGGTTTTGTGTAATTTGAGGAATCCACCCCCTCTTCTTTTGAGTTTTCCCAGGTATTATTTTACTTTTCCTGACATGTAATGATCAATACTGTCGGAACAGGTACCGCATACGAAGCCGAGCACTTCAGGATGTTTCAGAACGTTCCCTTGCAACAACGGTGCTAGGTCAGCCCATTCCGTTTCCCGTCGGTATTTCTCCTGCTGCCCGCCAATTCTTTGCACATCCCGATGGTGAAAAGGCTACGGCTATAGGTATGTTGAGAATTATGATCTTTCGCAAGACATTAATCTACACTTGCCACTCCTCACCCATGCGTAGTGGGTACATGCATGGTATATAGGAAGTTAATCACCTGTATGCTTTCAGAAGGTTCAGGGCCTTATAAGGCAGCTGGGCTAAGGTCAGGGTAATGACCTCTGATGTGCGCAGTGTAGGTATGGTGAATATAATGGTGCTGTTGCTGGTTGAGAGAAAAGCAGTGGAAGAAAGGAGGAATCGAATAGTACAATAAGAGATGTACAGAGAGGGGGAGGGGGGGGGGGGGGGGGGGGGAGAGAGAAATTGGGGCCTGGTAGGGTAGAGAGGATTTTAAAAAAAGGATGGATCTAGAGGGAGGTCATGGGGATCCGGACCCCGTGTCAGCAGAAATGAATGGGGATGCCACGCCCAAGTGTCTCTCTAATAAAGACCTATAGCACTTGATCAATTTCTTTTCATATATGATTGTTTTATTCATTGAAACTTCAGGCGCCGAAGCTGCAGGAGCAGTGATGATACTTTCCGCCGGCTCGTGTACCCCACTGGCCAACATCACCTCGTCAGCTCCGAATGGTCTCCGATGGCTAAACATGTACCCCTACACCGACCGAAAGCTCACCGAATGGTCCATCCGAACAGCCGAAAAGAACGGGTTCAAGGCGATCGTTGTCACCGTTGATTCTCCTGCTGCTGGAATGGACAATTCGATAGAAGAAATGTTGGCTCAAGAACATGTGCTTCACCACCCTTCACATCGGTTAGTACAATCACACTCTTTGATTCTTTAAAAAAATATCATTGGGCATGTTCGTGGTAAATGGAGCAAGAAAGAGTTTAGAGTGCATTTTTCGTTCTTGACCATTAGTTAGTCTTCTAAATGGATTCCGTTTTTTTATTCCTTTTTTTTTTGGTGGGGGTGGGTGGGGGTGTTAACTTTGAAATATTTTCGTTGGTATAAAATACTTTACCATATCCGCCCCTTTTTTTCTAGGGTCAACCTCCTTGTCGACTATTGCTTATGTCATTTTTTGTCCAAAACTTTACGATTCCACGTAGTTTTTAGTTGTTATTCAAAAACTTTTGAATGTTTAATTTCGATGGAAATGAATATTAAAGCAGTAAGTGAAATGCAGGTATCTTTGTTTTGATAAATTCCACCATGTTAACGCTGCCTTGGACGTTGTGACATCAGTGAGAAGCTTTCATTCAAGTAAAATGTAAGTAGTTTCTTAAATGCCTTGCTCAAAATTTAATTTCCCACTTTCCACTCTTCTTTTAATCCTTTAGCATGCATCTGTTTGATGCGGACATTCCATCACGAAACGCAGCGAATGTGGAGATCGCCAGCAATCATTTTCAGTACATTAAGAAGATGCAGTACAACCCTAAAGCTACCTGGGACTACATCAGATGGATGAAGCAGATTTCATCCATACCAGTGGTCTGCAAAGGCATACTTACAGGTTAGTAATCCTCCTGCTTTTTTTCTTTCCAGATGAGACATAAAAGCATTTAACAATTATGCTTTTCAAACATGGCGCAATCTTTGAACTCTATGGCATATTATCGTATATATTTCATTTCACAGCAAATTGTCCCAAGGTAATACTCATGCGCCCTATCACAACGGAATATCTATTTTTATAAAAATGTTTTACTGTGAGACTTTTATTATGATCAACAGAAACAAGAGGACAATTGTTACAAGATTGCATCTCTCAGTCTGCCAATGTATATTTAATTGTTTGAGCAATCTCCTGTCCCCTTTTAATTTTCTTTTAAATTAAAAATTGTTTGTCGATGATAGATTTCTGCCGCCTATGTACTTTACTTAATATCTGTAACCTTCAATCTTTATCTACATTGTCATCAGAAGATGAAAATCATCGAAAAATTATCACGTTACCCTTTTCACCTCCAGCCGAATCCGCCATCGATGCTGCAAACGCAGGAGTCGATGGGATACTGGTCTCGGCTCATGGTGGAAGGCAGTTGGATGGCGATCCTGCCCCGGTATGTAAGAGATCTTGTCGTAAACCCATATTAAATAATTATACTGTACAAGCTCTAAATGTATATCTCCCACGCAAGGTGCTCAACGCACCCAATCATTACCCCATCTCTAGCTAGGCGATCGATTTCGGTGCTCGCAGCATTCAAGGAATAGGAATTCATATCCAACACTTGAGAGTAGGGTACCAAATGTACATTAATGTCTGTCCAAAGAACAGTAGTGCCACACCGGGGTTCGAACCCAAGACCTTCACATCCTCAGTCTAGTGTTTACTTCACGTGATCCCGATACCCTTACAGTTATTATCATTACTATTAGAACATTATCATTATCCTTATTTTCATTACCATAGTTACTGTCATTATCAATGATTATTATGGGTAAGTTATTTTTTGGTTTGTCCAGATCGACGCATTGGCTGAAGTAGCAGAGGCTGTTCGTGGTACAGGTGTTGAAGTCTACATGGACGGTGGAGTAAGGACAGGAAGCGATGTCTTCAAGGCTCTGGCAAGAGGCGCAAGAGCTGTTTTCCTTGGCAGACCGATCCTGTGGGGACTTGCTTGTCAGGTTAGGAAACAGGCTTATGATATACAATTGTATGCATTGTTTTGGTATTTTTAAAGGAACTGTTGCCCCCGCCCTTCCCTCCGACGAGCTAAAAAAACACGCACTTTCTTTGAGTGCGTATAAACAATAACTATAGCAATGAGTTTCATGTGAATTTTACTCTAAAAATGTGTTCATATTTTGCTTAGAACTATGTTTTCATACAAAATTATGCCTAAGAAATATGAAGAGGGTACTCAGAGGCTAGAAGAGGCAGTTCACATAATTCTTCTGTAAACATGTCCAATAAATAATAATAATAAGAAGAAAAACGTTATGTTCATAAAAAAACAGATTACCACCTCCAAAATAAATACGATATATACGTTATGATATATAGACCCTTGATAATTACCTTGGTGAAATGGACTAAACATAAACAATAATATACATTGAAGACAATGTAAACAGGTGCGGATCCAGAGGGGGGGGGGGGGGGGGGGGGCGCAAGGGGCGTGCGCCCCCCTCCCCCGTTTTGTCTGACAAAGTATGCCCTCGGACCCCCTAGATGGCCGTTTGGCTTCGTCAAACGGAGGGTTCCTCAGTGTGCGCGCCCCCCTTTCTGAAATGCGCCCCCTTTCTGAAAATCCTGTATCCGCCCCCTGGTAAATATATGCTCCAAGAACCTTCTTTTTAATGTTTTCGAAGTGAAACAATAATTATCTTTTCTTTTCTAACCAGGGATCTCAAGGTGTGACGAATGTTCTCAACATCCTCCGTGACGAACTTGACACAGTCCTTGCATTAAGTGGCAAGTCACTTCTCTCTGAATTAACCAATCATTGTGAATCTCTATACTGTTGTTGTCATTGAGTGATACGAGAACATGCGGTAGGCTAGCTTGGTGGTATATTGCGTCCATGATATTTCTTTTAACAACATTCAAAGGAGACCGGTGGTGATGGTGGTGATGAATGTGTGTGTATGTGTACATGTATACGCATTCAAACCGATGACATCGAACAAAGAGAACAATGGGTCATCGGTAGTAATTCAATAGGTCATCGGTTGTCAACAATTGGTGAGGTTTATTCCGTCAATGAATTTTGTGACGCAATTCAATAGTGGAGTCATCGGTTGAAATTCGAACAATAGCTTACAAACATGTGTGTGTGTGTGTGTGCGTGTGTGGGAGGGGGCATCGACTTTACTCATATCTCTATGTCACTTTCCTTTTTTTCTGTATAGGATGTACATCACCCTCAAACATCCCCTCAGGAACAGTTGTCCATCAATCTTACTACCAAGGACATCCAAGCAAGTTATAAACCTCAGCTCCTCTCAGTCATTTTTCACGAATCATGACTTTGACTTTCATTACGATCCCAAAGAGGTAGTGGTTTTCATGAAATAGGCCCTAATTTTCTAGGTACAGCATATCCAAAGACTGTAAATAATGTATTTGAAGGAGGCTGAGATCATGGAGATTAAGATTCTTGTATAGTTTTATCAACTTTAAAACAAAATATCTGAGCGCTGTGTTAGGAATTTAAAAGAATCTACTAAGCTCTTGTTTTTATGATATGTACATGTATATTATATTTGTTGTAAATATTGTATTCCTTTTTAAGAAACAGAACGTTGAAAGTATGTCCTTTATGTTTATTCATGATAAAATATAGAAATAACATGTAACCTAGTGGATATCAAGGAGATGAGCTGAACAGTCACAGTAATTATGAGGGGAAATGATAGGATAGGAAATAAAGATGAACAGAATAACATACATTGAAAAGAACAAACTAAAGCGAGGTAATGAGTAATTTGACAAAATGAGTGATATAATCAGGGGATGGGAAGTATCAATGATGAATTTTAAAATATACATTATGCAATTGTTTATGAAATACTTTGTATTTATTTAAAAGGTTGCTCTTCCACTAACATTTTTAAAAATTACTTTTTGTCTAAAGGCGTTCCCAACAAAAGCTTTGCTTTTCGGGTTTTCGCTTCCTTCTTTGTAACATTCACCGCATTGATCTTTGTTTGTCAAATACTAATTGTATTATTGTCAGAAGGAAATAAATGGGAATTTCAATTTCAATTCAACACTTAGTGCAAAGTGCAAAGACATTAGGCTAGTATACTTTACTGATGAATTATTGAAGTAGGATAGATTTACACAAATAGCTGTCTATGTTTTTCTTGAATTCAATTGCTGTTCCAAGAATTTTCTCTTACACATTACGTATCAAAGGAATTCGTGATTTATTTCATCACTGAAGTAAAGTTGTAGATTATTTTACAATGTTCGTGTACAGAAAGCAGTGGAGGGTTATCATATCTACATTAATATGTTTATTTTCCACGCGAGCGTTTCATGAAAGGAAGTTGTCGGATATTTTATCCGACAACTGTTATAAGCTACTGAAATCCTTACATCTGATGGCTGGGAGCAAATTTGTCGGATAAAATATCTGACAAGTCCTTTCATGAAACGCCCCCCTGAAGACCACTTGAATCACGGATGATTTACCCACTAACAATCTTCATTACACAGAAAACTCAGGTGATTAGGACGAAATGTACAGATATAACAGGTATACGTGGTTAGTGAAAGAAATGTCATTCATAGTAATTTGCAGAACACCGTATATCCATGGCCTATATCAACGCAATGATTGACATGATTTATATGTATAATGTGCCTTTTCTCTAGCCTGTATCGGCTGAATGTATTACCCTGGGTCTGGAATAGAAAAACTGTAGAAGAAGAATTTTTCTTATTGAATTGCACATTGTTCATTTGAAGTGAATAAATAGATTCAGTTTTACTTTAAATGCCTGACCTGTCAAAAGAGTTATGATTATGTCTCATTTTCCTTTATCCATGTTGGTGTATGTCGAAAAGTATAATCGCATAAAGCAAAAGGGGAGAAGAGAAAGAATGAGAGTGGTGAATGGGAGAAAGAAAGACATAGAGAGAAGAGAGAGAGAGAGAGGAGAGAGAGAGAGAGAGAGAGGGAGAGAGAGGGGGTGAGAGAGAGAGAGAGAGAGAGAGAGAGAGAGATGTGGGAAGGGATGGGCGCAAGGAGTGACAAGAGATTGAGCGAATGTTTAAGAAAAATACAAAAAAAAAAAAGGAGTAACTGTTGGATTTACTGGGAAGATAAATATCCAAAAACGATTTTAATTGTAAGATTGATAATTATTGATAATTGTATCATATTTTCTCTGAATACTCTACTTAGAAAGGAATTGCAATCTTAGAAGATTCTACCCATATTATACAAAAATGAAAATAGTTGAATTGTGCATAATATTGGCCCCACAACTCATACAAGTCTTATCATGACAAAAACATTCAGGCAAACAGATATGTAATTCATATAAAACCATGCACCTACGGCAGAATTTACAAGCCAAAGAGAGTCTTCAAGGTGACTTTTAAAGCAATCACGCTTGCGACGTTTCTGCATTCTGTCTATCACAATGCAGCAAATGCAGCGGGTTTAGATATAAGATTCCAGACGTGATTTCTTATGTTATACATTAACCCGTTGACTACTACATTCTAATATTCCCATAGGGTTAATACAGAGATAACCCGGTTCCCGTAGGCAATGGGTTGATGTAGATTGCATTTTGAAGATCATTTTGAATAGGGTACATTTCCATATTATGTGAGATTGTAATTAATGAGCGTAATTCATAAAAGGCCAAGTCCTGCCCGCTTTAAGATATCACAATGCAACTGGTGACTATAGGTATGAAATTAAACATTCATGATCTATATTATTCAAAGCAAGATAATTTGAGGGTTCATGACAACCATTTATCCACCTGGTATTGCCCCATCTACGGCGAGAAACCCTTCATTATCTCCTTAACTGGGCGTTGTGGCGTGCGCCTGTAATCCAGCTACCAGTGGAAGTTATAAACTGATTCAGCGGACCCAGGTTCGAGACTGAGTCACGTCTTTCGGATGGTGACGTTAAAGGTCGGTCCCAGACGTAAATAATCATATCTGATTGATACACGTCTGTAAAAACCCAATTACACACACACACACACTCCTTTTTTATCTCTCGAAATACAATTTCATTACCAGAAAGAACTCAGGTGAAGTGCTGAGATTCTCATTCAGCGTAAACCCTAACTGACTTACGCCATCTTGCTCCAAGACTACGCCAATCCCATTCTTATAAACTTGCTTGCTTTCAGGTGAATTATAGTGTTACATCCAGAAGTTGGGTTTTAAGGGGTTTAACTTTTAGACCATAGGGGAGATATTATATTGTACCTCCCAACAACTCCCTCCGATTTCCGATTTTTATTACGAAGAAAATTCAAATCATTTGGTTGTAGTTACGGATCAAATGGGGCGTGCAGTGGCGTATCTATGGGGGGGGGGGGGGGTAGAGGGGGCACATGCCCCCTGCGGCACTTGAGGGGGGGGGGGCAAAAACGCAAAATAGAGAAAGAAAAGGGGGAATACAAGACAAATATATGGTCTTTGAGAGTTTTTTGCGCTCCAGTCAAAGACAAGAAATGGTGCTTTCATATGAGTTTGAAATGCGAAAATGTTCTAAAGCACGGTCGCTTTGCTCCCTCGCATAATTATGTGCAGGATCTAGCTTTTTCACGCCCCAATGGCGTTTTTAAAGTGTTAACCGTAAATTGACTCTAGTTGCTTCCCCCCCCCCCCCCCCCCAGGAGCTTGTTAATTTTTTCGCCCCCAGATTATATAAGTGCATAAAACACTTCGAAAGTATAAAACATTCGAAAGAAATAATAAATTTGCCTTGCAATTGCCTTGCTTAAATTCTTCAAATATATTTCTTCAGGGTTTTCATTCATTTTGCGCCCCCAAATAGGAATATTCAAAATTTAAAAAAAAATTATTGCTAGGTCTCTGTATTCCCTTGGATTTTCTTATAAGGGTAAAATACATCAGAAATTCCAATTTGAGGGGTGAAAAGGAAAACAAAATTTTGCCGCTCGGTCGCGTTGGTCAACCTAGCTTATAAAATAATTCATCAAATTTGGCTAACAACCCAAGGGTTATGTGCATCAAAACTCATTTTCACGTAGTGCCATAATTTCTAAATTAAAAAAGCACATTAATCTGAGTTTGGACATGGGGGAGGGGGCGCGGATTTGATAGTTTGCCCAGGGCGCCAGAATACCTAGATACGCCACTGGGGGCATGTACCTCTTTGACCCCCAACCTACAGCCACGACTACGCTTGTGTTTCTTGTTAATCATTGAAGTACACGTAACTAGATAGACGAGTCAATTACCCCCTTTTCACACTTCCAATCATTAAAAACAAAAATCTTCTGTAATTATACTGACTGAATAACATGGTCTTCTATAGATGCTAATTAGGAGTATAGTGTCTAATGAGAATGGAAGAGAACACTAATATGAAATGTGGCAATGTTTATTGCGGATAATGACTCAAAATGCTCCCAAACATTAAGAATTCTCCATAACTGTAATGAACATGATTTTTCCTTCTGGAGATTCTAATTAGCAGAACGACTTGTAATGAGCAGAAGCAAACAAAAAAGTAACAAAACTAATGAAGAGAGTGAAAATTTAAAGAGCGATATTGAAATGAATGAAAGAAGATAGATAAGAGAGAGAGAGAGAGAGAGAGAGATGGGGAGGGGGTATGTAGAAGACTATATGCTTGGTTATAGATAAAAGGGGAAATGGGAAGAAAAAAGTAGTATAGGGATAAGACAAAATTATAAAAGATAAGATTTGAGGCAGATGATAGGTCAATAGAACAAAAAAGTTATATATTAGAATGATGAATTTAGTCGCTTGGAAAAAAGGAAAGGATAGAGATGAAATTGTATGGTGTAGGAGTAATCAGTTGAGAGTAGAAATTGCAATACAAAAATTATTTCAACATTTGGAAAAAGAGACGAAGGAAGAAAAAATGTATGGAAATAACTGAAGTTCAGGATGAAGTAAAGATATTTTGTAATAACAAAAATAATAGAAGACGAAAGACTTGCAATGTTTGAAAAAAGAAAAAATAAAGGACTAACAATCATACCCCCATCAAATACAAATCAAGAAAAGAATCACAGACACGCGATAAGTCTTTCTCAAGCAAGGAATTATCACATCTCCTTTGCTCCAAGCAGGCGATTCCGTGATTGCACTTACATCGCCTATCCCGCGCTCTGCATTTGTGCTCTAATCTGATTGGTCAAAGATCTGGAGGAGGTGTGTCTTGCAAAAGTCAATCAACGCGTGATGATGGGGGCGTTACGGACGTACCGTAGAAGGTAAACGAACGGCGGAACGAACGCGAAATGGGGATAAAACGCTCTTCTACTCAGTCACTACCATATGCAGTGGCCTTCGTCTTGTATCAAATCGTTAATTTTTACACGTGGACAGTCTTTTCGGGACGGTTGCCAACTTCAGTGCCACTACCGTTGACCTTATATAAACGGCGGCTCGCGGAGGTGTCTGGATTTGTTTGGCTCAATCTCGTACAAGCTAAAAAGCTTTGGAAGATATCATTTAAACCATCCATCACGAGGGAAAATGTTCATTCACCATTTTTGATCCGTCGTAGTCCCACCCATGGTGGGTGAGTGGTACTTTGTAAAGGAATAACAGGAGAAAATATATAACATTCTGAAGCGAGAGGAATTAAAACCGGCGAAAGTTCTTTACTCGAGTTCTTCCTTGAAGGGACGCGTAGACATTTCGAATATCGCGCTCTTTCTCGTTATCGCACGGTTTTTGGAATAACAAATATATATATATATATTCTCAGCTCATCATCACATATCCTTGTGAAACTTCGTCTATATTTGAAGCCAGATTTCTATATCACTATTTGTGGAACAACTGAAGCAAGACTCTAATCCATTGAAAGTCAACCACCCATCTATCCATTTCTATTTGCTTTTACCAGGCGTAAACCCATTTCTTAACGGGCCAAAGATTAATCATTGTATTCCTGGGAAAAGTACGTCCAGATCAGTTGCTTTGTGAAATAAATAAACCATTATATAGACAGTAAATACAGCAATGTATTATGTCATGTGATATGTCTTTTTAGTTTCGCCTGACATCTGATTGTTACGTCATGACACCGATGTGATAGCCAATTGATCACGGGGTTAGGATTGATAACTTGTTGAACACCATTCCTGCATTCCGTCGTGTTGTATAAAAATCCTCGACTGATCTGCTGAATGGGTTGTGCTTCACTTTTCCTTCGCAACAGTTGATAATCTGATTCATATTTGTGCTGTTTTGAAAGGAAGCTATTCAAAATTGGATTGTCAATAACGTACATAATTCGATGGAATCACACTTCTAAGAGCACTTCAAACCCGGAACGGACAAAAACAACAAATTTTCTCTTGTCCTCAATCGGTCTATTTTGAAGAAACAAGTGTTTTCTACAAAGCCGAGTCCGTGATTATACTTAATAAGGATGTATAAATCGAATTAGCAATGCACGCCATTGATGAGTAGAGACTTACTACCCTTTTTTGGTTTGTTTTACTCATTAAGCCATCGACATCATTGACACTCTGTAAATGCCATCAGGGTGCGAGCGTAAATGGGGGAGTTCTCTTTTATCATCCAGTGTGTTTTCCAATAGAGGAAGGGACTGAGAGTATAAAGCCATGTTTGACTAGGCGGGACGCCGAAACCCTGCTAAAACCTGTTATGTATTTACACTGGCCGATTTGAGCACTTACTCAATAGTTCCTTTCGAAATCGTAAGCTGACATCATTTGAAAATGCGATCTAGGCCGAAAGCGAGAAAAGTATACTGAAATAAAAGAGTGAAAGAGATCGAATAGATTTTCTCTTGGAAGTCTTCATTTTCTTTACAACAAGAAGTGCCAGTGAACGGAAAGTTGTTTGGACAGTCATCAGTACAATACAGAATAAAACGTAGGAGCAGTATTGGGCCCGATTACTTTTGGTTTGAAAATTGTACTCTGCTCCTTAAAATGAAGACAATATTAATTGCTTGTACGAAAATAGCTATAATTATCACGACCAAAGTCTAAGAAAGATAGATCATAAATATCTTCACAAATAGGACCAACATCGATTTCTTGGTGACAGAGGTTACTGACCTATAACGGTACCGGATTTGCAACGTGGAGAACAAGCGAACGAAGCATTGAACTGTCATGATATCTTGCAGATAGAACCAGTGACAAAACTTTCGGAATGGAAACACGGCATGAATCGGATTCGTGTCTTTCATCTAACGCTCTCATTTGTTGAGCATCATTGCATCGTGCGATTTTATTGAAATATCGTATGTTACCGATTGTCTTCTTTGACAGCGTGAACGGTATATCTGATGAGCTTCATTCAATATTGTGACATGGAAACCCGTATTGTTTGATATTCTGTAATAAGACTCCGGCGTATAGACGTTGAGTTATCGTCTGCTCGTGTTAGTTCTTTTAGAACATACGGAAGAAAACAATATATCTCCAAGCTTTCTCTCAAAATCTTGCCTTAAATAAGGTCTTGAAATGGTTTAACATTATTCTTATTGTAAAAGATTTTAGTGGTGTCACCGATATTTGTACGAATATTTATTTAGAAAGTTTGGATATATTGTCGGATTTTTGACCAAGGAAGTTGTGGGCGCCGTCTTTAAGATGGATGCTGTAAGCTATTCCCGGGTAGGGAGTACTGCCTATCCGGTGTCTCCTGGGAACCTATTCGACGTGGCCCTGGCGAACTCCAGCTACGGTAATCTCACCGATCCTAATGAAATCCCGCCGCTGGCGTTCCGAGACTACTTCGAGATGTTCATGTTGGTGGTGATAGGCATCTGCGGGGTGGTCGGGAATGGGACATTGATCTACAGCGTATTGATGAACAAGGATATGCGGAGTGTCCCCAACGTCCTTATCGCCAATGTGGCGGTTGGAGATCTCCTAGTGCTGTCGTTCTCGGTGCCGTTGACCGTCCTGTCGTATATCCAAGACGATTTCCCTCTAGGAGCAACCATGTGCAAGGTCCAGGCCTTCATACCGGTTGTTTCTGAAGGCGTGTCCGTGTTCACTTTCACGGCGTTAAGCTTCGACCGTTACAACGCGATCGTACGCCCCATACAGCGGCGACGCAGTCCCGTCGTCCGGCGTACCTGCGTGGTGGCTGTGTGTATCTGGGTGGTGGCCATATGCCTTGGGATACCCTCCATGTTCCTTGCCTTCCTTAGCTATGAAATGAAACCCTACGTGTTCTGCTTCATCTTACCGCACTTCACCCTCAAGGCTCGTATCCATGAGGTCACCCGATGCCTTGTTATGTATGTTATCCCTCTCACCATCATCACTTGTTATTACTGCCTCATCGCAATCCAGCTCTTTCAAAGTTCCAGGGACATGCCTGGTGAAGGTCACCAGGAGAGCAAACAAGCAAGAGCTCGGAGACGTCTCGCCAAGGCTGTACTTGTATTGGTCTTTATCTTCGGCATCTGCTGGTTTCCACACTTCATGAGAAGGTAAGACCATAATATACTCTTTTCCATCTTCCCCTAAGGACCACTTATTATAATGTTTCAACCACTCTCCTTTATAAATCGTTCGGCATTGTAATTATGTCACTTGTTTCGTCAGTTGAAAGCCAAGAGGGCGTCAACGGTCTTTTGGCTACCGGCAGACGAACTACTATAGCTTCACGACTGCGGCAGTATCGTTGGCCTTGCTTTATTATAGTGTATAAAAAATCTAGCAAGGTCAAAAATCGCTGATTAATATCATTATACTCAGGGCAATCCGATGGGATCTCTTTTGACAGAGACAAAAACGCTAATGCCCTCAGCACACGAGGCGTCGATTCGATTCCGTTATTACTTGCGCTAATCAAGGTTGTGAATAAACTAGTCGCTGACGCAATCCTACGTCAGGATACTGACCCATTGTCTGCCGCCGCGATCTTAAAGATAAAGTTGAGTTCTGGTCATGGGATTACATTGTGATAGAAAATGTCTCAAAGCAATGGGGAAAGGTTGATCTTGTCTTGGGGTATACTCCGAGGTTTTGGAATCATCAAAATGATAAGAACTTGACCCAATCTCGCTGAAATGCACATGAACTGCACACAGAAGTGGGTATTTGGGACTGCATGCACATGTGGCATGGATGTTCGGCCCGAACATTTCAGCCATTTCTTGTCATATTTTGAATATGAGGGCATTTGAGGAGCAATTCTTTTCAGGGGACATTTCTTCTATGATGTTCTTCCCAACTCACATAAAAGGAATGAGAAAGCTCACAAATTATTTTTCACCTTTCCCAGAACTCAACTTCCCTTTAAAGACTATTTAAGAACGTTAGCTTAAACCAATTCAAAATGAATGGATATCCAGGCTTACTTTGAATAAGAAAAAGCATACATGGATGTATTGTATAATTTCATTTTGTACAATGTATAGTTGTATATGGTTTCAACGAGGTATATGGACTATTTCCTGGACGTTAGCTCAAATCAATTCAAAATGATCCATGCAGGCTCCCTTGGTATACGAAAAAAAAACCCCACATACAGTATGTGTTGTACAACTTCATTTTGTACAATGTACATAGTTGTATAGTTTCAACGAGGTTCAACCTTGACAAAATATTAATCATACGAAATGTCACTCAAATCGCTAGCATACAGTGAGGGGAGATGGTTTAATCACGTTGCCAATATGGATTAAAATGGACTGAAGAGCTACGACCTTCCCAATATTCACGGATACCCTGAAAATAGTGTATCACAATATATTCTTTCTACTCCTTTGAGTCACAATTTTGCTTAATATGTTAACAATCTGACAGTTTACAAGATAAATGATGACGTCATATTGTGTCTGTATTGGTTTTGATGTCATCGGATACTTCTGTTTTGTCTATAAGCAAGAATAGATTCTGTATATTTAGACTAATTCGCAGTGTCAATTTTGACACTGCTTAAAAAACAATTAATTATGATTGCGCTCCTAACCATTAATCATTATGCATGCGATAGGCTAATTCGTAACATTCGTATACCAAATTAATAAATATTGCGCTTAACTCGAAGTGACAGTGAGAGTAAAGGTATATGCTTGTACCATATACGAGTGCTATTCTAATCTATACATAAATATTGTTATTAAAGTTCAAACGCGCTGTGGCAGGGTAAAACTGACGAACCTTGAATATATATATACCTTAATTCTGATAGTCCTTGGCCAAATGAAGTTGAGTTCAGTTTTATTTATATCACTACATAGCTTCAGCTTAATTGCATTTGCAAAACATTATATACATAAAAAGGAAAAAAAATAATGGCGTGTATGCCTGTATTGCAATTAAATTAAAACTATACCCAAAGAGAACTAAAGCTTGAGACGAATGTAAATTCAAGGGCAGGGGAAGAAAGATAAAGGGAGGTTGAGAGGGAGCAGAGATAGAGAGAGAGAGAGAGAGAGAGGTGGGGGGGGGGGGGGGGGGTTGAGAGGGAGAGAGGAAAGAAGGGGGCTGGATAATGAAAGAGCATTATTATTAATTCTATATAGGGAATAAAATTGGAATAGATAAGGGATAATAACAATCAAGACAATGCTGTATGCTCATCATGTGCATTCTTCAAACCGCCAGTTTATGTTACATTTTCTTACCGACTGGCTGTTGTAAATCATGTTTTGTTTCAGTCACATGTAATATTTTCTTCTTTTTTTTTTTGCTCATGATAGCAGCTATTAGTAAAATCACCGCGAACTTCCAAGTCCATTGATCCGTTTGCGACAGTATATGCTCACTGATTATGTTTATTGTACTTCTTGTGTATGTGACGCCCACATCGGTTGTACCCACCGAGTAAAGCATACGCCCATTGGCCATATAATTACCATCAGTGCAATGCGTCGGACTGTTATCATAACCATTGCTCATGATGCTATAGCTATAGCATTAATATTCTACTCTTGCAGAAAGGTCAAAAGTGCCCATTGCGAAAGTATTTATGTAATCATTTTTAGTACGCCGCAAGGCACAAGTACAACGTAGGATAAAACTGTGATTGCATCCAAGCTTTACGAAAATAAATAGTGTTTGATAATTAGCAGGCATTCGTAGCCACCGTAGATGTATAAGGCGGGGTCTGGGGATGCAGCCCCCCTCGAGAATTTCGAAATTGGTAATATTCGGGCAACCGTCTCTCATACTCGGGTATATAGCAAGGTGATGTTTTTGTTGTATCTCTTGTACTACATTTTGATGAAGGAATTACATTGCCTCTATAATGCGAGGACCCCCTTTTTTTTCTAGCTTTGCTCAATCGCACTACACTTAGAGCCTGCCATGTTTATATCCGGGGAAGAGGGACAGTCCCCATTACGAAATTATGATCTTATGCCTATTGTAATCTAGAAAACTACCAAACTACTTCATTTCATTTCGTTTCATTTATTTACACTTCCAACAAAATAAATACATAGGTTTACATCGTACATAGCAAATCAATGAAACTTACAACTATTGGTTACAGTGTACAATAGACATAGAAAAAACAAACTAGGTTGGTCGCGGAGGGGACTGCTAAAAAGCTGGGCTTGTAGATTGCAGCCCCCTACTATTAAAACGTTGAACATCACTTCGTCACTGTTACTTTGCTCAGTCCGTTCATTGTTACCGTGGTGAATGGGAGTTACTGTATGCAATCAAAAATTATAATTTATAATTTTCTGAACACATGTTGTTTATAAATCATGAACATCATTAACGTCAGAGAAAATTGAAATCCAAGTTTGTTTGTTTTATTAGCATGGAAGCTGAACAAACTGTTGAGTACGCTGTCAGCTCTTTGCCAACAAAGATGTCAAAGGGCATTATTATTTGGCTTGCATGACAGTCAAATTTTATATAAAACAAATTCAAATGCAAAGAAAGAAAACAAAAAAGAATAAACAATGTTAATTTGCATGTATGCATTTTATACACGTTATTTGAAACACGATCCGGTTTTCTCCTAAAGACAAATTGAAATGCAACAGGTGGTGAATTATAATCATAATTCAAGTAAAGTACCCGCTTTGACGAAAATATTTCCGACAAGTGTGATAAGACTGTTTGCCTGTTTTCATGATTATTGCAAATACGTGTTCTAATTGTCATGACTCACACAACTCCCAACTCCCAACAAAAAGAACTACCTCCCCCACCCCCCCCCCAAAAAAAAACCCCAAAAACAACACAAACTATTTGAACCTACAATATCTGACACGGTCGTATTAAGTATAGATCACTAGTCGCCCATCCGGAGAGAACAGCATCTCGGTTTCAGACATAAAAGTCTCTATGGAGCCCACCGCACACTATACGATCAGTCTGCGATCCGATCTCGGAAGGTTGGCTACGAGTCGTATAGTGACGTCAGAGCAGTCCTACGATTGTCTCCGATTTGAAACCGATTTGGCCCTTATTCCGAGCATATTTATTTCGACAGCGCACCGATATCCTATGTTTAATGTAAATATTATTGTTCAGAACCGGATCCAGGTAGAATTTATTTGTTAAAATGTCCATATTTAATGCTATTGCGATTTATTTCAAAATTCGGATCGCAGTCTGTCGTATAGTGTGCGATAGGTTTAATAGGGGGAGAAGGAGAGAGAGAAAGGGACAAGAAGAGATGGAGAAAGAGGGGAGGGAGGGAGTGAGATAAAGAGAGAAAGAGAGAGAGGGAGAGAGAGAGAGAGAGAGGGGGGGGGGGGGAAGGAGAGGTGAGTGAAATTAAAATTAAATCACAGATACATGGTAGTCCGGCTTTTAGGACAGAAGATAAAAGGGGTTCCTGTAAAGGTTGACAATTCTACCGGCCTATGCTACAAAACATTTTGCTTCTGGTTTTATCTTGGCTTGAATATACTTGGATAGTTTGTGGTCATTTTATTCCTGCTTCCACTTTATCGATTATTTATGCAAACACATAATTCCCGCATATCTCATTCGGATTTGAGGTCTTGGAATATGCTAATACCACATTGATTAACAGCATTGCATATATATATATGCAATGTTAAAGTTGGGTATCTTCGCATCTATATATATATATATACATAATATAGTGGGATTCATTATTTAAGCCAAATGACGCAGGATTCTCAGGATATTTAAGCTTTCGTCTATTGATTTCATCAAAAAATTATTCTGTCGTAGACACAACTGATGTCAAAGTCTTGTTCAATTTCACAAGAATTCGTTATCACATTAATATATGTATATACGGGAAATATATATATTTATATATGATATATGTGATTTTACGATACCAGCATGATTTTTTTGCTCCTTGAGATTTCTTACACTGAACACACAATTTGCTACTAGTAATTGCAACCTTCGTAATTATCATACAAGTGAAAACCTCAACAATCTTCTCGTGTGTATGTGCATACCAGCATTTTCCTATTGCTACAGGTGTTGTGTAATAGGAAAGAAAATCCAACTGAAGGGAAACCTTTGGGACATAAATATTCTAAACCTGACGGCGTCATTTTCTGCCTGTTCTTACTTCCGAGGTGACTATGAAATCCGTTGACGACCTATACATACCAAACTGGTTATTAATCAGGCAATAAGTTCACGCGAATCTCCGTGCAATCCACTTAATATTAGGCATAATTATTTTATTGCCAATGCCATGGATAAAAAAAGGGATTGACGCAGATCTTTATGGAAGGTCATCCTACATACAAAGAATATTCTTTCGACCTTGAATTTGTATCAATTTTATATAATATTCTATGTTCATATATCTCTTCATTTTTGTCAGATTTCCGTAAATACGTACTATGCTGTCATCGACAATACGCCCCCCCCCCTCCGTACAATCACATCGTCTCCACCCTCTCTCTCTCTTGCCTTCTCTCTCTCTTGCTTTCTCTCTCTCTTCACATCTTCCTACATTTATATCCCTCTCCCCTCTCTCTCTCTCTCTCTCTCGTTCTCTCTCTCCCTCTTTTCCGTATCCCCTCTCTCTCTCTCATTCCCTCTCTGTATCTCGCCAACCCTTTCACCCGTACTGTCTTGCCCTCTCCTCTCCCTCCCAATCTTTCCCCACCCTCTCCGAGCCCCTCTCTGTTCTCTCCTCCACTCGCGTACCAAGCCTCCCCCAATATGCTACTTCTCTCTACCTCCCTCTCTCGAATCGGCCCAAACCTTCCTTCTTTAGACCCCCCCCCCCCGAACTATCAATCTAACGTCTTCCATACTGTGAAATCAACACTCAATTAAAAATCACTTTTCTAGACAAGAAGCGTATACCATGACAGTTTAAGAAGCCGCAAGGCGACAAGTATACACCGAAGTTGTAAATAGTCAACGTGAGTGCTGCATGAGAGGAAGATTATCCTGATGAGGCTAACTTGGGTAAAGAAGACATATTATTATTATTATTATATCATTATTATTATTGTTATTGTTATTTTTTTGTTCGGTTATTACTTGGTATACTATTATTGGAAAGTTGGAATTAAATGTCTTTGCATTATAATTAAAAGTTAAAATTATTGTTACTATATTGTTATAATTATATGTCTGACTACATATGGCCTGTTCAGTATTGTCCAGTTAGGGTCAAAATAAAGAATGACTACTTAAATTGGGCAAAATATTACCTAAATGTGGTTTCAAAGTATACTAACAATTTGTCGGACATTATAATTAACATCATGTTGGGTAATTAACAAATCTTTTTTTTTTTACAATTTCTTTTTTTTTCAGCATGGTTTTTACACTAAATATTTTAGAGAACAAACCCACAAAGATAACTTAACCAACACGGAATATGATTTTTAAAACCTTTTAATTCGGGGACAATGCATGATAGTTTGGATGATATTGTGAAACAGGATTTGGGTAAAATTTAATTTCACTTCCAAAGCGGGAATATGATGAAGGTTATGAGGCCGTCGCATATTGTCATCGCAGAATTCAATCCCCTATAGAGCTCATTTTCTTTACTATCATTATCTTTGACCTAATTTTTCCACCCGGGCCTTCCTTTTGTACATTGAATATGTTTTGCGTGTATAATGGTACAGCGAATAGGACACTAACAGCAAAGAAGGCAAGATTATTTTAAAACTATCCATCTATTCTATGATATACAAACAACCTTCAATTTGGTGATAATACACCAACGCTTCGGAAATAATCATACAATAGCGAAGTGACAGTGATAATTTTAGTTCGCATGGGCGCGTTTATCTCCTACTGGCATGACTGGAGATTTTTAATTATACTCATCACAATAATCATGGCTTAAAGCAATATATAGTTTCACCGTGATTGCAAGCTCTTGCTTATTCATTCGGGCATATGCCACCTTGCGCCAAAAAAAGCTACGCCGCTGAATATAAATACATGACAAGTATACGTTTGAATGTTTCTTTCCATGAGTCGGAATTTACTTTATTCCGTACATGTATTTTTGATGGATGGCATGCCAATCGCCAGAATCCAAGATTTACGTGAAAAGCAGACAATGATGAAATAAAATAATAAGAATAAGTGCGTTTTACGGAAATAGAATAAGCCGAAGCTCCTACTCACTATGATAAGTGGCATTAAATTTTTATCCATCATCTCTCAATAACAAAATAATGAACATATGAAATATGTTTTAAGAGTGATAAATCATTCTTTGGGATTGAATTACTTTTCCATGGGAGTATACCAACCTTTAATTCATCACAAAACTTTGCGTAGGTCGTATATTTCTCATCTGCCTAATGTATCAAAATAAATTATATCATGAATAATTTTGCGAAAGTGTAATTAACTAAATTGATAAATTCCTCGGAGCATGTCGTATGGCGTTACTGTCAATCGCATTAAATAAAATCTGATCTGATCGTCGCGGCTGCACCACTTAATGTCGCGCACAAAAAAGGTGAAGGGCGGTAATTATTTGGGGGTGTGGCAGAGATATACCTCGTCAATATCCTATTACTCTCGAATTGACATTTCATTTAATACATGGCGGACCACATTGCCAATTTGAGATTAGCATTTAGATTTAGTGATCGCATCTTTCAAAACATTCATAACTCTCTAATTATTTGTCCCATTTCTTTTAAACTATCACCATCCTGTTTCTCTTTTTCTTTCTGCTTTCTCATACATCAACATTATTACAAGGGTTATGTTTCCCTTTAAAAAATCATTTTGTTAGTTCCTTGTGGATCTTTAAAAAACGATTTATTGAATAGATAAGTATAAAGCATTGTTATGTAACAGAGAGAAAGAGAGAGAGAGAGAGAGAGACAGACAGAGAAGGGGGGGGGGGGGGGGGGAGAGATGAAAGGTCCATGATTTTCAACAAGACGAGCGAGATGGTGCTGTATGTCGACGTTAATACCACAGTCACACCGCCAAGCCGATCCCACACCGACTCCCAAACCGACCGAATCTTGGCCACTGGTGGCCATGCAAAATCTTGTTCGGTCTGTTATCGGTCTGGCGTCGATCTTGTAGGTCTGACTGACTGTGGTATTAAAGTGAACGGTTGTACGACAATGGCTCTGCGGTCAATAACCTATACGCTTTAACCGAATTCCAAAGTTCAAGTCTGGACATAACCCTAACACTAACCCTATATCCTAAAATCCATGTGCAATCCTAGCCCTAACCCTATATTTTGGAAGAAGGAAGCCCAGTGCAATTATTGTAGCCGGATATATCGGAGCGCAGACTTCATCGAGGAGTTGTAAATCATTGACTGAACATTATTCCTTGAATAAAATGGAACGCGCAGTATTCCCATTGTTGCGTCATCTACATGAATTACATCAAGCTCATTATTATGCCGCTTAAAAAAAAGGGATGATGAACTGTGCAAAGCTGATGTAGTACACCTACCATTCACTCACTGCTTAGCTAATCATCGTACACATCTTCAGCTTCCAGAGCACATCACGTGATATATTGCTCCCACCCCTTTCAATCTCATCTCCTATAATTACTGCATTATTTTGTAGACGATGAGGTAGGTACATGGCCATATCAGAATGCAAAATATTTATACGATGGTTAAATCCCCTTCGAATGGTTCGGAGAGAAAGAAATGATTGTCATCGGGGAAAATGGCGCCCATTCATTCGCCCTCCCACCCGCGATTTGTACAATCCGTATTTATTTTGCTTTCTGATCAAAGGATTTAACTCAACATTTTTTTTAGTCTTTTCATCATAGCTATCTATACAAGTGCAACAGTGAAAGTGATTCCGTAAGCGGAGAGACTGACAGAGAGAGAGAGAGAGTAGAAAGAGGCGAGCGAGAGAGAGAAATTAAAGCAATGCATCGTTCTAAGATCGCTTCGAACATTAACCGTTATTTTATAAAATCACGTGAGTAACAAACTTGAACTTCAACGGGAATTAAATAACTTTTCACATTGTGTTCATAACAAGTCATATGAAATATCATATGAAAAGTACTATCATACAACTGTATGATAACCGTTTTGAGTGGCGGCCAAGGCCCTATCCATATAGAATCTGACAATATACTTAAATCTAATCATCCTCTTGATCTTGTTTAAAACAATACTTCCACTCAATATTTTAGCAATAAATATCACCCATTACTGTTGATAATTCTTAATTGGCAGAAAAACAAATTCATGACCCGGAATGGGGAAAAGGCATCTCTTGACGACATTATCATTGCCAAAATTTTCTCCCTATCAGTGCAACTATATACATGATGAATTTCAGAACGATTCCCCCCTCAAATTACCCCATTCATGCACAATTCATTGACGGATAAGTCGTCCTTCCTTTCGTTTTTGAGTAATTTTGGGCGCAGCGCCACTACCTCACTGATATCACAAAATTGATTTGATTGCACACCCGATCGGTGTGCAGTACACGTTCAAGACTTTCACCACTGACATCATCATACTCTCCAGGCACTGTTTAACCTAAGTGAATAAAATTAATATTTTAGAGGCTTAATGTTTTGCTCGAGGGTGATGGGGGCATGGATATTTGAACACACCAATCATTCACCTTAAAGCTCGTTAACAATAATTGCAAAAGTCACGATTGTAACAGTGATGAGGAAACATACAACGTGATAATGTTCATCGTTTCAATACAGCCAATTTCAAAAAGCTGTTTACTTAAATTACTTAAAATCAATCGTGTAAAGTTTCGACGGGGAATACAACAACAACAACAAAGGAAATGTATGATTTAAATGGCGACCATGAAATTAAATGACATTTCACCGCTCATTTTGTTTTATTGCCACAGCTTTTACTGGAGCAAAATATTAACGTTGTTAAAAATTAAGCGAAATCTATAAAGAACTCTATTTGAATCGCTTCATTTTTTTTGTTATTTATTTATTTATTTATTTATGTTTTTTTTTTTTTTTTTTTTGGGGGGGGGGGGTTGGGGAGAGGGGTTCCTCGCTTTGCACACATTGCTTTAAAGTGTGGTATTGAAATGAGAGAACAGGATGCATCAATTGAAAGTGAATGGACGCCATTGTCATGTTTGTTTTTTGGGGGGCGGATCCAGGATTTTGTAATAGAAGGGGCGTAAATCTCCGAAAATTGTCTGACAAGCAAATAAATAACAAACAAACAAACAAATAAGTAAACACCAATCTCAAAAGGACGGGGGGGGGGCACAATGTACAATTTGGCTTCAAATGAGGAGGGGAAGGGGGCACGGGCCGCGGCCCCTAAACCCTCCACTGGTAACATTAATACGCCTGCAACATAAATGTAGGAGTTGATGAGCACGATGTTAATGTCATTTCCTTCAACAAGTTCAAGGTAAACATCGTAGAGTTTGAAAAACAAGATAATACAAATTGTTTCACCGCCCAGAAAGAAGCAGATGCAGCATGCAGGGTATTGTAATCACGCAGGCATTGTTTAATTCGATCCGGACGATCTTTTCGGTATACCTTTATTCCGATGTTTTGCATCTAAAAGCTTTGATAGCATTTCCCGCGTGAATTTGTCCCCAGCCCCGAACCGTTCTTGTTGTTTTTGAGTTATAAACCAGGCCTACCACTCTGACACCCTCCCCCTGCCCACTGCACACTGTATGCGATTGGTCTGCGATATGATTGGGGAAGAAAACGTAATAGCAGTTGATATAAACATTTGAACTTGTAAAATATTTCTTGATTAAGGTTCTACATAGTCATATAGATAGTAATATCGAAAATACCGCCTATTGCGAGCTTTCTAGTCGGAGGAAAGGCCAAATCGGCTCCGAGTCGCAGTGAAGCCAGAGCAGCCCTACGATTGTCTACGATTTTAAACCGACTTGCCCCTTCTTCCTGGTATAAGGCTGACACCGCGTCAAAATCATATGTTTATTGACCAGAACCTGAATCAGGAAGATCTTATTTGTTAAAATGTCCATGCTATCGCGATTTATTTCCAAAATCGAATCCCAGTCGATCGTATAGTGTGCGGTGGGCTTAAGGGGGGGGGGGGGGGGGGGGGGGACACATAAAGTGAAAGCTTCATATCAGGGACCCTGGTTGACACAAACGTGTGTGGGGGGGGGGGGGTAGAGTCAAAGCAACAACTATAATTGTTAGAGAGAGAGAGAGAGAGAGAGAGAGGCAAATATTAAGACACTATGTAATGTTAGTGTTACCCTAAGAATAAAAGCTCAAGAAAAAAAAAGGTTAACGAGAGCATTTACTTTCTTTCGGGGTTTTTTTTTCATTAAAAGTAATGGAGAAAAAGCAAGGTGCTTAATGCTAAAGTGTGAATGGAACAACATGACCTAGGGGGAAAAACAGTTTGGGTCATTCTTCGTGACCTTGGAATGTGCCGTCCATTCTCATTCCGTCTTCACACTTCCGACGTGGGTGCAATTATTCAAGATCCGGGAAATGTTGGGGTTTATTGCCGATTGAATTATAGGGTTCACGCACCGTTTCTTGGCTAGCCGACTCGTTCTGGTCCCTGGGGAGGGAGTGAATTAGGAAGTCCGGCACGATATCGGAATAGACTGGGTCTTCTTCGCTAATACGTCTGGCGGAAAGAACATGATGGAATGATGGAGGAGTGAGATGGGGCAGGAGGGGTCTCTGGTATGGGGGTTGGTATGGGGGTTGGGAGGGGGGGGGGGCATCAGTCTTTTTACTCGGTGGATGGAATGCTAGGGAATAAAGCCATCGAGTATGGCTTAGGTTTGGAGGGGGTTTTATCATCTTATTTTTTTTTCCACATTGCCTTCTCCCAACTCCTTTTCTTTCTCTTTCTCTTTCTCTTTCTCTCTGTCTGTTTTCCACGCCATTAGAAGGGACGGGAGGGGTGGGGTTGGGGGACGCGCCACTGTAAGATGATATAGCGGTGTTCTCACTCTCTCTCTCTCTAACAAATGGTAATGATAGCTTTCTCTTCCCCTTTCCCTCCCCCTCTCCTTCTCTTTCTCATTGTCTATATACCACTCCGTGACTCTGTCTGTCTGTCTCTGTCTCTCTTTCTATCCATTTATCTATCCATATTATGTCTGTCTGTCTGTATTCGTTATCTCCCTGCTGTCATATAGACTGATCATAATATATAATAATAATATAATAATGTATTCTTTGGGGGCCCCTCTGCTAATATTTAAGATCTAAACGCATAATTGCCCTTAAGTGGAATGACTAAAAAAAAAAAAAACAAGACACCAGACTAACATGTACTGTATGTGACGACCCACCCCCTCCCCCCTCTCAGTAGGGCTAGGTAATGAACAGTGGCGTAGCGTGGGCCTGGACATTGGGAGGGCACCGGTGACATGAGGGTGGGAAAAGGGGGGGGGGGCATCGGTCTTTCTTGGTGGATTAAAGGAACAAGGGGGGGGGGGGGGGGGTAATGAAGGTGATGTGTCATTTCTCTTCTGTATATCTTTCTCTCCCTCTCCCCAATTTTTTTAGCCGCTCGATGTTGGGGGGGGGGTGGGGTGGAGTTGGCGTGCCACTGTAGCTACGCCTCTGCTGATGAGGACATCTAATTACGATCTATTCGGTCCGACAGAGCATTCTACCAGATGCACATAATCGTATTAAATTGTTTTTGCCAAGTTCATGTGAGTAGAACAGGAGAAAGACAAGGAACACGCAAATCAAGCAAACAAACAATTTAATATGATATTAAAGGAACATAAAGAAACACGCCAGTGTGAGAACTGGGTGCGTCAAAGCTGGGAATTGACATTGATATTTCACGAAGGGAATTTCCCGTCATCACCACAACGGACAATGTTTTTAATCCCCCAAATTAAAACTTAACCATTATCCATTGCGTTAAGATACCTGTATATTCAATAATAACGGTTGGAATTTCTTTGAAAGTGTGATGTTGCATTTTTAAAAACAATCAAAATGTTTTGAGCGATTAGCGGTGGCAAATTGGTATTCTATGACATGTGTAAAGTTCAATCACTGGTATGGAGTTTTAGAAAACGACACCTAATATGATATTTGGTTACCCAAATGAAAATCGATTTAAGTGTTAAATTGGCACTTCCCCATATTTCACTTCACTTTTCTCAAAAGATGTTTGTTGCTAAAAAAAAAATAGGAGAATATAAACACACTAAAGCTTTTCGTCTTGCACTCACCATGCAGAGTAAACCGCAAGAACCGCCGAAATCGAACAATATACTAGTAAACGGAAACTAAAGGGTGTTTTTTTTTTGCTCTTGTTGAATTTGTCTTACACATGTATCATTTCTTTCTTCATTAATTATAAATTTTCATGTCTCTACGATGCCCCATATTTGTTACATTTGTTGATATTATCGAATTAGTTCGTTGAATCGGTCCATTGTTCCAGAAACATAGAAATAATATTTTTATGCAAAAGTTTGTTTTTGCGTATGACCGGCAAACGTTGAATAAGAATCCAACGGTCTTTCTAACGAAGTAAAGGCTTTACTTATAGGTGTGTATAGGACAGCAACAGGTTTGAACGCGCTTGCTTTTTCTCCTTAACTTCATGATTTTAGGGCATTTGTGAGCCATTTCCCACTTTCCTAACTTGTATGGATCGGGTCACCCTTTCCTATTTCCCTCGGGTGAGAAATTCAATCATTTACACTTGACAGTGTAACGGGATATGAACGGACACAGTAGTCAAGTGTGCTCGGGGACCTTAACATTGGAAGTCAAGTGTACCTACATACTAGAGGAAAGAGAAGCAAAATGAAGACCCCTTTCACACCTGAAAGTTAATGCTTTGTTCCGAATCTGCAAACAGGAAATCAAAACGAAGGGGAAACCAGTGACCGAAATGAAGATGGTTTTAGACAAGGTAAATGGTAAAGAGACATTCTAAAATTTAATTAATTTTTTTTTTGGTCACAAAAAATGTGACCAAAGGTTCCTGTGCCCGTATGATGTAGGACTGATGAATTATATGGTGGGGTTGTTTGGTCTAGGAAAATTACCTGAAATATAATCGCTGTTACACCAAATAAAACGAAAGGCTCCAACACGGAAATATAATCGCTGTCAACCAAATAAAACGAAAGGCACCAAGTTGACACAGAAATGTATACTTGGGACCATTTATTGCGGTCATTAAATCAAAATGCCGTCAATGTAATATTTCATGTCAAAGTTCAAAATAAATAGTCCAGCAAATATCTTTATTACTGTAGATTGCTAGTCAATAGTCCACCCTTTTTTCAAATTCAAAGTTATTTATTTTTCCACAACAATAAAAAAGATAGATGTACTTGTGAGCAAAGGTCTATGAGGCGAATACATCAAATCAAAGAATACTTTTTTAAAAAGTAGAAACATAAGTAATCAACGAATAATGTTGAAATGTACGATACAAAGCAAAATCAAAACAGAATGGAATAGCAATACACACTATACTATGAGCTGATTATGGAGGGAACCAACCCGAAGACAAAAATATGTTGGCACCAAACATAATAATCGAGAATTGAAAGTATAGCTCAATGTATATTTGTGTAACAATATCAATATGTAATTTCATCTTAATTCCAGCATAATCAAAAAATGAATTATATTACGGTAAAACTATGAATATAGCAATGAGCTTAAACATATATATATATATATATATATATATAATATATATATATATGAGAGCTTCACATACACATTTCACTTTGTTCATTACCTGAGGAAGATCCGTGAGGATCGAAAATTTGGTGAAAATAAATATAAAAGTTGGAATCAATGCATTACCGCAATGTCTTCTCTGGAATTCATTTATTGTATCTCTCTTCATGCTTTTCCAACACGCGGTTATGAATTATCATTACATATAATATATTATTATATAAATATATTATATGGTATATGCCCCCCCCCAAATGAACAAATTTTAATTTATCTCTATACTTGTCTATCTAGTTTAGCTGATTTTATATCTATCAAGTATTTTTATCCTGATATCAGGACCGCCGCGCGATCATTGTAGATGGGAAATAATGGTAGGTCGAAAAAGAAAAGAAAAAGAAAAAGAAAATAGTGTCCTTACATTTTAAATTTGTTGACCATGCTGACACAGCTTCGAAAAGTACAAATTTGCCGACAAGAGAGTGATGATTTGCCGAAGGAAAGTTTGAAAGTTGAATGAGGGGGCGTATCACAGTGCCACATTATCCCTCACCCTTCTAGCGATACATCCATGCATGGTTGAATAAAAACCTTGCAAATACAATTTTAACCCTCCCACAAGTGCCCCATCTTTCCTTCTTAAACAACGTAAAGGTCGACTGGCCTGACACTGGTCTTTTGGGATCTGTATCCGACAGTGAAAAACGATTCTGTTTTGAGGATGTGTCAAATATTAATTGATTAATACCACGCTTTTGCTCAATGGTTCTCATGAGCCTGCATGAATACGACAGGTGATTAATAATAAAAACATATTTCGTTCTGCTTTTATGACAAAGATAATGATTGCTTAAGGGATTTAACGACTCGGAGTTGTTCTTGAGATATATGGGGGGGGGGGGGGGGAGGAGATGTATTGTGATGTGCAAATAACAACTTTTTTTAAAGATTAGGTAATGCATGGGTGTGAAAATGTCTTTTAGGGAAAAAAATGCAATGTAAACTGTTGTTCCTTCCCTAAAAACATGAATCGACATTACATTTTGGTTGCATCGTTTTTGTACAGTTTCTACAAAAGAAATTGGACAGCTTTCCCTGCAATTGGCTTCTTAAAAGTTGGTGTTTCGGCCTTGCTACATGCTTATTCCTTTGAACCCAAGGATTGATTTAGGTTTGTGTTTGTGGAGACTGGACTGGAGGGGGGGGGGGGGGGGGAGGGGGATGCACATCTGGCCCTTGCCCCTTTTTGACAATGTTTGAAACCCAAGCGGTATATCTTAGGGAGTACACATCTCAAAGAATATGCATGCCCCTCTTTGAGGTGATGATCTTCCTAATGTCTGAAAATTTATGAGTAAGAAGTTACCCCCCAAAAATGTGCAGACCATTTGCAAAGGAAATCTGGGAATATCATGCTCCCTCTTTTACAAAAGATCATGGATCTGCCCCTGATTTAACCTTCCTCTTACCATGCACAAGCATAAAACACACATCATTACATTTCGGATACATCTGCTTATGGCAGCGACAGGGTTAATCCATAGAGGCCATGACACAAATTCTAACGTCCTACTATCATGACCATCATTGACCTAAAATCTTGACACTAAACGTCTTGACGCACATGATGTCCGACAAATGCCAACTTTGTTAAGACGCTGAAGAACCTGGAGTAGATTATTGGAAGCGCATATTCGGAAGGTCGGGCGGCTATTAGGGTGATCTTTCCGAGAGGTAACGTTTGATTCTATTTGTAAGATTTGTATATGTGGAGACAATGAAGACAAAAGAAGGTTATGGGAAAGAAAGAAATAAAAGGAATGGGAACGAAATCTGAAACATAACAAAGAATAATTCAACTGTAACCTCCAGGCCTGCTGGTATTTAAAGGGTTTGCTGATAAAAACAATCTCAAACCAGACTGAGTCGTTTATCTTGATAGTCAGTATAAATCCTTATGCATTATGGGGTTATTTGGACATGCAATACGTTAGCGACTTGCTGGAACCTTAAAGCGGAGTCTCCAACAAGGATAGACACAGTTTGGAAATTGTTTTTTAAAAATTCAGAAACCTTTATTTACCCAATCCTATACAACTAATTTCCAACCAAATTCATTGATTTCCCAGACGTCACTTATTATATAGTAACATATCAATGCTCAGCGTCAAAATTGTTGGATTATTACGACACGTTCTCGTCGACAGTTGCTCTGCACTCAAACCCGAAAGCGATCTTAACCTTGTATTTTTTGTCAGAATGAATAGTTACGGGAGCCATTGTTTGAGCATCATAATATAGGTTTCTGTGATGACTTTATTTCGTCTTCTTTATTGATTAACAGAACTTGATACGTGGTGCATGAAGATAAAATGAAAGTTAGCGATGATATATGTAGAAGCGCCGTAGTCGAGTGCTTTAAACACTTGACTGGAAATGGGAAGTTCGTGGGTTCGAACCCCGGCGCGGCACTACTGTCCTTTGGCAAGACATTAATCTACATTTTCCACTCTCCACCCAGGTGTTGAATGGGAACCGATAGGAATGAATTCCTTGAATGCTGTTAGCGCATAAATCGGTAGCCTAGCTAGAGCCGGGATAATGTTGGAGCGCCTTGAGCACACTCCATCAGTCCATGGTGGATATGAGCGCTATATAAATATCCAATTATTATTATTATAAGAATGATATTAACAATCGAAGTAAAGAAGATCGCGTGAGGAAAGAAATAATATGAATACAATTCCTAATCGTTCTTGCATTAATGTCATCATCTCAGTCTTGTATAGATAAAACATAAAAAATGTCAATTTCTTTAAAAACTGAAACGATATGTGAATCTCATCCCTTTACAAAATAATGAAAAGTAATTGCTTACTCCCCCCCCCCCCACACACACACGAATCTAAAAAAATAAAATAAAAATCCTACACACATATACATGCTTGCTGCAAATAGATTTATGGTTGAAATCAAGATAATGGCTAAC
This sequence comes from Heliocidaris erythrogramma, assembly GCA_025617745.1. Classification (NCBI taxonomy): domain Eukaryota; kingdom Metazoa; phylum Echinodermata; class Echinoidea; order Camarodonta; family Echinometridae; genus Heliocidaris; species Heliocidaris erythrogramma. Next base: position 14,753,681 of record CM046858.1, read on the forward strand.
GAATGATAAAGAACGTGATGTAAAAACACACCTGCTACCATATACAGGGGGGGGGGGGGGGGGGGGCTCGCTAGAGGGGTGCATGGGATGGGGATGTGCCAGATGTAACCCCCACTCTATACTTCTGTCAGCGAAGTCATATTGTCACTGGGAAGTCTTTCAATTTGAAGATATTTTTCAAAGCTTGTCAACAATTATGAGCTCTCCCCTTTGTGCTTTTCCGCAGAAAATGCCTGCATATCCACTGAGCACCACCACCACTCCCTCTCCCCCTCAATGAAAATGTCCTGACGACTCGCCTTCCTACAAAGCCACATTACATTGTTGAATAACACACGGGTCTCTGTTTACGGGCGGAAGACAATATTCATAATCAGAGTCATAGCATTCATAAATTAGACCTGACGCTTTTCATCTTCTCAAACACACGGCATATTGCATTTTGCAATTTGGATATTGCGTATGTTTTTTCGTTGTATATGGACAATTTTGAGCGGAAAGACCATAAAGTATATTGAAAAACGACATGTCTGTCCTATTATGAGATATACTCTTATACATTCGGGTATGTTATAAACAAGAGGACATAACAAAAGGAAGCTCTTAAAGCTAATGAGAAGTGAAATGGCATAGGAATGTTCAGAGAAAGAGATATGGGTAGGAGAGAGAGAGAGAGAAGGGGGTAGTGTCTCTGTGTGTGTCTCTCTCTCTCTATCTCTATCTCTCCCTCCTCTCTCCCCTCTACCTATCTCTCTCTATTTCTCTTTCTCCATATCTCTCCCCTCTCCCTTTCTCTGTCTATCCCTCTCTTTCTCTCTCTCTCTCTCACATTTCTATCTTTCTCCCCTGTCTTTTTCCCCCTCTCTATTTCTTTCTTGAGGCCCCCCCTCTCTCTCTCTCATGGTCTTGATATCTCAAGTTCAGACCAAAAATCGACGCAGTCGCTTTATGTTTCTCCTCCAATCAATTCATCATTAATGTACCGCCCATCAAAATAATGACAAAACTAGAAAATATGATATCACAAAACTTTTCGTGATATATGTTACACGAGTTCAATATTATTTTGGATTAAAAAAAAACAAAACCCGCCACGAACTTGGAAATAATTATGTTGACGTTCAAGGTTAGTTAAAAATTAAGTTCTCAAATCGACAAAATGAGTCCGTCTGTACGACAAAATTGCTTACCGCCTACCTTTCCCTTTCCCCAACTCTGCCTCTATCTATCAATTTACCCTCGTTTCTCTCCCAGTCTTCATGGTTTTGTTCTCTTTCTCTTCCTGTCTTACTTCTTTGTCTTCTCTTTGGCTCTCTCTCTCTCTCTGGTCGTGATCTCCCAACTTGAGACCAAAAATCGACAGAGTCGCTTTACGTTTCTCAAACAATCAATCCATCATTTAGATGTATATTCATTCGAATGACAGAACAACATATTTCTTCCGCTTGTAATCCGTTAAGTGAGCGGAATCTTTCCCCTGAAATTATGTTACATGAGCTTAATTTTTCGATTTTTCAATAACTCCTCCCATGAACTTGGAGACATGTTGATGTTCAACACAAATGTAGCTTCACAAATGAGTTCTCAAACACGTCAAATCGATTATAATGTAGTATTTCTTTTGAATTCTCAACGAAGGAATTCCTATAACCAAAACACATTTCCTCGGCCGGCCGTCAGGGTCATGGCGGAATAAAACTGTCAAAGGTTTTCCCATATGGATTATACCAAAGTCACACCGCCAAACCGACTCCACATCAATTCCAAATCGACTGATTCTTTTCCATTGGGGGTAATGTAATTATTCGTTCGGTCTTTTGTCGATCTGTAGTCGGTTTCGTTGGTGCGACTGGGGTATAAGTAATCTTGCACGACTTTCTCTAATACTGTGCTCGGATTTTCTTAAACGTCATTTGATACCGTCAGATGCCTCCGTCCGTTCTCCGGAGATGCCGATGCCATAACATCGAACAATTCTTATAAAGGTATAATGCGATTATATAGGAAAAAACGACTCACATTGTTTTGATACTATTAACTTGATCACAATAAGGAAACGTTATACTCTGAACGAATTCACTTTCGTTGGAAATAAGATGAGTTCACACAGTCTCCTTCATGAAATGGGAGGATTGGTTTTGTACTTCAGTTAGATGTAGGTAACGAAAAAGGATTTCTTTTTTAATACGCGTTTTAAGAATCATATTATAAGCAAGGTAAGTTATCTTCCGTGAATATCCTTCAAAAGAACGGCGACTTTGTCAGTCATGGGCAGTTAGAAGTAATGTTATTTTCTTGTAAATACACTAAACAACCTTATTCTCCCTTGTTCTCTAGTATATATACATTTTATACCGCATTACATGGAAAGCCAATGCGATTAAAACATCTACTTCTGAACACGGGCTTATTTAACCGCATAACTTGCCACATACTATCCGTGCCTTGTTGTTATTGCCAAGAGAAATACTTAATTTGTGATGTTATTGTAAATTTTAAATTTCTTGTATTTTTGTTATGTATACTGATATACAACATTAATCTAGTCCGCAGACTTTTAAAAATATAAGGGAATATCCTTTCAAGTAAATTCCAAGTTTGCCATACGTGTATGCTGTGAGCACATGAGTTCGAGTCTATAGAAGCAAGTGGCTTCTGGGTGTCTGCAAATTCATCTGTTGAAAAATCAGGTATAGAATTAACTAGCTGAAAAATATTGGTTTAATTTGCTTGGAATATAAAATGTCACCCGTCCACTTGACACATGAACGAGATTGCAAGAAAGTTGCGATTGATTGCAAGTTGCAACTGATCGGTATACTGACCAATCAAAATCATTGTTGCAAGCGCATCTTCTTGAATGGGCAGACCCTGAACCATTCACAATGGTTGTTCTAATTTGCTTTAGAATTTGCAATTGATTGCAACTTTCTTGCAACACCCTCTTAGAGGCCAACACACATAGTATCCTCAATGTATTTAAACACCTTGCGCATCAAATGCAAGATTGCTTTAAAGGCTCTTCATCCTTTTTACATACATAATTCCGCGAAACTTTGTACAGGTTTAGTAGACATCCTGTAGACACTGCCTATAAAATTTCAAGGCGACAAGGTCTATAAAAGTACTCCTTCGTATAATTATAAGAAATGAAAATCTTGCTTATATCGCAGAGGGAGCTATTCAGAAATCAACGCAAGTACATGGACTGTATAACGGTAAAAATTTTTTTTTTTATAAATTACTCATTTGGAAAATAAACTGTTATCAAACTGTTGTTATCACTTACTTAAAATCAAATTATAATCCGTGTCACATTCGCAAAAGTTTTCCAATTACAATTCTTTTGTAATTTATCGCATACTCACACAACTTCAAAATTTAGGGCTGCAAAAGGGATAAAGTAACTTCACACATGTCACTATTTTATCAACATTCTAGAACCACGTGCTTATATCAAAGCGAAATACCGCTATATACACTACAAACAAAAGCAGACAGGGATTCAAATATGAGAGAGGAAAATTTATGAAGGACACAGGTTTATCATGAAAGGAAGTGCAGTATTAGAAGAGTCAATCTACTAAGAGAGATGGATGGGGCATGTGTATAGCTTAACAAAACTAGGTCGACTTAGCCATCAATTCCTGTCGACTTGGACGGCAATTACTTTTCATTAGTTTGTTAAGGGGATGAGGTTCACATATCGTTTCAGTTTTGAAAGAAATTGGCACATTTCTCAGCGCTATATATCGGTACACTGATATGCATACTGTAATGGCTGTTTGAAATTCGGGAGAAAAGGCATTTGATATAAAATTATGATCTGTTCTTTTTATCAGTCTTATTTTTTCTTTTTCAAATATACCTTTCATAACAACTGAAAGAAAACTGTGCAGCCGATATCTCATTTCATGATTCATTAACCCATCTCAAATTTTAAGAAAAAAGTCAAGCTTTCTTTTGGTGCAAAATTTTAGATACGATATTTAAAAGAAAATGGCACCGTAATCCTCTTCCAGCAATGGCGGGATTAACATATAGAATCCTGGGTCCCGTTTCATAAAACATGTTATCAATAACTGTTATAAGCTACAGAAATCCTTGAATCTGATTGGCTGAGAGCAAATTTGTCATAGAAATGAGGCAGTTGTTATTGATAACAAGTTTTATGAAACGGGCCCCTGATTAGGTAGGTATGTTGCACAAGATGGGTAATGACGCAGGCAAAATAATCCCGAGTGTACCACGGGCTTTAGAATGTTTTGCGAACATGCATGATAGAAGGTTCAGTTTTAATTTTCTTTTATCTGCTTTTACACACATGCTTAGTTATTTTGGTCAGGACAAAACCTCTTTAGAGACCAAAGCCGGACAATAGGCTTTTGAAAGATGTCAGCAACTCCCAGGATTCAACTTGTTTTTCCCTTAATCGAAAACAATATGTCGACCATGATAACATGTTTCGGGGAATCTATATCAGCCTACGTCTACAACGAAACAATGGCGCCAGCCGTAGGCAGCCTTTCCAATTTATATACATAACGCAATGCAATAGCGGTGAGATCATCTATAACATCAAAGCATTGTATCAAAGCTACACTATCAAAATAACAAAGAGCAAACATTATGTCGCGACATGATCTGTAAAAGGAAACTCCGTCCATTTATTTATCAGGGAAGTATATGTGGGTCATATCAGATAATTCTTTTGGAAGAGTAGAGATAAATGTAATGAAGAGGATAAAAAATAGAACACCGCTTCCAACGCCGACTTGGCGGCTATACTGTAAATGGTGAAAGAAAGGAACATTTCCATTGTATCTCAATATCACGTGCTGTCTGCTGAAGATGTGAAACTACTACGTGCGAGGACGTCTTTATAGAGAAAGTCGAGTTCTGAGAAAGGTGAAAATAATTTGTGAGCTTTCTTTTTCATTTTCTATCGATTGTTTTGAAGAAAATCATATTAGAAATGTCACATGAAAAGGATTGCTTTTCAAATGCCCTCATATTCGAAATATGACGATAAAATGACTAAAGAGTTCGCGCCGAACATTCATGCCACGTGTGTGTGTGTGTGTGTGCAGTCCCATACGCCCATTTTTATGCGCAGTGCATGTGCTTTTCAACAAGATTGGGTCAGTTTATTTCTTATCATTTTAATAATTTCAAAATCTCACAGCATGCACCGATTCTTATGTAGACATGATGCTCAACCTTTCCAAATTGCTCTGGCTCCTTGCGACAGTTTCTTTTACAATGTAAACGCAAGACCAGAACTCAATTTTACGTTTAAAAGAGGGATGTATTTTGAAGGGGATAGTTCGTTCATATGAGGATATGTTTTTTTGTCTTCTCTCTCTCCCTCTTTGGCAAATTTAAACAGGGATTAAGAGCTTTTAAAGATATTATATTTTTTTAGCTGTTAGTGGACAAATCTTCTCGAGACTTGTTTATCTCGGGACATCTTATTTTTACGTGGAGGTAAAAAAAATAACTGCTCTTTTTCTATAAAAATATATAGTGATGGTCAATATAAATGAGTTATCCGTAGTACATATTCTTGTTGTCTCAATAGATGATTGATCCCTACGAAAAACAGCATTATTGCTGATGAGGGTGTTCCCGTCCCACAAGTGGTAAATAAATAAAAAATAAAATAAAATGAAATACAGATCTAAAATGCTACGATAGTATAACAGGAATATGGCAAGCCATCTCAGTCAGTTCTAATTCTATTGTGAAAAAAAATCACCACAAACAGGGTGCTTTGGGAAATACAGACAGACTTGACGGTTACAGTTGACAGAATGGAAACGGGGTCGTTCCATTTCATCCCAAGATTACATGCTATCTGCTGAAAAAAGTGATACTGTTTAGGAAATGGTCGAATATAAAGGTGGTGTACACGTTTCTACCCGATAATTCATAAATGGGAGGAATTGAGAAAAGTCTTTCAAGTAAAATAAAAATCTGGAAGAGCTTGTTTTTAACAATTTTTTTTTCACGACTTGCTAATCGGAGGACATATTATTTTTATTTGGCAACACAATTGCAGCAAAACTTGTAACTTTGATCTGCTACTCCCCTCCTCTAAATGTCCTATTAACGCCTCTGATGTATGTGACGTATGTTGTTTGAATCTTAACCTGTTGATTATTGAAGTCTCTAACTGCCATATGCTTAATGCAGGAGCCACCCGGTTCCACTTGGAAATGGGTTAATTGCGATCTTCTTCATGAACTTGAGTGTTAAGCAAATGTTTATAAAATTATGTGATTACGAAAGTATATTATTGCCAGAATTCAGCTTCACATGACATTGTTAACAAAATGAAAAGGCATGAAAATGACAAACTATGCAATACCCTTAACTCCATTTTCTTTGGTGATCTAATTTGGATGCCATACGTGTACACTTATCCGCGTGCTTACCGTTACACTCAAGTGGTGTTATATTATTACATGTTGTCTTGCATGACTTGAAAGCTTTCACGACATTTTTTTGATAAAATCCTTTTTGACTGAAAGCTTGATTAATTCGAGAAGCATGAGCAGAAATGATTGACTTTACTCTGTTTTAATAGCGTAATAGCAATCGCCCGAAGTCATTTTTTCATCAAAGAAAAGGCGCTACGATTAATGATGCAGAATCATTCATAAACCAACATTTTTACGTGATACATGCATACACTAATTATTTTCATCATTTTCAAAGGCGGTCGCTCACCTCTGTTCGAGTGCCGCGTCTTCTCTCTCTCCCTCTATGGGAAATTTAAACAGGGATTAGGAGCTTTTAAAGATATTATATTTTTTTAGCTGTTAGTGGACAAATCTTCTCGAGACTTGTTTATCTCAGGACATCTTATTTTTACGTGGAGGTAAAACAAATTAAGTGCTCTTTTTCTATAAAAATATATAGTGATGGTCAATATAAATGAGTTATCCGTAGTACATATTCTTGTCGTCTCAATAGATGATTGATCCCTACGAAAAACAGCATTATTGCTGATGAGGGTGTTCCCGTCCCACAAGTGGTAAATAAATAAAAAATAAAATAAAATAAAATACAGATCTAAAATGCTACGATAGTATAACAGGAATATGGCAAGCCATCTCAGTCAGTTTTAATTCTATTGTGAAAAAAAAAATCACCACAAACAAGGTGCTTTGGGAAATACAGACAGACTTGACGGTTACAGTTGACAGAATGGAAACGTTCCATTTCATCCCAAGATTACATGCTATCTGCTGAAAAAAGTGATACTGTTTAGGTAATGGTCGAATATAAAGGTGGTGTACACGTTTCTACCCGATAATTCATAAATGAGAGGAATTGAGAAGAGTCTTTTAAGTAAAATAAAAACTGGAAGAGCTTATTTTTATTAAGCAATTTTTTACGACTTGTTAATCGTAGGACATCTTATTATTTTTATTTGGCAACCAAATTTCAGCAAAACTTGTAATTTGATCTGCTATAAACTCCCCTCCTCTAAAATGTCCTATTAACGCCTCTGATGTATGTGACGTATGTTGTTTGAATCTTAACCTGTTGATTATTGAAGTCTGTAACTGCCATAGGCTTAATGCAGGATCCACCCGGTTCCAGTTAGCAATCGGTTAATTACGATCTTCTTCATAAATTTGAGTTTTAAGAGAATGTTTATAAAATTATGGGATTACGAATGGATATTATTGCCAGAATTCAGCTTGACATGACATTGTTAACAAAATGAAAAGGCATGAAAATGACAAATTATGCAATACCCTTAACTCCATTTTCTTTGGTGATCTAATTTGGATGCCATACGTGTACTTTTATCCGCGTGCTTACCGTTACACTCAAGTGGTGTTATATTCAGATCATTACATGTTGTCTTGCATGACTTGAAAGCTTTCACTACATCTTTTTTGATAAATCCTTTTTGACTGAAAGCTTGATTAATTCGAGAAGCATGAGCAGAAATGACTGACTTAACTCTTGACTTAATAGCGTAATAGCAATCGCCCGAAGTCATTTTAGCATCAAAGAAAAGGCGCTACGATTAATGATGCAGAATCATTCATAAACCAACATTTTTACGTGATACATGCATGCACTAATTATTTTCATCATTTTCAAAGGCGGTCGCTCACCTCTGTTCGAGTGTCGCGTTAAAATGTCGGCGTAAGAGTTCACCGATGGGGAATTAATGGGTAGAGATAGACGCAATCAACTATGATTATGACGAGAAAATGATTGGATCCTTAATTGATGACGGTGGCTCATATTAGTGGTCTACGAAGTTTAATGTTCAGCCTGGCTTAAGTGCTTGTTGTTATTTGTCCATCATGGATGATTATGTATCCCTGTTGTAGTGACTGGCGGAAATGTGGCGTCATTATTAATGTTAGGAGAGGTTACTCAGTTTCAAATATCGCGGTGTGAGCCAGTCAGGGGCGTCGATTATGCAGTGGCAGGGGGCAGTTGCATTCGCAAAGAAAATATTGGGAGGACAAACATATCGTTTTGCCCCACCAATAAATCCGGAGGCGTAAAATAAAATAAGGAAAATGATGAAAATCTCGCGAAATGAAACCTTTCATACAAGGCAAAAGGTATATACACGATCAGACTTCAATTAAAATTAAATTAATTCAAATTCTTTCATTTTGCCTGCTTCATCTAACCTTGGAGAAGCTGGTAATTAAGACGCGTTAAAAAATGGAGGGTACTATTAGACTGTCTTGCTCCACTAATCCGAATCACAGATCGACGCCCCTGGAGCCAGTACTTAAGAATAGTCTATTGTAATCATCAGACAAATATTTAGTCTACAGCGTTAATCGATGTTTATGCCTTGCGCTATTTACCAGGGCTATACTATTTCCCGAGCACATGAACAATATAAATACACTCGTGCCTTACATTTATGTTGCAATAGAATAAATATTCACTTGTACCTATCATTATCAATATTTTCACGTTTTTATGACTTAAGCATGTCCTCTTTATAGGCCTGCATGGCTAATTACCATTGACGTAGACATGGTGTCGGAGACATTTCTATTTTGTAAATACTTGTGATTTATATAGTTTTAATCCCCATGATATTTAGAAGGACTAAAATGAGGCTTGTATAAATTGGTATGTCAGACGATGATTCTAAAGGGTAGCTTCCCTCATTTACATGGGATTGCACCCTTATGTCGAGGGAACATACCGATCATGGACTGTTGACCAAAAAGCGATGACAGTCCTGTCCGATTATATTGTACGATCAACTCCCTTCTCTATATATAAACGCAACGCCATAATGACCAAAGTGTGAAAGTGGTCACTTTCATCATTTCCACAGTGTTGACTATGTGGAAACAAACTGTCCAGATGGTATGTTGCACTACGAATGACAAAATCACTGAGTACACGAACAACATTACTTTCATTATGTTTGCTTTGAGTAAACACTATGTTCATACGGCTGTGTTAAACACGGCGACCAGAGAGTGATTTCACAAGAGTTTATGCACCGAAGTGTGTTCAATTTGGAACACTTTATGTAAAAAAAAAATAAAAATAAGAATCGTGTCCATACGATATAAATAAAAGAGTGGGACATTATAGAATATACAATCACAAAATGTATGCGCCACAGTGTGAAGTTGAGACACTTCATTATGTTTACTATACATGAAAGCATTTCATACTACTGTATACACGGTGATGTGACAACAGAAATAATCACACATTATACACACCACAGGGTGGCATTGGATAAAAAAATCTTAGTGTGGTGTGTGTGAAATCACGAGGTTCACGTGGCATGCACGTTGTGATATTCATTTCCATCGAAAAAATACACAGTGTGTACGCACCATTCTTTGCAGTCTAAAAAATATCACACTGTGGACATGGTGTACAGTGTTCACTGGACACACTTGTTCATCTGTTCTTTCCGGCTCGGGTGACCATGTATATCCGTCTCTTTCAATTTGTAGTGTGAAATGAATCTATACTCTACAGGTATGTCACAGTACATCATCATTTTTTTTATATCGGTGTCGGGTGACATGGTGATGTAATATGACGTTTTCATTTGACAGGGTAAGAGTTCTTTTCGACTCAGAGTATTAGTATCCAAGATGGATTTGGTTTCAGTATTTCTGCTCTTTGACAGCTGTAAGCGGTTGCACTTTCATGCCCCGGTGAAGGTCTGGCAAGGACTTTATTTTAACAAATAGAATGAGCTGCATGAGTTAAAGGTTATGTTGAGTAACTGGTGCGTATTGGTGGTAAAAGGAAAATTATTATTATTATTAGTAGTAGTAGTAGTAGTACTAGTAGTAGTAGTAGTAGTAGTAGTAGTAGTAGTAGTAGTAGTAGTAGTAGAAGTAGTAGTAGTAATAGTAGCAGCAGCAGCAGCAGTAGTAGTAGTAGTATTAGCAGCAGCAGTAGTAGTAGTAGTAGCAGCAGCAGTAGTAGTAGTAGTAGTAGCAGCAGCAGCAGTAGTAGTAGTAGCAGTAGTAGTAGTAGTAGTAGTAGCAGCAGCAGCAGTAGTAGTAGTAGTAGTAGCAGCAGCAGCAGCAGTAGTAGTAGTAGTAGCAGCAGTAATAGTAGTAGTGGTAGTAGCAGCAGTAATAGTTGTAGTGGTAGTAGCAGCAGCAGTAGTAGTAGTAGTAATAATAATAATAGTAGTAGTAGTTCTAGTACTAGTGGTAGTAGTAGTAGTAGTTGTTGTTGTTGTTGTAGAAGCAATTGAATTCTTATATTTTTTCCATTATTTTATCGATCACGCTTAGACTCATAATGTCTTTCTAACTCAAAGACTTACGTTTAAAGACACATTGACATCCACATGCAAGTATTTTCAATAAGGGTATACTTGTATCACACAAAAAGAACACTTGCCATCTCATCACTCTTTTTCTTCTCTTTTCATTTCAAACCAATTTTTATCTCCGTAGCCTGACAGTATGACATTTTAAGACGCCTTGAAAAACACGCGTTCGTGTTTGATTTTCTATCAAACATTGTCCACGAACGCTTGCAATTTTCTTCATCGCGCCCGTGCTTTGCCCAAAATTAATGAGAGTACGAGCGATATCTACACGACACAAAAGAATCAGCGATTTTTGTTTACCCCATCTATTTTTTTTAACAAAACGTTTAAGGCATTGAAGCTTCTATAAATAATCATTGGAGAGAGCATGCCCAGATATTATGACTCCGAACAGAACTGCGCATGACGGTTCGAAGAAATAGGATTTTAATTGACCCAGTTATCACTATTCCATAGGGTATATTCTTTTTTAAAAGGACGTTTAGCGAATTCTGATGAGCTCGGTAATAGTGAAATAATTGGTCGTTAGAAAATCATTATTCCGCAGGAAAGACTTCTACTGTCAAGATAGAAGATGTGAAAAGCTTTGATAGGACTTTCACAGGAATGTCGGAAGCAATTGTATTTTGATTTTACTGCAGGTACAAAAAATGGGGTAGTTTTGTGAATACAGTACGACCAGTTAAGGTGAAATAAAGGTTTATTAGGATAAATAAAGGAAAATCAAACGATCAACAAAAAAAATGAAAAATAAAAAAGGGTTGCTAGAAATAAGGAAGATTCGATGTAAATCAGAGAGGGTTTTCAGTTATGAGAAAACAGGCATTTTGAGTTCTATCATATTATTTGGAGTTATCGAAAGATGGTGATCGGCTCTCCCAACAAAAGCATGATATGGCATATATTGTAAAAAAGTATTTTTTAGACGCTGAAAACAGACTTTAAGAATGTGATTTTTCAAATGTTAAATAAAGTAGCCGTGATGTGAAAAAAAATGTGCAGATTGCATCATTAAACCAGTAATAATAATATTCCGTTCTTGTATTCCGTTCTTGTATAACGTCTCTATGCGCTTCCAAAGGACTTTGGATATTATTACCCTGGCTTTATCTCCGGCAACCGTAGCGCTCAGTACATTCAAGGAATAAATCCTACAAGGTACCCACTTACTACACCTGGGTCGAGTGTGGCAAATGTAGATTAATGTCTTGCCAAATGACGTTGGTGCTGCTGCAGGGATTTGAACCCCGTACCTTGTGGTTCACAGCCCGGAGACGTATCCACTAGACCACAACACCTCTATTGTATACTGTATGGGTGTTTTTGTTGTCGTATTATAAAGATACAAGCGAATTCGTGGGGGAAAAAGCATTTTCTAGGCTTCAGCTAGTTTGATATATATTCGTCCAAATATCACTTTATCCCGAAATCGAAGCATGTCTTCTCTGGCAATATGATGATATGTTTTAACATGGTGACGCGTTAATAAAGCAGGTATGTGAAATGGGCCAACATCATAGTTGATTAGATTCGATACATTATGTCAAGTTCTGCCTGATAAAATTGCCTGCAGCTACCTCTCTCTTTATGTAATTATTAATCTTCATTTGGACCTCCCCCCCCCCCCCCGAATAATCACACTTCGGAGTTTAAATGACATTTCTGAACGATTATTTCAATGTCTAAATTACATTAAACTGGATGAAATGTGGTTATATTTAATAAGCAGACCTATAACCTAGATACTACCCTTTAAAGGCACATACGTGTGCGACTGAGCTTTTACAGACGTGCACTGTGTATCAATAAGATACGTCAGGGACCGATCTTAAATGTCATTATCAGAAAGACGTAACATAGTTTCGAACCAGGGTCCTTCAGAGTCAGTTTGTAGGCGAAGGCAGAGCCAACCGTACTGCTAAACCAACTCACATCTCACATACCTATGAACCTTATTCAAACACAACTGAAAGAATAAAAAAGCACGTATAATGCTGATGATTTAGCATAATATATTCATATTTTATACTTCAAATACAAGCCCAGGCAGGTTTTGGTACTTAAGGGGAAAATGAAAAGAGTGCAACAATTTGCAATGACCTTTCCGGGCACTTATGACTGTTATGATCAAACTTCAAATGAGGACACATCTCCAGAGCATCTCCTATTAACCGTTGCTTTAATAGTCCATCACGTTATTAACTCACCTAATCGCTTTCTACCCGTCGGGGATTAGGGATCAAAATTACATCGTTATGATATTGCGTTTTGCGCCAGAGTCCAGGCATGATGTGTGCTTATTATTGAGGATTTTGCAAACGGCCTTGCGTTGAGAAAATGATATAATAAATGATACAGTGACAGGTAGTGGTGAACCCGGCGGTTGAGGGAGGGGGAGGGGGGGGGGGAGCAGGGACACGGGCCCATTTTACAAACCATTTGGCATCCCTTAAGTACACACAAAAAGTGCCCTCAGGTTATGTTCTTGTGCCCCCACGATTTTAAACCCGGAAAGGCATGTGAAAATAACAAAACCTGAACCTGTTGACTACTGAATCATGGGTATAACAACAACAAAAAAACCCCCAAAGAAACAAAGAAGCAAATAAACAAAACTTCGTTATTGTTAGGTGGATAAAGTGCAAGAGAACAAGGCCATCTTTGCACATCCCCCTTTCTATTTTGTTTTCCCCTATTCCTAATTAGATGGGGGCACGGTGCTCCCCGTGACCCCAATGCGACGCCACTGCCTCTGTAAAAGAAAGCGCATTTACCGGAACATCGGACGGGCAAGTCTCTATTTTACGCTCAATTTGCGAGGCTTTCTTGACTTGTCTTCAGGAATATATCCCACACGCCAAACAGCAATTAGTAATTATGCAAAGGATTTTGTCCCCAGGCACGGGGCCTATATTTACCACAATTTTTGGCGTAGCCATGGTATTAAGGGAGCTATTTGTCTACCATAGTTCTATTATTTTTTTCTGCTTTTGCAAGCATGTCTAGAGCGGCAAGGGTCGTGTGAAGAGGCAATTTTATGTCGATGATGTAAGATTTGAGAGCGTGGATGACGAGCGTTGACTAACCCTTGACCTTTTAATCGAGGTCAGTGTTCTTGGAAATGTCATCTAGCCTACAAGATGAATTATACAGAATATGATCTCATGATAAGCTATATTTCTATTAGAAGACGCATCTATTTATCAGGGAATGGATATTCTAGAAAGACCCGACGCTGCATGGCTGAAGTATCGTCCAAAAGTGTAGTTAAACAAACGAAGTTCTTCTTATTATTCTCCTCCTCCTCACCCTTCTTCTTCTTCGTTTTCTTTTTCTTCTTCTTCTTCTTCTACTTCTACTTCTTCTTCTACTTCTTCTTCTTCTTCTCCTTCTTCTTCATCTTCCAGTTTCTTTTTTTTCACTGTCTTTCTCTGCTCTATCTCATCTTCGTCATCCCATTTCCGGCATCCTTCTCCTACATCACCGTCTTCTTTTTGATGTGCATCCACGGTCATTCATACCATGTGAAGTTTCAAGGTAGACGTTTATGTTACCGCCGTGGCGCCCAACCTGGTCAATAAATCGCCACAGCTGTGCACAGTTGTAGGGCCTACACCATCACCACTATTATTTTCCTCATCCTCCAAGAAAATTTATATCCATCCTTCCAAGTTGGGCTAATTGCCTCATTCCTTGCATCGTAGAGTCTCTCCCCAAGTCATCCCGAGGATGCTTTATTATTAAGATAATAATTCTTAATATTTCCTCCTCCCCGGTTCCCTTTTTAAACCATCCTCCCGCATCCATCTAATTGGGAGAATGGCACAGCGCAGGTGTAAATGTGTGGAGGGCATCCCTGGTAGACGCCGTGAGGTAACTTGGTGTCACCCCTTACAGGCGATGGAGACATGAATATAGATAGAGACAGAGATACAGAGATAGAGAGATAGATAGAGAGAGGGAGGGAGAGAGAGAAAGAGAGAGAGAGAGAGAAAGAGAGAGAGAGAGAAATGACATACACGATGTGTGGAAATATGGTTCTATAGACATGAAAATATTAAGAAAATAATTCCGAAGAAAGAAAAGGCAAGAAAGGAATCTATAGACGAAATGATGAATAGGGGGAGGCTGAAAGAAGGAAACAATTTGAGAAGTAAAGTAATGCTCATGGAAAGATAAAGAAAGAGAGAGAGAGAGAGAAAGAGTTTGTATATATAATGCGAAAATGAATGGAGCAAATTGGTTACGCATTCAGCATGGTGTTTCGATGCATCTACAAGCAATGCCCTGTAACTGCAACCATTTTAATCAATATGATGTCAGATTAATGTAACAATAAATCTTTGAAACATCTGAAAGCAACCGATGGAAGTAATGTAAAACTGTTTGATGCTACGATTACTAACAACATAGCAGTTCTTTGAAGCAATTTTGACTCGGACTATATAATTATGCGCTCAACTTCATACTCTCGACTTCCCGCGCTTTCATAATTACGGAACCCCCGGCGTAACCAACGTTAACTTTTTCCCCCGTCAGTGTATATACTATAAAGGTGTCTGTGCAGGGCCTCGCCTGGAGTGTATTGTACAGCTGTAGAGTTGGTGTCACGTAATGGTGTTTTCCTTTAATATCGGACAGTGTTGGAAGATAAATAAACCATTTCGACATTGGCTGCAACACTAATGTTCCGGCTCTATCTACGTGATTGCCACGCGAAAAATGACATGCCTCTGACGAATGTAAGCGTCGGTAAGGCAAAAAGTAGTCGGTTAAAAAAAAGAAAAGTAAATTCCCTAAGAATCCTATAAGATCAAATACGGATCCAGGATTATCAGAATCGATTGGAAGCAGCGAAACTCCACGATGGCTTGATAGCGACTTTTCAAATAATATTTTGTTTAAGAAAATTGGGCCGATGCCAATTTTTTTCCTACTGGTACTCGTCTATATGAAACCTTTTTTTTACGGGGGCCGACGCCGACCTTTTTTTTTTCTAATATGACTCGTCTACATAAATAACCTCCCTGAAATATATATTTGCTTGAATTTGATAGAAGATTCAACAGTCGCACACAGGAGAGTATGTCTCATTAGTGTATAGACTAAATTGTGTACCATACGAATGTCTCAATTGTCTCTTAATGCTCATAATTATCTAAACTGATGCTGTCTGTATTCCGTTTGTTTTGCTAGCGGTATTTTCATATTAGTATTTTACAACGCGTCAAACATGGTTTTGCTGTCTTCTCTAAAACGTGAACCTCGCTTCACCCATTGTTAGCTTCATGCTTCACCTACTTTGTATGCAGTCAACACAAAGCAGTCCATTGTCGCTGGGAAGATCTAAGACGGCGTTCTAGTCGACACATCCGAAAACTCCTTATTGACTCTTCAGGTCCTTGCGCTTTCACCCAATCTTGCGATGGGGAAACTGTCTTGATCAAATTCCAAATAGAATTCATGCTAACGTGTTAATGTATGGTTACTGAAACCTTACTGAGACATATCATACAGGTAACGTAATGAATACCATGATAAGATGATGTGACTGACACAGAGAAAGAACATTTATAATATATAACATAACGATAATAATCAGTTATTTTACGGCGGAAGTCACATAACGTCTCTAAGCGCTTCCAAAAAGGCTTTTGAGATTGTCACTCCAGATGTAGCTCCGGCATCCGTTATCAAGTATCCTACCAAGTACCCACTAACTATACACCTGGGTTGAGAGTGGCAAATGCACATTACCATCTTGACAAAAGGACATTAGAGCCGCACCGGGGCTCGCATCCAAGATCTTCGCAACCCCAGTCAACAGGTCAATGACATCTCCGATTTGTTGCTTAGACCGATCTTCTCTTTCTTGACGTTTTTAACATGACCGATTATCACCACCCCACCCCCCCCCCCCATTAACATGATTATTTCTAACAAATGATAGGGCCTGTTGTTTTGATTGACATTCGTTTTGATCTCGACTATTTTGAGGACTCATGTGTATTAGTTGAAATGCCGAGGTATCACACCCCCTGTGTCGCCACTGTATCGCCATGACGCCCCCTACTATTTCTAGCCATAATACTATGTTGATCGACATTCATTTTGATCTTAAGCATGATAGGTATTGGAGTTGAAATTTGATTCCTGGATCATGTAATGCCGAGGTGTTACCCCCCGTATCACCACTGTCGGACTAAATGATTGATAAATACCATTCAACACCCTCAATTTATCCCCCCCCCCCATCAAGACCTAGTTAATGGCTATGAGGCGTGATGGCTCAGTGGGAGAAAAATGTGGACCTGTAGGCAGGGATCCCGGATTCGAAACCAAGTCATTGCCCTATGTGCCCTTTGGTAAGGTATTACCATTAGCATCAGAACACGGTGCGGGGAGCTCACCACTCTTGTTTCTTACTCGAGACGATGCATTATGCTTAAGCAGTCGCAAATAATATGCGTGTTCGCATGATCACCCCCTCCCCTTCACTTTCAAATATGTTCCGCAGCCCCCGGATAAGGCCTCACTATCAAGTCACTCGGATAGGATTAAAGTCGTAGGTCTCCCACGCTGCCAGGTGATATGAATTAATTTCCACCTCATACTCTCGTGTTACCCCACATTGTAGCACAAAAGAAACGCAGCTTTTAGCCATAGACAACCCCTGACAGACATGGCAAATTGATATTTGGTGCTTTACCACTACCATAATACCAAAAACGTATCGGTCGCTTAGGCGGAACTATTAAGGACAAGGTCTGAAGCATTTCGGACTTGAGTTACACGGGGTTGAGATTTAAAGAAAACATCCCGAAGTGATCCAACGATGACATGGAATTTACAAACGCCAGTAAACAAGAATATCGGTGCAATACCACGGAAACAAAAAAAAGGTTCGTTAAATCCGATATTCGTGATTATGATACATTCAACCTTCGTGTTAACGTATATAATTGAAGAAATTTCAAGGGCGAGAAACACGAATGCCATCGTGCCTGAAGAAAGAAAACGAACACCGATAAATTGTCCATGGATGGATATATCGTAAACCGTATGAAAACTGCATATTTAAGTCAAGAAAATTAAAAATTTACTGCACTGACAAAGAAGTTTGCATCTTTTTTTTTTACTCCGATATTTTCTATGTGAATTTGTAAACGCGCTATAGAGGAGAGTGTCCACAATAGTACATCTACAGTATGAATTCATTTTTTTTTGCAGACGAATGTTTCCCAGATATAGGGCCTTAATATCTTGACATTCGAACCAATTTCAATAATAAAGTACCTTTAAAAACTGGCCTCTCACATTCTGATGCACATTACGCCAAAGAAAAAAGAATGATCACAATTAGTTGGTAAGAGCCAATTTCTATCTTCAAACACTATTAAATTTTATTAAATAGTTTTTTTTTATAATTCTATATTTTCACAAGTTTCTAGATTGTAGACAATCTAGGGAGACTCGTTGCAATGTGGACGCACCTCATGTAAATGACAGCTGACGAAATGAGGTAATGTAAACCCCCAACATGAGAGGACATTAATGCATAACGCAGAGGTTCCCGTATATTGTGACGACCTCTAAAAGCGACAGGATAGAAATTGAAATGAGTTTGTCATGACAATAAAGTTAGGAATAGAAAATGGCTGCTGCGATGGCATGATTATGTGTCCGTGGCCTAATTTAGATATGAAGGAGTGATGAAATGTAGCTCATTTGAGAGAAGAGAGAGGAAGGGAGAGATGGAGGGAGGAAGGGAGGGAAGGAAGGAGGGATGGATGGATGGATGGAGGGAGAGAGAGAGAGAGCAAGATAAAGATATTAGAATGTTATACCGGCGGTATTTGAACAAGAAAGGGAAAAAAGAGAAATGTACAAAGAGATGCTTTGTTGAAGCAATTAGATACAAAAAATAAAGGAACAGTAAAATATAAAGAGCTTTGAGGGAGGGAATAGAGCGAGTGGATAGGGGGGGGGGGGGGTGGGGGGGGGGGTGGGGGGGGGGGGGAGCTCATAGAGAGAGGAACAAATGAATAAAATCAGGCCTACTTTTATCGGCGATTGTCAGCCTATGAACAAATTGAGAGAAAAAAAGCACCCCCAACAAAATCAAACAAACAAAACAAAAAAAAAAAACAACGACAAAAAACCCACAATATACCTTTCCTTAGATGGCATAATGCCATGTCGCCATTTTACGGGGAAATGCTGCTGTTAAATGAAATTTGCACCAGCCGGGCATTGAACACGGGCCTATGGCTACGACGACGCCACCCCCCCCCCCCCCCCCCGAAACCACAAAACCACATGGTTGACACTGCGTGGCTTTGGATTTCGGCGTCACTAAGTAGTTCATGTCTCACCAAAATATCTATTCATTTCCCTTAGATTGGAGGCCGTTGGGGTGGCAATGTAATGGATCTTGAGACACAGTGCATGGTTTCACGAAACCGTCACAGGTACAATTTCGCCGACATCCCATTGAAGCGCGTGTGTTATAATTAACACGTATTTCAATGGAATGTCGGCGAACTTGTACTTATGACGGTTTCGTGAAACAATAGCCAGCTTCTCCATAACTCTTTGTCTCCAGCTGATCTAGTTAGCTGCTCAAAAAGACATTCCCGTCCTCTACTTGATGTTATCAACCCAGGTCTTAGTTGGTCCACCCCCCCCCCCCCCTGTACGACCTCCTTGCCTTAAAGTGACATTTGACTAAATTGATATGCCGTGTTTTTATACCCTGTCTGGTAATTGATCATCTTAGGAAATCACAAACTCCTAGCATTACCCCTAACATTTAGCCAAAAGTCGATTTCACGGCACGTCTACCAGACGTGACTCAGCAAACCACTGGTATTAGAACATTAGAATTAGGAATGGAGAAAGTGGGTCATGAGATAGATAGGCAAACTTAATAGTACCAATACGTTCGGATGCGATTCTGTTTCATAAACTTTATGTCATAAACTTATATGCATTAATCAATATGGACTTGATAATTCATAACATTTCGCAAACGCTTTTAAAATGATACAAAAGTTTATATCCCTGGCGCAGTTGTGAAGTATTCTTCTCCATTATCAGTGTTCTACAGGGCCCTGTTTCATAAAACTTGTCATCAATGACGAGTTGCAATAACTGTTATAAGCTACTGAAATCCTTGCATCTGATTGGCTGAGAGCAAATTTGTCGGTAAAAATCAACGACAAGACACTTGATGAAAAGCCCCCAGGTCAAATCCAGGATTTCTTCGAGACATTTTGAACTTTCCCTTTAATGTACGTTCACATCTTACTTGGAAATGTGCAACAACAACAGCAACAACAATAACAACAATAACTACTACTACTACTATACTACTACTACTATACTACTACTACTACTATACTACTACTACTATACTACTACTACTACTACTATACTACTATACTACTACTACTACTTCTACTATACTACTACTACTACTACTACTATACTACTACTACTACTATACTACTACTACTACTACTACTACTACAACTGTACTACTACTACTGTACTACTACTACTACTACTACTATACTACTACTACTATACTACTTCTACTATACTACTACTACTACTACTACTACTACTACTATACTACTACTATACTACTACTATACTACTACTACTACTACTACTTCTACTGTTGTTGTTGTTGCTGCTGCTGTAGCTACAACAACAACAACAACACAAGAAAAGAGCAATGGACAAAAAGTCCACATTCGAGACACCGCATCGTCATAATACAACACCCAAGGGTTCAAATTATAGGGTTCGTTGCCCCCAAATTGTCTTTGCGCCCAGGAGTAAATGCTACGGAACATTTCACTAGCCGTATAAAGCTAATTACTCCTCATGGAATGAGACCAATATGTCAAGTTGAATCTTTCACGGAGTCAATGAATAAATTAGTAGTTGCCGCACATGATAACATTCTGCGTCCTCTATAAAAATGTGTTTCACATTTTCTTTCTTTACACCAGTGCAGCTCTTTCTCACGATGCCCCAAAGCCTTGTATTAATAATTCAGTAAACCTGGTATTTATCTCTCCCCAAACATCTTATACTGTATACCCTTACATGTTTAATTTAAAATGTGTCATTTTAGTAGGCTTGTACAACAAGGTTAATGCCCTTTGTATTCGATGCCTCATTAGCTGACGTAGGAATTGCGTCAGCGACTGGCGCAATCATCGACGCGTCATGGGACAATGAAATCGTACAAAGAGTGAACGCAACATGAACAGTGGGGACACTGTGTTGACTTACTGGCGTATATGGGATAATCGATTTCATGAATGGCTCTTATATTAGCGCCGGTTATAACGCAGTCGCATTGACGCCTCGAGTACAACAGGCATATAACGCTGTGATAAATAAATAACGGAGTCAAGGAAGTAGGAGCGGAAAGTGACGCGATGGAACACCGAACTTTTAGATCTCAGGGATCACAGAGATGGAATTACAAATAGACGTGAGGAATAAATCGATGAGTCAAACGGGTATAGATATAAAAGTGACAGAATTAGGACGACGGGGAAACGGCAGATTAGGACAGGAGAAACGAATTCTTCCGTGAAGAAATTCAGAAGGGCGCATAGATTAGAAGACATCCAGGAAATGCAATGATAATATCGGAAGAAAGGTTTGGACAAGGAAGAAACAAAAAAGAAAGAGGAATTCAGCTCCATATGAGGACTGTTCACATATCAACGATTTAATTTCGATTAAATCGGTCTGCGTAGAAAACGTATGGATCTCACCGATGAGTGCTATAAGGAGCCTTCAACATCGATTTTCTCGGATCCAATTCATTTTCTACTTAGATTAATTTTATCGTTATCATGGTTATCTTTACAAATCATTCATATGTGACCAGCCCTTTAAGATCACCTTGCAAAAAGTAATTAGCTCTGCTTGATCATTAAGGGTTGCTAATCATCATCAACTTATACTCTTATACTAATAAGGGATACTCGGTGCATTAGAATGCAAACTGACTAATTTGATTAGTACGTGAATCGCATGCCCGATGCACAACGTCTTGAGTGCTCTTCGGTTGGTACTCAGCTCATCCCCAAGTATACATATCATTGTCTCCTACCAGGGGGTCGCACATGGGGTGCACTGGTGGCAGCCCCCCCCCCCCCATGGGACATACTAGTTAACCGATAGCTTGGCGGATTTAAGGGGGAGGGGGCATTACCGTCCCGTGCTCTTTTTGAAATTGAAATATATTACCATTATCATCATATGTGTTTAAAGGTAAATTTTCACTTGTTTAGTGAAACTGATAGCGGCTGGGCTGTGGACAGAATTATCTTAATCTGCTAGAAATGACAGTTTCGGGAAGTGATAGTCTAGTGTGTTACAACAAAAAATGGATTCTGTTGTATTTCTTTGTATTCTGAGAGAGATTTCATTCGACGTTTGCTTTGATCATTATCATACACATTTTGATGTTGTTGTTTCTTTTTCGATTTTGCCCCACTTTTAAACTTTTGAGTAGTACCTTTAAAAGAGCATTAATTTTTATTTTACTCCTCATCTCCGTTGCACTAAAAATATTAACAATGTTATGAACATTTTCCTGCTGTGCATTAAGGTGTAATGGACATGATGAGTGCATGGCCTGCAACATACTTTGTGAAGATAATAAAGGACCGCGTATTTCCAAACGAGTACACAACGACTACTATGGCTATTTATTCAACTTAATGATCCACAAGTCTTATGAAAATAACGAGAGATGGAGAAAGTCATCAATAAAGACAGATTGTAGCCTTCAGACAATCGTGATTGCCCAGTGTTGAACTTTGAAATTGTTAACACTTGACAAAATGTAGCGCATGTTTTATCACCTCTTCGTACATGCACGCAGTTGAACATTTACATGCTGTATGTTTATACAGGGGGAATAATAGCGAGGGGCGATAGAGGGATTAGAGAGTGAGATCGTCTGAGATGGATGGCACAGAGAGAGAGAGAGAGAGAGAGAGAATGAAAATGATGAGCTGTTCTGTTATTTATCCCCCTTTCCTCTGCACATGTTGTTCTACGTTATTATAGCTCTTAATGTTTCATCGTTCTTATAATGGCCTCTCATCTTTCTGTTATTATCCCCTTTACATGTTATTCCCTTTTTCTTGCCACCGTCCCTACCTATTTTCTATCACAAAGTGGTGTTCCAAATTTTCAGGTCTATTGTTTCAGTTGATCTTCTGTTGTATCATGCCTAACCTATTCTTAATATTGATTTCTTTAAAAAGGGTTTACAACTTTTTATTCAGGAAAGAAAAAGAGGAAAACTATCCTTTCTCTTCCTAACACACTTTTTAATGTATTTTTTCTCTCATTATTTTCTGATCATGAAATGGCAGCTCTCATCGCCCGCATCATCGTCAAGTACCGAGGCACATAGTTATGTAATCATCTTGACTTTTTTGCTATCATATCGTTATAAGATGTGTTTTTAGTTACATCATTGAGTGCATTGATACTCGATTCGACCAAGGAGTTATTACACTTCTGTGATAACTCCTTGATACTCCAGTAATGCCATCTTTGTATACAGTGTGTGTAAATAAAAAGGAAACCCATTTTCAAGCCCCATTATCTTTAAAAAAATCAAGGAAAATCGCTGAAATATCTTATAATAAAATAATCTTAGATGGATTTATGTAGTGATTGTATACATGGTAATGAAAAAAATAAACTTACAACATAATATATAGATTATTCAAGCAGGTTATGTATATTGAAAAATACTTGTCCCTTGTTACAAATTACAAAATATGCAAAAATATATGTCGACTTAGAATCAGCTCACACATGTGCAATTTACCAATAGAAACCGGAAGACATATAGGCGTCCAGAAAAAAAAATCCCCTCTCATCAACGAATTTGTAATTAATGTAATATGGGAAAAGTTGGAGATGAACTTCACACTATAATGGAGTGTACAAGATTTAGTACTGAAAGAAATACATCTTTTTACAGAAATGACTGAAATATAAGAAGCATTCAAAGGTTTTAATAAGGAAGAGAAATGTGTAAAAATCATGAAATTGGACAATGAAAATGCAATTGATTGCTCTGTAAAATATTTCAAATCCATCATAAATACCAGTGGTAAATTTTGAATCCTTGAATTATTGTTTTGACCCACTCATTGTTTATATCAATATAATATTCCAATTTGATATACTATGTAGAGGTGTCGCAGCCGAGTGGTTTAATCACTTGACTAGGAATGCAAATCGTGGGTTCGAACCCCGGCACGGCACTTATGCTCTTGAGCAAGGCATTTTATCTACATTGCTCCTCTCCACCCAGGTGTTAAATGGGTACCCGGGAGGATGCGAACGTCATTGTGGTTGGATTAGCATGTGCGCGCTTGGAAACAGGCGACTGGCTGGAATGCTCCCCAGAGGAGTGGAGAATGTGCACTGTAATGTGCAGAATCGCAACTGAATCCAGTGACTTGATTTTGATTTGATTTTATTCTTCAGGTATATTACAATACAAACACATCAAGGTACCATGACAGGATAGCCCATGAAAGCCGAAATGTCTTATTTCCAATGGGGTCCTTACCTAAATAATTGATTAAAAAAATACACTAAGAAAACACATTAGTACGGCTACAAGACTATCGTACACGTACGACAAGTAATAAGAATGTACTAAAGTAGCAAAATAAAACATAACATTTTTATAAAGTAGGCGAAGATTACATAAATGTGAAAAACAAGACTTACTCAACGGAAAAAACTATATACAGAAAATCATAATGAAACTATCGATAATAAACGTTGATTACATAAGTCATATAATACAGGAAAAAACCATCTGAGCTACAAAAAGGAGAGGAGAAATATAGTTATGGAGTAGACACATTTTTCAGATGATGCTTCAATACCCTTTTAAAATGTAAAAAATTCTTAACTGACTTAACATGATTTGGGAGGGAATTCCAGAAAAGAATAAAAGGAATTTCCAATTTTACCTTTCCGCTTAGGCACTACGAAATTAAATTGACTATTTCTAGTGTCATGCCCATGAACACTTGAAGAGCGAGTAAAATTATTTGAAATATAGTGATCTGCATTGGAGTAAAAAAACTTATGTACATGGTGAATTAAAAGTTGTTGTGATCTAAGGTTTATATGAAGAAGACCAGCTGTTTCAAGTTCACTCATCCCAATGTTTGTTCTTGGTGGTAAGTGATTGATAAATCTTACAATCTTATTTTGAATTATTTTTAACTTGTTTTGATCCACCTTGCCTAGACTGCAGTACCATGCCGCATTAGCATAATCAAATAAACATTGTATTAAGGAAAAACTTAAAATGCGTCTTGATTTTAAGTTCATGCAATTTTGATAACGATACAAAAATTTTAGACGAGTATTAGCTTTTTTGACAATACTGTCAACCAAAATTTTGCGTTGTCCGATTAAAGTTACATGAAAACAAACCCTTGTATAGTCTAGTATTTCAAGAAATTAAATTTTTAGACGGATTATACTGCATCATTTATCAGTTTTTGCTCTATTCTCTACGCCCATTCAGCAAAAGTACACGTGAGCCATACAAAAATCATTATACCACACTAATAAATCCATGTGCTGACCTCAGAATATTGATCAATACAAGGAGAAAAAACTTTTCATAAATTAAATGAAACCTTTACCACCATCTCTAAGAGGACCGACACAAATAGTTTCGGCTTTTATTCGCCCGATTGAAACACTCCATATTTTCCCGCCTGTCAATATTTGGAAAGGACTCGAGAATGGTTACATAATCGTTCTTGCAGGAATAACAAGCTTCAGGTATGTTTGTCCATCTCAACTGGATTACCTGCGTCAATTGTCTGAGTTAAGATTTGCTCATATTCATGAATTCAACGGTGCACATTGAAACCTGGAGGCGCCGATACAGGGAGCACATAGGGGCCAGTTGGCCACCCCTTTCAGGTAATAGTAATTAAAAATAATCGATGGAACTTCAACAAGTTGTTCTTTATCAAACACAAATAGAAGAAAGGGTAATTCAAAAATGATTGTCTCGTATCTCACTTTGAATTATTAACGGAAGCTTTCAAACAAAACGATTGCCATTCGTAAGTTTAAAAGAGACATAAGCCTACTTTTTTTCCCCTCAATATTCGCATTTGACTTTGTTATATTTTTCCTTATATTCTACCTTTTCCGTAACATACAATCCGGCGAAGACTTGTTCTGTCCTGTAAAATTGACCAGAGCATGGTGTTTTTTTTATTTCTTATAGATTATAACAATTAGTTTTAGAGGATTTTGTTAAACTTCTACAAAATATTGTTCGCTCTTTCTCCCACGTGCATATGAAAAGCAAATTTCGCACTGATGGGATGCGAAACCGTTCTCAAAGCAACCCGCAATGTTGTATAGTTTTTGCATCAATTTTTCAGCGAAACTGGAAGCCCCAAAGATTAAACATCAATAATATAATTGGAGCAAGGTGGAATTTGGTTCAGCAGAAAGGAAATATCTGGGCTGAATATGTGTTTTGTCATCCATTACTTAACGAGATACATTCCAGATACATTCCCGCACAGGTAGATTTCATAAAAAATGAAGGAGAAAAGAAAGAAACTGCCATATTGATTGCTCGATATTGAGAGTACGTTATTTCCCACAAGGATTCTTTCCATAAGCTTGACGGGTAGAAATTATTTTTTTCAATTTCAATACAAAAGAAGAAAAAGGAAAACGACCAAACTCCCTTGCCTCCGCAGTCGTTCTTGTTTCTGAAAAAAATGTAGTTCCTTCGGATTTTCTTTTGCTTTGTTTAGCTTTTGGCTCGAAATCCACTTTAGTAGTATTTAAAGATATGGTTTAGTTATATTCATGCAATTACATTGTGAAAGAAACAGCACACGGAAATAGGTATATGGGACTATACACACGCATGTGACGTAAATGTTTGCTCCAAACGTTTCAGATTTTTTTCATCATATTTCGAATATGAGGGCATTTTAAGAGCAATAGTTTTCAGGGGACATGATAACGTCTACTATGATATTCTCCCAAAACTGACCTAAAAAGAATGAGAAAGCTCACAAATTATTTTTCACCTTTATATAGGGCCTACCAGAACTCAGCTTTCTCTGTAATGATTGTACTAATAATTAACAATTATCAAAAGCAGGCCTATAAGTATGAATAGTGATATCTGCATACTCCATGTCGAACAGTGAGAGAGAAAAAAAGTGATTCCGTTCTTCGTTGCATTAACAACAACCTATGAATCCCCCCTCCAACCCCACCCCGAGTAATTACAGTCTGATGTGTAACGATTCAACAGGACAACAAAAGCGAATTAATATTTTAGCCAGGTGATATGGATTACTCGTCACATTTTATTTGATTTCGGTATCCTATTAACGCCCAACGAGGCAAAAGTGAAAAGGTTTTGTTGGGCCGGGTGGATCGTACCAATTGCAATTAGAATGAAACTGTCGCTACAGTCACACTGCCAAACCGACACCGACCGATTCTTGATTCAATTTTTTGTTCGGCATGTTGTCGGTCTGGGGAGCGTTTCATCAAGCGATTTGTCAGTGATTTTCACTGACAAATTTGCTCTCAGCCAATCAGATGCAAGGATTTCAGTAGCTTATAACAGTTGTCGGTAAAAATCAGTGACAAAACGCTTGATGAAACGCTCCCCTGATGTCGGTTTTGTTGGTGTGACTGTTTTATTAGGGAGTTTTCGATATTTTTGCTTTACCCAGTGGAGGATCCGGGGGGGGGGGGGGGGTACGGGGGCACGTACCGCTCTCAGCAAAACTTTCAATTGGCCTACCTATTGTGCCTCCTAATAATGTCTCCAAGCAGCAATTGTAGACATAAAGAAGCCCCTGGAAAGGTAAATTTGTTTTGTTTTGTTTGTCAGCTTGTTTTGTAAAATATTTGTAGACTTGTGCCCCCCCCCCCCTCCGATCCCCCAGACTGTCAACTTTAGCCTCATTTCCCGCAATTTCTCTTGGCCTTTCACTACAGTTACTCACCCATCCATACCTTTCCGGTTTGTTGAAATAACACAGATCGATTAGAGATGTATCTGAAACCTTTAAAGCTAAGATTGAGTTCTAATCAAGGTGACAAAGAGCTTGTGAGCTTTCTCATTTTTTTATGTTAGTTTAGAAGAATACCATACAGCTAGGAAATTTCCCTTGAAAAAGGTTTTTCTCTTCAAATGCCCTCATTATGACAAGAAGTAGCTGAAAAGTTCGGACCAAATATTCATGCCACATGTGTGTGTAGTCCCATATACCCATTTCTGTATGCAGTACATATATGACTTTCAGCAAATCTGAGTCAACTTATCATTTTGATGATTCCAAAACCTCACATTATACAATATACACCACGTAACCAACCTTTTCCAATTGCTTTCAGACTGTTTCTTTCACAATGTAATCGCATGACCAGGGGAGCGTTTCATGGAGCGTTTTGTCAGTGATTTTTACTGACAAATTTGCTCTCAGCCAATCAGATGCAAGGATTTCAGTAGCTTATAACAGTTGTCGGTAAAAATCACTGACAAAACGCTTGATGAAACGCTCCCCAGGTCCCTGTTTCATAAAACTTGTAATGCAATAATAAGTTATACGATCATTGATATAAGCTACTGAAATCGCTGCATTTGATTGGCTGTGAGCAAATTTGTCATAGAAATGTGACAGTTGTTAGTGATAACAAGTTTAATGAAACGGGGCCCAGGACTCAACTTTATCTTTAAATTTACATTTAGAACATGCGTCTGATATCCTGGGCACGCGCATGGTAAAGCATGTGCTGTATTGGAATGGACGTGAATTTGGCGATGTATAACTCTATTTCCAAACGCATCCGTTATTCGAACAATAATCGTGTAGGCGATCTATCATGTCTATTCACTTTGTAGGGATAGCGTAAGTGATACAATGGTGCTATTCGTCAAAATACTTTCCGTCTGTTCGATTCATCCCTCTATCACCCCCGCTCTTTCTCTAAACCAGTCTGTTTCACTGTTCCCTCTATCGTTTTTACTCCGAGTATGCTCAGTATCTTTTCTCTCTCTTTATCATCTCTCTCTCTCTTATTATGCTCTTCTTTTCTTTTTATCCCTCTCGCTCTCTCTCTCTCTCTCTCTCTCTCTCTCTCTCTCCTCATGCTAATATACTTTCCAATACCTACCCTCGTCTTTTTCTCTCTTTCTCCCCCTCTCCTTTTTGAGATGGTCCGTCCTTAAAGGGAAATCCAACCTTAATGGCAAGTTGCTCTGAAAGAAAGAGGAAAAATCAGAGAAGCAGATTGGTGAACGTTTGAACGAAATCGGACAAGCAATAAGAAAGTTATGAATGTTTTAAAGTTGTAATCACTATACATATGGGAATTTCAAATTGGCCGAGTAGGTAATGTCACTGTGATGTTGTTGCGGACAACTCCCCAATTCGCTCCACCACACAAGAATGGCTAAAATGTCATTTTTTTCAAAATGTATTATTCAGTAGGATTTTTTCTTTCTTTCATGAGGACCTATAACAATATGCTATGTCCAATATATTTTGAGTACTGCCCCGAGGGTAAAGGCGATTCGGAGAAAACCGCAAATTAATGATATTTATGTGTACGACAAACGGAAGAGTTGTCCACGAGTATGTCACAATCGACTCACCAAATTGCCAATTTGAAATTCGCATATAGATGTAGTGATCTCATTTTTCAAACATCCATAACTTTCTTATTCCTTGTCCGATTTCTTTCAAACTTTCACCATCCTGATTTTCTTATTTTTCTGCTTTCACACAAATCATCTTATTACCAAGGTTGGATTGCCGTTTCTTTGAATATTCAATTTGGCATATCGCCCTTCCTAATTGCACCACAAAGATAATTATGAATCAGTACTTTCACAATATCTTCACCATATTTTGGTTTTTACTTCTGTCTTTCTTTATATGGAATGTCTGGATGTCCAGTCATGTGGCCGATGTCTCTGTCTCTGTCTCTGTCTGTCTGTCTGTCTCTCTGTCTCTCTCCCCCCAGTTCTCTCTTCTCCACCCCTCTCTGTTTCTACATCTCGTGATATTTCTTCCACTCTTTACCTCAACCCTCCTTCTCCCCTCCTTTTTCCCCCCGAGTTAGCTACATGTACACAGGCATTCCCGCTCTGAACTTTCAATTTCCCCGAATACCGCAGTGCATATAGACACAGACACGAGGATAGTCATGGACTACAATGGAAAATCCGGTCATATAAGGAAAGATGTATATAATATGCCTGTGATCAAAATCCAGCATGTATTTACATGCGGAAAGACAAACAGGATTAGACGAGTGATTTCATGAGCAATTTGAAATCATTTCCATCGGCCTTCAACAATGATGAGATAAATGTCGAAGGCTTTCATAAGCGGTACCCGATCCCATCAATCGAATCAACTGGTATGCAGTACAGTGCAGTGGTGTAGCTACGGGGACGCAGGGGCGCATTTGTCCCCCCCGGTCCCCATTGAGTGGCGAAAAAAAAAAGAAAATGGGTATGTGAATAAAAAGTAAAGGAGAAGTGGGGAAAAGACAGAATTCAAAAAGACCACTCCCCCTAACCAGTAGCCTTGTAAATTATCATTTCATTCACCTGAGTGAGACAGATGTCCCGCCCCCCCCCCAAAAAAAATATCAAAATAAAAAAAATCAAAGTGCCCCCTCAAAGGTTAAACCCACGCTACGCCGCTAGTAAAAAGTCTGGTTTTCGAGCGTCCTCAGCTTATGTTTCTCAGAGCTCGTTTAGCATTTTATCTTTGGTAAATCCTTATATGGCTCTAGGCTGGTCGGACAGACATGAAACCCCGAATATAGGATAAGACACGACTATGTAAAATAGGCCCAGAGGACAAATAAAGATATATTTAAGCAGATTAGGATGAAGGCTCAATGATTGTCTGTGTCTTAATGGAAGTCTGGACCTATATGATTGTACTTTTACAATAAGAATAGAAGAGAGAGAGAGAGAGAGAGAGAAGAGAAAGAGTTGACAGAATCGAATGATTGGAAAGAGAGATAAATAAAGTAAGGGAGGGAGAGGAAGATAGATAGGCTGATAGATAGATAGATAGATAGACAGACAGACAGAGATAGAGAGAGACAGAGAGACAGGGAGACAGAAAGGGGAAAGAAGAGAGGAAGGGAGAGAGAGAGAGAGAGAGAGAAAG
This sequence comes from Heliocidaris erythrogramma, assembly GCA_025617745.1. Taxonomy (NCBI): domain Eukaryota; kingdom Metazoa; phylum Echinodermata; class Echinoidea; order Camarodonta; family Echinometridae; genus Heliocidaris; species Heliocidaris erythrogramma. The sequence goes on from CM046858.1 coordinate 14,784,788, forward strand.
AGAGAGGGTTTCGTAATTGAAATATTTCATCTCTAATTGAAACGCACAGAATGGAAGCCGACTAGTCTACATGTATAGTGCACTATACACTGTTATCATTTCCAGGAAGAATGAAACCAACTCAAACGAAATCAAATCAATAAATATTAATAATATTAGTATTAATTGTTTGAACTGCCTTTTCTACTGGTTACAAAGCGCTTCGAGATGTCATCCATGGGTAAGCGTTGAAGTTAAAACATCAATTATACAAGTTACCCAACAGTGACAGTGTGAGTTCAATGAGTCAAATAAAATATTAGAATATAATTTCCTAGATTGTATACATCACAATTCCAATAGTCACTTTTGCAATTTTGATGTAGACTGTCACATTCCCATGCCACCATTTGACATTATCATCCCTATCGATCAAAACTGGAGTTAGCGCCATTTGGAAGTACCATTGGTCCGATCAGCGGTAGATATGAAACTAGTGTCCTGATCGCCGCACGCATTTGCATAGCGTGGGCCCAGATGATTATTAGGGGGGGGGGGGGCAGACAACAGGGGGAGGGGGGGGGGGTGAGGCATCAATTTTACAAGGTGGATGAAATGCGAATTTACAAGACCGTCAGAGAGAGGGATAACGAGGGAGATTGTGGGAGGAAGCCGTATATTTTTCTTTTTACATCTCTACCTCTCCCCTTTGTTTTTCTCTCTCTGTTTTATGTTGTTTCCTTCCCCCTTTTTTTTCTCCATACGATGGCAGAGGGAAGGGGATATGTGCCCCATGGTCCCCTGTAGCTGCGCCACTGGACGCATGAAAGGAAATAGTAGCTATTACGCCGGAGTAATGCTCTTCCGTCAATCAATCATAAACGCGGATCAAAACATTCATGTTTTCAACCGACAACAAGCTCTCCACCGACCGCCGAAATTGATGGATGACGGGATTTAAACCCCATTAGGCTTGAATAGGTGGGACCGAAGAAAGATGTACAAACCCTCGCAGGGTACAACAAATGATGTGGTTGAGAAGGACTTTATGTTCTTGCGTTTGGTGATCAGCATATTTATGAGGAAAGACAGTAAGCTTCGGAGATGCCATGAACGCTTTGTAATGACGCTGTTTTACCTTAGGAATATAATAACCCTCTAAGTTATCTTGTGGGGCCGATTACTTCAAAACATCACGTCGTCCGTTATACGGTTACTCTATAAAGTCTTCTCTAAAAATAACTCTAAGATTTCCCTTTCTATCATAAACGATACTCAACTTATTGAAAACTTTCTCCCAAAGGGTGAAACTTGATCGTCGATATGTCATATAGCTATCAGTTCAAGGAGAATATCGCATGTTGAGTTCTGATAAAGGTCTCATTCTTTTTATGTCAGCTTGGAAGCATAGTACAGGGGTAACGTCCCCTGAAAGAGATTGCTGTTCGATTGCCTCTATATTCGAAACCTGATGAAAAATAGCTGAAAAGTTAAGGCCAAACTCTTATGCCACAGACATATATATGTACAGTTCCATATATGCATTTCAGTGTGCAGTGCAAGACTGACATGGCTGAATTTCTTATATTTCTGATGATTCCAAAACTTTTACAATATATATACACCAATGCGTTTATACTACGTAATCAACCTTTCAAAATTGCTTCCCGACGGTTCCTATTACATCATAATCGCGTGACCAGATCTCACGTTTAAATTAACGCAACTGGGTCGAAGTAGCAATCACCGATCGTTCGAATCAACGGTTTTGCGAGAATATACCACAAGTGAAGAAGAAAATAAACCGATCGCCACAAAAATGGAGAAATAAAACGAAAATATAGAGCAATTGATTTTTCTTTAATTACAAAATGTCCAAGCAATTTGATACAGGAACGGTACTTCGTTCACTCGAGCGATCCTAATTGTAACACGTGTTTAGGCCACAGATTAAATCTGACAGAAAACGCCCTTGTAGCAACCAGTGATGTGTTAAGGCAAACACACGAGTGTAATGAAAGGTCTTTCTTGTGTCACGTCGGACGAGATAAAACACCGTAACTTTTGATCGATTTCGTCACTTATTGCCATCCGCTCCGCCACATTTTCGAGTTGTTATTGTTTAGCGTCGTGAGCATCTGAACAAACGATACGCAGTTTCAGTGTCGTCTTTGAAAACAATTTCAAGATCGTGAAAACGAGCGGATTCGAGGCAATATTTTAATATTAATATTTTAATTAAAATTCCTTCTTTTGGATAGCGTTTTGGTCAATACAGTATCCCCAGAAAAGTCCAACAATATAGATTACAAAATTGGTATTAAGTGCTGGAGTAATTATAAACTTGACCATTCGTCCTGTAATAACATATTAAACACGCTCCAATATTCATTTTTCAATAATACTATGACTATTTTTGTCCAAATGGTCCGCGATTAATCAAAACAGTAATTTTGGCAGTTAGTCCTGGCATGATCTATTACAAAATAATGGAAAATCTAGACATATGCCTAAGGACATATTTTGGTATCAAGAAGACTGTATATTATGCTTCGAAACTACATCTTCTACCATAATGTTAGATATAGTGTGCATCAACAATATATGATTAAATGATGTAATGCCGGTTCGATCAAAATGACAGTTACCTTGCCTCGGGGTGATACCCCCTACCAAGACCATGGAGGTAGTCGCTGGATCATATAGCTCAAGCAAATCTTATTTGAATCGGCACTGACCATACTGACAAGCAAGGTCAGATGAGTCCTTGGGGGTGTAAAAAGTTAGATGAATAATAGCAAAAGATTAAAATCGCCATCTTCAGAGGCCCTTTTCATTAATCTCATTTTTCATCTTTTTTCATCGAAAAATGAAAGAAAATGACAAGTATCGTGGGTAGTAATCATACTATCATTTTCCTTTCGTTTGAAAGGTCATTCGAATACCAAATATATTTTTAAAAGCAAAGAAAATACAATGCATATCAATCACCAATAATATAAAGGTTAGACTTTTCAAGATGCAGATATGGGAAAATATCGAAATTAGGACAAAAAAATCCGTTGATTCTGATCCCGCCATTAATCAAAGGATTCGTCGCTCGACACAAGCGCAAGGGATAAAGAAGTAGGAGAGAGAAAGTGAGAGAGAAAGAGAGAGAGAGAGAGAGAGAGAAAGACATAATATATATAGAGAGAGAGAGAGAGACAGATGGAGAGAGGGAGAGTGAGATAGAGAAAGGGTATAGATAAGACAGATATATAAGCGAGAAAGAACAAAATGATAAAGAGATGGATAGAAAGAGAGAGAGAGAGTGAGAGAGAAAGAAAGAAAGAAATAGATGGAGAGAGGAGATTGAGGAAGAGAGTAAGAGAAGGGAGGTACAGAGACATAAGTGAGAAACAACAAAATTATGAAGAGACGGAGAGAAATTCAGAGAGTGGGGGATAGGGAGAAGGCAGGAAAAGGACGGACAGAGAGAGAGAGAGAGAGCAAGAGAGAAGCAAATTTAGTTTGCACCCGAGTATTGAAATGACTGAAATCATTAACCTTTCAAAAAGCAAATTTGTTTATTAGAGAGAGAAATCCTGTTCATTTAAAGTCTCAAATTTATAATCATTATGAAAAATGACAAAAACAATAACAGGGGCTTCCTCCCATTATGTTCTATATGTCACAGTCATTTTTCATAATAAGTGAGAAAGGAGATAAAGAAGAAAAAGCTTATCTTTTGTTTTTAACTGTTTGAATTTTATTATCACTTAATGAATTATAAATGATGCTTTAAAATGCCTCTTTCCTTGCCTTTCTCTCCCTGCTAAAGCATAGTGTTTACCAAAAGTACTTTAATCAAGTTTCCCCATTCCGCACTTTTATGTTGGTCGTCTAAACGTTTAGGTCAGACTTATAAAATGAAAACAGAATTTCACGTCAGAAACACAATCTAAAAAGAAAATTAATATATTAGTCTGATTACCTTCACAATCTATGGCCAAATAATCTTTCTAGATAATCGTGATTTATGAATTATAGGTCAACTTTATCTTAAAATTGCTAAAATTTTGGCTTATCTAGAAGAAAACAAAACCGACTTCAGTTCAATTCACATTCACATTCGCTTAAATTTACATTTCGATCAAGTATGATTACATTCAGCCCATGTTTCATATATCTCAGTTTTGTTTTTGGGGATAGAAGAAATATGAATTGTCAAAAGGGGAGATTGGCGTTTGTTTTTATAGCTCGCAATTTCTACCGCGATTGAATTCGCTAATCCCCGTAAGAGCCTTTTGTAAAACCTCATTTCCACGAACATTCATCAAAAGCCTCTGGAGAAATCCTTGGCAAGATTCTTCCAGGGGTGTTGTCTTTAAGGAATGAAAGAAGAAAACTGATGACTTTAATTTCTCCACCCCATCCTCTCAATTACTGTCATCTTTGGTACATTTTTCCCCCAGCACGTTGGAGCGGTGACATCGAAATGTCTTAAGCTATCCAGTTTTGAAAAATCAAATTTCGCTTTTGGAAAGGTTTACAATTACTTTTCAGTCTCGCGTGTATATCACAGAGATATTGAGACCTTAGAATTTGATATATCATTGTATATTGACACCAACAGTTGTCAGTTAGCCAAGATATCATTGAAGGAATTATCAAATATAACAGGATGACTTTGGTGCGATGATTTTTCATCGAGAAGCCTTAATATTTTTTGTTCTTTAAAGTGGTCGGCGTTAACTATTCAATATACTGAATTTCTTGTGCTTGTATTGAAGGTCTCGATTTAGTATGATACTCTGTTGGATTTTCTCCTGCAATAATACTGTTTCATTTTCTGAATGTTCTTATACATGTATTTCACTTTTTAAAATTTGAATTAAAGTTCAGCAAGCTCCTCGAAACAGGCCTTTCAACAAATTTAAAACCGATCTCTCATCAGACAAGTGACTGATAGCTGACGATGCAGACAAAGTAGCGACCCTCTCCCCTCCCCTCCCCCATACCTCCGCAGAATTTGATCCATATTGTCGTATATCCAGTTAATTATAAACGGGGGGGGGGGGGGGCTATCCCTGGGAAGTCCCGCGCGTCATAAACCTGTGCAACCAGTCGTATAATCATTATTATTATTATGGGCCTTCAAGAGATAGAGAGAGAGGGGGGGGGGGGGGGGCGGAGACGTTGATGGATACTCTCCTTTCATGCTTTACCCCTCTGGTAGAACGTCACAATGTTCCAAGTTCACTTCTTGAACACCTGTAACATGTGCAGGGGAACCTGAGCCGACCCCAATGTATCAAAGTGCCTGTAGGGATACCGAGTTGAGTTCTCAGTTGCAGACCTGTCTGAGACAGGCTTTATTTTAGGCGACAACACCTTGTATAGCCTGTTGAAAGCCAGAAGGGCGTTAACTCTGTGTAAAAGCATATGGGTTAGCGCCCTTCTGGCTCCAAACAGATACGTTCGTTGGCATTTAGAAGTATTCCATACCTATATACATACAGGTAGCTTTCGGGAACCACATTCTTCATATAAATGTTATCCCATTACAAGTAATTTGCACCTTATTTTGTTTATACCTTGTAGGTATCTTTAACTTGATATTTTGTTTTGCAACGCCTGACCTTTCTTTTCAGTGTTGTCACGTGGGCACGTTGATCCCCGTAAACTGGATGGATTCAAAATCAGACCAGAGAGGGAGAGGGAGAGAGAGTGTGAGAGAGAGAGAGAGATAGGGAAAGAGAGGGGATGAGAGAGAAAGAGCGAGAAAGATAAAGACAGAGAATCTTTAATGATTATTTAGCCGTATTTCATCTTCAAAAGCAAATCAGACTTGTGGAAAACTCGTGGGGAAACCCGTAACCATTACCGAACAGTTTTGATTTGGAATGATCTTTGCCAGAAAAAAAGAAGTGGAAACATTGAGGGGTGGAAAAAAGTGAATCGTGTGTCCCCATGAGGTCAATATGGAAAGAGCAGGTTTTTAATTTAAAAGTTAGAGAGAAAATGTTTTACTAGATATTATTGAGTATAATGAGAATTATATCAAATCATTATGATCATGTTTGTAACTAACTGCAAAAAAGCTTGTTGTTTTGGCGGGAGCTACTTACCCCTTCCCGTCCTGCTAAATACGCTAGTGGTCATGGTAGTAATTCAAGCTGCAACATTGTGACCAGGTGCAACTGTATATCAGCCGAAACCGACAACAGATCGAACAAGAAATGGCATCACCCCTGATGGATAAAATTTTGTCGATGACTGGTCACTTTTGAGTTATATTTACGGTGTGACTGGAATATCAACCGCACACCTGGGGAGCATTTCATCAAGCGTTTTGTCAGTGATTTTTTACCGACAACTGTTATAAGCTACTGAAATACTTGCATCTGATTGGCTGAGAGCAAATTTGTCAGTAAAAATCACCGACAAGACACTTGATGAAATGCCCCCCCTGAAGGGGTTGCTACTTTGCTTCCTTTTATCAGTGAGCATCGTTAAAGGGTTCTCTGATTCTTTGTTTTTATTTGTATGTATATATTCTGCTTTAAACCATAGACTGATTATTAAAGCTTCGGATGCTAAAAAAACGAACTATTAATTCGCCTCAACGATTAAAAACTACTCCCACGCCTGTCGTATTAGACGGATTTTTCTCTATTCGTTTGTATTAAAATTAATGTTAAAGCGTCCCACATTGCCTGCCTCGTATTTACACTCCCAATTACTTCTGGAAAAAAATCTAAAAGTTACGTTTAACAACAGTGTTTGCCATAAACCAGTTCACCGTGCTTATGGGAGCTAATGTTTAAGGTAAGGAAGTGATGGGCAAAGAGGGGCTCGATATTTATTGGATGTGCAAATGAAAGTAGAACAAATAAGTGGCGTTCAAGCCCTGAGATCGATCTCACATTGTCAGGGGATGTTAAACGTGTGCCTGAGAGGAAGTGCAGGAGAGCAAAACTTGTTGGAGGAAGTGACCGGTGTAATCAGGCCATGAGTGGACGTATAATGTTGTCCGGAGGACTGGGTATATGTTTGCTTCAGAGAATTTGGGTCAATATTAGACCCCTTCTTTTTTAAAGTCTTTCTTTAAGTCTTGGACCAACAATGAATCTATGCATCTATGTACATAAAAATTGGGCAACGATGGAAGTTGATGAAGGTAATTTGAAAATAATGTTCGCCACTGTTCCCTGCGTAAACTTGCTAATAGAAATTTAACGATCATCTAAAAACACTTTTAGAGTTTCAGCCACAATTGTTTATGACGTTAACGCAAAGATTCCGAGTAAGAAACGAGTGACATGAGACACGAATTTGAAAGAATAATGTTGATTTAGCGTATGAAATAGATGTTAATCGAGTAAAAGAGAGTATAATTGTGCCAAAACTAAATACAACGAAAAGTACAATGCCTGCAGTTCTTTAAACAAAGGAGCTGAATGCAAGTTATGATGGAAAGCACTTCCAAATGAACCCCAATCCTGGGGGACGGGACGAAATATATTTTATCGTCAGGAAGCAAAGACGAATCATTTACAACTTCTCCATTTCTTATAACATCATGTTGTCTTGTATTTGCTGTCCAAGCTGTGTGATATGCCACGTTTTGCTGAGAAACAATTTTCCGCCTAGCCCATCAAATATGGTCTCAGCTTGCGTTGTCCATGTTGTCCCTGGGACATACAGGCATCTACAAAATACCAAAAGATTTATTAAAAAAAAAACCACCAGAACCTAGAACAGTCCTTCCATCCTGGACATTCAACCTTGATTCTTTTATGACAGGTTTGATCCACTTAACCCTCTCCTTACTGCCCCATCGTCTACCGAGAAAATCGCCCTTCTTCGACGAAGCCTGCCCTCGATTAGAACCGTACCCGACGAGTCCTGGTTCCGGTTACAAAATCTAAGCCGCCATCTTGGATTCCTATCATCCACAGAGATGATAGAATAACTAGTCAAGTTCGTTCGGTAGGATTCACCAGGCCGCGGATACATCGATCCACCGAGAAATGTTTCATTATCCGTCCCATCTCTTTTTCCCCCGCCGAAATAAATAGCGTGCAATTAAATTCCTCTTATAGACCGGTTTGAGGCGTGGTTTTCCCATTTTGAATGCAGAATCTTCTCGGTTGCTAGGTAATAGAAGAAGGATGTTTATCTTATCACGGTTTGCGTCTTAAACTAAAGGAAGTTCATGGAATAGAGCACGATCGAAGTGTTCGGGGATACCTAACCAAGAATCGAATTATAGTATGCCAGCAACTCATGATTGAAATTTGGTGTCCCTAATGATGGAAGAAACCCCCTCAGCCTTATGCAAATTCACTTTAATGGTTCGACTAACTGTCAAATTATTAATATGTGCGAAACCGTTCTTATTTTGCAGAAGTGTAACCGAAACCGTAATTGAGCCCCAAATGTGAGTTATTGTTAGGTTTATAAACTGTAATTAGAGCATTTGATGAATAAAGTCGACGGTTTGATTCAATATAAGTGTACGTTGTGTACGAAGTTTTGCATCCCCACACATAATCTCATTTAGCATCCCAGACATCATTTACATGGTTATCATGGTACGGTAATGTCATGTTTGTCAAATCACAATTGTGTATATTAGTCGTTAATACAGAAATGCAAATCGTGGCCAGTGGTTGCTTTGACAATGTTGACAAAGTTTCGATAACTCATGGCAGGCCTACAATGATCTTCGAATGTATTGTTCCTAATTAGGCCGACTTAGTAGTTGAGAGTAACATATTAAAGTCTGACAGTCTGAGAAAGTTCTTTTTTAATATAAGAATAGGACTATCTCCGTGTCTGTAACTGTGCTATTCCCTCTTTAAAATAAATCTTTTTTTGCTTAAAATATTGGAGAAAAACAAAATTTGATAATAGATGTGTAAGACTGTATATACTGTTGTTGGTTGTGTTTCTTTGCACGAGTCATGCATATATTTCTGTATTGTTATGTGTGCTATTTAAAGCATATAAAGAACAAATGAAATGAAATTGGATTACAAATTATACAAGGACAAACACGATAGCAGGACTCTCGAAATATCACCTGAGGCAATTGCAATAGCCTCGTCCATCACCTATTATGTGACGTATGACGTATTACATAATCGGAACATGATTTTTGCTGTGGGATATAGAATAGAGTATTGCCGTTGAACTGATTTCCTGAAAGTCTTTGCGATTTGATCGAATACAAATTTGTAAGAACTGATATCACGAAATTTATACTACAAGGCATAGATCTTCAGTCCAAGTTCGAATTGTTTTCAAACTTAAAAATGTAGACGTTTGCGTATTACATTCCTATTTTCTTTTCCAAATTCAGCACTGTTGATAGATAACATTATTTAAAAAAGCATTTGTATTAGAAGCTGCATGAATGAACCTCACGACCAAGGATTACTGCACCCGTCACTCAATCAGATTAAGATTACATGATGTACAGCATCGGTCGATCTAAGTCATGCTCAGATCAGGGGAGCGTTTCATCAAGCGTTTTGTCAGTGACTTTTACCGACAATTGTTATAATCTACTGAAATCCATGTATCTGATTGGCTGAGAGCAAGTTTGTCAGTAAATATCACTGACAAAATACTTGATGAAACACTGCCCAGGTCCCAATTTGTTTTCCATCCTTCTGTTTGGTAAAATATTAAAATCCTGTTTCTAAGGTAACCGTCCAGAAAACGTGCCACAAAGCGATACTTGAATTCGGCCATGAATTAGAGCATAAATTATTAATGTATAGCCTTGTATCCGTCACGGAGACAAATATGGCACTCATAATCCATGTGCTAGAAAGGTTTGTATGAAGTTATTAATAGATTATCAATCGTGGCCTGAGGTGGCTTCAAACTTGAACATTTTAATGTGATGAGATTAATCCTTCATGACCATGATGACGAGGTGCGATGGTTCAGTGGTGAGCAGTATTCGCAAAACCGGAAGGTCGCCGGTTTGAAACCAAGTCGAGACCCTATAGTGCTCTTTGGTAAGGTATTTAATCCTCACTACAAAGTATCTTTCAGATAGGATTTAAAGCCGTATAGCCCCCCTCCCTTACAAGCATATACTGGCATTCTTCAATCATCATATCAAATTAATAATTTCCTCTCTTCAAATTAAGTAAATTGGGAAAGATGCTAAACGTTATGGCGAATATTGATTCTCTTGTCAAAAGGAGGAGGCTAGTGGAGGTCTTAACAAGATATAGGAATACGATAGGGGAAAGGAGAAATGGAGGTGCGTCTCCATCAAAATTACGCCGACAAAAAGAGTTTAGTTTTTAATTCTATCTTAAAAGAAAGTCAAAAACAGGAGAGAGAAGCAACATAAAGTAGAGGAGATTGAAAAGTTGAGAGCATGCAAGTCACGAACGGTTTTTATGAGGTGTACATCGAGGCTTAAAATGGACCGTAGTTTATTCTTCCATGTTGAGTAGCAATTGCCATGAAAATATCATGATAATAACAACATGCATATTTAAAACCTCATTTGTTTTCACCCCAAAACATATGAATTAAGCAAGATTTCGTGACGCAATCACTTGCCATATGACGTAAACTCGGTTAAAGTCTTTGGTCACATGCACCCCAAACTTTCAAGGAGTTAATATCTTAATGATTTTTGATGATACAAGACCATGCCATGTTTGATACATTGCCATCCCCGCCTCAACCATGATCAGAATCAAGTTTACACCCATTTTTTTCAGGTCAGAATAATTACTTAACTGACTCATTTCATACACTTCCCACAGGTGAAAATACATTGATGGAAAACAGGAGTTAATATGAAGGGACGGAGAAGAATGTATTCGTTAGGGGCGGGAGAGAGAGAGAGAGAGAGAGAGAGAGAGAACCAGACATAAAAACTGGTATGTGGAGCACTAACAGTTTCAGTTTGTTTCAGTTTCAGTTTCAGTTTACTTTATTTCCACAAATCGAACAAAATACAAATTATACATTCTGGAATAATAGAAATCGATTGCATGATACAGGAGATAACGAAAGAATTTAGAAATATTAAGAGAGTAATTCAAAGATTTACATTCATGTATAGTAGAGGAACCTAAAGTAAAGCAAGTCTTGTAGTTGTGGATGGGCCCCGGTTAATAAATAGTTTACAGAAATGCAGAAGGAAATAACAGTAGAAGGGAGGAAGGAGGAATTAAAGAAAGACGGGAAGAACAAGGGTGAAAGGCCGAATGAGACAGGGGAATATTAATATAGAGGGAGATGGAGGAAGAAATAGATGAAAGAGAGAGAGACAGAGAGACAGACAGGCAGACAGGGAGAGAAAGACAAAGAAAGAAAGAAAGAGAGAGAGAGAGAGAGAGACAGAGAGACAGACAGGCAGATAGGGAGAGAAAGACAAAGAAAGAAAGAAAGAAAGAGAGAGAGAGAGACAGAGAGACAGACAGGCAGATAGGGAGAGAAAGACAAAGAAAGAAAGAAAGAGAGAGAGAGAGAAAGAGAACGAGAGAGGGGGATATTCTGCCGGAACTGAATTCCCAATTCCAGCCAGGAACAAACTCAAGACCTTAGCCAACTCCTACCGCTAACCTACCTCTAACCTATTTACATATAAAGCCAAATTGCAACCCTTTATCTTTGACCAAATGGATCTTGAGGCAATTGTCGCCGGCCAAAAATATCCGGTCAACCGTTTTCAGCTCTTTTTTTTAAAAAGAAAGCTCGAAGATTTTTTTATTATCAATAAGTTACTAAAAGTTCAAAGGTCAAAGGACATTATGCAGAGAGCCATTGCATGAATGGAGGTGTGAGTAGTATGGTCACTCAGGAGGTGACCAACGCATGCTTTAGTGGTCATGGTGGTGTGGTGGTCAGGATCTCCATTCGACTGTCGGGGGACAAAGGCTGCGGGTCAGATTCCAGTAAATCGGTCAAGAAAGAACATCCAAATCCATTTGGGAAAACAGGCACGGAATCATTGTTTCGTGATATTAGCACGTCCAAACTCACAGGAGAGTCAGTCACATAGAAATATCTACGAGTCGGAACGGGACTCGGTGTTTTCTTTCATTTTCTCTATTTGATTGTGTGCAGGCCAAATATACCATCCCCTATCTCTTAAGTTCACAGATGCGATTGATTTTAGGTTGCGATCGATTCGAATCAATCGCCCAGAGTTCTGATTTTTATAATATCATTATTATCGTTCATATCGTTTTCGTTATTGGTGAGATGTGACCACCCTCTTATCGTGACTCGGGAATAAAGTCGGGACCTCTTTCGATCAATATCTCAGTTATCAAAAGATTTCCTTTGACCACCGGAGATACTCTTTCTTGATCACGCAAACATCACGTGACGATCATCACGTGACTGAGTAGGCTCGAACGAGGTTTATTCATTGTCAAGGGATAATAAGGTGTGTGAAATCAATGCAATGCATAGGCGTACGAGGCGGGGGGGGGGGGGGGCATGGAGTGGGGGCTCGGAGGCTACAGCCCCCTGAGAATTTTGAAAGTGTTGATAGTGCCACCGCCTCCTATTCGGACAGCGAAGTGCCCAAATATCCTCATATATGTATAGTTTTATGCCAATATTATGCAATTTCTGTACCTTTCCATTATGAAACGTGAAAGCTTGAAAAATGTTGGAACTAGAAACTTGATATTCGGGCAAAAAGCTTCAACCCCTCCCCCTCGAGAAAATGCCCCCGTAGTCATATGATGAAAGGAGTCCCTCGATTAGGCTCCTGTTTTTCCCCGACAGGAAAAAAAATCTCAGTTTACTTATCAGTTTTTCATTAAGTATCATTTTGACATGTAGATCATAAGAGGTTAAGTGTTTCTAAACGTTAAGTTTTGAATATCTTCAAAATGAAGCCAATATAATTTTCTGTTGACATGGTTGACAAGAACTCCCCAAGCAGTGGCGGATCCAGGGGGGGGGGGGCACAGCCGGCCCGTGCCCCCCCCCCCCTTTTGGAAGAGAAGTATGAATTTTTACCATAGACGATCCGCCATTTTCTCGATTGTGCCCCCCCCCCCCTTTTAGAATGAAGACCCTTTTTTTTGTTTTTTTTTTTTGCTTGTCAGGGAATTATGGAGGGAAACTGGACCCCACAACCCCTTATTGAGCGATTTAAGAAGGTTTGGCGAAAAAAAAAAATTGGTTAAATTTTTTTGTTAAATTGGCAACGCATTGAGGGGTTAAATATCATTGCTTTTCATCAAAGTTGGCAATTTTGTTCAACTATTCGACAATACATCTAACCATGTGTATTGTTTTCAAAGACATTGCACCTTATTAGAAGCATGCAGAACTAAAAGAAAAATAGTATTTTTGCCGATTTGAAGAACAAAAGGTGATCAATTTAGCCCTGAAATAATTCCTGTCCTGAAAGGGTTAATACTGCAGTCACACCAACGAGACCGACACGCTAGAGTAGACCGACAACAAAGCGAACAAACAATTACATTGTCCGAATGGCCACGATTTGGTCAGAATGGAGTCGGTGTGAAGTCGGTTTGGCGGTGTGACTCAAATACCTTAACCATAAGCCCAAAACGCCATCATAACCCAAACTGAGGGCTATTATTGACGAAACTCCCGGCGTAAATTAATGATGCAATGTCGGATATAAGGAACTACTTTGCGTGTATACATCTCCCGAGAATCATCCTAACTTTTTAACGATCTCGCTCGTCTTAAATTTACGACTGGTCCAACTCATATCATTCCACGCCAAAATGAGAATGCATTTCCAACATGAAAGTGCTCTACGCAGAATTTAATTCCGTAACACGAAAACTTGACAGGGAAAATAAATGATATGGACCGTATATCATGGCTTAATTGTAAACTGGTCCTAAATCACGTGGACGTTGTACGTAAGTTGAGATGAGGACTGGGCCTTCAGAGGAAGTGTCTTGAGTTGTTCCCTTACTCTACTCCCTACACAGTATGAGCATCATGAATGATGCTACTGTATGTCGTCCTAAGACCACTTCATAGTGAGAAATATTGTCCCAGGTCCGATAGTAAAAACGAAGCACTCGGTACATTAATGTAAACATATGTACATAATAGGCGCTATATAACAAGATAAGTTATGGCTCCCTTGGGCAATGAATAGCTGTCCGTCAGAAAACGGCACAGATTGCCTCCAGGTTTACAATGGAGCCTCTCGTTGGGTGGAAAGCTATTTTGGCAACTCTGTGTTGATGTCATATAAAACTGGAGAACGGTAATTAAGTGGATTAAAACAAGTATCCCCTTGTTCTTCTTTTTCAAAATTTGGCACTTACTTTCATCATGCTCATAAGTCTTATTAGGGGTAACTTCGTCTTCGTGTGGCATGTTTGGTGTTTAATCCACTCCAATCCTAGTGGTATTTACTCCAAAATAGTGGTTGATTGACTCTTTTTAGAGTGGATTCCACTATGTTGGTTGTGGATTGATTCCAATCCAAACGAAATGATTCCTAATATGTCTCCCCAAAAGAGTGGATTTCCACTCCAAACCAAGAGTGATTCCTATTAACACGACTCCCCTAAAAGCGGATTTCCACTCCTATAGGTGGAGGATATAGACCAACTTATTTTGAAACTTTTTAACATGATTGACGTCTCCCCTTTGAATTTATAGTCTCTTTTTTTCTCTCTTTATAAATAATATGTTTCATCCACAGCCACATTCATATGGCTTAAAATGTCAAAGCACTAAAATCGCAGAAGTTGCCGAGAAGATTTTTTTAGAGCTTAATACCAAGAAGCTGTGATAACTCCGTGGTAATACTTCTTGAAAAGTGCAAATACCGCACGAAACTCCCTGTTGTATTTTGCGGTGTATAGAAGATTTTCAGTGTTCCTCAATTATTGGATAATGCACGGCTGATTAAAATATTCATCATAATCTCTTTCCGCCTCTATAACTTGAAAAAAAAACATATGCCCTCTACAATACGTTTCCAGGGAAACAACAATGGAATAAGCACGGAAGTCGTCTAAATAAAAGGTTCGGGAAAGTGCAAGGCCAGTAAAATATGAATGGTGGATGTGTAGAAGACTTTACAACTTTTGACATCGTTCTAAATAGAATCAAAGATTTTTTTTTTTTAATGATGGCATGAGAGAAAGAGTTAACCTCACAGCCGCAACTTTCATGAAAAAAAAAACAAAGAGAAGTCCGAGTGTTTCCTTTATATTATTTTCAAAATTTGTATTATACTTTGTTGTTGTTTTTTGCGTGTGTGCGTGTGTGTGTGTTCATGGAGTGTGACAATCCAGCTTAAAGGGAAAGTCCACCCTAAGTCGTATTAATTTGATTTGAATAAAAGAAGAAATATGAGAGAAACTGATTAGTGAAAGTTTGCGCAAAATCCGATAAGAAGTAAGAAAGTTATGAATTTTTGAAATTGTAATCAATTGCGAGCTTCTCTCCCATTTGCTCAGTATTAATTGTTCAGAAATTTCATTAACTTTACTCTTTTTTTAGTTTTTGATGTAGGAATAAATTTGTTTCATACAGGTTTTGTGTAAAAACATACAAGCAATGAATATATCTAAGGTGCATGTATGACTGAATATTTTCTGTAGAGAGAATGGAAATTATTGATTTGTGGGGATACTGGGTAAAAGGGAAAGTCCAAGGTAAGTCACAGCTTTATTTGTTTGAATGAAGAAATAAAATATTTTTTTCCGCTTCTTTTAAAACCAATTTGTAATCAGGGTAAACTTCACCTTTAAGGACCGATTTGAAAGAAAAGAAGAGTTGAACATATGAAGGCAAAGAATATTCACCAGAAACATTAAACAGCGAAAGTACCGTCGAAGCAATCTCGATGATTATATTACCAATTCATTTATTCGATCTCAGAACCTTAAAAAAAAAAGATTGCTATCGAAATTGGTGCTGAACATGAATATAAACAGAAAAAGAAATGACAAGAGATCATTCTCTTCCATTAATATCAAACCAATTCCATCAATAAGGGTGACCCAGTAAATCATAATATTAACAGAAAAAGATAAGTTTGACTTAAGGTGAATAGGAAATAAAGATTTAAGAAAAATGTGCTCGGGAAAGAAAAAAAAACCTGACAAAGATTGGGACAGCGGTACAGGAAATAGAACAAGTGACTGAAAAGGGAACACTGAAAGAGAAAAACGGAAAAAGAGGAAACACGTATGAGGGAAAGAGGGTAAAATTATATTTCGAGAATACTAACGAAGCATACTCCTCATTCTGCTCCTAAGTGTTTCTATGCTTGAAGGAAAACATCATAGGAACATCTGATTTGAATACGCAAGATACGTCATTTGCTACTAAATTATCG
This sequence comes from Heliocidaris erythrogramma, assembly GCA_025617745.1. Taxonomy (NCBI): domain Eukaryota; kingdom Metazoa; phylum Echinodermata; class Echinoidea; order Camarodonta; family Echinometridae; genus Heliocidaris; species Heliocidaris erythrogramma. Next base: position 14,801,103 of record CM046858.1, read on the forward strand.
AACGCATCACCAAAATATTTCCCAGAAATGAGAGCAAATACTTTAATGAAAATTAATCACGTCTCTCAATTTCCATCCCTGGACTCTCTTATTTTCCTCCATCAAACTCCCCCTTAATGGGTGTGCCTTCCTTTGTTGCATCTTTCCATGATTGTGATGTTGTATTATTGAGGCTAGGTATGGAACTTGATGACAGCCTACTCAATTTCTCATCCATCATCGTCATCATCTGTGCTTATTAGTCTTGCCGCGCTAATGATGTTCCTTCAGCATCCTTTACTCCGGAACACCCCCTTGTTGATGATGCACTTCCAGGTAAAAAATTAATGTGCAGGGGCTGTCCGAGAGCACCGTGAGACTCGTGTTCGTAAATGTCTTAATAATTCACCTAAGTAATCACCCCTGCTAATACACGAATGGAGATCTTGGTTGGCAACCAAGACGCTGACAACGGATAGGGTGACCCCGAAACCTTTGCATATAGATTAACTTCTAAAGATGCGACCGTTTTCGTTACAAGACGAGTAGGTGAACTCTACACAAAAAAGAATACGTGGTACCGCCAAGATGGCTCCCAATCGACCATCTTACATCATATCAGGATGAAAAATTTACCATTATTTCTTTAAAGGTCAATCCATAATGTTCTATTTGTATTATATTTTTTGTGAGTGCCTGATCTCTCATGTGACTCGATAGGAATAACGAAGTTAGATTGGAATAGAGGAAGATAAAAAAAAGAAGAGAATAAGTTAGGGGAAAGAGAGAAAGAGAGAGAGAGAGAGAGAGAGAGAGGGGGGGAGGGGGAGGTGGGGGAGCGGGGAGGGGATGAGAGAAAAATCAGAAGCAAATTAAATATTTGGTTACTGCACTTAGGGTGCGAGCTTGAGCCTGGACAGAGCGTTTCAAAACGCTCATTCTGCCTTTACAAAGAAAGTATAATACAGAACAAGACCATCGGATGAAAATGGGTCTGATAATCTCTTTTGACGTTTCATTCCCCTCTGTTTTTCCTTAATATCTCTTACTTCCTGTTGAATTCCCTTTTTCGTCATCGTTTTCTCTCCTTTTTTATGATGTGCCCCGCAATACCCGCCGCTACGCCACTGAATGGACATTACGACCAAGGGGGACTTGTTTATTATTTTCTTGACTTGATTGACCCTCGAGAATATTAAAGGTCAGTGTTGGATGTACATCAAGGCTTTTATGCCCTCGTAATCTTACACAATTATCGAAGGATGGCTCAAATTTATGAGATGATAAGCAGCCCCTCTGCTGCGGTAAAAGGTTTAATGTTACCTTACATCTACTGTAGCCATCGCTGTATTATCATAGAGATGGATGGAGAGGGAAAGAAGAGAGAGAGAGAGAGAGAGAGAAAGAAAGAAAGAAACAAAAAAAACAAATAAAAAGGAGAGAAGATAAGGAGAAAGGGAGAGAGAGAATGAGAAGAAAGAGATAGTAAGATAGAAATTACTTTGATCAATTTGTGAACGTGGCGTATGGTCTATAGTGAATGAAACACTTGACTGGTGATGCGAAGGTTGTAGGTTCAATCCTCGACATGGCACTTTTTTAACCAGACAAGCATTTGATATATATTGGCTCGCTCCACCTTGTTGCAAAATGTAAAACAGGCAGAAACCTAGCAAAGGTTTGTTCGGCATCATAAGCGTTCGTAAAATGTCGACCGGCTGGATTGCTCTCCATGGTCATGGTGGAGTGGATAGAGTATGCGGGTAAGCCCTAATTAAATCCGATGGCCAGGGAATTTGTAAAGTGCTGCGAGACATAACGCATTTTATTGTGTTCTGTAGGGATGTTGTGGTCTAGTGGACAAGTCTCCGGACTGTGAAACTCAAGGTACGGGGTTCGAATACCCTGTCGCAGCACTAACTTCCTTTGGCAAGACATCAATCTAAATTTGTCATACTCGACCCAGATGTAACAGGTGGGTAGGCCTACCTGGTAGGATTCATGCCGTGAATGCACTGAGCGCTATGGTTGCCAGAGCTACAGCCGGAATAACGATATCCAAAGTCCTTTGGAAGCGCGTGGAGACGTTATATCATTATGTCATATGCGGTGTACAAGAACGGAATATTGATATTAATATTATTTTAAGCGCTATATGAATCAATATTCTTTTGATTAGTAGTATGCAACGGTTTGATGGTTTAAGTCATCTAGAAATGATATTTTGATTTATTGTTAGTTTTTCCCGATATAGACAAGACATCAAATTTCCTCATTCTTCATTTATATTATGGCATTATGATATTGTATCATCCTTTCATTTATTTTTAAATTGAATTGTATAACGATCATAATAGATGTTGAATAGATTTTGAAATACTGACGTTTTTAGATCGAACAGATAAGAAAAGAGATACAATAACGAGTGAGCAGAATTTGAAGGGCGTGGGTGAATAAAGTATTGTATATAATTATAAAGTCATCAAGAAAGCCTTTTCTCATTCCGCCTTTACTTTTGAAAACTGGGGCAACACCGTAAGAGAGTAATGAAGAAAAGTATGGAAATAGACGCAAGCACCAAATAGAATTTATTAGGAAACAGTATGTGTTGCTGGATGTGATGAATCTTTTTTTTTATTTCTATATTTTCTACATTTAATCCATCAAACTGCTGATCATTGTTGGAATTGAATTCTACAACTTAAACCGAACATAATTACCGTCTATGCATACGAATGGGCTCCGTCAAATTGTCCAAATCATTCATCGCAAAATGGAGGCAACATATTTGGGTTTCAGCTATATACGATTTACAAAATTGTGTCAAATGAATTTCTTTCAATCTGTCGAATCCTCAACATCGGTGTGCCCATGAAAATACTCATTATCAGCATGATCAAGTGTATCCTCCCCCCTCCCCCATGTAGTTATGTTTTAACATGTTTGAAAGGTAACATGTCCCAGTAGAGAAGGCATGAGTGTTCGATGTACAAAAATTTTGCATGAAATTAAAACGGTATCCATTGACCAGTCTTGTTAACTTGGAAATTTTGTTCGTGGCTGTGCCATCACGGATTATCGAAACCTCTTCTCAGGGCGGCATAGGGCACTCGCAGCATTCGGAGGGGCGGGTTGGGCTCACGGGTCTTTACAGGGTCGATGAAAATGGGGAAAAACAGGCAATCAGATAAGGGGATGAGGTGGGAAAGGTTAGTTCATCTTCTTTTTCCCCCTCCCCCATCCCTCCTCATTCGATTGGGGGGGGGGGGGGCACGTGTCCAGGTATCTGTGCTACTATTCCTCACGACCGTATGATATAGTGATTAATGCCTTTCTATCTGAAATGATATCCAGGCAAACATGATCAACTTTATATTTTGTAAATTGCTAATTTTATTGAAATGTTTATATTGGGCTACTTCTGCACAATTCAAATCGAAATTCAGATCTGTAAAGTCCTTGTGCTTAAAATAAACATCTTGGTGAAAGATGTGATGTAGAAGATCCCATCTTGTATCTAGGCCAAATAAATGAGGAACAAAGATTGCTTTGACAGAATTTCGATCCATTTGAGAAGATGGAACAGCCGGTTTTTAATAAGATTGCTTTTACCCAATTTGTGGCAAAAGGTAATGTTCACGACAAGGACATTGTGGTATCGTTTCTGGTACAATCTAACATTTCGAATAAAGTGACGAAAAACTAGTTCACAGAATTATTGCTCGCAGAATAACAAGAAATGGAATTCATCGTGAACGGTGAACCAAAGGATTCCTGAAAATTAACAACAAATACAAAATAACTTTTGTTAAATTTCTGAAATTTCTGCCATCTCGTTTTACGTCTCTTTGGATAAAAGCAGATTAAATGTTTGTAAAAGAAGACACGTAATGCATATAGGCCTAATTGCATGGAAAGTAAGCGTGAGCTATCATTATTACTTACCCTTTTTTTTGTTGAAAAAAAGGCCACTTGACGAAATGACAGTTCGAAACAGAAGTAACTATGCATGGAGAAGATCTCGTCAGAAGTTACGGCCATGAAAATATACTGTCTATCAGTGCGCTGGAAGGAAAATTTAGAAATGATAATATAATACAGTATTACATTGATTACATTAGAGTCAATGACTCTGAAAATGACACCGACATTTCAGCTGTTAGAGGAAAAAAAGTCTTGCAGACTATCGGTTTCGTCTTAATGGAGCTGGCAATCATATGGAAATTCAAACTTCGTTATGATATTCCTGACAATCGTTAGCATTTATGTTCATATATCATTTTCCCGCGCTTCTTTGTTTATTCTGTCTGAACCATGCATGCCAAGCATCTTGTATAGCGGAAAATCAATCATCGAAAATGTTTCCATCTCTTTGCATAATCATTGAAATGTTCTGCTTCATTCGGTTTCGGCCTTATCATCTCTGTCTCTGTCCGTCTGTATGGTCTCTCTGTCTGTCTGTTTGTCTTTCTCTCTCTCTCTCTATTTTATTTCTCGACCTCTTTGTCTCTTCACTGTCAAAAATAACTGTAAAACTACAGTTTTTTAGCCCTTGAAATTGCAAGTTATTGCCGTTATTTCAATTTTACAGTCTTTTCCTGTAAAACAACATGAAGTTTGTTGGTTTACCGGAAATTGGAATATAGTTACATAATTTTATTGTAAATATATGCTGATTTCAGGTTTAAAAAAAAACTGTGGAAAAACGGGCATTCCCGGCATCCTGACTGCCAGGAAATTCCCGTGAAAAAAACGTTATTGCTCTAACCCTTGCATGCATCAAACCATGATGTGTATGATGTCTGATTTTCATGTATCATTGTTGAGGCAAACCATAGTTTTACATAAGATCTAAATGCTGAAATACTCAGTTTTCAAACTGTATATATTTGAAGGGATACGCCACCAGGCAGTGGTTGGGAAAGTCAGGATTGCATAAGCCCCATTCAACCGTACACACAGTTTGTGCTTCGAACGCGTCCGTCGGACTACTGGGATTACATTTCGGACTGCACGAAGCCGACCGAATCTCGCACGAGAGCACAAGCTCAGGCGGGGCGTGCATATTGACGCGGCGACCAGTCTGTCCGGAGTTTGCGCCACGCGGGGCAATGGCATGATCAGGTAACTATCACGGTGCCCTCTAGCGGAATAAAAACGTCCACAATCTGCGGTTGAGTATCCCTCTAAGGTCGAGATTAAGCCGTGAATCTGTGGTTTTTACTTTCAAATGGTTCGAAATATTAGGTCACGTCAATTTGCAGGGCTAATAATGATGGAATTTGACTTTCAGTTTTGAATTACAAAAATAGATAATTAGAGGTAGGATTGAACGGGAGAGCGGTATAACCTTCCGTTTTGATCCTTTTGATCTACATTGCCTTATGAACTTTGAATTAATTAACCTGGTGAGTAGGTAGAAGATAATGTGGTCACGTAAATAAACTGTATTTTCATCATGCATGTTATCAAACAACAAATAATTAAAAGCAGTGTGTTTTTGATGACGTTGTTTTCTATACCAATACGACCCAATTATCTCTATTCGTCGTCTTGTATACTGGCTTTCTTGTCAGTCTATGGATTGTATGTTTTTCCTTTTTCCTTTTTTTTTCTTTCTCTTTGTCTTTCTCTCTCTTTCTTTTTCTCTCTCTCCCTCACACACACACATACACATATACACACACGCAATTTATCTCTTTCGCGTCTACATGACATACTTTTCTGTGTACATTCGAGTTTTTTCACCATCACGATTTTCTTAGATATTATCGCCTCCCCAAAAAACAAACAAAAAAACGAACAAAAAAACAAACAAAGTTTTGAGAAAAACTTGAAACAGCAGCTTCAATTTCAACACCCTAGTAGTTCTCTTGACAATATTCGAAAAAGGCTAATCGGTGCGTCATTCCAATCCAATCCAATCCAATCAGGGTATTTATATAACGCCAATATCTAGTTGCCTAATCAAAGGCGCTGTTGAGACTGAAAAAAAAAAACTACCAAAATGTCTGTTCATGATTCTACCTGGGAAAGACAAGAATATATGACTAGTTGTAAGCAATCTGAAATAGGTATGTCTTGAGTTGAGTTCTGAAGGTGGATAGCTGGTCACAGGAGCGAAGAATTTGAGGGTGACCGTTCCACAACCTCGACGCACAAGCAGTGACAGGATTTAAATGACCTGCATTTTTCCCCTCATGACGTTCTAATGCATGATTTTGCTTATGTGATCATGTAATATTTTTCTAATGTAGGATTATATTTCAACTTTAAGGGCAGCCTTTTGACAAGACCAAGCAAACATAACGGAGAGGACGGACGATGTCCGCCGGCGCCAATCGCAAGCTGGATTTTCCCAGTTTTTCATTTAGACTACTTAATATGTTGCAAAGAAAATACATGTATAGAACATGAGATGAGGGAATTTAGAAATAAAACACCCATATTATTTGAATAAACAGGACAAAATAGAGAAGGGAAAGTCCATCAGATAATCTATGCAAATATTTTCATTTGTTCTCGGACGGAGAGGATGGGGGGGGGGGGGGCGGGTGGGGGGCAGATCCACTGGAACGCAGACTATAATAGTTTAAATAGAATTTGGCAAGAGAAGATGAAGGGAGAAAAGGACGGAATGGGCGGGGTTTGGGCAGGGATAATACTTTCTAACAAGATTAAGTACGAAACCAACATTTAAACGGGCCGAGAAGTGGAAGAGTTTTCAAAATAAGGTTCATTTAACATTTTTGAACCGCGAAATGCAACATTTGCGTTGGATCAAGCAATATAAAGTTTGAAATGCGACATTTGGAAAGCGCTGTCACTCCTCGCCTCTTTTAATTAAGTCATTTACCACTTTAGTGTATAGAGTGTACAGATCAATTTAAATAAATCGGAGAGACAGCGAGACAGGCAGGGAGAAAAGGATGGCTTCAAATTAAGAGTAACTGATCAAACGAAATTATCTTACGGAACGCCAATCAAAATGTGACCAGAAGTTATGTAAATTTTAATGTCATTTTTATGTAAACTTGCGTATTAAAATACGCAAGTTTCTTGCTTGAACTTTAAAAGTTTCTTATTCTTGTAAAAAAAATATTTTATAGCCGACATCGGTTACAATGAATTTATAAGCTAAGGAGCTGAAACTGATATATTTACAGTTTTCTCTTGCCACCCCTCCCCCTACGTAAATGCTTCTTACTTTATTTGATTTTATATGGTAGTAACTCTCACCCAATTTCAGCGACATTCAATGAGAAAAACGGTTGTAACCAACCCAGCAAGTAATTAAATCACCCATCATCAATAATTCATTGTATTTGAGTTTAATATCATTATTCAGTCTACTTGGTCGAACCCAAGTCACACGAACGAAACCGATACCAAACCGACGACAGACCGATCAGAAAATTGCGTTATCCCGAATGGCTAAGAATCGGTTGGTTTGAAGTGAGTGTGGCGGTGCGTCTGAGTTATTACCCGGATAGTTTTTTAGGTAACGAGGTGGGCATAACGAAATATTGCACTACATTGTTTCCTTTGAATTCATTGCTCTAATAGGTTGGCAGTTGGAGGGAGGCATATATGCGTAGCCAAGGGGCACAAGGGTCATGCCCCCCCCTGTCCATCGGCTTAAAAAGTTCATCCACAGAACTTAGAGTTCAAGACCTTAACCCTACCCTATCCCGTGTGTTTGGATGAAAAATATCAAGAAAAGCGGTGGAATTATTTTGTACCCGTCTGTGCCCCCTTCCCTTGTTCAATACGTCTGGCTACGCCCATGGCGGAAGGAGGTGTCTGTTTGATGGGTTCGAGATTGAAAGGCGTCAGAGGAATATGACACGCGAATCGTGATATCTATGTAGCAATCAAAATTAGGTGCCCCATCGAAGTTTAAGTGGGCAGGCGACACGAAATAGATAAAAGAGGCGTGGGTGAGTATTCGATCTTGATATCATCCATCCTTCATTAGTTTTTGTTGATATTCAGTTTGCAAAGTGTTCCAGGATAACACTATCCTGTCACTGATGTAACGCAATCTTTTACAGCTTGTTACTTACTCCGAAAGTTTATAGATATCACAATTTTAGAACAAAATGGAGTCTTCAATGTATTCCGAAGGTTTGTTTACCAGAAATTTCACCGTTCCAAAATAATTGACATTATTTTGGTTTGACAATTTTATGTTCTATAATTATTCCAAATAGGGGTTTATTTCGAAGGTTCATTAAATATCCATTTGAAGCTTCCTTATTTCCAATGTTCGTTATTTATGAGGTATGTTACTCCGCATATGTGTTATTCTAGCGATTTTTTTTATTTATTTATTATTTTTTTTTTTTTAAAGTTTCATATTTTAGAGGTTCGTTTATCCGAAGGTTCATTATTAAATAAGTTTGTTTCGCCATTGTCCATTGTCCATCCCCTTTTTCCATCAAGAGGGTCGCTAAGACGTTCCACAAATCACCCGAAGGCAATTTCATCAGCCTGGTATGCCACCCTTTGGAATGTGCGAACATTATAAAGACGTATTACATGATCCGTATTCTACAGTCAGTTTAGTAGGAGACTCTAGTTGATTTCTTGACAGTCGTTTGCTATCTTATTCAAATGTCCGTCTTTATTAAAACAATATTGTAACTATATACGAGGAAATCATATTTGAATGTTCAATTTCGTAACTTGCACCTGAAGGGGTATACGTCAGAGTTAGAATATAACTGTGAGATTCTAAGAAAACCGACAAGATCGTATTGGGCTTATATCGCCATGATCGGGGATGACATCGGTTAAGGACCATATCTGGAAAATCTGTAGCTTCTCATAATCCTCGTGTATTATGTAAGCAAGAGAATCAAAGGATATAATGGAAGTAAAACATGTTAATCAGATCCATTATTTCATGCATCCAATCCTCTTGCACAGATATAGTGTATTGTACTCCTCTAAACAGTGAGAAATCAAATATCTCCAAGTCTTTCAAACAGAAAACAAAGAAACTACAAAACAACAACAAATAAACAATAAAAAAACCCCAAAACCCAAACACACAAAACAACAGCAAACAAAAACAAACAAAAGAATAAACAAACACACACACAAAACAAGCAAACACACAAAACATCAACAAATAAACAAAAACAACAAAACACAATAGCAAAAACTTTATCAAGGGAATGCCATTGGGATGTGTCGTCGAAATAGTTCCTAGATAATAGACCGACTTATCATTTTCTTCTTCTTCTCTCTTTTTTTTTACATTTTGAAGATCTTACCAACGAAACCTCAACGTTGGCGTATATTGAACTTTCTTTTGATCTTTAGAAAATCTGCCAGGAAAACTTCTTTACATTCATGGTGTTTACAACACTTCCATTATTGTCCGTGGAGACCTCAAGAGAAGATGTTTTTCCTGACATGCTTCCTTCTCTTTGGAGACCTCATCATTTCAGAACCTGATACAGATGAATGCATGTACGACGACAAAGGAAAGTGCACGAGAATTATCCCTAGACTCGAAATAGCGTGGTGTAATACCCTCCAGAGAGGCGGGTATGCATCGGAAAGGAGGGAAAATGGATGAAAAATGATCCCCAAATGGCGTTTTCCTTGGACACGTTGGACGCATAGAGAATACATGTGCGAGAGGCTGATCGTGAGCAGATGGAAAATGTACTTGGGGCTTCACGCAAGATTTCCGTTTGAATGACGGGCTTATAACTTTATTTTCAAGTCTGGGGAGAAGAAGATGAAAAAGAGAGAAAAATAAATGTTAGGAGGAAGAAGAAGAAGAAGAAGAAGAAGAAGAAGAAGAAGAAGAAGAAGAGAAAGAAGAAGAAGAAGAAGAAGAAGAAGAAGAAGAAGAAGAAGAAGAAGAAGAAGAAGAAGTAAAAGGAGAAGAAGAGGAACAAGAAGAAAAATAAGAAGTAGTAGAAACAAAAGAGGAGGAAGAAGAAGAAGAAGAAGAAGAAGAAGAAGAAGAAGAAGAAAAGGAAGAAGAAGAAGGAGAGGAAGAAGAGGGAAGAGAAAATAATTATACAGTATGAAGAGTGAAAGGAAGAATAAGAAATACAAATCAGACGAAGAAGGTATGAGAAACAGAAAAGCAACAACGAGATAGACAATATAAGAAGAAGATTGCAGAAGAAGATGTACAAGAAAAAAGATGATGAAGAAGAGAAAGTAAAATAAGAAGGAGGAGAAGATGAATTAAGAAGAAGGAGAAAGAAAATTAGAACATAATGAATAAATAGATAAGGGAAGAAGGAAATGGATTTTGAATAAAGAGCAATATATAGAAATCAAAGATAATGTGAGATACTGATATCATGATGAAAAGACAAAAAAAGAAGAAACTTTAGGAAATTCAGGATTTGAAGACGCAAATGTGGCAGTAGTGGGAACGTACCTTCGTGTAAAACTCCCAAAATCAATAGGAACCACTATTCGGAACATTTCTCCTTTCAATTTGAGCCCAGGTTAGGGAGATATTGAAATTGAAAATGCATTTCATACTTCCTATGCTCTTGCCCTTTTTCGCCGAGGTTATGATGAAAAGTGTGAGCTAAAGTGATTTTTATTTAAAGGCCAGTCGTTGGTCTGTATGGATTATTTGACTAGTTCATATTGTCAGAGAGTTTAAATTGCTCACAAATTTGATCAAAAATGGCACGGGAATAGGATATACAATCACAAACATATTTATTTATATGAATAAAACTGAGAGAGGTGTAAAAAAAAGTTATTCGAGGGTAAGCATTTTGTTTGATTGATATTTTTTTAGTGTCATTTTGAATATACTCAATGAATTGGAGGGCTGAAGAAAGAGAAAAATACCATACCAAATGCCACCACCACCAACAACAACAAAAGCAACAACACTGAAACCACTAACAACACTACCACAATCAACATGATCACTACTCTCACTACTATCATTGCCATCATCACTACTCATCATCTACTTTCAAGCCTTCAACCACCATCACAACCACCACCACTACCACTAGCTCTACCGCTACTACTACCATGCAAATACATGTATATACCTCTACCACCGCCATCACTACCATTATAATTTCCATTATGTAACCTCCCCATCACAACCAATATTGCTTTTAGCATCACCACCACTATTACCATCACCAAACTTTTTCCTCTTCAAACTGTCTTTGTATCTTGACAGGTGTGTCTTCTCCCTTAACGCCAGCCTATCTTGAACCCCCCTTCTCCCACCCCCGAAATCTTGTTTTTTCTTTTTTTTTTAATATAAAAAAAAAAAGCAAAGATCGCGACTTCCTCTTTAAAAGTTGATATTGATCTCCATTAAATGGAGAAATGGCCCAAATCGAACCCAATCCAATACCATTCGCTAAAGAAGTTCCGATCTATCTCGGCGGCGAGTCTTTTGTCATGATTAAATTCACATTTAGTATAGTGTTTCGACATGATGTGTCTGCTTTTTTTTTTTCTCTCGCGCTCTCTTTTTCTTCCTCGTTTCTTCTAATAAGATATGTTTCTCTGACCATGCAGTCTGTGGGTCTATATCCCTCTCAATTCCCCTGTCTCCCCTCTCTCTCTACCCCCCTCTCTCTCTCTCCCAAAATACTAAGGCCAAAGTAAAAGATTATTCTCATTTCTCGTCCCCGCCCTCATCCGTTTTTTGTTTTTGTTATTAAATATCTTTGTAAAAAAAAAAGAAAAAGAAATAAACCACCAACATTTTGCTTCAAGGGGTTTAAAGGGACCCCAGAAGAATTTAAATATAACGGGAAACCGTGCTTATATACAGCATTTGTATGTGCGGCGGCCATTTTGGAAAAATATCAAAGATCAAAATACATGGTATCCTATCCTCCTCATTTTCGAAAAATCCGGACGAGAAATTAGGAATCAATTTGACTTGGCCTAGTGTATCTGATTGCCTCTCTGTATATTTTTTGTCTGTCTTTCTCCCTCTTTTTTACTCAGCTATATTTAACTTTCTTATTCATTCTGTTTTCCATTCTCTCTCTCTCTCTCTGTCACCCTCCCTCTTTTTCAGATTTCCTCCCTCCCTCTCTGTTCTCTCTGAATGTGGAATGGGTCACAGCCCATTCTGTCCCCAAACATCTTCTTCACGGTGACAGTTCAACACTAAATTTGGCACATACTTCAAAATGGCACACGATATAGTTCTTCTCTATCTTTATGCATTAGAGCTGTCCGCAATATACTTATCAATGCGTGTTCGCATGAATGATTACAATCATAATTTTTGAAAAATCTATATTTTGCGAAAAGTTTCAAACAAATTTTTCAAGCTTATGTTATTGATTTTAAGTCGACCTCCAGAGGAACAGCCTACAACATATAATCGAATTGGTAAAAGTTGCATGATCTGTACTACAAATTTGAAGAATTTGAAAACAATATAAGAACATATTTATTCACAATACAATGTGTCAAAATTAATTATCTCATACAATTTGAAAATAATATAAAGAACCTAACTATTCAAATACCACAGTGTTCCAAATTCACCCAATAGTGAAACTGTGTTGCGACACTGTATGAACATGTGTCCACAGCGTCAGACAATTTCACACACATGCAAACAAAGTGGACATTTTAAACTGTAATCGTAAACAAACTTTATTCCCCAGTCACAAATTAGTACACTGTGTAAAACACAGGTCTACCCCAGCCTACTACACTGCTCATACGATTTAAAAGCAGTGCATGAGCGTGCCCATTATCTTTTGCACAGTCATGCATGGTCAATAACGTGCTTCAAAATCTTCTCTGCCGCCAAGCTGTGTACGTTGCATTCCGATGCATCGTAGGAGTTTCTATGATCGGATTCAATCTGTTCTTTCATTCTGATCTACATGGTAACTTTTTTTTTTTCATTTTGGTTGTATATACCGTCTTCTCTGTCGCAAACGAGACTTTTCGATCAAAAACGTTTTACATTAAAGGAGAGCTTATAGTAATATCATCGTTCCAGCACGAACTCCCAAGGACTTTCATGTTTGCCCACGTTCAAAACAAAAAATAAAGGAGATGGCATCTATTTCGTGAGAATGGCAGAGGTGTTGAGAAGGCAAACAGAAGAAAATGGGACAGGATATGTATTACCCGAGAGCGACAGAAAGAGGGGGGTTGCTACGTATTTTTATTTTTTTTTTCAATTTTGGGTGAGATACAGAGGGCATGTGGGTGTCGTTTGGTTTGATAATTGCATTTTAGCATGCCACTGGTGTAAACCGCAGTTGTCGTGTATCGTTTTGATTTCTGCGCGTGTGATTGACAATTAATGATTGTTTTAATTGAGTTGTTTACCAGAACGGGATGGTGACAGGGAAAAGAAGGGGACAAGAAAAACACAGAGTAGAAGACACAGGGACATGAAAACATGAGGGAGAGAAAGATGGCGCGCAGAGAGAGAGGGAGAGAGAGGGGGTAGAATGAGACGGAGGGAGAGAGAGAAAAGGAGAGAGGGGAAGAGAAAGAGAGAGAGAGAAAGAGAGAGAGAGATAAATAATAGAAGGGTGTAGCGGGAAAGAGAGAGAGAGAGAGAGAGAGAGAGAAAGTGCTTTATCTGTTTATGTGTATGTGGTGTGTGTTTGGGGTGCGTAATATACCTGGGGAGCGTTTCATGAAAGGAAGTTGTCGGATATTTTATCCGACAACTGTTATAAGCTACCGAAATCCTTGCATCTGATTGGCTGAGAGCAAATTTGTCGGATAAAATATCTGACAAGTCCTTTCATGAAACGCCCCGCAGGGATCTCTCTTCCACCTCCCTGATTATACTGGGCATGGAAAGTGGAAGTGTGATTATATTTTTGTATGTAACAGAGGCAGGATAGAAAAGAGAGAGAGAGAGAGAGAGAGAGTGAGAGAGAAAGAGAGTGTGTGTGTGGGGGGTGGGGGAGCCTTTTTTGCAAGGGAAGGGAAGGGTTAATGAAAAACTTTGTTCCTTCAAAACCAACAGTATACCCCTTTGACTGAAATCAAACCGAGTGAAACTGACAAGCGGAATAAAGGAAGGAACACAACACACAACGCTGCATGTAGCCTGGCAACCATTGTCCAAATTTCCGTAATCCGTACGTTGGGGGAGGGGGGGGGGGGGGGGTAGTATATGCGACGAATCAAATTTGTAATAAAGAAATATTTTGACATTTGGAATCAATTTCTTTGATTAAGGCGAGTATACGTGCAGATATACAGTGGGCATGGTGAGCTTGCGGTGACCCACTGGCGCCGCTGAACTATTGTGTCAGTGCGTGTGTGGGCTTGGATGGCGATATGTGATAGCTCCCTGGATAGAAAACTGACCGGTAGAGAATGCAACATGGCACTTAGTAGATTCAATCGATAAATTTAAATGTTAGGAAAGTAAACAGGAAAATCAGATTGCAACCACTACATGGACGTCTGAGCATTCTAATCGTTTTCGTCCATTTAGTGATCTATATTTTATTCAATAATCTCGAACAGAGTCTTTTTCCCGCTGTACTCATATATTTGTTCACCTCTTCTGTTTAAGGACGATGCGCAGTATTGATAGAGTTGGGGAGGGATCAAAGCGGATTTCCTTTGTATTTGCCATCAATTTTCGGAGACATCCTTCATGGTTATGAGCTTAGAACAAAGAGTTCGCACTAGGCGTGCTAAGACGCCTACAATTTAGACAAAACAACTATGATGGAGTAGAAAATAAAAATAATTGGTGCCAATTTGAGGAGGAAAAGCTCATTCATTTAGACCGTTATAAAAGAAAACCATCTGTACTGCTATCGGTAAATGTTGATTAAAAAACTTTTTCATATAAATGTCAACGATAAATATTTTATGCCCCAGCTGATCCGAGCAGTCATCTTTTTTTCATTTTTGTATATCTTTTCTTTACCTGGACATTAGTAAAATGATATCCATGAAACATTTTTGAAGTCCAACCAAGTTTACAGTTTACGTTCGATGTTAAGACTACAGTGTAAGGGTATTTAAAAAAAGTTTCCAAAATATTACGATTAGCTGAATAATGAAGAAACCGATACTTGAATACATCTAGACGAGTCGGGAAGAGCTACAATATTATACGTTGTCACGACTGTAATTGTCTTACGAAGGAAACTATCATGATTTGTATTTATTTTTTGCTCTTCATATCTACCCTGTGAATATTAATGAATATTAATGAATTTAAAAAATATTAACATGTGAATGTACACGATTAATCAAGACACACTATCACGAGGGAGGTAAATCAATTGTAATCACCGAATAGTAAAATCAAAAGAGGAAGGCGTGTATTACAATATCACTGTTGACAGGTATCATTCGCTGCTCCGGGAAAAAATGTCATGCACCGGAGAATAAATGTGTATACAATTACATCAAGATGAAACACTACACCTCAGCGAACCCACCACCTGTCCTCAAGTACATGTCCCACAATGCATCACCGACGCGACTTCAGCACTTCGATTGGAGTGAAATATTGTCGCCGATCGTAGGTTAAGTAGATAATTGATAGAAGGACGCCTGGTCTGATAACGTTGTTGGCGGTAAACCGAGTAACGGATTTATTCGGGGGCAATGGATCATGTTTTGGGAGCTTTAAAGATTCATTTACTACTTCATGCAAGTTTATTTCACCCCTTTGGTGTTCTTGTGCAAATCTGCCAAGCGCGCATGCGCACTGTCAATCTCAGTAACTATAAACAACAGAGCGGGGCGGAAGCGAAAAATCAATGATAGTTTGAAAGAATGCAGATACATGCCTTTTCTTTCATTAAAGTGATTTGGTAACTTTGTAGAGGCTTGATAAAATCTGAGCTGCCTGGCCTTACATGCTATCAGTGTATGTAATATGGTGTAAAAATGAAGCCGGGGGGGGGGGGGGGGGGAACACTTCAAAATCATCATATTCTTCACAAGAATCAAACATCGGGGGCAACATTCCCTAGACAGCCTAGACAACTTTCTTTCTTTTTCCTTCTTTTTTTGCGAACTGAAATTCCAGACGGCCACATTGTTTGCAGTGTATGTTCCATACACATTGTACCTGTGAAAAAAAAGTCGATTGTGGCCTGCAGTCTGCTGTGTTTGTTCTATTTTCCAAAGCGGGCAAAGGGTTAATGATTTTATATTCCAAATTACTACTGACTAGTGTTTCTTTAAAGACATTGCAACACGTCTGCAAACACTTTAATGATCACTACTCTGTATCAATAGGCCTACCAATGGCTTTCTGCACTCTTATGTGCTTTAAAGGTAGTTTTGGAGATGATTTTATAAAGAAGGGGGGGGGGGGGGGGGAGACGTTTGTCAAAATTGGCAAGTGTTTCTTATAATTATGCTTTGTTAAGCACACGAAGGATAGTGAGAAAATAGCGATGGCAACCCGTGACCCGAATATTGTCTCTGTAAACGGGGACACGCAATGTCCTCGAAAACCAGTGCAAACCCTGACCGTCTTATCGGATTAGCCAAACATATCAGGTTAACGATGGAAATTGTTTAGACAGGAGGTAGATATCGTATTTCTATTTAAATGATATTTTGTCCTTGGTGGATGTTGGTCATCGAGGGTATTTGTCTTGGAAGTTATCTTCCGGAAATGATTAGAGCTCCAAGCAGACCAGCCAGCAGCAAAAACAAAATAATTGAAACACTCATGAAATGATAACACCTGAATTGCAACAAAAACAAAACTGGCTTCAGAGGTCAGAACCTTGTATTTGCATCTAAACGATGCTCTGTACGATCTCGAAGGACAGCAGGTATACGGGACGTCCTTGATTGATGAAACGAAAAATATCAATTAAAGGTGAAAAATGAATAAATGATAATAACAACAATACGAAACCATGACATCGTTAACAAAGTGATTAGTCAGATCTGAAAAGTCAAAAATTGTTTCAAAAAATACATGTACGTAAAAATTTCCGAATTCGACGAACGAAGAGAGAAAAGGCAGTGGAATATGTGATCTTCGTAGCTGAGAACAGTCATGAATTTCAAAACAAAAATAATGTCAGAAATATTTGTGTGGCCTTCGGTGTGTTATCATTTTTAAAGTGATGATTTCAATTCATTGCAGCTTTTAGCCGATAATTTACAAATACACGTTAATGCCTACAGATATACAGGATTGCCGATCTCTGAATTACATTGAATGCTAGTCATGCAGGGACTCTGCCATGAAACTTTTCAAATAATGTTAAGACATAAGTGACAGTATTTAAGAATAAAAAAGAAAGAAGAAAAGAAATAAATAAATAGCAGCAACTGCTTAGGAAGTTATGCCTATGGTCACGGATGTTATTTGATCATTCAAAAAATCTTATTATGTAAAGACATTAGTGAAAGTATCTAAGAATAAGAAAAGAAAGGATGAAAGAAATAACAGAAAGCGCTTATAAAGTTATGCCCAAGGTGACGGATGTCATTTGATCATTCAAAAATAAGATTATATCCGAAACCATAACCTACACAACTTTCGCGAGTGTCTCGAGCATTGACGTTTAAGCCCAAAGCACTGTCAAAAGAACACATTCTCGAAGTTTAGTTTACATGATGAAAACACAATTTGACTTTTCTCTGTCTCAATTATCAAATTATTTATTGATAGTTTGATTGAATAACTAATGTATATTCCTAAGTCTTTATTTATTTTGCTTTGTAGTATGTTGTGTATGCAGGACCTTTTTTGTAAATCCGCTTTGTAAACCACTGGCGAGGCCACACTGGATAGATAAATTAATTGATAAACATATATATATATATATACATATATGAATAAACAAACAAATAAAGGAACAACTTAATAAATTTTATAAACAGTTTTATAAACAGTTTATTTCAAGCTTAAACAGGCAATTCGATATTTCCATCACATACTCCAAAATATACAGAATATCAATAAGCGTTTATTTACCTCTTTTTCTCAATGAAATCGAATATTCCTGTCATTTCTTCCACTTTTACCGAACAAGCACCATCTAATGTCAATGTCTTATTTAAACCTCTCCTCATTCCTTTCATGTCGTAACATCCTTCATAACATCATCGCTCTATAATGTTTCCAATATTCTTTCTCTGTCGCTTCCGGTCTTTTAAGTGATGCGTGCCTGGTGAGATAATACTGTTAGTTCATTTGCAGATTAAACTGCCAATGTCACGAGAGAAAAAAAAAATCAACGGGAAACGTTCAGTCCCCTCTAACCAGGTAAAGTTGTTCGAAGTGGAAAGCAATCATGATTTAAAAAAAAATCGTTCTGTGAAGAATGAAACTGGCATGAAGGATTTTTGGTCCCTGTTAGAAGAGTGAAGACAACATGCATTCTAAAATTCCTAAGTATATCGACTTAAAAACGAATGCTTATTTCGTCGCCTGAAGTTGGAGTGCCAGTTTCCGGATGTTTAAATTTTGAACGCAGCATGCGTTTATATCAAAATATCAAATTGTATGACTTTTTCCTTCTTCTCCATTGCATTCTCCTGTGGGACATTGATTCAAAGATATTTTCCATAACTTGATAGAAAATAGCAGTGATTCGGATATTTACCTCTGAGTAGGTTATAGCAAAACTAACGTTAACAACTGAGATATTGCTTATGAAATTTTAATAGAAAAAATATGAAGGTTCTTTGGCGGTCCAGGCGTCATTGGGCCAACTCCGCTGCAAGACGCATCCCACCCCTCGTGCCCTCTCATGAGGCTAGACGGTGCTCAAACACCCTTTCTGTTTCAATATCTGGGATACACAAAAGATATTTACTAAAACATCGTTATTGCAGTTTCATGAAGATAAGCTTCCTCCACTGTACATATTATTAATACTATAAGTCATGTCAATAGAATTCCACTTACACGAGATTTATTAAAAAAACAAACAACAAAAACAGCGAAAACAATGAAATGAAGAATTTAGTGGATTTAATTTTGAAACAGGTCTGTGGAAAATATCATTCTTAAAGACTAAAGGTAGCGCATAAAATCACGTCTAAAATAATAACATTCCTTTCTTTTTTATAGGGTATATCACATTAGGATATAACGACACAATGCACTTCATAAGAGCTTTGGAAGCCATTACTCCGGCTTTAGCTCCTGCAGCCGTTACCGGCTCACAGTTCAATGAATACCAGGTACGCACTTACTACACCTGGGTCGAATATGACAATGTAGATAAATGTCTTGCCAAAGGACGTAGTTTTGTGACAAGGATTCGAACCCCGTACCTTATGGTTCACTTATCCACTAGACCAGCGAGTTCGGGAGATACGCCAGTACGCAAAACCAGCGACAAATTGATAACAAAAACAAAGGAAACAAAACAAAACAAAATGACAAAAAACAAAAAGGGTTCCAAATATTTTCAAAGTATATTTGGTCCTCCAAGTAAACCCAGAAATATTGAAGTATGTGTCATTCATCACTTGTAGAGAAGCATGCGGTTATGTGAAGTCCCAGACAACGGGGATGCTAAAAATTCTGCGTTCTCTATTGCCCCAAGCGTATAGCTAATAGAGTTCTATGCCGGTACGAAAGGGACATAAAAGTGTTGCGAAGTGGTCTTCTTTACATATGATGCGTGTTCAAGTGATCATAGTTGTGTCATCGAAACGTAAGGTAATGCATATTGTGACATTTTCACTCTTGGGCAAATAGTCGAGGACTAGCTCACTATTGAAAAAAAAAAGAAAGAAAAAAATGTCCTCGAAATAGTAAAGCCGACGTCCGTATCATCATGATCATACGACAAAGTTGTTCATGACGACTGTACACTGTGGTTATATAGTCGTTACGATCGATGATGCTCGAACATTCTGGCAGATAGTAAGTTTTTAAGTGTTTATTTAATACCTCGTGTTCTGCGGTTATTTACATGAGAGTTCTCGCCAACGTTGCTATTATAAGCATTTATTCCTATTTATGTACCCTTAATTTCATTTCGACACGAACAATTCCATTTCCTTCAATAGTCACGTGCCTTTCTCTCCCAATTTAACTCCACTCCTAATTCTTTGTTTTTCTCTCGGCTCATAAACTTTAATTTCATCTGGGAATAATGGTAAAAACGATCATCTTTGCGTAAATGATAAACCGCATGCTTATGACGCGTGTGTGGTATCAAAATGGAAACAAAGAAATCCCAAACTAGATTATAGTCCTTAGCTTTTTTTTTCAATTACATAACAATTACCACGGTTTACATAGATCCTTTCACAGTCAATACATTGCGTATTTTTGTCATTATATTTTCTGCCTAAAAAGCAAATGCGAGATTAATGCGTCAAATATTACCATAATATATGGGCATTATAATCCTTGTTTCTGCTAATCTCAATATTAGAGGAAAAATATGCCACCGAAATTAAAAACCAAACTTGAAACCAATTTTGTGAATATGGTTATATTCCCCGAGAATATACTCCAAACAAGCACTAACCTACACTGTTCATGCAGATATATTTTTGGTAATGCCTTGTGAAATACTAATAACAATGGAACAATTTCAACCCCCCCCCCCGAAAAAAAGAAAGAAAATGTGTCACCGTATTTTTTTTAGTCCTTTATATGCAACCCCTATGCGTGTCCTAAGTTCTCCTTATGTTTTCATTTATGCAATTTTATTCCTATGATTATCGATCTCGAGTGAGAAAAAAAAATTATTTGTATGAAAACCAAAAGGAGTTGCGAATCGTTTTGTTCTCGCTTTAATTTGTTTCAAATTGTAAGAAGAAACAAACATTATATAATGTGTTAAATCTTTGTCTTATCCGGGTTTTTTACAATTTTACACCTTCGGCAAGAGGGCAGGTGTTAAAACACTCTCATGGAATTCAGTTAATAATAATATTGCTTTATTTCTGTTAGTCAGAAAAACAATAGATGTTTTTCTCATTTGTCACCTTGAGCTTTCTTGTGAAATCTTGCGCTGATTAAAGACAAGAAAATAAAAATAAAGAAGATTTCATATAAACAAGAAAAATCACCACCGCATCCCTCTAGTGACGACTCCATCTGCTTTCTAGATTTACACCCGTCTGATAAAACGACAACACAAAAAAAGTGTTAATTCTGCCGTCAATCAAATCTTTCTCTGTATAAGAAGAGTATAAGAAGAGAGCCAGAAATGCTTGCAATTACTGATTAAAAAGAGATATTATAAACATCGTAAACGTGTTTGGAATATTGTCAGAAGAATGGAGCTTTACTTTTCAGATATCACGGATATATGGTGGCAATTGACATGCGATCTGCTCGCAGGGCAATATACTCTGACAAAAGAAACAAATTGTTTACAATTTTGTTTTACACCGTCTCCTCTTGGACAAGAATGGCGGGAATGCATGTTATTGGAGTCGTTTGGTTGAGGTTAAGCCATTGCCTACGGGAACCGGGTGGCCCTTGTATTAAGTTAGATCATTCAGCAGTCAATGGGTTAAAAGCCCATACTTCTAAAAGAGTATTTCAAAACGGTGGAAATAAACATTAGACCCCTCCTCTCTCTCCTCTCTCCCTCTTTCTCTTTATTTCTCTCTCTCCTTCCCTCTCTCTTTCTCCCTCTCTCTCTCCCTCTCTTTCTCTCTCTCTCTCTCTCTCTCTCTCTCTCTCTCTCTCTCTCTCACACACACACACACACACACACACACGCACACAGGTTTACATGGCTTTACTTCCGAGGACAACTATTGTTCCTCTATTGTTACTCGTCCTCGGACAGTCGACGGAATAAGGCATAAATTCATTGTTCGACGTTCGAGGACTATTGTCCGGCTTCCGAGGAACATCGTTGTCATGATTTTTTTTTGTTCTCTGTCCGAAAATGTCCTCGGACATAATGCTAAACAAACGCACACACACAAACATACACGTTTTCTCTCACTTTCTTCCTCTTTTTCGTCACTATTTTTCATGTTTCTCTCCATACGTATACTTCCCTCCCTCATTGTGTTCAGTCTTTCTAGTGGTCTGTCTCTCGCTTTAGTTCTTTGTATCTCTATCTTTCTGCCTTATCTTCTTTCTCTGTGTCCTACTCTATTTCTCTTTATCTGCATGCATTCCAGCCCACTGTCTCTCTTTCTGTCTCTCCATGTTTCTTCGTGACCGTGTCTCTCAGCAGTCTTACGGGCCGATATCTCCTCTTTTATGTGTATATACTGTTGTTTCTTTCTGTGTCTCGTTTGACGCGTTGCATTTCGCCCGAAGTTCTACTTTTTTTCAACCATTTAAAAAAACACACACACACAAAAAAAGAAAGAGTAAAATAGGACACCCGTAGGCGATATCAGTTTGCGGGTTTTGTTATCTCGGTAAAATGTTTCTTCCCTTCCCTACGGTATACCATGTAACTCTGATTTCTAGACCAATTCATTTTAAGTTCGCACCAGGGTAGACAAGTCCGACCATTAGGGAGATCACCAGCTGCCGATGGACAGCCTCATGCAGAATCAAAGGTATAGGATTCGAATCCTAGGGGAAGAGAAGACAAAGAGAGACAGGAAGGAAATAGCAACATTTATAAGCAACTCTTGTCACCCCCATGCCGTTTAGGTAACAAATCAAACACTTATTCCGACTTCGTGGTGCACAACGTGACCTACATTTCACAGCAAAAAAGAATGACACAACTCTGTGCTGTGATCTTTTTTTCATGGCGTGAAATACTGTTATGTTCCAACTATACAACCATTGAAAGGTATAAGGAGTTAACGATCATTATGAGCATTTTCGAAATATCATTTTGTGAATAAGTAAGGCTTAAATATCAAAGCAATGTCGGGAATGGAATTCCTAAGATAATTCAGCTTATGTATCCATTTGCAGAATAGAAATATTGGTCAGACAATGGAGTTCTTGAAAGATTGTGAAAGAAAAAGATTAATTCACAAAGTTTCACTTTTGTAGTTGCTCACATGTCGATTACATTGTTTAAATTGCAATCACTAAGTCTAAAGAAAAAAATATCTAAATCTCACGCTTCACGTTCGTCAGTTTGTAAAGTGGTAACCGAAAATACTAAACATGATTGCAAAAAAACGAAACAAATATTATTTCTCGCAATGAATTTATCATTAAAGGATTTCCACAAGATACATTTTGAAAGACGTCAAACAAGATCAGTCAATATTTACAGAAAAAATAACAACTCATAAAGCTATTTCGAACGCCATCTACCTTCCCCACATACGCACATTATACTATGGAGTGGTAATGACCTGTGAAAATTTTCTTACGGCATGTTTACGTAGAAATCATCCGAATCAAAACAAACCCCTCCGCCAGACTTCCCCGAGGAGGGACCATGGTCATCCCGATGGACACTCAGCGGCTTGATGTTTAAGAACGCGGGTCGTTTGATGCTGTTATTGCTCTGTGCAATGACATATCGTATTTCTTTTTTTTTTCTTTCTTATTTTCTCTTTGCGGCCAGCTACGTTCGTTACCCCCACGTAAGGCAGCTTCAATCATGATATCGATCTGTATGCTTTCTGATCTTCAAACCTCTCTGTTATTACTTGATTGATGGAAAGTCGCCCTTCAAGGCCTTGTCTGTAATTTCTTAACTCCCTTCCCCCTTTTTATCACGATTTCTCAGTGTGCTACTCTTCTCAAGCATAACTTTTTTTTCGGGGGGGGGGGGGGAGGGGATTCAAATAGGTTACAAGTCATGATTTGAAATTAAGGACGGGATGTAATTCCTTTTCACTATAATGCATTACAAAAATCGCATGAAACTAGATTTACCTAAAAAAAAAGAAAGAAAGGAAAGACTACTGTAAATCTAGCTGGGGATACGTCAACACCTGAAATCTAGTTTTAACCATAATTATTAAAATGACAGTGTTCTAATTCTTTTTTTCTAATAACCTGTAAATGGGTCAAAATGTTATGAGAGAATGTATAATTTTTGCATTTTAGGTGTTGTTTCATAACTTCTTACATTTTGGACACACTGTGAACAAGGTATCAATGTATACATAAATGATATTGATCGCAGTAACTTAATTATTATCATAGTAAATACATTAAAAAGAAATACAACCCACGCATGGGTATATATAACACTGCCTGGAGAGGAGCCTAAACATATAAGACAACGTTCGTAGGGGGGAATGTTCGGAGAGTTCTTTCTAGGTCCGATCAATGCAAATTACATGTTGTGTGTCAAGTTGTCGGAAACATCGCCTGAACCTAGGTCTAAACACGGAAGCAATCGAAAGCAACGACAACGACGAAAAGTAAACGGGCGTCTGGCCGCGGGGGAGGGGGGGGGGGGGGGAGATAGTGGAAGAGAGAAAGAGACAGAGACACAGAGAGATGGAGGGGGAGGGGGAGGAGGAACTGTACGTCGACATGCTCTGTTAAGGCAACTTTACAATACAAAACCAAGTCGATATTCCTTCCACCCGTCTTATACCGTACACTTATTGAAATTTGATATCAATGATTCCTGACTGATCATGTTTAACTGTATGGAGATAAGACAAATTCTAGTATCTGCATGATAAGTCGAGAAATCTACAACACATATTACACCTCTTCCCTTTACATCTTCTCTCTCTCTCTCTCTTCCCCACTCTCTCTCTCTCTCTTTCCACGCCCTATCCCTTATCTCGCCCCTTCTCCCCCTTTTTCTTTCATCCTCTATCTTTTTCAGCCCTCTATATATTTCATGGTCTTTTTTACTCTTTTTGCCCACCCCCCACCCTCCCCTTCCCTTCTTTCTTTTTCTCTTTCTCTTCTCTTATCTGTTCTGCTTGATTAACAGAACATTCTTATAATCTCATTTATTACTCCATTTCTACAGGGTGTCTTCTGAGATCTTTTTTTAAAAACCATATTTCTAAACGAAGTTAAACTCTTGCTACATTCATATCTTATGAAGATGAGCCACTGAAGAAAACTCTCCAGATTTGGAATGGGGTGCTGCAAAGGCTAATTGTTGAATTGTACGAAATATTTTGGCTGTATTGAATACAACTTCATTCTGGGCCCTGTAACATCATTCTTGAAATTGATCTTACGATTGATTTTTACGATTGGTTCTATACATTGTAGTCAATGGGATTGATCGTAGAAATCAATCGTACGATCAATCTAAAGCTTTATGTTACACGGCCCTGATCTTATAACTTCTGTCTGTATGGGTGTTCTCTCTCTCTCTCTCTCTTTCCGCATCATCTGATTATTATATTTTTTTATCTGTGTCTCTGTCTCTCTCTCTATTTCCTTCTGACTCTATCTCTCTCTGCTGGTCTTTTCTCTTTCTCTCTCTCTTGTGACGTAAATACAGGAGCGGATCTAGCTTTTTTTCCAAGGGGGGGGGGGGGGGGGGGTTGACCCAACGACGATGCAGAGCATCGTCCACAAGCCGCGAAGCGGCGATGTCCGCGAGCCGCGTAGCAGCGAGCCGATTTTTTGGCTATTTTGAACGCCCGTATTAAAGTGATGTTTTCCTGGCATCTACTAACGCAATGGAGACCATAAAAAGCAGTCCATGATAACGTCTTTTTAAATCAAGTAACAGTTTAATACACAGTTATATCCAGAGTTATCATGTGTTTGGTTATTAACTTAATAAGTTACCTAACCAGATGAGTTGAATATCTGCTCACAATATTTACACTTGAAATGTTTCTCTCCAGTGTGTGTTCTTTCTTTTTGGTCTAACTCTAACCACATGTTTAAAAGTCAAGATACAAACGAAAATGACTGGGAATATAAGAAAGATACGGGATAAAAAGGTAGATTTAAGACAGTGTAACATACGATGACTTGTATACCACAAATTTTAAATATAGGTAACCACTATGATGTAAATGATTAAACTGGAGTTCAGGCCAGTTTTTTATAATTAATTTTTTACTTGGCAGCCCAAGGGGAGGGGGAGGGGGGTTAAACCCCCTAACCCCCCGTAGATCCGCCACTGAAATGAACTTCTGTTTTAAAATTTTAGTTATTGTCTTTAGTCGGATAGCGAATTTACGTTGTAATAGTAAACTGGTGCATTCAATACGAACGTCAGGCACTGCTAACTCAAGATCTAATGAAGATAAGAAAAGCATTATCACATATATTTAAAAAGGAAAAGAAGAAAAGAACGAATTTCTTAACAGGCAATAGGCATGATGTGCAAGCAGCTCTTCGTTACATGGTTTGATATCGACAGTGACATAAATTTGAGCCCGTCTTTTTGTGAGACCGGCCACAACCACTCATCAGCTTCTGTAACGTCACTGTCACTTAAGACAATTAAAGCTCTATAGCGAGCCTCCAAGTGCAGAGGGATTTTCCCTTATCTCAATGTATGCATTTGGTATACATCTTGACTCAAAACTGCTGTACCGGGTTAGGAGAAAATGCGACTAACTTTCCCGTCTTTTAAGTCTTTTTATCGACCGGTTAACCAGAAGAAAAAAACCCCAACAAACCCGGACGCAAAACAACTGAGTGGACAACTGTGAAAACACAATTCACCGCGAAAACAGTCTGTAGCTTCGGAGCTTACATTCTTTTTCGTCTTCCAAATTTTCCCGAAATCATTTTGACGATTGGTTTTAATTTTATTGTGAAAAAATTAAAGAAGTAAAACGCCAAATTATTTCATGGTGAAAAAGAACCTTAACTGTCTTAGGGAGGATAACTGCGGTTAAAAGTTTGTTGGTACCAAAACTAAATTATTTGTTAGTATCACCTCCAGAACCTCATTCTCAAATCATGATAGATATAAACCGTTCTTTTTATACGTTTTTCTGGGGTAACAAACCTGACAAAATAAGTAGAGAACAAATGTGTCAACTATACTCGGAAGGCGGAGTTAAAATGATTAATATTTCTATTCATGCCAAATCTCTAAAGATATCTTGAATGAGAAGATTTCTAAGTGATTCTCAGGTAGAAAATTTCACTTTCCATAATGTTTTATTCATTCTTGCCTCACTTGTATATGGAATCTATTTACTACAAAAAATTGGCAGACTTTACACTGACATCCAAATCATCACCGAGATTCGAACCTATAAGCTCCTCCTTGAAAGTTAAAGAGAGCGCACCGCTTTTCCTCAGTGGTACGCCTGCCTGGATCTGTTCGTTTCTCTAGAGACGCACTCGCGTAAATGTCGCGTGCAGAGCTGCAATCCTTGCGGTATAGCGGTGTAAATAAAGAGAAAGTTAACGCGAGTGTGGGCGAACACAGGGTTGTATAAAAACACCCACATATTATAGCCATTCATGTAAACATTATACCGTTGCGTGAATTTTTTTGTTACGTATTTTTCTGAGCACTTGTCCTTAGTATTATAGTGTAAAAAGTCGTTGTTTTCACCACAAACCGCTATGCAGATTTCATTCCACAGTTTCTGCATTATAAGTGAGAGATTCATGACATTTATTCAATCAAAACGAAAGGCAACGGCTGGCAAGGGGCTGATCTACTTCAAAGAAAATAGTTTATAGATCGTTTATATTTCGTTTTAATGAGAAAACGTCTCAATACCTTAATCACACCGCCGAACCGACTTCACACCGACATCAAACCGATCGATTCGTTTCCATTTGGTGTAATGTAATTTTCTGTTCTGTCTTTTGTCTGTCTTGCGTCAGTCTCGTTGGTGTGACTGGGGTGTTACACAGTTACTGGGCCCCGTTACATAAAACTTGTGATCAATAACATGCTACGACAGTTGTTATAAGCTACTGAAATCCTTGCATCTGATTGGCTGAGAGTGAATTTGTCATAGAAATGTGGCAGTTGTTACTGCTAACAAGTTTTATGAAACGGGACCCTGATTTTCCTTTGGTATATCATCGAAGCGTTTGAGTAAAATCCTGGCTTAGCGTTATAACTGCAGCGCATTCTTCATAACTAACAAAGTCAAACAAGCAACTTACGAAATTGAAGATACTTCAAGAAGTCCTTGCGATTCAAAAAAGCGCGAAAATCTATGGAAGAAAATAAGGTCTCGAGAGTTCAAATGGTCTGTCGTTTCACTCTCTTAACCTTTGATGCCATTTAAGCAGTGAATGTGCCTTCACACCGTGAATCCATCTCCTGGACCTTAAAGTCAAGCACGAGAGCACGTTTCCCGTTACCAAATCCTTATCAAACATCTCTCCTCCTTCCATCCCCAAAACGGCAATCACAGACATGTCAAACTATTAAATTGTATTTATATCTGGATTGTTCCTGAAATGTTTCACCGCATTTAAGGCAGTAATTTTCCCGACATGGACCCGAGATGGATTAATGCTCACCGGCAGTGCTGAGCACACGATCGTAAATACCAGATGCCATTGACGAAATTGGAGGCTAGTCTTTGTGCAAATATCGTACTACCACGCACTGTCTTTTTCATTTACCTAAATGCCCCATTTTCATCATTTAGCAATTTTCGATTGTCGCCTGGAAGATGCAATACAAAGTTCAAGCCTTGACTAACATTTATTCCTTTCAATTTAATTTCATATATTTTTGCATTTTCTATTAATTGTGTTGCCATTCGATACACAGTAGATCGGGAATACGTGACTTTGGATAATGAAGATGTACCAATGATTCACTGATATACTCGTAATGTCCTAAATGTACATGATTCCCTGCCATCTTTCAATGACAGAATCTTTTAGATAACTTAATTGGATTTTGAAAAATTAAATTGGATTAACCCCCATCCAAAACCCTCCCTTATCACGATTATTGCAACACGTGTTATTTTTAAAGTCTACATTGGAAAGCATGTGCTTTTACCAAGTGTAAAAGAACACTTCTATAACACTGTATCAGGCGGGTGTTTTCAGAAATATTGATGAACAGGAGCGATCCCTCCAGACCTCTTTGACGGATACACACTGCAAGTTGATTATAATCTTTCATGGGCCTTCAAACAGGAACGGGGGCGTATGTCGACTTCCTACCCAATATACGCCACTGCTGTTTTCTCTGTCACCATGATCACGTGGTAATTGGCATCTCCTTTTTAATGGATGCATCTCCCTTCCATCGCCTAAATCAAATACATTAATAGAAAAGACGGTCTTGTCCTCAAAAATTTTGAATGCAATGGGAACGATTTCACACTCCCTTCCCATCCTTTGAACGATGACCCTGGTTCTTCGTCCTCTTTCTTCAGTTCTTTACAACGTACCAATTGTGACAAATGTGTTTTGTAGCAGGTTTCTTTCCAATAGTTCTCAATAGCCAGAGCAGATTATTTAGAATGGGATAAAGTCACGTGGTGTATATCATGTTACTATAAGGTGTAGGGTTCTATTATGAATAGCGTTGTCGTTTGATCGGATCGCCGATAAATCTTCCCTGTCTTCGGTTTATCTTGAGTTGCTTTTAGTATAATTGCCGGCTTAGCTAATGTCCAAAATGGCGGTATCCAAAGGCAACTTCATTGACTTTTCGATGAGCCCGTGGTGTAAAAAATAGGAAATAAATTAGGTGAAATTCAGCCTATTTTAGAGTATAATACACGTCATATACCATCATCTTCAATTTCTGTCTTTATTTAATTTTACCGTTGTTTTATCCTCTGTATCCGTCTATGTCGGTCACCATCACTCCTTAATATCCCCTCTGCCCCCTCTCTCTCTACCTCTCACCCGTCTCTCTCTCTCTCTCTCTATATATAGAATATCTTTCTCTCTCCATCTCGCGCGCGCTCTCTCTCTCTCTCTACGTCTCTCCCTGTGCTTAGCTTTCGGAGCTCTATATTAACAGCTTAGCTTCCGTGTCTATTTATCTGTCCTTATATTTTTTCCTTCCTTGTGACTTTCTTTCTAACTTATCCTCTTATCATCTCACTATTTTTAATAATAATAATAATAATAATAGTGGCTTCTTGTATAGCGCTCATGTCCGTCACGTCGTGACGCTCCTGGCGCTTCAACATTATTACCCCGGTCATAGCTTGGCGGCCAAATATGTAGCGCTCTAGCATATCGGGTACCCATTTACACCTGGGCGGAGAGTGGCAAATGTGGATTAATGTCTTTTCAAAGGACGTTAATGCCGGGCTGGGATTCGAACCCTAAACCTTTTGATTAAGAGTCAAGTGAATGAACCACTATACCACAACAAGGTATGTTCATTACTCATGCAAGCAATATGGGTTTGAACTCAACACCAACATGGGTAAAAGCTAATCGGACATGTCCAGATTTCATAATATCGAGAGGACAAGACTCGTCCTTCGCCATGATTTAAACCGTTCCTCCCGCTCCCCTGCCCTCGCAACCTACTCAAAAACCAATTACACCAACAATCTACCTCAGTAAGTTAGCTGTATTGCATCCGTGACACTCCTTGTCACTTTCGCCATGGCCATCGTATTCTTCCGAAAAGGTCTTGGATGTCTTCTTCGAGTGTAATTCGATTCCCCCATGAAAAGCCAGGTTTCCAGCCGTGCCCGCCGGCGGAAATTTTGAGAGAAATATCTCACTGCGGCATAACCCATCTTGAATTTTCATTTTCTTATCTTTATTTTTCTTTATATTTTCTATACATGAGTTCAAAGGAAAACCGTAATGGCAAGTTTAAAATTGTTGCCAATTCAGTCGCCCACTCTCTAATCGTGCTGACCGGTTTGGGATTTATTTGCAAGCGTTTGGTAATTTTTTAAAAATATTGATAATGCTCTACTTTATAATTCCACACCATCAGTGTTTGTTATTATTTTAGAGTGTGATTTTTAACATTCTAACATTATTCCTTCTTTCTCTCACGTTAACTCTCGTTAACTCTCTCTCTCTCTCTCTCTGTCTGTCTCTCTCTCTCTATATATAATTATATATCCTGTTTATTTATTTATTTTATTTCAGTCGCATATTAAAAAAGGGTAGCCCAAATCAGCAAATATTTGCTGGTTTTCATTGGGGCCCTTTAAAATACAAACGAATGTATATACATTTAAAAACAAAGTGAATAATAATTGAATACTCGAAGATACAACAAATTAAATATCAAAATTAATGCGGAATTGAACATAACATACATATACATCAAGAAATGAGGGAGAAGAAGTTTTGTCTCTATGTTTCTTTTTCGCTCTCTATCTCTTTTCTATTTCTCTTTCCGTTTGTAGTTTCTCTTTTTCTTCTTTCTCTTTTTTTTTAGCTCTGTTTCGCTTTCTATCTATACTTCAAAGAAATTTTCAGAAAAATAATTCTCTTTAATCCAATATCTCAAACCGTTATTCATGAGGCGACAGAGACTTCTCTTCCGTTTTATTAAGCTCTTGCCTTTCTCTCTGCATTTTGTATTTTGAATTTAATTTTGTTTCAGGTTTCATGTTCTTGACCTAAAAACTTCATCCCCAGGCTTTTTTTTTCTCTCTCTCTTTTACAAAGTTCCATCTCTTTTATCATGTAATTCCAGTTTCACGACCTACAGTCTAAGGGCAAAATTTATAAGGTAAAGACCGACAAAGACCGACTTTTGAAGTAGAGGGCTGAAAAACAGGAAATTGTTCTGTCGAACAGAATGACTGCTGGATGGAGGGTCTTGTTGTTTTAGAGAACATTACGTATTCCCAACTCATCCGCCTTTAAATGCCCACTTAAAGATGTCATTGGAGGGCATGTAAGATGCATATCAAAGCACTACAGACTCAAAAGGCGGGTGGGGGATTGTTAGAAGGGGGGGGGAGGGGGTAGGAAGTGTTTATAATCTGTACAAGTCTACTATTTCTGAGAAACGTTGCGTTGACGACTATTTTTTTTAGTCATTTCGGGGACAGAAGGGCGCTGCCGATGGAAATGTTCTCTTATAATGCTGCCTCTAAACTCTGCGGTTACCACCTTGACCCATATTGGACTACATACTAGTATACTTCGAGTCCTTTACGAGCATAGGCAAGAGCAGCTTGTAATGTTTTATTTGGGGGGGGGGGGTAGTATCTACCATAGAAAAATCAAACTTAATTGTTGTCATGGCATCCCTGTCATATATGTTTAACTTTGCAAAATCAAAATGGTCGTGATGACAAAAGAGAAGGTCTTCGTCAAAAAACCCCAAAACATAAGGGGCATACACTCCAGTATGTTCTCAAGCACAGGCGTCGCGCCACAACATTATAAATGGGAGGGGCGACATAGAAGCTTAATTCGCCAATAAAATACTCAATGCAGCGTTTTCGAAAACGAGTCAAACGAAAAATCGGTGTTTCAATCTTTACAATTTTACAACTTCAAAACAAGGATTAGCGGACCTAAATTTTGAATCTAGCGAGCGATGCCCTCGCTCCCAGCAAGGAGATTCTCCCTGCTCCCAGGTTTCGTTACAAACGTGTGACTGCCGAGTTGTCCACGCACCGATAGACACGAATTCTGAGGAAGACAATGCCCCTTTTCGCAACCATTTCTCACCCATCCTATTCTCGGAGCATTATTATAGACCCGCTTGAATTTAGAAGAGCACATAAGCCATCCCCGCAAGTGCATGATTAAATCAGTGATTCCGCCAGGTTTTGATCAACGGTACTCGTCCAGGAGTACTCGGCAAACAAGATATGCACTTTGCCGCATAGTCCCAGCCGTGATTGAATTTGTTGGCAATAACTTCTGCAAAGTGCGTTTGCCGCCTCCATTTTTATCTGTGTTTTTCACCTTTATGTTTTTTCCCGACCCAGTCTCATGAAGGAAGAAGAAAAAAAATAGAGGCATTTTAAAAAGATCTGAAGAAGATTTCACGATCGATTAGGTTTCAGCGAGCACTTGTCGAATTGAAGAAAGTTGCGCCATTGCGGACATAGAGCAACATTATAACATCTCGCTTGGCAATACCTCTATTATCGCCATCAAACCATGAACCGGCCTGCTTTTACAGCCTAAGGCCTATAGCTATCCTTTGTAAAAAGATGGCAATTGTCTCACATTTTCATGCGAGTATCGAACATAATCTGACCATCTATACCCACGCGCATGCGGTCACGAACGGATATTGCCATTTGATTTCATTTTCTCACAAGAAACTCATGTTGTAAATGATAAAAGGTATGTGGCACTTATGACCGGCGGACAGTAATGAAACCTGCAGGGCCGGAATCGAGCCTACTCTTCTCGTTTCCGCTAATATTTTCGCAATAAAGAGCTTGGGTGAAGGGGGCATTTCCTCCCCTCTCTTCACGTGAAGGCTTTGGGGAAGTTTTTAAAATAGGGAACTGAAATGGACTTTAGATTATTTCCAGCAAGAAATACGAGATAGAATAGGGAAATAAGAACTGATAAGGCGTAAGGAAAATAACGAAATATGAAGTTATATGAATAGGAATTAGATCATAAGGGTAAGAAATGGGAGCCGGGCTTTACTTTGATATTTTTTTAATAGGAAAGGAGATACAGTAGACTTTCAATAAATATAATAAGATTATACTCTAAATCATAGGATCATGGTTTAAATCATATAAACATGATAAAATTGATCAATTTCAAGATAATATTTTCACGCAAACATGTACTACACAAACAAAAACCCTTCACGACTTTCGATATGCCTCTCGCAGGTTTTTTTTTCGCTATTTGATTATTTTCTTAACCAATTTATCTATTCTTGCATCTCACATTTGGTTCTTAAATGGTCGTGATGTAAGCTCATCATGACAGGATTGGTAAATTATTGTTAAGAAATCATTTCACTTTTGATTTAAAGAGAAATGCTATAATAAGGAAAGAGAATAAAAAAAGAAAGGCCAAAATCCCTTTACATGATTCCAAAATAATCCTGTGGAAAATAGAATTTTGATAACCAATTGATATCGAAATCACAAACGTTTCGCTTTTGATGTATTTATTGTTATTCTTTCATGATGATTCAATTTCTTTCTTTGTGTGTTTTGGGGTCGCGAAATGTTCTATGGCGGCAGACTGAACATATACCCCGAGGCTGAAAGATGATAAGACGACAGAAAAATAAAGGAGAACATTTTTGTTTCAATTTTCCCTCGCTAGTAAAATGTTTTTCGTGTATTTCTATATTCTGAGTGTAATTTAGTTCACTTAAGACGTTCTGATAGTTCTATTTTCCCGATCAATTCAATGGAAGGGGGGGTCGGATATAATGAATATGTTGGAGTAGGAGGCGATTAATAAAACGAGAGATGGGAGGGAGGAGTGATAAAAAGGAGAGAGAGGGGAATACGTAGAGAGAGAGAGAGAGAGAAAGAGAGAGAGAGAGAGAGAGAGAAAGAGAGAGAGAGAGAGAGAGAGGGAGAGGGGGGGGGGGGAGGGGGATACGGAAAAGAAATGGAATGGAAGAAAAAGAGTTACTTTGAGAAAAAAAACCGAGTTTTCAGAGAGAACAAAATAATAACAAGAGAGGCAGGGGAGCGGCAATACACGCGATACACACGTCTTTACTTTATCTGTGTACTGAGCTTTTTACTTTTACTGATAACCTAAAACAATTCTTTCACAGTCCTACATAATTCTATCAAACAGTTTTAGTCTTACGTTTGAATTAATTAAGCATGGTATCAGTTCCGTGGTATCACTACAGCAACCCTTCGTCCCGGGTACTTTTATACTTTGATTTCAGATCATTTCTCACACTCTCGCTCTGAAATTTCAAACCATTTCTATCTATATAGCTTCTAGTCGTGACGTCAGGAATATGACGTCATTTGAGGGCCAAAATGGCGTTATCACGGTTATATCATGACCTTTAACACATATTTAATGCCCTTCTAGCTCCTGACAAGCGATGCGACCTCTTTCTGAAAGGAAATGGAGCGTCTACCTCTTTGGAAGGAAATTGGGCGAGAAGGAGTCGAGGGTCCTTGGCCCTGTTTCATAAAACTTGTCATCAGTGACCAGTTTCAATAACTGTCATAAGCTATTGAAATCCTTGCATATGATTGGCTGAGAGCAAGTTTGTCGGTAAAAATCACTGACAAGACACTTGATGAAACGCCCCCCTTATCGACGTACTGCACTAACGTCAGTTATGCTGATTCAAGGGCAGGTGGGACGGGGTTAGCGGTATCCAGCCCTTCTTCCGAAATAAGAGAAAATAAAAATATTCATAAATTGCACCGTTCTTTAAAACATTTGTTTTCTTGAACAGACAGCAACAAAGAAGAACGTTAATTTTAAAAATGTTAAATATTAAATCCCTCTTACGCTGTAAAGTAAAGGGTTAAATGTGCTTTTCAACATGCAAGTGTGTAATCAAGTTGGCCTTCACTCCCAGATGAATTCGTTGTACTTGTACATGTATACCCGTGTTTGGTTTTTTTCCTTCAAACCCTGCAGACGGGGGGGGGGGGGGGGGGGAACAATGGAACAATGTGCATTCCGGTGATAATTCCAGGATGTGGGATGTGAAAGTCCCCCGCCCCCCTAACGATATTACAGAAGGATAATTCCTCATGTACTCCAATGTCATCGTCTCCTATTTTACCCTGTGCTAAAAATGTATCGGGGCTATTACCCCACCCCCCCCCCCCACCCACCCCTGCCCCAACCGCACAATGGCAACACGACTGAACCACTGCGACCACGAATACGGTGCACTCCATTTCTAAAAGTGGACTCGAAGAGTCTTCGACTTGATAGTCTAGTGCTCAAACCCATCTTGACCTTTACAATACACGCGTTTAATAATGCTATCCACCTCTACTACAAAGTATGTCAAAAAAGGAAAAGTTTTGAATATTATAAGTGGTGCCTTCCTCTAAATTGACTCCCATGTCATTTCCCCTTGATATTTTTACATCACCTCTTTGTGATTGATAACCCCATACGTCCCGCAAGAAAAAAAAAGATCCGTTTAACTATCCAGTTGTCATTGTCAATAAACAGTTTCGCTTTTCTTGGGTTATCAAGTAGCCCAGTTAGATCTAGAGCTTCTATTTTCTTTATAGGTAGAAAAATATACCAGGTGGTTATCAAATAGAGCAGTGATTATGGTGACCTTCGTACAACTTAGTGAATGTCCTCGGGTCTGAACATTTTTAAAGTGTACCAATTATTAAAAAAAAAAAAAAATGTGTACAGCTAGAAAGTATAAAATCAACCTCAAAGAATTTTATCTGGCATTCTATAGGTCATCAGTTAAGGAATATGAAGGAAATAAAGGATAACGTGAATGTGCGCGCGCGGAACCGAACTGCGAGTTTGGTTCCGCTCGAGCCCTTGTCTTGGCGAGCGCGTACGGGTGCGTCGAGTAGTCTATTCACGAGTCGCCTTTACGCTTATAGAGAGTGTAATTAAACTAGCAATATGTCTTTATCGAAGTAGTATTTGAAGCCCATATGTTGAATATTGTATAACGACATGGAATCTTTAAAATAGTTTTTGGTGGTTGGTACCCTTTAATATTTGCAAACCAAACAAACAAAAAACAAGTAAACACAACAGACTCCAAAATGTTAGGTTTAAAATCCTGTAAGAAATTTAGACAATAATTGAAAGTAACCGTTTCCGTGGATGAACATTTAACAAGAAGAAATGAATAGGGATATGTTGGTCATATCTGATATCATTCAAAATTGTAAGCAATAGCCCCATGTATTCAGTTCAATGAGACTTCATGGAATCCGACCTCTATAAACACAAACGTTAATCCTTTATTTGATCTATTTTTTAGCTATATGATGAGGAGATGAAAATAAACTTGATGGAATTCTATGGGGTAATATGCCGCGCAGTGGGATGGCCAACAATGGTTTGATCCTCTAATCAGCTAACATTTTTACGCTGCGAGAGGGGAGTTAAGGATGAGTAAGCTGACTGTTAAATGCAGAAACAATGTCATACGCCTATTTGGGTAAGCATCCGCCTCCATCTCCCAACTTTACAAATATCACATTTCTTTAATTTTTTTTATGATTAAAAGGAAAAGTCAAAACTCTCATTTGCTAATCTGTTCTCTGCAACACGTATCACATCGTTTATGAGGGGAACATCTTAGTTTCCTTTGTTCTTATCCCTCCTGCCATACTTTTACATATTGTATTTTAAGTGAATGCCTTTTTCGAAATTGTCTACTATCTAGCAAAATGGAGATCATTCTGTTTCCCAAACTGTTACCACTGGGTCTATTATTTTTTCGGAATTGTACACCCTTTTTTAAACAGGATCCTGAATCCGCCCCAACATAATATAGCGAGATCTAATGAGGAATCGTTCAAGGTAGACTACCTATATACAACTCAAGAAGAAATGCACAACATCATGATGTATGATTATTTTTGTGTGTTCTCCATTATTAAAAGGATATGGGTAAATGAGGTATGCATAAGACGCCTACCTCAAAATCAGGAAGGGGATCATTTTACCCCACACTCCCTCAAAGCTGATAATGTGTCCACATCTTCGGCTGGCTGTATTTCCTCCTAACCGCCAATTCAAAGGGTGTGCGAAGTCGGCCAAACATCCCCGTGGCGCGCGCAGAGCTTTCACTCCGGGTTCGTGCGAACGATTAGAGCACATCACGTGATTAGAGACGAAATCTAACATCAGCGTATTAGGAAGGATTAAGTCGGATTTGAAAGCCACTTACCATATCAATAAGCTCGGACTAGTCAAATGACAAGATGTTAACAGAAGCATGAGACCAGCTCGTGATTAACTCTTTGTCATCTCTCAGACTTTTAGTCTTTTCACTCACTTAGGATTGATTTTGTTGTTTCCATCTTTAATTTGTTTAAATTTGAACTTGCTTTCTGCTTGTTGAGGGGCTGGCGAGGAAAACTTTCTATGGCTTGATCCTGTGCTGTTTGTTTGGAAGCACTCAAAATGAAATAAACGTCATGGCAGGAAGAGGGGAGGGTAAACGATATATAGATAGAGAGAAAGATAGAGAAAGAGAGAGAGAGAGAGAGAGAGAGAGAGGGGGGGAGAATGGGATGCATGTACGTAAGCATACAGGCCTACTGCCGAATATACAAGGAGAAGGGCAGACAAAAATATTTACATACAGATATACAGAGACAGACAGAGAGAAAGAGAGATAGATAGAGAGAGAGATATATAGATATATAGAGAGAGAGAGGGGGGTGGGGGAGAAGGAACTTATAGGGTGCAATACACAGACATGCTGAGATAAAAAGACAGACAGAGACAGAGGGGGTGGGGAGAGGGAGAGAGAAAGAGAGAATGGGAGAAAGAGAGAAAATGGGAGAAATCTATCGGAGAGACTTTGTGATTGAAGAATAATACCTTACCGGCCTAAGGGTACTAGCGCACTGACTTGGTTTCGAATCCGGTACCTCCTGCATGCATGCTATCATCGTTTGTTTTATACATAAATATTTTGCTCTTGACGACCTTTTATTGATAATTCGCAGAGTATCAGAGTTCCTTAGGTATCATGTCGTAATTGAAAGAAAATTACATACATATAAATCTTAACAATAACTGTATAGGAGAGGATGTTCAATTTATCATAATTTTTCAAGGTTTTATTATTTTGAAAGTTGTTCATATTCAACCTGAATTAGGATAGTATAAAACGAATTTTGACCGCTAGTATTTTCCTCATGCGTCGTACAGTTTATGTTGGCAATCAGACTCTTTCCTCTGTGCATAGTCTTTCATACAAATCAACATCGGTTACAAAATAGTGGTATTGAAAAATTGAAGTAAACATGTGTGACGAGTAAAGGAAATAGCTCGAATGGCCAGAATAGTTCGAAATGGTCCTTTTCTTGAAATGAAGGTCAGTCGGTCAGTGTCAGGAGCGCTGGGCTAATATCTTCCTGTCACTCTCTATCAAACTGGTTACGACTTGACCTCAACTCTTAAAGTTGGAGTAAAAGGCAGTTTTGAGTTAGTAAAGAAACTGGAGTTCGAGTGATATTCAAAAAAGTACACCATGCAGTGAATATAACTCTTGGAGACATTATTATGTGGTTTGTCGATTATGCCATTCATCGCGCGCCCTGAAAATCACCAACATGGAATTCATACACAAATGGGACAATAGATTTGGACCGAAGCAACCTCAGTCCTACATCTTCATGTTTTTCTTTCTAAGCTTTAATACATTTTCGATCAAAATCGTATTGCAGATGTCATTTGATTTCATAGCCGTTACTATTCATCATATTCAATGTAAAAAATAATTTGATACTGTGGTAAGTTTTCAGATTTAAGAGTTAGGACCGTCCAGACTATGAGATTACAAACCTGGCTCTCAAACTCCGGCTTTAGAAAGTGGGTTATTTGTACACGCGTATCTTATTGGCTGAAATGTGATCACGTGACGTTCAATAACTTTATATTTAACTGCGGAGAATGCAATATTTATATGATGGTACCAAAAACTACTCACAATATTAACTTTACCACAAGAGTTAGTTCTCCTTACTTATTTCCACAGGAGTAGTTACATATATTACAGACTAATGATTTCGGGGTTTTTTTCCCCTGTGGTAGAGTGTGTATGGACATCAGGTTCGTGCCCGCCAGTGGATGGTGTTTCATGGTTCACCTGACACCCTTTATTTTCTTGCTGCCAATTACATGCAACACCCATGTTTTAGTTATGTTACCTTTGTAATTTGCACTTTAATTCTTTAAACAAAAATACCCTGTTGTACATTCATGTGTCATGTTTGTTATAATGTAGATAACACCCAGCATGAGACAGAGTGACTGCCTTCTTTTTTAATTCATAGTGTAATACATATTCTTTAGACTCGAATGGAGACTACTTGTATTAGTACCACTTTTCATGGTAATGCTGCCTTTTTATTTTTGTTATTTGTTTATTTTTTTGATTCATGTATTAATTTAATTTTTGAAAACCAATAAAACATATATATATATATAAAAGAGACTCAAAGAGAAATTACACCGATTGTGTATATATTCAAGTTTTAACGAAGGTCAACCGGACACAGATGAGGCCGTTTTGGAAAATTATCTCCACGTCTATCTACATCTAACCATTTACGATTTGACCGCATCAGTTGACCTCAAAGATAAGTGATGAAGATGGTGCATAACATCAGATCTAAACGCAGGGCAAACGGATATAGAGAGGATTGCCCGATAATAACGAAGAGTCTGTTCACATTACATCAGATTCCGTGGGGTTCCTTCCAATGAAAGGAATACATCCTAATATTTGAAATTTAGTTGAATGGTCCAAGACGGAATTGAAAATGGAGGTTCAAACGTTGAACAAAACAAGGAAACTGAATCCACAGCTGGGCATCTTGGAATGCCAAAAATTTATTATGGCTGACATGAGCAAAGAGCATGTTGCAACTTGTAATGAAGCACATGTATATTTATTAAACGCAAATATTTGTTAGACGTGGGGTCTTCTTTTCACTTGAAGATTTTAGAAAGTAGCATTATTATTGTAAGATTACTTGTCCACTTTAAAGATGAACTGTCGTATTTGGTATTAAATTGAAGAAGTCACTAAATAGTGAAATCTGCGAGAATGTGAGAAAGGGGTGTAAAGAGCAGAATCATGAGGAAACTTCATGTCTTACATAGATCAGTATGGAATATTCCATTTATTACGCCAGAATGCATAAAAAAAAATCACTGTATTGATTTCAGTAATTTAGTTTCCGATGGACAAGGAAGCTTGATTTCCGCTCTAAATGCTCCTCAAACTTGACACCTATTTACTTTTCATTCTCACCCCTCTTTAACCTCGAAGACGTAACAGTAGGGGTGAAATGGCTAGCTTCCTGACTCGAGCGTATCAGTCAGAAAGGCATACGGCTGGTGGATTATTTGTGAAAGGCTCTTTAAGTAAGCATGCCCTAAGGCCATGCTTGGAAGAAATCGGACTAAGGGATACCCTGTACTGATCATCACAGTTTATTAGGTCAAAAAGCATAATTTGCGAGAGCGGAAATTGAATTTCGGGGAGAAAGCTTTTCAGATGATGGCCATCGTGGGTTCTCGATCGAGCTTGCTGAAAGTACAAGAAAGACAAAAAGAAGAAAGAGAATGTCCAGTTTCGACATGGCCAACACTTATATTCTAATCAAGGTTATATGCTAATCAACCCTTTACTGAGATTTTCTAACTATATGCTTGAGAGAGTGAAGTTAGTGTTGAGAAGAACCACTACAATCGCTACAACATCTGCCATAAACTGTATTTTTTTAAATAAAAGAGTGGCATTGGTAATGTTACCTATTACCATTTTGCCTACAGAAACCCGGCGGTCCCTGTATTAAGCCTTTGTATATTAGAGAATTCAGTAGTCAACGGGTTAGTGCCAAAGCAAAATAAACGCCATCTTCTCAGATTGAAAAAGAGAAAGTTATTTAACACGTATTCCTTACGATGATAGTGTTATGATGAAGTAGATGCAATACAGGTCGTGTCATAACTTAAAAAAAAATATTAGTCAAAGAATGTTTCTCTCCATCTTCATTCCATTTCTTTTTGTATGTCGTCATTTCTCTTCCTCTTTCTGTCTGTCTCTTACGCTATGCCTCTGTGTTCCTTTCTCATTCCCTACCTCTGCTGTTCTCCCTTGTCTCCTCCTACCCCCTGTTTTCAGACGCTCTACCCTTAATTTTCACATTGTCTGTCTGCCAGTTAGTTTCTCTAACTCTCTCTCTTTCTTTCTCTCTCTCTCCCTCTCTCTCTCAGTCGTTTAAGTCACAGCTCACAGGCACTTGCGGATTAACGAATTGAAAATGTAGTTTGTGCCTGTAGACTGTAGAGATATTGTTTGACCAAGCATGAGCCTATTATTTTATTTGGATTCTAGAGTTAAATACATTAACATGACTTCTGAGTTGTATTGCCTACAACCGAAATTCAAGAAGCCTATTGTTTTACTTTCTCGTAAACAGCTCCTCGACCTTCTGGATTTCGGCATCGCATTTTAGGCAGAAA
Source organism: Heliocidaris erythrogramma (assembly GCA_025617745.1). NCBI lineage: Eukaryota > Metazoa > Echinodermata > Echinoidea > Camarodonta > Echinometridae > Heliocidaris > Heliocidaris erythrogramma. The sequence continues at coordinate 14,842,918 of CM046858.1, forward strand.
AAATGATTATAATTGCAAATCCGTGCAAACCCTGTAAGCCTCACAATGGCGGTTTTGACAATATTTAAGACCAGTCCCGTAAGGAAAAGCCTGATTCACGATAAAGGCTTAAAGGTTGGACGCTAAAGAGGATGATGAAACGAACAGGCCAAATACTTCAAGAGAACTTTACAAAAAACCCGAGGTAACTGTATCCAAATCGGAGACAACAACCGGCATCTGGGGACGAAGTCCGAATCATAATGGGACCGCTTCATCGTCAATCTTTCCAAAAAGAGTTGGTTGGAAAAAGGGGATGTACTGAATGGGATGATGTTGGTGATTGTGGTGATAATGACGGGGGTGTCCAAAGGGGAAGGATGTGAAAAAGGATATGCAGAGATAAAGGTGGAATGAAAATAACGGAGAATGATGATCAAGATAAAGCTAGGAGGTAAGGGGAAAAAATGTCACAGGGCAAAGCGTCAGAAAGAGAGAGACAAAGAGAGAAAGAGGGACAGGGAGAGAGAGGCATAGAGAATAATGATAATGTGTGAGTGTGTGTTGCGTATGTGTGGGCGTGTGTGTGTGAGAGAGAGAGAGAGCGCGCGTTTACCTCGCTTATATCATCTATAGTAGATGTGAATGTAGCGATACTTCAATTTGGTTTTCAGGTTAGTGTTATTCTGTCATGACTGATACCAACAAACTACTTTAAAAGACAAGGGTGTGGGTGTGTGTGTGTGTGTGTATGTGTGTATGTGTGTATGAGCGGGAGAGAGAGAAGGAAGGAGATCAGAGGTAAAGGAAGAGAAAATGAAAGGAATTTGGAATAAAGACATGTACATAGAAAGTGGGAGGGAGAGAGTTAGAGAAAGAAATACATACGATGAGAGAATGAGAGAGGGAGAACAAAGAGACAATGAGAGACAGAAATCGAGACAGTGACAAACAGACAGAGAGAGAGAGAGAGAGAGAGAGATGGATAGATCACAGACCATCACTGGACTGCGGTCACTAAGGCGTGAAGAACACTGGCGTAACAAGTTGTTGAAACATGATCTGAATTGATAGAAAGTAGGTGCTTCCATGATGCCCAGGGGCCATCTATTCTCCCGTGATAGGGATGCATCCATTTGGCAAGAAAGGAGGAATCCACCTCGTTCCAAAGAGCATCTGTTACAAATGTAACGAAATGAAACGTCGAAAGAGAACAGAGGGGTCACATATAGGATTAGGATCATGAATAGTGGCAAAAGAACGAGGAATAATACAATTGAGAAGGAGAACATGATGAAAAAGAAGAAGAAGAAGAAGAAGAAGAAGAAGAAGAAGAAGAAGAAGAAAATGAAGAAGAAGAATGAAGAAGAATGATAATGATAATTATGGTAGTTTGGGCTTTCATGAGTAGGCTTACTTCAACATGACTTTTATAAGGAACTGTCGTATCAATTTCAAAGAATTAACAATCATCAAAGAGCCTCATGCAGTAAAAAGTTTCTGCAGCTCGACAATAATGACTTAACATACTAAGAGCAATTATTTACTAGGCTTGTAACTTCTTGCTAAAAGGTGTCTCTGGAACACTTTGAAGGCTGAGTGGGTGTAGTCGAAGCTAACATAGCCACGTAAGTTGTAGATCTAAAAGAAATGGAAACAAACAAGAGATAAAACTTTCCCAGGGTACATAGAAAGTGGGAGGGAGAGAGTTAGAGAAAAGAAATACATACGATGAGAGAATGAGAGAGGGAGAACAAAGAGACAATGAGAGACAGAAATCGAGACAGTGACAAACAGACAGAGAGAGAGAGAGAGAGAGAGATGGATAGATCACAGACCATCACTGGACTGCGGTCACTAAGGCGTGAAGAACACTGGCGTAACAAGTTGTTGAAACATGATCTGAATTGATAGAAAGTAGGTGCTTCCATGATGCCCAGGGGCCATCTATTCTCCCGTGATAGGGATGCATCCATTTGGCAAGAAAGGAGGAATCCACCTCGTTCCAAAGAGCATCTGTTACAAATGTAACGAAATGAAACGTCGAAAGAGAACAGAGGGGTCACATATAGGATTAGGATCATGAATAGTGGCAAAAGAACGAGGAATAATACAATTGAGAAGGAGAACATGATGAAAAAGAAGAAAAAGAAGAAGAAGAAGAAGAAGAAGAAGAAGAAGAAGAAAATGAAGAAGAAGAATGAAGAAGAATGATAATGATAATTATGGTAGTTTGGGCTTTCATGAGTAGGCTTACTTCAACATGACTTTTATAAGGAACTGTCGTATCAATTTCAAAGAATTAACAATCATCAAAGAGCCTCATGCAGTAAAAAGTTTCTGCAGCTCGACAATAATGACTTAACATACTAAGAGCAATTATTTACTAGGCTTGTAACTTCTTGCTAAAAGGTGTCTCTGGAACACTTTGAAGGCTGAGTGGGTGTAGTCGAAGCTAACATAGCCACGTAAGTTGTAGATCTAAAAGAAATGGAAACAAACAAGAGATAAAACTTTCCCAGGGTTTTTTTTTTGAGGGGGGGGGGGGGGGTCGCGATGGAGCAGATCACACTAGATCGGAGATGCCCCTGAACTCACTGCTGAGTAGGAGATCTTTCTCACATAAGTCTTCTGATTCAAGGGGTCAGTTTTGAATCTTGCTTTAGCTAGGCAAATCCCAACAGTATTAAGCCATGACGTATCCTATGCCAGCAAGCGACCGTTGATGTGACCCGTCCAGTGGCTGTCCAGCGCAGACCTAGTCTTCGTCATCTCCACAACCTTTCAGAGTCGCAGGGATGAAGGAAGATGATGTTGTTTAGAACTGGATATTATATACAAACATGTATTCCCGAGTGTGGAGAAAAAAGGGAGACAGCAGACATAGAAGGAGGAGGGGAAGGGGAAAAAAAAGCAGTATAGAGATCGAGAGAGAGAGAGAGAGAAAGAGAGAAAGTGAGTGAAAGAAAGGAAAGGTAAATGAAATGGTAACATGTGTTTCTCGGAAGGTAATTTGTAACATGGAACATGGTCCACCTTTTATGTCGATTAACATGATTAATAAGAATGAACCCAGGCGACCGCCCCCTCTCTCTTTTCTCTTTCTCTCTTTCTCTATCTCCAGCTTTGTGTATGCCTCTGAAATATGTATTATGATACGGCCAAGTACTTGTAAAGAACGAAAGATCATCTTTTAAAGATGATTTCGCTAGAAATGAAAGAAAAGGCTAAGCTAGTTAGAAGAAAATGGATGGGTTCTCACGAATAAATACAACGTCAATGATAAATGAAATATGTGATGTAATATATACATATATATATATATATATATATAATTTCAGTTTTAGAAAGCAATATACTGAGCATAAATTAATAGAGAAAAGACATAGTCATGTAAAACGATTTTGTGGCCATGCAACCCTTGGAGGCAAAGCGCTGGTAGTGTTGATGACACAGGCTGGAAAATAAATTCATTTTGGTGACTCAAGCATAATGTAAGAATTCAGAAGGCATCAGCTGCACGTAACTGTATCTTCGCATCAGTACGTTCAATGTTTTTACCACGAACTATCCATGAGAGATGATGAAAGGACAGCTCTCCTCAAGACTAAGTCCGATTCGATAAGATAAAAACCCACTCACCTGCACTCTCAAAATGTTTTTCATCATTCATTTTAACTCTAAAACATACTTGTGGTCTTTCTTTAGGAGAAAATATTCTTATCAAAACAAAATCATCTTAAAAAATATTTTTTTTTCATGAGTTTTTAATATTGATTTCTCTGCATCTGATGCCTTCCCACGGCTGTTAAGCGGGTGCGGCGTCTTTTAGTGTTACGTAAACGGCTCCAGTGCTATGCAACAACAGCTCCAAAGTCATGATCGAATTTTATGCCATAAAGCCCCATCAGACAAATTCAAGTAGGCTAAATGTGTTGAAATGTGACCTTCATGTCGTGTCCTTGGCAAGGATGATTATGATGGTTAGAGGAAGAGAATAATATTTCAATTTGGTCTTTCACTGAGTGCCCGCAGGATCGCATGACCTTAAAAGAGTCCCGTTTATGAGTGAAGATTAAATTAAACTTTCTTGCGCGGTTATACTCGGTCATGCGATATTGCGCGACAATGATCATGAAAGAAAATTAGAACCATTTTGCGACTTTATTCGCGGTGGGCCCGAATAGACAGATATCTTTTGCGACACTGAGCGTAATGGGGGCTGCTTTTTAGGGTCGTAGAGAAAAACATTTTGTGTCCATTGATCATCCCTAAGCGACGTGGTATAATTTGACTCTAGCAAGGGAGATAACTAACTTTATGAAGACCTTATTTTATGACCGTGTCTGACCTCGGAGCGGATGAGTTTAATTGAATTCCCCCGTAGGTTGTAATGAATTTGTTTCGCACAGCGTATCGAATTATCTCATGTCGTGGGGGTATAACCGGTCATCATCGTAGGTTGCAAGGTTATCGTTACACGATGCGTTAAAGTGAAGAAACATTATCGGGTTTTTTCAAATCCCACCGGGACGTAGGCATGGTAGATGTCATTGATCGATTTTCATGTTCTTCCTGTCTTATCTTATGGCTCGCGTCCACGTAGAACAACCCTAAAGTATCGCTTCTATTAAGCTTCTCAAAACATGGGTCAAACCGAACAAGGTTAACGTTTGGTGTGCCTTTCATCCATTAAGAAACTAAAGAATCCCCCATCAGGAAACATCCGTTGAATTGGAGATATCCTCTTTTAAAAGCATAATTTTCCGCATCAGTGAAAACACGTGACGTTTCAATCATGCTGCACACATGCGTAGCTGCGTAGAAACTCTAGAGCAGTGATTATCAGATTGTCTTTTTAAAGTAGAACACTCAAGAAAATCACAAATATGGCAATTAATGTATCACTAGAAATTGGGAAGCTTACAGATGGCAATCGTATAAGTTTTATGTCAACTGCGTATATGATGATTATAAAAACAACATAAATAAAAGCTCTTCTCAGCATGTGGAATATCCGAGGATTCGCCAGAAATATAGCGATGTTTTGATGTCGTCATACGAGGGATCGATCCTGCTTAAGCAGACGACGTCCTATAATGAATGAACGTAATTGCAATGCAATTATTTATCAAATTATAAAGAGTTTGGTACATTTAAACATGACCTTATTTCACACCATTCGAAAAGGGAAAGTGAACTGATTCTGATAACTAAAACCGTTTGATTGTAAATACACAGGAGAAGGGTCAATGATCAATGAAATAAACCCCATTTTCAAATTGAAAAGCCCTGCGAATAATAGCTGGATGGTATTCGTTCCCTCTTGAAACGCCGAACATGCCGCGGTGCAAGCAGCTGAAAATACAATGGCGTCTTATTTTGTTTACAAGTGACTGATTCCTTTATTTTTTTAACGCTGCATTTTTCATCAAAATAATACCATACACGAAGTTAAGAGTGAGGCAACAGACTAACATTAAGACTGACGCTAGTCAAGTAAGAGAAATAAGTGAAGAGGAGATGACAAAACAGGCACTGAAAAATGTGTATAATGTTATGGGACATCGTCTGCTTAGACAGGACTCGCCCCTCTTGTGTCGTCACACATCTCAGCAGCGTTCAAGGAGCTTTTCAGCTGCTATATCGGGGGCTGTATTTTACCGTTTTATAATTGATAATAATCATTAATTCAAATGTTTCCAAGCTTTAAATTTGGATAACCTTGTTTAATTTATGCCATCTATGCAATAATAAGTATTAAGCCAATATTTAAAATCATCAGTGTTCTACTTTAAAATAAATAAATCAGACATTGAAATGGCGTGGTATGTGAACCCTAAATTTTAATCTACGGAAACTAATGTTATCGGGAAGTTAGGCCACAATATCTAAATCATATAACACTTTCGACATTTCATATGAAATTCCGTTTAATTTTTGTTTCCATTTATGTCCATTCCATTTATTTCAATTCCATTATAATTATGCAAGGGCATATTTCGCCCAAAATACATCGTATATATTGTACATAAAATAAAAACATACAAATACATAGAAAGATGGAATTTAAGATTGAATGCAAAAAAACAGTTTTGTCGGGGCACAATTTTTTTTTACAACTGGGGGGTGGAGGAAAATCAATATTCAAATTGTCTCCAGTGTATTGTCGGACAACTGACAATAGAAGTACATTTTCAATCGCATTTTGATAATCAAAGAAAGAAACATTTCGATCGGAAAAAAAATGCAGGTTACTATATACTTTGTTGCAGTAGCGTTAAGTGGTGGCCAAAAGTACGTCCCGGATCACTATTTTCTTGATCCTTGCAAAAAGACGGAGCATTTGTTCTCAAAATGCAGCTGGCTAAGATTTAGTGAATACCTCGTGCCCCTCCGGGACATAAGAAAATGGGACAAAGTGAATGAAATCCAGAGTATACGTTCTTCCATTTGACCCACAATGACTAATTTCTTTTATAGAGAAATCTTTTAAAAATAAATGGCGCATCAGCATTACTTGCAAGCTTTCTGTATCAATCAATATTTCAGGTTTCTCGTTTAGTTATCTGGGCCACACCGCCTTCTACTGGTTAATGGGCACTGGTGTTCACACTCGGGAAAGACAACATAATATTGATTAGAATTGGATTTCTTAACTTGATATGCTGGAAAAATGGCCGGCGTGCGTATACATAATTATAGAGTGAAAGGAAAATAAAGAAAGAGAGAGAGAGAGAGAGAGAGAGAGAGAGAGAGAGAGAAAGAAGGGGGAGCCAGGGCTATAGATAGGGGCATGTAGAGGGGAGAACTTTATTAGAAGGAAAGTATTAAACAAATCAAAATTAAGAAGATAGTGCAGAGAAAGAGAAAGAGAGAGAGAGAGAGACGGGTATTATTAGAAGAGAGGAATGTTACAGTAGTAGACGGTGCTTGCGGAAGAGGGAGTGAGAGACAAACATATGGAGGAGAGATAGAGAGAGAGAGAGGGGGGGGGGGGGGATAAACATGTGAATATGAAAATAAGTGGTGCACTAAAGTTCGGGAAAAAATGACTTTGATCAACGTTTTTTTTTTTAAATTTCAGTTAAATGTTTACACAACGAGCCTGAAGACATAGATAGCAAATTTTGCCTCATGATGCTATAGTATTTACTATAGTTGACTTGAGAGGAAGAGTTGCACATGACTAACTGATATACATGAATGTGCTGGTTGAACGGTCTTCCTGTTTAATCGCAGTACCAGATATTAAAACTTTTTGCAAGATCTTCTTCAAGAAGTGGACCTCGTCCTGTAAACCTTTGCCTAAATCTTTTTGATTTGTAAAAGTTTGAGCAAAATCCAACAAGATTGTTAAAGTTGTAATCCGTAATCAATCAGTCACAAACTGGCAACTCCGTGACGTATCTTGCAAGCTCCTCTCCCATTTTGTCAGTCCAGAAAATTTCATAAATTTTCATTGTCTCAGTTTCTGAAGGAATAGATTTGTTTAATACTGGTTTTGTGTAAAAAAAAAACGTATGAGCAATGATTATATCTAAGGTGCATGTATATCTGATTATTTTCTTCAGAGAAAATGGAAATGAATTATTTTTTAATACAGGGCAAATGGGAGAGGAGCTCGCAAGGTACGTCATGATGATGGAGTTGCCAATTTGTGTTTGATTGATTACAACTTCAAAAATTCACAACTTTCTTATTTCTAGTCGTATTTTGCCCAAACCTTCACTGATCCGTTTCTTTAATTTTTCTGCTTCTTTTAAAACCAACTTGTAATCAGGGTGAACTTTCCCTTTAAATCTACTGCTCTAATGCAGAGTAAATATGAGTTTGTTAGTGATGATGGCGTATTTCAATCACAGTCCCTGGACAGTACTTGTGCTCACAGCAGCGTGTTACCACAGACCGTTATTGGGTTAGTTTAGGCCGGGGCTGTTGGATAATGAATTATTCACGTAGCAAATCCGATTGAAGAAAATCTGTATTTACTCTTCCTCAATCGCACAATGTCAGAAACAAATTCTCTTCAACCTAAAGACAAAACCAGTGTGGTGATGGGGTGAGAACTTGGGATAGAGTAATCGTGTAAGCTGGCACACTAGTCGACCGATGCTGCATAATTGATGACAAACTCCACCACGTGTAATAACCAGACGCTTTACTGGAAATGCCAAGCCTCTTACACGGTCCCAAAATGGTATAGTTAATCATTTTCCCCTGATTGCCTTTGAAACTCACGTAATAGCATTTCAAAAATCGTATTTCAAAATCGGGATCTAATTTGGCAACTTTACATATCTATTTTAGAGTCGGACACTAGATCCAATGGACGTATAAGGAACTTGCAAATAATATAACAGTTAAGTAACGTGGGTCGTTATTTGTATATCTTACACATGTTACATGTGTGCGTAAGTAATTAATCATACTCCCGTAAATCCCCCTATCATTCCTGAACAGTCATAAAGAGAGCTCTGCAAACTTTGATGCGATCGATTGATCATGTGCTACAAACACGATTCCAAACTATCCGACAACCAACAGAAACTTTGCCATCCGGGGAAATGTTTTGTTTCAATGTTTATAGTCGATCTCCTGTCTGTCTTGTCGGTGTGACCGGGTTACTAAACGAGCATTTGATATTGACGATTTTGGAGAGAAGATGCCAAATTCCAATGCACTTTACGATGTAAAGACATCACTCAATACGAAATACCCTCTTGTTACGGAAAAATAGGAAGACCGTACAGTGACAGCCAAATCGAATTAGACGGAGTTGAATGACTTTTGGGAGATGGTTATGCGATTTGGCTTATTCCACTGATTTGATCTCAATTATCTCTTGAATCCGCAATTCCTCTTTCCCGACAGGAGCTTTAATGGATTTGTTAGAAGTGATGAAATTTTACTCGCCAAAGAGGTATGTGGTTTCTTACCTGGCCCCTCCCCGAGTGACACATGCAGAATAGGATGGTGTCGGTATACGTTGAGAGAGGAAAATAAAACACCCCCCCCCCCAAAAAAAAAAAAAAATAAAAATAAAAAAAAAATAAAATAAAATAAAAATAAAAAATAAAAATAAATAAATAAATAAAAAAAAAAAAAATTAAAAAAAAAATTAAAAAAAAATTAATAAAAAAAGAAATAAATAAAAATAAATAAATAAATAAATAAATTAAAAAAAGAAATAAATAAATAAAATAAAAACAAAAAACACAAACGCTTGATATAATTTGGAGTGAATGTACGCGGCACCTGGCGTTTACCAAATTTCCCCTTTTGCTTCATGGGAGGAATTTGCCTCTATCGAATTCTGGATACGCCATGTTCCCAATCAACCACCTTTTCGTCTTAGTATAATAAATAATTGCATACCGCTTAAACCAATGCCTATGGAAACAGGGTGGTGATAATCCGCAGGTGATATACAGTTCTTGGTCATCATCTACTATAGGTAAATACATTTACAATATATCTCTTCTCCGATTTGAAATGGCCGAAGAAAAGTGATTATTAGATCCTTAAGGGTTTGAAAGGTTTGAAGTAATTCAAACCATGTCTTCTGGTGTCCATAGCTTGTAGGCTATGGGTTAATTGGATGGCTATAGTAGAATGTAGAAGGAAATTGCTACTTTTTATTTGGGTTAACAAAAAGAAAGTGTATATAGTTCCAAAAAAGAACAAAATGAAAAAAATATTGACTCCGCCTCCCTCTATTTCTCTCCCTTCTCTGTTTTTCTCCAGTTCTATGGTATTTTTTTCTTCTTTTTTCTAGCTGTTAATACTTTTCCATTCATCTCCTTTTAGTAACGCAAGCGCGCAAGACAACCACCCGCCCACATCCAACGCACACACAAAATGCCCACACGCACACAAGCCAAACACTCATACCATGCCTACATGCTCACACCCATCGCTCTTCCTCTCTCCGCTATACTCCCTCCCCTCTCTCTCATGTCTCTATCTCTCCGCTTCTCTAGCATCCCTTCCTCTTTCTCTCGATCTGTTTCTTGTTTTCTAAAGTTTCACCATTATAACTTTCACTTTATCCCTTTCTTTCTGAACGTTCTTCCCTTTTTTCTATTACCCTTCCTTTAACAATTAAAATGAGATCGTATGCAATCAAACAGAACAGAATTTAGTTCATTTAAGCGGTTTAAAAAAGATACTTTTTAAAGTATCTAGAAAATATTGATTATGCTCTTTTCAAAGTTGGGAAATAGCTCATCTTTTAATACTTTATATGGATTGCTTTATGGTCAACTCAAGATTAGTGTGTGTTTATTTTGCGGTTCATGAGCAGTTTTGTGTCTATTATCTGAATTATGACCTGCAAGATCAGAGAAAAACATTGAGGGTCGGTGGCAATGACGACCGAACTATATTGAAGGGCAACGTTTTTGGTTTAAAATGTTTTCAACACTGGAAACCACAATTAAAATTTTGGAAAGAGAGTCTAGGTAGAAAGCTTCGACAATAATCTTTTATTGTGGCTATGAAAATCATCAAAAGGAATTTCATCTGAAACCTGAAGAACTTCATTTCGAAAATGGTTTGAGGGTAGCAATAGAAACAGCCGCTTGACTTAAAGCGGTCATCAAAAAGGGGCTTGAGATACTCAAGATTTAAACAAAAATGGTGATTAGAAATGTAAACTAAGGACAAGGTAGGAGGGACCCTGGCTCGCATGACTGAGTTTGTTTTCTTCTGGAAACCTCGGGCACTGTATTAATTGCATCTTTTTTATTTCATTCTTTGTTTTCATCTAGAATTCTTGAAACGATACAGGTATATTGTGGTGTATGCACCTGAAAGCAGATATATATAATTGAACATGACTGATTAAAAAAAAACCTGAATTGATCCTGATGACAATACAAGATACTGAAAGCAGTGAATAAGAAGGTTTAATATTTTAGAGTTATTTATAAAAAGCAGTAAAAAAGGGAAATCTTTAGATGGTAACTAAACTTTCATTGAAAATGGGCTTTAGGAGAAGCAAAATCCTAAACCGCAAAAAAGAGTTGGTGAAAGTTTGAAAAAGTTGTGAATATTTGAAAGTCGAAATCAAAAATGATAAGCGACGTTCCCATTGGCAGTCCAGTCATTCTACGTAATAGTGGTCATGGGGAAGTCTCATATTTACACAATATTATCCATATATTATATATATTATACTTGCGCTAATCCAGCCTGCGAACGCAATCACCCATACACCAACAATTCAACGACAATTGTACGATAGTCGCTCTCACACGGCGCGTCAAAGACTGTTAATTGCTTATGCCGCCCTGAGTCAACCAAAACGACGCGTCGTATGGCACGAGTATGATCGAAAGGGGGGGGGGGGGGGTTAGGGAAAATGAGCTGTTATGGACGAGCCCTGGTACCAGTATGTTTCCATTACATGTCCAACATGCCTGGTAAATAATGATGTCAAAAGCGTCATTATCTTGAGGGTATTACAGTGCTTTAAGGGCGCACGAGAAAGGTATTCCCATGACTATGACAGGCTCAGCAACCCCATCTCATAACGATTGGATACAAATCCTATGCTCGAATAGGAAGGGTGTTTGGAATTCCCTATGATCACTGATGGCATGGCAGCTATGTTCTGAGATCAATGCACTTGACTGCTTTCTGTCGGGTTACCCGAAGAAGACAGTTGACAGAACAACTGGGGGTGGGTGTAAAGTACAGAGGCAAAACACGACTAATGAGGGAATTTCTCGGTTTGTAGAACCATTTTTAGAGCCTTACAATGCTTAACGATTGGAGCCCCCTCACTCAGTCACAGCCTCCCCACCCACTTGGCCGGCCCCAGTATAAGCATCTTCTTCAAAAGTAAATGAAGAGGTGTTTCAGAAATTTATTATATTATGTACATTTATGAACCTCTCCTACCCAATTCTGATTCTGCTGAACAAAACTTTGCATACAGACAAGAGTTTTTTGGTCAAGACGTCCTACCTCTTGCGACGACGTTGAAACGCTTCTGTACATGAATTTCGCCGTTTGTGATCTAATGTCATACTACATGTATATCATAATAATTATACTCTTCTGCATAGTCCATATTCGATAATAAAGAGAGTGAGAATTGATGGATAGAATGTAATAATACCCCCAAAGTTTGGACTTGCATTCTTCTTGACAGCCTTAAATTGACACTAAGAGGAAAGAGTGTTACGGTCATTGGGTTTATTCCGATCAAGATGCATGAATATAGTATCACGTTGATAAATTAATAGATTGAAACGATTAATTGGGTCGACGGCAAAAACTTACAGAATGTTTCTGCATTTACTATACACATGCATCGGCATTTCTCAAAGGAAAGTGGTAAAATATGAAAGAAACCCAGAGGAAATCACCAAGAGTGTCCACTGAGAAGACGGATGCTTTTAACCTAGTGGACAATCAACTAATTAAACCCCTAAGCTATGAAACAATATCGGAATGGAATACTCTATTTAAGAATAAAAAGCAACGTCCATTAGCATATTTGACTGAACCACATTACATCCCATTCCATAGAAAATATGTATCCTTGAACTTATTTCTTTCCAGGACGACGCACCACCACTAGGACTAGACCTGGTATCCTACAAGTCTATACTATTTCTTTGAAAACAGACAATAATGTTGACAACACTACTGTGGATAAGAATTCAACTGTATTGGCAAATGCTGGAAGGAAACGTACTGAAAAGCTTCAGCCTAAACCAATTTTTTGAAAGAGTAATTCCCCCTGCGTATTTCTTACTTTTGTCAGTGCTCTTTGAAAATGTCCGATTATAGTAATTGCCGAAAGTTGCCCTCTTCCTAGAAATATGATAAATTGATTATTTACGCAAGTGCATGAAAAGAGAATATATCGTATATTGTATTGTATGTATATTGAATGTATACGTTACATCCTTGGGACTTGATGGTATTAGGTTTCATCCGACGGAGGAACTGGGTATTTAAGGATGAATACCTGCACCAAAAGGTATAAGACCTTTGTTCTTGTATCAGGGTCTTGACTCTAACCTCACTGAGTCTTATAATATTCAATTCATGGGGAGAAAATTAATGCCGTACCAACACACCTATCACTTGGGATGGGACACTTTTTGTATTCATGATAATAATTACATTCTCTTCTTTCTATCTTGTCTTCTCTGTCCATATAGTCTATGGTTCCAGTTTGGATACAACGAGGTACTATTCACCAAGTCAGGCATGATGATTTTCCAAAGCGCATCCCACTTTCTGGTCTACTTCAACTGCAGCGCCAACCCCATCGCACTATGTTTTCTTAGCCGGACCTATCGCCAATACTTCATGAAATATCTGTGCTGCAGAAACGGTCGTGATTTTCGTCGCCCAATCAGGTTCCACAAGAAATCGACCTTCCCACTCAACCCGAGCACCACCAAGAACTCGGCGCTGGACGAATCGTTGCGGACATCTTCGGCGGAAACGAAAACGTGCACGGTTTGATGCCCAGGGGATGCCGATGGTTACTTTCGTGCATCTTCGGCATGTGTCGGCGGGCCGAGCCGCAAGATATAGGGACGCCGAACAGTCGACCACTCCTATGGTGCAATGTGCACCAGGACATGAAAGGACATTGTACGGTACGGCCAAAGGCAAGGTCGCAAGGTTACAGAGAAAGTGTGTGCGATTTGATGATGAAGTAAGTATTCACACGCACGATGTTTCACGAACAAGTAGAATAGATCGTGCTTCATTTAATAAAAGACCGAATTCACAACAAACTCAAAGGTTTCGGCAAGGCCGACAACGGATCCGATTCGCCTCAGAACGTTAGCCGAAGACGCGTGATCGTCTTGATGTTTTATTAAAATGATTCAAGAAAGTTCTATTTATTTTCAAAATTAACTTATTAATTGTACAGTAATGTGATTTCATCATTGTGTAGAGTAGAACTAGATATAAACATTATAACATCATTTTGTGGTCACGTATGTAAAGAATAAAAAAATATCTATCATATTCAATTCAATTCAATTCAATTCAATTCTCATTTATTTCATTTTCAATTAAAAAGTACATTCAAAACAAATACAAAATAAGTCAAACGAAATTAGAAAATGGAATGGGGAACTACATAAAGAAAGCCCTTGGGCCTTGTACAAGCATAGTTCCCTATTCACTGTAAATATATTTTTTAAATGCTTCATATGAGAAATGTCATCTTCAAATTAATGTTTGCACTCTTTCCAGGTTCTCACGTTCTTTCTGTCATTAAGGCTTATTTCATCAAATGTACATCTCTTTTTTTTCTTTCCCTTCCTGTCAGACTTTAAATGTATGATATATTTCGTCTCCATTTTTCCCTTCAAAGTTTGGATCCAGATTCACTGTTATTGCATTATGTACATGTAACAATATTTGGAAGTATATTTTTGAGGGGAATAAGTGAGTGCTAATGAAACTGAACAATGGTGGGGGTAGAAGTTCGTATTGCCATTCCCGTCTTTCACTGTGTAGTAAAATCCAATAGTCTCATCAAAACTGATACCTGATGACGCAATGGGGGTATCATAGTGACTTGATATGTATTTGTAATCTCAGTATATACCTAGATGGATTTGATACCGTTGGGTTTCAGTGGAGTGGGTTTAATGCCAAATTACGTCACTCATCATGATACTAATACGACGGTTTCTAATCGTATCACATTTGTGTTTAACTTATACTACATTGTGACCACATAATTTTACTTCTTGTTTTCCATTGTGTCTAGGGTTCTGCTCCTCATTATAATGTAATTCTAGTTCACAAATACAATCCTGTCAGATCTTTACGTTCATCCAACTCTGGTTCACTTGTTGTTCCAAAATCTACGAAAACATGGGGGGGACGAGCTTTTTCCCACGCTGGTCCTGCTCTATGGAATAATCTACCTATATCTAAAATTATAATTCTCCAAATTCATTCAAAAGCAGTCTAAAAAACTTATTTGTTTAATTCTTCCCATTATTATATTCTTTTCTTGTAATTCTACTTTCTATTTTCCTTATTTCTTTATCCTACATTGTACCTAGAGCACTCTACAGAGTGGATTTAGCGCATCATAAATCATATGAATTATTACTGTTCTAATTGCAGGCAGGTAATGTTGTGTTTTCAAATCAAAATGAATGCCATGGAGTTAAAAATAGACCATAGTGTAGTTAACCTCATTAGTACACAGGGAACATACTGCTCTGTCGATCAACGTAGTATACGTCCATACCTCAGTACTTAATATTGAATTTCAGAGATGTATTTAAAAAATTCATTCTTTAAGGACATTTCAAGTGTAGCAGTGAAGTATAACATTCTTCATGTTCTTGTAATGATGTAAGATAATCAATACAAATCATGTTGTCTGTCAAAATAGGACACTTCTCTTCATCTTATATGTCGTTCGCTGACAGTTATCAGCACGAAGTGTACTGATCATGCATTTGAATTAATTGAGCGGGAGTTGAATTTCAGGGCACGTACGGGGAAGCGCGTTGAAAAAAGTACCAGGTATGTCCCGGCGAACAGCCATTATTTCCCCCGGGTAGATCGGGCACTATGTCCACTCAAATTACACTGCCGCCCGGCATATTATCCCGAAATTAAGTACCATGTAGCAACGAGATGGGAAATTAAACCAATAATGGGCAGATAAATGGAGAAAATACACGGCTTTCCTGGTAGAAATCAAGACGGGGGTAACTGGTAATTGTTCTTCCAGCTTTCTTAGAGTAGAAAAACAACATCTTCGTTTTCTCACTAATGAATAAGCCTGCTTTATAAGTTAATTCGCATCCATGGGGATGGTGGAATCGTACTACTCAATACATCTCGGTCTATTGAACAATCCTGATGACAAAATGGTGAGGCTAACCAAAAGAAATTGAAGGTAATAAAGTCCCTGCACGCTTCCATCTTAAAGGTGAAATAGTGATAACGTGAACAGGTCTGACACCCAAAAGCGTAGCAGCGAAAGGCTCTCCTGACCTGGTGACCTTGTCGTGGTGATACGACATTTGCTCCGACTATATCATCTATTTCGTCAAATATATGGGATTAGGGATGTGCTGCGATAGAATTTTATGTAAATAAAGGGCCCCTGCAACCAAACGCAACCCAGATTGCAAGTTTTTTGCTGTTGATGTGCAGGGATGCATACAACTAATATTCTGTTATTCAAACATCTAGATATGTTTCATAGATTTTTAAATGTTTTTTTGAAATATTTTTCCACCCTCCTAAGCTCCACCCTAAAAAAGGCTCTAGATAATCTGTCAATCATCAGTCAGCTACACTAACATTCCACAATAGACAGTGGAATGTAACTTCCCCAACCTCAGCAAATGCTCACAATAGAATTGCATGCTTTCGAACAAAACCTCCTCATTACCATTTTTTCCTGGTGATGCTACAGCATGTCTGACATAGCAACTACTATGTAGGCAAATATGGTCTATTAGAACAGATGGTCATCTCTGGCAAAGCTACATACCACTGTCTCTCCCTAGATCACTAATGATTGAGAGATGGTGTCACTGCAGGAATGAGATCTGGAGCATTTTTTTAGGGTGGAGCTTAGCATGTCTGAGAAAATAATTTCAAAAAATATTTAAATATCTATGAAACATATCTAGCTGTTTGAACATCAAAATATGAGTTGTATGCATCATTGCACATCAACAGAAATCAACTTGCATTTGGGTTGCAGGGGACCTTTAAGTTTATGAGAAGTGCAGTGAGATATGTTTGCGGTGTGTCTGTGATTGAAGTGAGAAATTTGTACTTAAATTGTTAGAAATTGACTTATTATAATTCTGTAAAAATATCTAACCTAATTTGCTCAACTGAGCGCAGAGGCGTCACTGGCCGGGGACGTTGTTGTGTGAAATCCCCCATTAAATATTTTCTGTAGGTAAATTTGAAATTCATTCAACAAATCACAAAAATGATTTATTGTTGGGTGGTGAAATATCTATTGGCAAATTTGACACTCTCGCGACGACCTTTTTACGCTTTTCCAGTAAGTTGAAAATCTAAAGACCTTTCTCTCTCTCTCTCTCTGTTAGAAAGTTTTCAGCTACCTATTTCAGCAAAGTTGGAAAAAATTACCCCCCCCCCCCCTTCAAATCCTTCTAGTGACGCCCCTCTGCACTGAGTTGACACTGTGAGGTGGCATCTATTGACAACCTCCTCGATGGCAGGATATTTCTTTCAACCAATCATCCTCGGGCAAACTTTTTGCTTCCTTTTACTGTTAAATATCCCTTCTCTCCCCCCCCAAATCTTGTCATTGTCTGGGGCGAATTTGAAGCTCCTCGAGATCTCTCGAGTCCTGGAAAAAGCAATATTATCTAGAAAATACCCCGAGCGCGTCTCCGTGTTAAAAGCTATCGAGCTGACGTGGTGTCTTCGGAGAGACAACGACGAGAAACGAAGGATTGATGACAAATTTGAGGGCCAACTAGCACATAGCTTGGAGCCTTATGGCATTAATTGGTCAAATCTTTGACGTATTATATCACATTCATCCTGCGCAGAGGGGCATTTTAATATCGATATCGGTTCAATACTGTAACCTCGTCATTATCCGATAGCTGAATGGCTGGTTGTTTTGCAGTCAGGTCTCCTTTTTCATTAGAAGAAATAAATCCCTAGGATTAATCTTGTTTTTAAAAATATTTTGGCACTTGAGAGAGACAGAGTTGCCCTCTGAGGTTCCATGGTTATATGACACCAATTGTTTGTGCGGTGCTTTTTGATGAGTGAATAATATTTATGAAGCGATAGTAGAAGAAGAGGGTGTTTTTTTGCAGGAGGGTGTAGAACATGAAAATCATTCAGATTTGTAATGCTATCAAAGTCAAAGTATTATTACAGATTAAAATTTTCATCAGATTTCTTATCCTTTTAAATTACAGAACATTAATCTTACAGAATGCCCGGTCGATGTTGTTAAATACAATGGAGACATTTTATTTATATTATGTGATAACATTTTCTATGTAAAAGTAAGTTATGTCTTTCGTTTTCAATTCTGTATTCACGAGCTCTCATTTCACTGGCCGCTTCACTAATCCCACCTTGCATTGATGTGTTAAAAGTCTGTTACGATAAAATCAAATAAAATTATTTTAGGGGTTTAAATTACGTAAATTACGTAACATTAGCAAAACGATAAAGTTGTATGGATAAAACGACCCTACCGTCGCTAGACGGAGTGTTGGGTGTTACATACCCCTTCGATTTTTTTTTGTGGAAACCTGAGATTGTCGAATTAAAAACATACCAGGACTTCTATTTTCTTTTCGTTATTTGGAATTTAGATTTTTTCCTCTTAGAACATGTCTTTTGTATCAATTTGTTTCTTAAGTAATGTACGACTTTTGCGATTCAGAGCATTCAAATCCGATGCTGCTCCTCCTACTACTACTACTATTACTACTACGACTACTTCTACTATTACTACTACTACTACTACAACAACTACTACTACTACTACTACTACTACTACAACTATTATTACAACTACTACTGCTACTTTTACAACTACTACTACTACTACACTCTTTTAAGTCTAGTCATATTTTTTGGGGGCCAGATCACCTGGTCACATTTTCTTAATCAGATTATAGTAATTCTGACTAGGATTCTGTTCACTTAAAACCCCAAGCTGGTAGTCTTGCCTAGAATACTGCAGGTGCCCGTGGGAATATCATATTCTAGTCAAATCTGACTAGATCCTAGTCATAGTTGACTATATTGTGTTTAGAGTGTAGTGCTACTACCAACACTACTACTACTACTACTACTACTACAACTACTACTAGTACTACTACTACTACTACTACTGATATTACTACACCTACTACTACTGCTATTACTACTACTACTAACTACTACTACTACTACTACTACTACCTCTTCTTCTTCTTCTACAACAACAACTACTACTACTGGTACAACCAGTACTAGTACTACTACTACTACTACTACTACTACTATCACTACTACTAACTACTACACGTACTATACAACACTCCTATCACTACTGTTATTACTTCTACTTCCTCTACTATCACCAATACGATTCAGCACCAACCACAACAAAATCACTCACTAATTCTACCACTTCTACGACGACGACTACCACAAAAGTACTTTAAAAATACTTCTACTATTGGTGATACTACTACTGCTACAATTACTACTACTACCCATAGGACTACTACTACTTCTACTACTACTACTACTACTACTTCGACTACTATCTGACTTCTGCTAACACCGTACTATTCACTTCCACAGTTATTTACCACGTCTGTTTCATTACTACTACAGCTCATACTTTTTTACAACACCAACTACTACTACTACTACCAATACTATTACTACTACCACTATTACTTTCTACATGTACTACTTCTACTTCTACAACTAAACTACTGCCATCACCAATAGAACTTCTAGCTGCCACTAATATTTTCTAAAAGCCACCAATATCTCTTCTAATACCAGATGTTTTAATAAAAAACAACATTTGACAGTTTTTTCGTTACTAACTCAAAAGCTTTAACTCATATCGGACTGTAGTTTTCACATTGCAGCTGAAATTCCCGAGTACCTCTTTTAACCCAGTCTTGAATCATTTTAAAGGACCCTGGATAATAAAAGGTTGGCAGAAATGACAGGTGCTATGCACAATGGCAATTGTTGAGTTTTGAATAAATTACTGACACACACACACAATTTTGCGGTCTCAAAATTTAAAAAAGTGAAAATTTATTAAATATTATATTATATTATATTAAACAATATTTTAAGAATATTAATGAAGGGAATTTCACAAGACCTATTCCAATTAAATTTCGCAACCTTCAATTTTACATTTTGATAACCTCAGTCTAATACGAGTTTTAACTTTTAGAATTATTAACAGTCAAAAGTGTAATTCTTTTTTCTTCTTTTTTTCTTCTTACATCTAGTACTTATATACACTCTACTACATTTTTATTGTCATTATTTTAACTACTGCTCCTATTGATATTGATATACAAGTAGAATACTAGTAAAGTAATATTCTACAATGATTATAGTTACTTCAAATATATATATTTTAAACCTCTATCAAAGTAAAATTTAACAATGCGGTTAGATTAGGAGCAGACAAATGGGAAAAGAAGAAGATATACCGTGTACTTTATTACAATTGCTGCGACAACAACAGCAACTATTAATTCTAAGCTACTCCTTTTAGGACTACAGCTGCTTCCACTGTTGTTACTACTTTTATTACGTGTACTTGACCGCTACCAATACTACTGTAGGTGCTATTTAATTTTAATATAAATCCAACTACTTGGATTTCTGAGACAACATAAATATCACTTACTACTACTACTACTACAACGACTACTTTTACTACAACTGCTACTTCTACTAATTATACTACTATTACTTCTACTACTACTACTACTACTACATCACCACCACCACCACCACCAACAGCAGCAGTAACTACTACTTCTTATACTACTACTACTACTACTACTACTACTACAACTACTACAACTACTCTAATACTACTACGAAATACCACTACTACTGTTACTATCAATTTACTTGCGTTAGTGTTTTACATCTGAATATTGCTATCATCATATTACGGCTATTACTATCATCCACCGCTCCTCCTTCAAACTACTTCAAATTCTATGAGTACCATACTAATGCTTCAACAACTACTACTACTAGTACTACTACTACTACTACTAATACACTGTAAACCACTAAAATACTGTTCTACTACTACTATGTTAATACTACTTTACTACTACTACTATGCTATTACTGCACTGCTACTTCTACTACTACTGCTGCTGCTACTACTACTACTACTACTACTACTACTACTACTACTACTACTACTACTACTATTACTACCACTTCAACTATTACTACCACTTCAACTGTTGCTACTACTACTACTACCAATACTACATCTGCTGCTGCTAATACTTCTACTACTTCTACTATTAGGTTCATTTGCTCCCTCCAACATCAACGTCGCCACCAACACCATTTAAACAATTTTACTGCAATTACTTGTACTTCTAACAATGATAATATCATAGCTGCTATACTACTTTTACTCTTCCTACTGCTATCCCAACTGTTACTGTATTAACTGCACCACCACCAAAACTACTGCTACTACTTTGTTCTACAACTATACTACTATTACTTCTACTTCTACTACTACCACCACCGCTAATACTCAAAACTTCTACACGACTACTAATATTACTATTACTAGCTACTAAACAGCTATACGACTACTTATCACCATTATTACTTTGATCTACCACTGCTTCAGTTACTACTATTATTACTAGTACTCCTACTATTTTTACTACTACTGCTACTTCCATTTCTACTACTACTACTACTACTACTACTACTACTACTACTACTACTACTGCTACAGCTGCTGCTGCTACTACTATACCACTACCAGACTGCAGATGCTACTAATTACTTCACTAGCTCGTGGAGGAAGGGATAAGCTCCAACAGTAAATGAGTGTCCATGCATATATTCCCCACCCTGTAGAGCCTTTCGCTCAATCTCACAAGGCACATTTTCTTTTTTGTTCGGCGCATTAGTATACCCCATAATGCTATCAATATGAAGTGAAATTATTTCTGAAATTATGTATTCATGATACTTTCTTTCAAAAAACAACATCGCCTAATTTGATTTCTCATTTTATAACTCAGGAATCAGGACGGTGTAAGCCAATTTGTCAGTTTAATATTAGTTTCTTTTGTGTGTGCAATTTCCATAATTCGACTTTGATCTAACATAATTTTGTCTCTGTCTTATTTCTTCTGAAAACTTCGCGTCTTTATTACAGAAGTGAAATATATAAATAAATGATCAGAAGCAAATGATTCGTACCCTATAAATTGTATAATCTGCTCGTACAATTCATTGAAACCAAAGTCAGTGCCGGTTGATTATTCTCGTTTCTAAAGTAGCATTTGATTTTAAAAGAGTTATGAATCTTCGTTTATGAAAGTATTTAATGATGATTAACTACCAATTAAATGCAGTAACAGTAAAAAAAAATTCAGTGGTATTGATTGATGTTTCTATGTTGTATATGGTGAGAATTGTTACATTATAGTGTATCATTGCTTTGAATGCCTTTATTTTCATCAGTCTTTCAGAGTTTACGTCTAGATTTGCGTGACCTGATTTTAAATGGAGGAGTGTTGTGTTGGCTTCAAGTGTATAAGTAACATAATTATATAGTGTTATTGAGCATCTGTACCAGATATGTATACGTCTCTTATTATTTGTTACGTATGTCAGTTTATAAGTATATAAGTATTATTTTTATGTATTTGGTTTGTCAAAGTAGCAAATATTTTTTTAAAAAGTTATGGTGGAAACAAATTGAGAACAAAGTAATGAAACGAAATATTCAGACTGAATTATGTAGGTATATATGTATCACTTCCTAAGAGTGTGAAAGTCATTGTAATAATATTTCAATTTATATCTGACTAAACAAAGATAGTACATGTGATGAGAAGACCCCTTTTTCCTACAATATCAAAGGGCAATTTGATTTTTTAAGGTCACGACTCTAATTTTTGTAATCACTGTTTTCGGTGATTTAGCCAGATTCTTAAAGGCCAATCCGACCTTTGTAATAGTTCGATTTGAGTAAAAGCAGAACATGAAGAAATAGGATGACGAAAACGTGAAAGAAATCGGACAGAGAATTGTTTTTCTCCTAAGCTCCCTTTCCCTCGGGGCATTTCTCAAAGTCTATTGTAGATAGCATATTGTTATAGGTCCCCCCCCCCCCAAAAAAAAAAAAAAAAAAAAAAAAAAAAAAAAAAAAAAAGAAGATGCTATTGAGTGAAACATTTTGAAAAATTGACACATAATATGTCATTTTGATTGTTGGAGCAAATGTGAGAGTTGTCCGCCGCTACATCACAGTGACATTAGCGATTCGGCCCATTTGAAGTTCCCACATGTATAGTGATTACTACTTTCAACATTTCATAACTTTCTCATAATTGCTTGTTCGGTTTCGTTCAAACGTTCACCAATCTGCTTCTGTCATTTTCTGCTTTCCTTCAGAACAACTTGCCATTAAGGCTGGATTCGCCTTTAAAGATAAAATCACCATGATGACATGTATCCCGACGGTGATTTTGTTCACCGATTTCATGCAGACGACAGGTAGAAAACAGTTTTACTGAAAATACACTATATGGAAGTTAACAAGAAATTATACCAAATATTAAAATATATCTATCATATCAATTGCAGCCAGATGAAATAAATGTATAACATAATGTATTTTCCACATTGTCATGTGATTAACTTGATTGAAGAAATAATGCCCAGATATAAACCTTATTTATTGTTTAATGAGTACTTTAAGAAATATAAGGCACTGTCTAAGGCACTATTAAAATAATTATCCTATCATACATGAATGTATGATATATAGGTGATACATTTGCTAAAAAAATGTGTTACAGCACTTAATTTTATGACTTTACTATTGTGTGTGTAAAGATACTAAGACTATTACATGTATGTGTCCAAAAAGGGAGTATTTACTACATAACCGTAATCTGAACAAAATGTGTTATTTGCTAAACTTTATTTTCGAAATGCATTCAAATTTGATAGATATATTTTTGCCAAGAAATTCAATTGACGAACTATTACATTTAGCGGTTACAAGATATTGTGTTTCAAAAGTTGAAATGCGCATTAAGTGTTGTGAGGTCTGTTTGATTGACCTATTACGTATGAACACCTAATGTATGTAATTTGACTTTCTGACTACTGCAATATAATATTGTGTAACAGGTGCATGCAGCTTTTCGTCGGTTCAGGCAAATATGTACAGATTTTTAGCCTTACGAAAAGGGTGTATTTCCTTGTAATTTAATGTTGATATCACTGTTCTGTTAGATAGGAAAAAGTAACATTAATTTCAACTCTGTTTACATTGTTAAATGATTGATTGTTACATGTATTCACATTTCGCTCCCCTTTCTTGATAACGATTTTGGGTCTCGGACCACGACATCTTAGAAAGAAATAACACATTTTTATTGTGCACCTACAGGATTCCAACACTCAGAGTTATACGACTCCTCTCAGTCTTTAATTCGTTTCATTCAACCATGCCATTACAGTAAAAATGATCAGCTGTTTATTTGTGAAGTTAGTTGTGAAAATTAAATAATTCTATCACGTGAACTTGCTTCATCCTGTCTCATTGCCTATATTTAATTGATATGATCTGGACCACTTGAGATGCAGATCCAGGATTTTGTAAACGGGTGCAATTCAGAAGAATTAAAAGGGGGAAATTCTGATCGGAAAAGAAAATGAATTAAAAATATTGTCACAATGACAGGGCCCTTTTGCATAAGAAATTTGCGATTAAACGCAATTTGAAAAATTAAACGCAAGTCCAAAATTCGCGATCCTTTTTAGTTCAATAGAGTTCATGCCAATGTAGAGAGTGAACAATGGGTCCCTACATATGAAAACGGCTGCGCCTGAGTTTTCACACAAACGTTATCGGATTTTTTTAATTGTTGGGCCAGTTTTCCGTCGGAACTTGATTTTCTGACTAATCAGAAATCTTGCGCTGTATAATAATAATAATAATAGTGGCTACTTGTATAGCGCGCAGGTCCACCTTTCGACGCTCAAGGCGCTGTGAACAATAATAATTACCAAGACATGAAAATAGATAAACAATTACAGATACATTACAGCATAAGATATAGATAATTAAAGAGTGAATAGGAAGGTTTTCAGTTTTGATTTAAATTGTTCAGTAGCGGAAATTTGACGAAGGGTTATGGGGAGATTATTCCACAGTTTTGGACCAATAACAGAAAATGCTCGATCACCCCATGAGTGTTTTACTTTTGGTGTGTGAAATATAAGTGTATCTGCTGAAGAACGGAGATTTCGGGTTGGTTTGTAAAGTGTGACAGATTTACTCAAATAAACAGGGGAAGAAGAATAGACAACATGATGCATTAACAAAATAATTTTGAAGGAGATTCTTTTTGCTACTGGGAGCCAGTGAAGGGACCTGAGGATAGGCGATATGTGATCTGATTTTTTAGTGAGTGTTAAGAGGCGAGCTGCAGAATTCTGGAGTCGTTGGAGTTTGTGTATTTCTTTTTTAGCGAGGTTACCGAAAAGGGAGTTAGCGAAATCTAAGCGAGAGGAGATCAAAGCATGTACTAAAAGTTCTGTTGTAGCTTTAGGAAGATACTTCCGGATAAATCGTAGGTTGCGTAATTGAAATATTACTTACTGTTGCACATACAATATATGATTCTTAAAATACATACATCTCCTGGTCAAATATTACTCCAAGGTTGCGTGCAGCAGTAGATGGGGTAATGAGACTGTCACCAATGCGAACTTTGCAAGATAGATAATTCGTCTTTGATAACATTTGTTTTGATCCAAATAACAAGAATTCAGTTTTTTTATCATTCAGTTTAAGACCATTTGTTGTCAACCATAATTTCAGTTCATCTAAACATGACTCAAGCTTGTGTATTGTTTCCAAAAGTAATGGGAATGAAGGTTTGGTAGAAACATGGATTTGAATATCATCTGCATAGCAGTGGTAATCGATGCGGTGCTTCTCGAAGATTTTACTAATTGGTTGTAGGTATAGGGAAAAGAGAAGTGGACCACCAACTGACCCCTGGGGCACACCAAACTTAACTTCAGTTTGCTCTGATGTGAATTCACAGATCTTCACACACTGATTTCTGTTTGTCAGATATGATACAAACCAATCGAGGGCAGTTCCACCCACGCCCATAGATTTTAGACGCTTGATCATGATGCTATGTTCCACAGTATCAAAGGCTGCTGACATATCCAGCATAACAAGAGCAGTAATATTTCCCTGATCCATTTGTCTCAGTATCTGATCAGATAGGTTTGTTAGGAGAGTTTCTACGCTGTGCCCAGACCTATATGCGGACTGATAGGAATTTAACAAGTTGTTTGTAGATATGTAGTCAACTGACAAAAAACAACTCGTTCTAGTAATTTGCTCAGGAAGGATAAATTTGATATTGGCCTATAATTTTGAAGTGATTCATGATCTAAACTTGACTTCTTTAGGGTAGGGCGAATTATAGCTGTCTTAAAATCCTGTGGGACGGTGCCTGACCTAAGACTAGCATTAATAATGCTGGCAATGGCAGGCGCTGTTACTGGACTGCACTTCTTTACTAGATCAGTTGGGGTGGGGTCAAGCTCGCATGATTTGGATGGTAACCCTTTGATAAGCTTTTCAATGTAACCCACAGTGACAAGTTTGAATTCATTGAATGATGAGTGTAGACTGTTCACACAGTCACTAGACCAAGATACTCTAGAGTTAAGATTTTCACGGGTTCTCGTAATCTTATCAATAAAGAATTGATTAAATTTGTTAGCGAGCTCCTGCTGGTCACCCTTTTCAGGCAGAGGAGACGGTTGTTTTCTGTTTAGAAGATTATTAACAACTTTGTACAATTTCTTGGTATCTTTTCCACACTCTTCAACTTGTTGCGAGTGGTGGACTGTTTTTGCCTGCTTAATTAGTATATTAACAAGCTGTTTTTGAGTACTGAACATTTGTCTGTGAATCTCGAGTCTGGTGGACCTCCACTTCCTTTTTTAACCGCCTACGAACCAACTTAGCTTTTGTGATTTCTTGATTGAACCATTCTGTTTTCGGGTGGATTGTCACACAGAGTTGCTTTTTAGGAGCAAATCTGTCAAGTGCAGACGAGAGCAACGAGTTATATATGCTAACAGCTTCGTCTGCGCTATTTGCATGAGAACAGGATGGTTCAAGAGAGTTTGCATGAATATATTGACAGAAATCTTGAACATTTATTGATTTCAAATTTCTTGTCATAACGAACTGCTTCTTAGATGACCTTATATGAATATTAAGTTGACACATTATTGCAGCATGATCAGAAATTCCATCCATTACTTTGATGTTGTAAGGTTGAATGAAATTATCCTTATGTGAGATAAGCAGATCAAGCGTGTTTCCACGGTTGTGAGTTTGCTCTGTGATGTGTTGGACTAAGTTGTATGCAGATAGAAGATCACTGAAAGACTTAGAAGTTGGAGTGGAGGAGTCCATGGGAATATTAAAATCCCCAGCGATTAGCAGGTCGGACGAGCGAAGGAGCTGTTCATCAAGAACGTTCGAGAACTCATCGAAGAAAGTCTGGAATGGTGAAGAACTAGGAGGCCTGTACACAACTATAACATGTAATGTTTTGCGACCACATGTTACAGTCATCTGGATCTGTTCAAATGACACAGCAACCATAGAGTTGATGATCTTGACATCAAGTTCGCTTCTAAAGAGTACAGCAACCCCACCTCCTCTTTTGCCTACTCTTGGAGCATGTTTGAAGACGAAACCTCTGGGCGTCAGGTCACCGATCGCAGCCATGTCATCCGTAGAAAGCCAAGTTTCGCAAGAGCTAAGAAATCAAGCTGGTGTTCAAGAATGTAGTCCACTAGTTGAGCAGTTTTGTTCTTAACTGACCTTGCATTTAACATGGCAAACTTAATACTGTTCGTTGAGCCTAAATGAACTCTTTGTTGATGCTTGCAGGCTGATCTTGTTGCCTTTTCCTTTTCCTTCTGGTAACTACCTCCTCTCTTTCCTCGGTGTGTCGTTTTGATTCTGCTGACTCCGAGTTGTGTGATCTGTTTCCAAGTCGTTTCATCAATTCGGGAAGGCCTTCGCCATGGTGTCCTAGAGGCGTCGGGTGCATTGATCTGTAACAGATCCGATCTGCTGTACCTTGTAGCAGGGGCGGATCCAGGATTTTGTAAAAGAGGGTGCACAGAGCCGGGAAAGTACACACTTAAGGGGGTAATTTTGTTTCATTGTGTACTTAAGGTATGCCAGTTGGGTTTCAAAAGAGGGGGCACGGGCCGGTTTTCCCCCTATGTGGATCCGCCACTGCCTTGTAGTATGGTGATCATGCTCAGCTGGTAGTGTATCTGAAGGGCCTGGATTAGATCCGATATCCCCGCATGTAATAAGTGCGACCTGAAATTTTGGACTTGCATTTCTTTGGTACGGTACTCGTGTTATTAGATAACCTGTTATTCTAATATTTTTGTTTGTATATTGCATGTACACAGAGTCATTCGCTACATACAGGTCTATTGTAACAGCGCCATTGAATGTAGTTGAATGACTTATACAAGAAGGTATAATTGATACTATTACGCTCAGTAAGAGCACTGGTCTAATTCCAACCATTGTGTTACAATTAGCTTTTCTGGGTTCGATAAATATGTTTTACTGTTAAGATCTGAAAGGCTACCAACCTAAATATTCACGTATATATATATTACAGTTGTACACAACCTTTGGAAGCAAATAGAGGCACAAGTTGCACTTTCACTTAATTTGAAAGATATATTGGCCTGTTTGTTCAGGTGCAGGCTGCCTAGTCAGGCATATGTCTATTCAGACTGTACTGCAGTTGCACAATTCAAGAGCAACCTTGTAACAATAGAGAGTGACACTCACTTTTACCTCATTTGAATAATAATAAAGCTGGTTGATTTAAATCTAGGCTGACTACATGTGTCACATCCACAATTACACACTTCAGTACACAACCCTTGTAATAGTATAGTGTGTTACTAACAGTATGGCTGCTACATACACATTCAGCAGCAAGGATAAAGTGTACAAACCCAAGAGACGAGTTCACTGAAAAACATCCAATAGGCAGTGTAGAATTACACAAAAATGGTCCAGGAGATTCACAGACAGTATATACTACAGATGGTACATAAATGCAAAGACACTGATCTCTGAAAACAGTAAAATAGTCACAAAATACAGGGCACAAATTGGAAGGCGGCCACGCAGGGCGCACTGCTCTTGAATATAGGCCATGATCGCACCCGGCTTCAGAGGGGTTGCGTCTTTGGCTAGACAGGACTGTCCTGTGCATTTATATGCCAGAATGTCCTTAAATATCACAAATGAAATAACGCCTCGCGTGCAGCGTTTCTTAAAGAAGCGCCATTAAAGCAAACATTCGATGTGACATTGACCATTATGGGCGATTCCATGTCGTACAAGATTTCAAATACACTGACTTTCCAAATAATTGATGAACATCGATACGTTGTCATTATAAAATGGTGATACAAGAAAGGAACAGTATAGTCATATCTATAAAATATTTTTCTTTTTGCGATGAAATAAGAGATATAAAAACATTACTTGCAAATATCAATATTTCTGAGTTACTGTTAAAAGAAAATTTCCACACTGACGACACGCCTATTGATGATGATGATGATGATGATTGAGATACATGTAGCATGTGTAGTATTACATACAACTGAAGAGCGCATGCTACAATTCATTCATGAACCATTAAATGTGCAGTACAGTCTCTGCAACAAAAAAAAAGTTGATAAAACTAGAGATCTTGAAGAAGAATATCATTAGTTTAAATGTTTTAGATTGACAAAGGATCTTTTAACATTGTTTTATTTTTATATACGAAACTTAGACACGGAAAATACTCAGCAAGCTCTAAGATAAAGGTGCTGCATTCATTTTGTCTCGACCCACATATATCATGACATAAATAAGTACAATAACGCAATCTGTAAGTTCCAGATAACTCCGAATTCCCATCACAGAAATACACAGAGTTCAACCTTACCTGCTTTATATTATCGACCTGCTTTATCTAATCACAATAATAATCACAGTAATTCCTAAGCCGAACGAAAAACCCACTATTACGACCAATGAAACGAGATTATCTCTTTCCAGAGAAAAGAGATATGGCAAATGTCGGTGCATCAAAGTAAACGCCTGATCTAATTAAAGCTCAAAAGACAGGTTTATGTGTAGATCCAAAGCATCATCTCCGGATTCGTAACGTCATAATCTGCTTGCGCTCTTCCAAATCGGTTACGTATGAAAGGTTTGTTCGTATATCTGGGATAATGAGGGTCTATCCCTTGTCATCCTTGAGGAAGTGTGTTTTTATAATTGTGTTTTGTATAAAACAAAAAGAGTTCCGCCAGGTCGAGTGCCGGTGGAAGGGATTATCTATAACCCGAAATGTGACCTTTTAGAGAAAGCTAACAACACTGCTTCGGGGTTAAGAACAGAAAGAAAATGATAATGTTGATATTCCGTATGGTATTCCGTATACTTGTATGCAGCGTGTCATGTTATGATATGACATCGCTTTATAGGATCTCAGCAAGAATGGACATGCAGCAGATTTTGTAAAGTCTATTTTGATGATCGAGAACACTGCTTCCATAAATGGATCCCTAGAGGAAAGACTCAAAAACTCTATAAACCTAATAACCTACACAGCACTTCGAAAGACACAGATGCATGGGGTAACATTGCGTATCCCAAGAAATGTTTCATAATAAAATTATTGTAGACCAAAATTCGGGTCTTATAAAACCCTTAAAAAAGAGTTTGGAAACACATGTTTGATGGACTGTATCTCTCTTATCATGGAATAATGTATCATTTAGTATCATTATATACCTCTTAAAAATGATGCCACGATCTTTAAAAAACTTCATTCATTTTGCAAAATTTCGCGAAACTTTACCCAAGTTTAGTTGACATCTGTAGATATTGCCTATGAAATTTCAAGGTTACAAGTTCTAGAACTCCCTTGTAATAAATGAAAATCTTGCTTTTGTCGCAGAGCAAGCTATTCTGAAAGCAACGCAAGTACATGTACTAGTAACGGTCAAAAAATAATGTTAATAATTACGCGATTTTTGTCGAGTAAAAAAAATAAAGCGTTAGCACATTTTTGTTATTACTTACTTAAAAACCGCACAAGTTTTCCAATTATAATTCTTTTGTAATCTATCACAACTTCAACATGTAGGGCTGCAAAAGGGATGAATTACCTTTAACTGATGAATTAAAAGGCGAATCTACCAGCTCATCTAGTTTTAAGGTAAGAAAGGGGCAAGGGGTCCTGTCGTCTCCTTCTCATATTCCTTTACCCTTTCCCTTTCTTTCTCTATCCTTTTCTCTTTTCCTTTTCTTTCCCCCCTTTTTTTTCGCATTCCAATGGGGCGTGTGCCCCCGTGCCCCCTGCAGTTACGCTACTGAGAAAAAGAATCAACATGTGACCGAGTTTACGAGAGGGTCATATTTATCAAATTCGAAAAAGATTTGCTTGATCCAAAGACATGCAATCCTGTGTAACAAAATTGTAATATTGTAAGACCTTGAACTTTCCTTGAAAATAAAATAATGTTCGAATGTTTAAGAGTCCGCTCTTTTCCCCTCGGGATTTCGCCAAAGGAGGCTTGATGTGATTTAGGCAGTGTCAGCAAAATGTAATTCGACACTGGCTGCTAAATCTTGATGTTTTTGCAATGCCCCTGGTTTTGGTGGCCCTCTCGTGAACTGGTCCGTCCGATAATGAAAATATCCATGTAGATGTAACCAGGAATCTGGGTTTCCCAGGTAATGATATATGGATTTTTTGAATACTTTAATAAAATCCCTTCTTACACAGGCGTACTGGCAGTATTTTGCAAGGGGCCGATGTCTCTTGCAAGAATACCACCTTTCCACTGTGTTAATTTTCCGAGCGAGCGAATCGTTCGAGCATATTTTAAAAAATATTTTATTATGTGACAATATCATGATTTCGTTATATACTAGAGAACATAATATTATAACAAGATATTCAGAGATGACCTCAAATACTAGCAGACGATTTTTCGAGTTTTTACGATTTCAAAATGATGGGGAGCTGCAGCCCCTGCCCCTTCCCATCAAATTCCATTTTCTTATTGGACATATATGAAAAACCTGCTTCTCTTTAATTCATTTTGTAAACAAACTATTCTGATTATAGTTTTGACGAAAATTTCGTCCTTTTCAAAAGTTAAAAAACCCCGTAGGAAGTAAATATATAACACAAAAAGTATTTCACTGGACATAATAAAGAAACAACAAGATATTGGTGCAAGGGGAAGGTATTAGTCAAGTTAGAATTGTGTAAACACGGACATAAAAATAGGCCTAAAAGTTCCCTTGGTTAGTTGTGTCACTAGCTCTGGGCGTCTTCCGATTATTTTTCTTGGCTTAATTACTCCCCTCTGAAAGCAAATGGATCAACCCAGAAAAAAGTTTAATCATCTAGGTTTTAGTAGGTCAGGCTACACACATAGGCTAAACATCATCCTCCACCCGTCGGCCAGCAGGCTATTAAACTCTGACAAGCTTTTTAAGAGTCACGCTTCAATTTTCCTCTTTTCCTTCAATATTTCGTCATTAATTCTGATTGTCTTGTTTTCGTACAAATTTGACATCTTTATCACTTTCTGACAGAGGAGGTGGAAAGTCGGGCTCGGGGGGGGGGGGGGGGGGGGGCTGGCGTTGTGCGCCCCTCCCACTATTGTCCGCCGCTCTTGCTTTCTAATGTTTAAATTTTCGTTTGTTCACCACTTCTAATTTTTCAAGAAAGCCTAACGTTGGAGTCGTTTTGCCTATTTATTTGTGGGTTATTATGTTCATGATTGTAGAGCCTTGGAATAAAGCTAATTATGTCCTGTTGTTCCTTTTTATCAGAAGATATATCTCTCAAGACAAGCATTATTCAAGAAAACTTTATTTTGGAGTCTTGTCTGTATTAATAGTTTTGGGTTATTATGGTGGTTATTATGATAGAGCCTGGGTTATGCCCTATTGTTTCATTCTTGTCAGAAGATATGTTTTTAAATGACAAAAATGGAAATTATTTGTATATTAGATTTCGACGGAAAAAGGGTAACCTTCGAAATTTGAAATTTGAAAAATGATAAGTATAATTATTACAGTAATCGTCTGATCTTATCAAACTGACTCGGTCAGTAAGTTACACATTTTGATTTCATCTCTGTTAGGTTTTTATTAACAACTTACAAATAGAATTTCTTTTTACAAGAAAAAAATATAAATGATTCACTCGCAGCGACAAACAGTACATGATATATTGTTGTGCACCTTACTTATTTTTCAAAGATATCCACCCCCTCCCTTCTCCACGAAAAAAATCAAAATGATTTTCATGGGTTTTTTTTTTACAATTACTAGCATTAAAAAAAAGAAATTTAATCGTTATCAAAATATATTGTAGTTTTGTCGTATACAAGGAGATAAAATCTGTAATTGATATACTTTTTATATACTCATATTCAAAATGTGTTCATCATGCACTTTGATAATTTGGCATAGAAAATATTATCCACCTGTTTCTCGTAAAAAGAATCTCCCCCCCCCTCCCCGTCTCTCTCTCCTTTTAACCTCTAATTTCACCCCGTTTCTTCCACCCCCTTAACGATTAGCCATGATTGATTACATATTCCCCTCAGGCATTCATGATATGTCCCAAAATAATGCATCGAATCAGATGAGACAGCACATTATTTGTAGTCGGATCAGTTTTGTAGCCATTCTTCTTATTTTTGTTTAACCCTTTGCATGTCGTTGATAGCAAACCACAATGAAGATCGGTAACCATTATCAGATTTGTTGGTGTGACGAGTGACGCCTCGAATGCAGCGGGCATGAAGCCCGGCTCGCACGAGGCGTGAATGGAATTAACCCATGCGCCGGGCTTAAGGATACGACAGCATCATTTCAATTGCGTTATTAGCTGCGCTAATCAATTATAAGGCTGCTATTCAAAGCAATGCTTACACTGTTTATTTTTGCATTCACGATGTCACTCTCAAAACGCGGCGAGTCAAAGACCGCGTCAATCACTGACGCAGTCCTATGTCAGCCAATGACGCCTTCTGTCTTCGTTGGGAGCGGGTATTTGATGCAATAGGTACCTTGAACGTCCATTGAGATAATCCAGGTCAAAATCATCCCTGCAGCGTGTCATTTGCGTATTGCGTTTATCGCACACTTAGCATCGAGAAGCTCTTTTATTATTCATACATCCCATCGGTTAAGCATGAAAGTTTGATGGGCTGAAATGGAGGTGTTTCATAAGTAATTGGTAGCCAGGCCAAGCTAATAAGACCCTACAGACATGCAATGACCTCGCGACAGGTCACCTGGATCGAAGGAAGTATGAGTGTGTCTTCTTCACTGTAAATGATGAAGATGTGTTTATGTCTAAAGACATTCAAAGATACGCAACAAACCCTCACACTATATTACTGAATTTGAATTATTGGACGAGAGAGTGAGAGAGCGAAAGAGAGACAGTATAGGGAGAAAGACACTGAGAGAAAAGGATAAGGAAAAAGAGAGACTTAAATAGAGAGAGAGAGAGAGAGAGAAACAGACAAAGACAAAGACAATGCAAAAAGAGAGATAATGGGATTAAAAGGCGGATTATTTTTTAACGGAAAGAATAGAATACCAACTCCGGATGGAGAATTGACTTGATAGAGACATTATTTTTTTACTTGCAATAAAGAGAATAAACGCCCTATGAGTTAAGCTAAACTGTGGATTAATAGTTCCGTACCTTGAAATTTTTCCAAATCATTTCTTCTTTGCATTTTTTAAAACAATGTAACATTAACACCAATGCGCTTCAATATGGAAATAGATAAGCCACTGGGTACCAACGGAATGTCATTTGCTCCTGGAGTACACAGTTCTTTGATTATATGTATCGTTCTTATTTCATGTTTAAATGTGTGGGCGCTCTTCGACATGTTTGACACGCATACTTAGCATCGAGAAGCTCTTTTATTAATATTAAAAAGAAGCTCTTTAATGTGATATTAATGTATCTTTCTCAAGACGAAGGAATAAAATATTACTTGAAATAAAAAGCTCTTTTTATTATTACTATAAAGTATTATATGAAAGAAAATAGTTATATATCTATGTCCAACGATTGATGCATTGTATTTTTCTTTCCTTCCATCGAAATATAATCCTGTTTAATCATGGATAATTTCAGAGAATTTTATATTTTTTACTGATATTAAAGGGATACTCAACCGCAGATTGTGGACGTTTTAATGCCGCGAGAGGGCACCGTGATCGTTATCTGATCATGCCGTTGCCCCGCGGGGCGCAAACCTCGGATAAACTGGTCGCCGCACAAACATGCACGCTCCGCCTGAGCTCGAGCTCTCGTACGAGATTCGGTTGGCTTCGTGCAGTCGAAATGTAATCCCACTTAGTCCAACGGCCGCGTTCGACGCACAAACTTTTTGTACGAGTGAATGAGGCTTACGCAATCCTGACTTTCCCCACGGTCGCCCGGTGGCGTATCCCTTTAATGTATTTCATTAAGTTTCCTTGTATATCCAAATTATTTTATATGAGACTTATCATGATTGTTTCTTGAAATGGAATATTGATCTCGAGAGGAAGAAATAAAATATTATTCAAAACAAAAAAATAGTTGCTAGTGTGGGACTTGCCATTGAGGGCCACTGATGTTCCTCCCTTTCTCTTTTTTGTTTAATCGCTAAACTCTATTGGGGGCAGGAGGGGGAGCTCCCCGATCCCCCAACGAACGTATTTAGCAAGGATAAACCTCGTAAGGTATACGCAGCACACTGTACCGTTTCATAGCAAAATACAATTTCTAAGGCGACTAGTGTCTTTCGATATCGTGTATAAAAGATTCCTGTGTAAACTCAATAAGGAGGATTGGGACAGACCTGGATGGGGGTGGATGTAAGAAGAGTAACTCTACCTGTACGAGAGGGAGCATGATTTGGGGATTTTGTCCCGGAACATAACCTCTCTATTGCCTCTGAGTCACAAAAGCAATGTAGGAATAGAGCTTTGAATGCCTAGAGAGAGAGAGAGGTAAAATCTAACATCCATTCCCTCCTCGTCCTTGCAATGATGTAATTATATGTAATCTAACAAGGCCACGTGTTGTCTTAACCTCCAGCTTCCCAAAAGGCCTGATCACGTGACTAAGGAATGACATAAGGCGCCCACGCCTGAAAGTTTCAATAAAATCCCGTCTTAAATCTATATCGTGACAAGAGATAAAGCATTTGCCCTTACAGAATAAAAGAAAATAAGGATTTCTTTTTGTCCATGTTGTTGCTACCAATGTTCTTGTGCCTTCTAAAAATTACATGGCACATCATCGCATGGTCAAACCAGTATTTTTGGAAAAATAAAATATGTGAAAATAATGATCGTAACCACATGCAGAATCATCCACCATTTGAATAACAGAGAATAAACAAACACTCGCCCCTGCACTCCCCAAGAAAAGGAAAAAAGGAGAAATAGAGAGAAAGAGAAAGAGAGAGAGAGAGATAGAGAGAGAGAGAGAGAGAGTGAGGAGATAAGAGAAATTAGAAGGAAAGAAAGCAGTTGGAGAGAAAACAGCATAATGCGAGAATGACATGATATACGACCAGCTCTCAGACCTTTCCCCTTTCGGTCACTTGGCTTTCTCACAGTTCATGAAACTTGGATGGCACCCGCCGCCCCCTCCCCTCCCCCTGGTGACCCAATGATGACTCTCTCTCACACACACACACACACGCACACACGTTTACATGGCTTTACTTCCGAGGACAAGTATTGTTCCTCTATTGTTCCTCGTCCTCGGACAGTCGACGGAATAAAGCACAAATTCATTGTTCGACGTTCGAGGACTATTGTCCGGCTTCCAAGGACCATTGTTCTCATGATTTTTTTTTGTTCTCTGTCCGAAAATGTCCTCGGACATACTGCTAAACAGACCCACACACACACACACATACTCACCCCGGTATACTTGTGTGTCTTTCCCTTTGTTCTCTCTATTGTTCAAATAGCCACACAAGCAGCAAAAAAAGCCACACAAGTCTGACGGAATAAAGGCATCTATTGTGTTTGACTGTCCAATTAGTCACATAAGTATACCTCTGTTGGTACACTCCCACCCATACGCACACACTTTTAAACTAGGGATGTACCCACTTCTTGATCAGAGCTTAGCCCTCCCTCCCTCCCTCCCTCTCTCTCTCTCTCTCTCATACACACATTTTATTCAACTACAAATGAACCCCCACATGACTAAAGATACGCCACTGGCTGTGTGGGTGTGTAAATATGAGAAAGGCCATCTTATTTTGAGAGAGACTGAGTCAAAGAGTAAGATAGAGGAGAGATAAAAGAGAGGCTGTGTGGGGTGGGTGGGTGATTGAAAGAGCGCGTGTGCGCGAGTGTGGGGTGTGGGTGTAGTTGTGTATGCGACATAAAGTGTGTGTGAGAACATACGTGGTTCGTAAAAAAAATCAAATTAGCTTGAATGTACTTTAGCGTATGTCATACAAGCTACATGATACAGTAAACAGGAACTGAAGGGGCACGTGTGCGGGAAGCTGCCAAAACACCACCCCTACAAGCCCCCGAGGAAAATCGGGAGCAAGACTTCCGCTCTGGATAACGGATTCTCGATTTCTACGCCTTAAAGTTCGCCAGTCATCCGAGATGAAACTCTTCCTTAACGTAATATTGAGCAGGAAAAAGCCCAACATGGCGACAGCTGTAAAGTATGTGATTAAAGCAACATAAGGCCAATCGGGCCCTTAAGGATTGGGTTAGCACACCGGTGGGATTTTGTTCACACTGTAATAAGTTTTTTTGTTTTTTTTAATAGCTGATTATCAGCGTGATAAACGTAAAATGAGCTATCCTGCACAATGAAAAAGATTGAATGAATGAAATAAAGAGCAATAAGCACACTTATTAATTACGATGTCAAGGAGCTTACACCCTCCTCCATGTATTAAAATAGAGACCGTATTTATCCCTCCCTCAAGCCCCCCTTTTATTAAGAGAGAGGGGGAGGAGGGAGGAGAGAGAATGGAGGAGGGAGGAGAGAGAATGGAAGAGGAAGAAGATGAGGGGAAGATGAGAGGGAAGAAGGGAAGGGGGAGGAGGAAGAAAAAGAAAAAGAAGGAAAACAAGAAGAAAAGGGGGAAAGCCCCTCCCCCAACCAACCCAGAAAAAAGGAACAAAAAGTAAGGAAAAGTAATATATTAATTATGTCTAAATATTACTATACGCTATATTCAGTTACAAGGCACGTGATAGCTTACGTTAATCCTTTAAGGAGATATGCATGCATACGATCTCGGAGTGTGATACGAGAAGTCGAACACAGTTTATCACTTGAGATAGCATCAGAAGGTTCCCGCCACTGCCTGGTGGATATTGTTCTCGATCCAGATAACCTCGAGCAAGATTTAAAGTTTTATATTTTACGAGTCCGTATACCCGTTACAGTGGCAGACTAGAGGGCGCGCGATCGATAATGAAACAAAATATTCGTTATGAATGGTTGTTATTACGAGATCAATATTGTATGCCATCGTTACGATGGTATTTCTGTTTTGCCACTATTACTTTAGTTTCCAGTGACATCCCATTCCTTCACCTATAAATGATCCGTAGTTTCGAATAGCATCTAGTCCGTAATTCACCTCATCTGCAACTCGACTTCGTCTGCATTGGCTTAAGACGATTGAACTGTATCTTCTAGCATGATTCCCTAATCCGTGCCTCTTAGTAAATTTCACAGCCTCATTAAGATCATATTTTCCGACATTAAATATTCACTTACCCCAGACATCACGAGTGTTCAGTCTGACCGTCATCCAGTCCAATCTGTTCAGGCTGACGAACTGCCAGTGATACCACGGGAAAGGTTAAATCCATTAACTTAACTCCCTCAGCACACATTAATTTCATTCAGATTCAGACAAAATCTTACTCCGAGCTTTCATGCTTTGTCCCTTTCGAAAGAGTCCAGAAATAACTTATTTCAGATTCTGTATGATTTTCTCAGTTAGTAGAAGAACAAGATAACAAGATCTTTTGTGTTAAAAATGTATATGAAGATCTCTGAAGTTAATATTCGCCTCAGCAATTCATATCTTTAACATGTTTAATCCACCCAGACCAACCAACAATCCTCCCGTAAGGTGGGATCAGTCAGAACAACGTGAGGGTTTGGGGCAAGCTTTGCAGGAGACTGATATCAGTTAAGTCAGGAATAATCCTCATAGTTAATGATAATTAAAAGAATGCATCACCTATCAGCGTTTTACTCCTAATTCATCTCTCAGTTTCAAAGGCATGTATCTCCATGTCCTTACAGGCGAACTCCTATGACATTATTTGAGAGCCTGCAAAGTATATTCATGGTAATATAGCAGGTCTACAAGACCTGCTTGGAATGTTGAAATGTTGAAAATAG
This sequence comes from Heliocidaris erythrogramma, assembly GCA_025617745.1. Classification (NCBI taxonomy): domain Eukaryota; kingdom Metazoa; phylum Echinodermata; class Echinoidea; order Camarodonta; family Echinometridae; genus Heliocidaris; species Heliocidaris erythrogramma. The sequence continues at coordinate 14,882,241 of CM046858.1, forward strand.
CTTCAATTGATATGACAAGTCCAAGAGAATTGACATAATCCTGCATGCATGATAAAGAGAATGCACATTAAAATTAAACTAGGGGACCCTCTCGAAAGGAATGTGTAAGAAAGATCTTTGATATAAAGGGGACTGGATTTAATGAATAGAGTTAGTGGCACTTGAAATGAAGATTACATCAAGCATTCCAGTGATACACGAATATTAGAGGTAATTTAATAAACCTTTCACAAATATATTCAAATTTTATACATACTTTAAAAACAAAGGTTGTTCTTGACAACCTGAAAGCTTGTCAGAGGCTTGTCAGACATAGCAACAAGTAATGTATGCAAACTGGATTCCAAGTATTGTAGTTCATTCATTAATAACAGGTTAATGGAATACCTCGTTACTAGGTCGCCAGGAAAGAAACATCCTTAAATTTCAATAACTTTGTAAACAGGTCTATTGCCTCAATCAAATGTCTCTGCTTTGAAGAATTATAATATCAAAATTTCTTAAATTTATTTCATACAGGCGAACACATTTGCCATTTGAGATCAAAATAATGATTAAGGGGACGATAATTTTCAAAAATGAGTCCCCACGTTTAGCTAATAAATACTGTGCACAAGATAGTAGACCTACATGAGATATGACGTCATTATGACTCCATGTATCACCATTGCAAGGTAAGCAGCCTAATTTGTGAAGAAAAAAAAAATCAAATTTTTTTTTTCAATGAGAAAGAATAGTTCCGTTAACATGGTTAAACAACCTATTTTGTCAGTTAAAAACTTTACGACGCAGTATTTTTTTCTGCGTGTCACATGCACGGAATCCAACGTAGTGCATTGTTGATATATGAAGAAAAGTAGCTGTCAATTTGGGCATATGACGTCAGCCTGGCCGTTAACTTATCAATAATACAAAATCCAATTCGACCTTTGTCAGGATAAATCGATTGCAACATACATGGGTTACATACATTAATATACACTTGATTATTCATATAGCCGGTGGTTAAATGTGACCGAGAGAGAGAGAGAGAAAGGGGGAGGAGAAAGGGTGGTGGAAGGGAAGATGGAGTGCAGAGAGAGAGAGAGAGAGAGAGAGAGGGACACGCGGAGTGTGAGAAAGAGAAAGAGAGAAAGAGAGAGACGGTAAGAGAGATAGAAAAATAAAGAGAGAGAGAGAGGGAGAGAGAGATTGACAAAATAATATGCGGCAAATATGGTGAGAGAGAGAGAGAGAGAGAGAGAGAGGGATAGACAGAAACTAGTTTACAGGCACAAACCCTTGTTAATCGAAATGCGTAACGCAGTGTCTCAACTGTAAGACTACCATAGGCTCTATAGTATAGCTGCTGCTATATCGACACAACCAGTAGGAACATGGGTTAGGCTTCTCGCCAGACACAATTCATTTCCTAATGAAGCGTCAAAATTAGGATCTGCGCTTGCAGACTAGAGGTAGACACAGAGACATAGACAATAAAAAGCACCTGTATCCTGTTTAGCCATTCCGTTTACCCGACGACATCGTAGTAATTAAACTCTGCGCTCAATATAGGTTAAGACCCAGTTTCCCCTCCCCCTGGTGGTAAATACGATACTCGATCGGCCATTGCGACTACGAACCGTGATCACGTCGACGCTTGAGATCATGTGTCGGCGAGGGACATGGTACGTCGACCCGTCGATCATTGTGATCGATGAGGGGACCAACGACGGGGTCGGAATCGAAGCCTGGACATGTTTACTCAATGTGAAACAATATGATTTGTTTATGAATATACAAATCTTGACCCCCTCTCTCTCTCTCTCGCTCTGTCACTCTCTCTTGTCTATGTCTCTCTCGCTCTGTCACTCTCTCTTGTCTATGTCTCTCTGTCTTTTCAATCCATAACTCTTCTCCCTATGCCCCCCTCTCTCCCTCTGTCCAGCAACTCCAGTATTTTTCTTTAAAAAAAAAAAATCTTAGTTTATAGAAATTGAATTCAATTCCTACGGCCGCAGTGACTGAATCAAACAAAGTGACGTTTGGTAAAAAGGAAATAATTATACAGATATGAAAAAGATTCACTTTAAATAAATGTGACTACTGAATGAAAAACACAAAGGAAAGAAAAAATACAGAATAAAAAGATCATTTCTTCTCTCCTCTCTCTCTCTCTCTCTCTTTGCGGGGGGGGGGCTAGAAACTCGTAACAGCGCTTCTTCAGCCATCCATTATTCTCACTCCGCCTTTCTTCTGTTCATTGACGAACCACAAAAACACTAGATTCATGTTTCAGTAAGAGACTCAGGTGATCTGAAACTGAATAACGTCCTCTAAGGGGTTGACTTCTTCCCCTGACAGTGGTAACCTTGAGAAAATCCCTTCATTTAATCATTTAATACCAGCGCGGCCTTCTCCAGCAAGAGTGTCTCCGGTGTTCGGTTCTGATGACCAAGTTTTGGCTGCGGCTTTTACAGACGTATATACCTGTTATCAATGAAATTTAAAACAACAAATTAGCTGCATCAGAGAGATTAATGAGAAGAAAGTAGGCCTGGACGAAGAAAAATTTCACTTCGCTTTACAAATTTATACCCGAACAGAATAAACCTTTAAAAACTCGCATTATCGTTTTTAACTTTGAGGATATCGATACCTTAATGACTATTACCGCTGTCGCTCGGGACAGTAAACGATACATTTAAGTGTCGTTTATGATTAATAAACCATGGGTTTTTGAAGAAGCTCTTTAGCGATACAAGCTGGGCACGACCTGGCAGATTGTAATAATGTAGCTAATTTCTATTTTTTTAAAGGAAAAAGAAGAATAAAATAGGGAACAGGAGAAGAGGAGGGGGTATGCTAGTATTAAAACATGACTTTTCGCTGGATATATTTCGTGTTCCAGTTTTACATCTTATAAATTACGTGAAGGTGATACTGCTGCTGCATTTGATTGAAATCCATAAAATTTTCTTCAGCCCTTGCTATCCTTTTTTGGGTCAATCATAATGGTTTTGTTTCATACATAATTGTATAATCATCCAAAGAAAGAAAAAAAAAGAAGAAATGACAGCAGCAGTACACATAGATAAAAAGAGCAAATATCGCACGCACATCATTTCCCTTCTAAATCGTGAATCCGCTGTCAAGGCGTAATATAAATGCAGTAACAGAAAGAGGCATCGATATTGCGATATTTAATAACGATAACCTTCTTGTCGCCTGAGTTTGGGATATAAAAGGACGGCATTCAGGGTGGATCGGGCGGGGGGGGGGGGGGGGGGGGTACTGGTGCCCTGACCCTCTTTGTTTAGTTGTCATAGGTTTTCGCTTATTGCCCCCTTTTTCCCTGACATTTTTTTTTGCTTTTGTTTTGTTCAGTGTTTGTTTGTTGTTGTTTTTTTTTGCTTGTCAGAGAGCTTGGGTGTCAAATCAACAACGCAAAATCTTTTTAGTTTTTGTTTTTGTTTTCGTGCTTTCATATTTTTCTGGGCATCGGACTCGCCCCCGTTACTAAATCCTGGAGCTGCCCCTGGTATTGTATTCGGAGGTGAGCTTTATACCGACGATTCTTAACACCATTTCTGGCGATTACAATTTACCCTATCAAAATAAATGGTTTACTCCATCCTTTTAGAAAAGCCTGCTTTAAGTTAATCAATATCAGCGAGAGAAAAATAGTGAGTTTACAACATATACTGTCGGTGGGGGCGTAAACAAAACTGATAAATTATCTATATGTACCCAAAAGTAGAGGAAAAAAATTAAAGCGTAGAGGTATGTTTGGTGATAATGTCTCAAGCGCCCGATTCTAATCTAAGGTTGAAGTGTAAAACAAAACAAATGGCAGACACCAAGCGGTATTTCACGTGACGGATATTATACCTCACCCTTTATTTTGTAAGGAGAATGTCGAGTTTAATGATTTGCCTTAGATTTACGACTCGACCAAAATAAATTAGAGTAGTCTTCTGCCTCTTTGATGGAAGTGTGATCTCACTTTTATGGTATCATTGACGCAAATCATGTAAATAACAGTTCGCGCGAGATTGATTAAATAGGGTGATGGATACAAGTTTGTCTTTTTCCCATCAATGTATTTCGTGTCATCTGACTGTCACCATTACTCGATTTCTCATCTTTTGAAGGAAAAAAAAAATAAAAAGAGAACATGAAAACAGACCCGTGTCTGTCGTCATTATTGAAGTTTAACATAAAACAGACTAGTTTCTGTCATCATTACATAGGTTTTACAATCACCACGAAGTGGCTCAGCGTTCGCTTGGATGTGTTCATATGCTAATGGTTTGACAAGTATAGTCCTGTTTAAAAAAATATGTTGAGTTCTGTAGACTAAAGTGAAAACTACTACTACTACTACTACTACTACTACTACTACTACAACTACTACTGCTATACTAATTTCTGATCTTTCTCAACCTTTTAATTCATTTATGAAAGAATACCATAGTAGCAATATTACATAGCAAAGACTGCTCTTGAAATTCCCTCATATATCAAATACGACTCAAAATAGCTTAGAAAATCGGATTTAATTTTGATGCCACATGCGTAGTCCCATATACATATATTTGTGTGCGATGCTTTACACTGTTCACTATCTCAATATTTTTCATGTACTTCATAATTAAGTTTTACGATTGATTTTTAGACTATTTTGTGCAATTGCATAACCAGTATTTAACTTTATGTTTAAGCATAATTTTTGTTCTCTGATAGCTGAAACAGATTATACATACAACAGGAACACATATCTGTTATCTGATTTAAAAAAAAATAACTACCATTACGCAGATTAGAATGTACTTATTCTGTTCAGATTCAGAGGATGAAATAAAGCTGATTGTGTCATTGTGGAAACGTATCCTGATGAAATACATACACATTGAATAACTGTATTAAGAAATTCTGACATTGGGTGAGGGAAATTAATTAAGCTTGTGACTAAATATTTTTTTTTTTTTGATTTAGGTTATAATGATATGATTTTGGATATTATGTATTTTCTTATTCATCGAATTTCAGGAAAACCCCTTTACTTCTCACTATAAAATTCGTTGTCTTCGTTGTCTTCGGTGGAAGTTTTCGATAAAGGTATTTCTTTCTTTCTTTTTTTTGACTATTTGAGGGCACCATAGCTTTTTTTTCCCTTTTTTTTTTTAAGTGCGAAATTTACACGACGATCACGCGACAATGGCGCGACTTTAATACCTGGCCTTTTATCAAAAGCCGAACCGTACACGTACCTGCATGCTATAACAATCTAGGTAAAAATAGTGGAGGTGCATGTGCAAAAATAAAATATATGTTTGCTCTGTCAACCACCAAATATAGAGGGGATACACACCCCTTGCGCACCTATGCCCCCAACGCTCCCCCCAAAAAAAAGTTTCCTACTGTCCACACATAAATGTTACGAGGTGTTCTATTCTAATTAATTTCCAATACAAGTTAAACTGCGATATCAAAGTTATTGCTAGTGAACCTTTAATAGCTTCATCCAACCCTTGTTATTAAAGCTAAGAAGTGTGTTATTCTTTTTGACAGCTGCTAGGCACCCTTTTTTCGTCCTAAATTAAAAATAGATGACCAAAATAAAAGAGAGCTTTGCTCTCTCTTAATTGCTTCGCACAGTGACTGTTTCAACATGGGCGGTGAAAACCAACATCCATAAAATAACAACAGTATTTGGGAAAGAACCTTTCCATAACAAACATTTAGTTTAATCGATGTAGTACGTATTAGTGAAAGGGTAGAAGTTGATGACCTGGAAGCAATTCTAACATACAACCCAATTTGTGGAGCTATCAAAATAAAAACGATACCTGTTTTGTTTTTGTCTCATTTTTTTTTGAGTGATGGAATACAGGTAAAAAGAACAGTGTACCATGACAACACAAATATTGCGCTTTAACGAAAAGAGTTATCAGATTATACACACACAGTCATGTGACTACCAACATCATCAAAGTGAAGGAGGGGGGGGGGGGGGGGGTTCTCGATGTCATTCTTTATCTAAATCTATTTGTAGTCAACCCAAATGAACCATTCTGCTTTCATTATTATTCTGCCATTAACTTGTTTGATCACGTTGATTAGAAAATCCTGCTTGCAGCTACAAGCTGCTTTTTCACTAATCCAATAGAGTTTGTATTCCCCCAAATTGCTTCGTATGTATATTCAAAGGCAGTAATTTTAATATTAGTATTAATATATCAATTTTTATATTCTGCATTTATATAGCGCCTAATATATCTACGATGTCTCTAAGAACTTTGCAGAAAAAGATCTACCACTTTTTGAATTTCATTTAGATATATAATTCTAATACGGCACGAAAAAGAGACATGATAACGAAGCTTTTCGAGCTGCACTCATCAGGTTATCACGCAAGGTATGTAACATATTACTCGAAATCAACTATATTATACTCGAAGAGCCCGGAAGTAACCCGGACGCAACCCGGACGCCGTAATTTCAGAACAATTGCAAAGCTTGGACTAACTCCTTTTGTCTACACAAAAGGGGTTAGCATGTGCTCCCGGTAAAAATGCTAATCTTAAAGGGGAAGTCCACGATGACACCAACTTGGTTTTAAAAGAAGCAGAACAGTTAAAGAAACAGATCAATGAAAGTTTGAGAAAAATCTGATAATAAATAATAAAGTTATGAATTTTTGAAAATAAAATCGAACACAAATTGGCAACTCCGTGACGTATCTTGCGAGCTCCTCTCCCATTTGCTCTGTACACACACACACACACACAAAACTAATTTTTCATTTTCTTTGTGTTTGAGGAAGGAATAGATTTTTTATCATTACAGGTTTTGTATAAAAGTAAATTGATTATATCTAGGGCGCATGTTAAATAAATTTTTCTTTAGAGAAAATGGAAATTCATGATTTTTTCTCTGCAGGGCAAATGGAAGAGAAGCTCGCAAGATACGTCACGGAGTTGCCAATTTGTGTTTTATCTGTTTCTTTGATTTTTCTTCTTCTTTTAAAACCATGTTGATGCCAGGGGGGACTTCCCCTTTAAGATTAGCATTTTGCCGGGAGCACATGCTCTCCCCCCCCACCTCTTGATTCGCCACTGAAAGGGGTAATAGAACTACATAGTATAGTATAGTAAAAAAAAAAGGCCCACGTAGAAACAAAATACTTATTAAATCCGTAATGACGTTAATGCTCAATCCAATTTGTGGACTGCTTCATTACAGAGAAAAAATAAAACTAATTCCAATTGTAGGCTAGATATGAACAATGGTCCTAATGAATTCTGACAATCAACCCGTCACACAGGCCTTCAAGATTGATCTTCTAATCATTTCTCATCAAAGCTGATTTTACGACGAACAAAGACACCTCATCACCAACTAATATTTATATTTACAGCTCAGAAGCGCAATTGCAATCACAGGGGGATTAACCCTTCATGTGAAAGGGAGGAGGGGGGGGGGGGGGGGGTACTCGTTATACCGAAGGTTCATAATTCCGTTTGTTCGTAATTCTGAATCACGAATTTCCCATAGCAGGGGATTGATGATTCCAAAAATGAAATAGGGTCCATAATTCCGAACATTTGATGCATTACTTCGATGTTCGTTACTCCGAAGGTTCGTAATTCCGAAAATTAAATAGGATTCGTAATTCCGAAAACGAAAAAGGGTTCATAATTCCGAAAGTTCGTAATGCGGAATCACAAATTTCCCATACCAAGGGGTTCATGATTCCGAAGATGAAATATGGTTCATAATTGGATGCATTACTAACTCCTAAGGTTCGTAATTCCGGAAATGAAATAGGGTTCGTAATTCCGGAAATGAAATAGGGTTCATAATTCCGAAGGTTTATATTTCCGAAATAGCCCTACATAACTTTTCGGAATTACAAACCGTCGGAGTAAACGAGCCTTGGGAAATACGAACCTTCGGAAAAACGACCCTTTGGAATTATGAACCTTCGGAAAAAAGACATGTAATCATGTGAAGTTGGTTGGAATGGAAACAAAACAGTTACAGAAATAAATGTGTGAAAATTTCAGACCAGTCAAAAAGAATAAGAAACTTAGGATTTTGGAAGGCCAAAATCCCTAATGAAGGAATAATTCTATAACTGAAATTGTTATACTGAAAACTGCATCTATCCTTAACAAAACCGAGCTATAAAATAACAGAATATTCGTGTATTTATATTTTCTGTTTATCTGCAATAGTCTGAACTCATGTTATTTTTCTCCAAATAGAAAAAAAATATGAATCACGATAATTTATGATCTAACACGATAATGTCATTCGTAGGAATGTTTCCATTACTTTTATCATCGTGTATTTATTACATGATAAAGCTAGTGAAGAAAATGCTGAACTTATTATTGACTGTGGTTTATTAATAAGTAATACCAACTTAAAAAGTAAATAAGAAAGTAATACAAACCTGCAAAGTATAGTTTCACTCTAAGCGATGAACATCAGAACATTGTAGGATATATGACACTTTTATGTATACTTTATTTTGTACAATTATCTACACATCATTTGTTACTTTGTAATAAAAAAAATCTACGTAAAGTTAAATATTCTTATCATTTGTTTAGATTTAATTATGTATCACTGTATACGCAAGTTATTGGAGTAAACATTTCGGATACTATGCATATTTTTTATTCATATTGTTAACACTACATAGCGGTATATTTACATATGATATGATATAATACAATTTATAAATAAAAAAAACAAATGAAATATAGTATATTTGAAAGGACAGGTTACTATTGGACTCACAAAAAACTGTAAATGAATATTATTCAAAACTGACATATCACTTTCACAAATTTCTGCCTCAGCCTAATACTTTAGTACTTTAAGAAACAAATTGAATAAGCAATGAATTGAAGAAAGAAAAATATGTGCAGAGCAACTTTATCAAAATTATAAAAAAGACATCGTGAATTTAATCAAAATGTTCATCAAAAGTAATCGATTTCAGGTGATTGCATTTTTTTTTCTTATTGCACTTTGTGTTTAATTCATTACACATCGTCAAGACTTTACAAAGAATTAGCAAGTAAGTCAAATAACGCGGATGTAACCATAAAATAACAGCTATATCATAACAAACTTAATTGAAAAATATACATACCTATTTTAGAATTACAGTTAACATATTGGAAACAGTATTATTTATCACAACGGAAAAATAAATCAAATTGCCTCCTTCACAGAATAATAAAATTTAAAATAATATGAATATTTTGAGAAAAAAATTTCAATGATAATATGATATGTATGTGTCCCATTGTCCAGTTATGAACGATGGCATTCCTTTCCGAAAGCTCTTGAGGAGAAATTCCAAAGCACCTCTTGCATGTCTTGTAACCCGGATTCATGAATAGTTAATTAACTTGGCAGCACGAGGTTGTCGGAAATGACAGGTGAGTTGACATTGTGTTCTGAATTAGTTACTGATACACATATAGCCATTGATTAAAAACAATAAAATCGACTTTGAAATCATTGTTTTAACAATAATTTTCAACGAAATGTCATAAAACTTACTCTAGGTAAATTTGACATCCTTTGAATTTAAGGTGCAAACCTCCGTCTCGTGTGAGTTTCAACTTTCAAGTAATTACCAATCAGCAATGTCTGTATTCCGACAACCAATGGCTCCGACGACTATTGCTCTTGACAGTATTTCGTCAAAATAAATATACTTGTATAAGGAGGCTAGGGTGCAATTGGGTTTGGGGTTAGGATTGGAGTTAGGTTAAGTCTTAGACTACTGAATTATCTCATTCCTACAGACTTAATACAGGGACAACCCGGTTCCCGTAGCCCTTGGGTTAAGTCTGCGGTTGGAGTTAAGAATTCGGTTAGTCCAGGAGGTTGACCACGGAGCAACTGTCGCCGGAACCAAAGGGTCAAACTTTGTTGATATTAAACGAAGAAGCTCGTTTACTAACCATTGTCTACGGCGGACCGTTGAATAGTAATGAGTCAGAAAGAAGAGGATCTTGGGTATTTGATTCCAGTTCATCGTGACTTGGCCGTGAACCAGAATAGCCTGATGGTTAAGTCGCTGCCCGGCAAGCAGTAGATGACAGGTTCGAATCCCGCTGGTTCCAGTTTTTTTCTGACTTGTGTTTTTCATTACAGATCGAGCATACGATCTTTAACACTGGGAGTAAAATGCCTAAAAATTTGTTGATATTATTTTTGTTAACATTTAGCAAAATTATCGATGCATCTGTCGATGCAGAGGTATGTGGAGTTTCCAAACAGATCTATACATTCGAAGATTGTGAGAATGCTATACCTCCAAGCCACAATCCAAGAGAACCACCGACGTCACCTGAAAGGATTAAACAAAATAAACGGAAACATTTTGTTTCATCTCTATCGTTTCCGGATGATTCCGCCAATGCATTTAGCATTTAGCATAATAAAAAAAAATACACGTGCTATCAAACACCCTTCTTGCGACGCCATTGTCCACGTGTATCACACTTTTCTAAGCCGACAGCCTATTATCAATACGAATGGGCAGAATGATTTCGTTCATATTCGAATAAAATGTAACTGTGCTGCAAAACTGGTTTGTATACGAACTTGGTGAATGCACTGGCTAATAACACACACGGAGTTACAGTGTAAAAAAATCACCTTAAAAAATAATTATGTGTACATCTAGATGGTATAAAATCAACCTAAAAGAATTTTATCTGGCATTATGTAGGTCAACAGGTAAGTATGAGTATGAAGGAAATAAAGGATAAAAATGAAAATACTCGCGTGGAACCGAACTCTTCCGCGCAAGCTCTTGGCGAGCGCATACATGTGCGTCGACTAGTCTACCCACAATTCGCTTTCACGTTTACAGAGAAATTAAAATTGCAATTTCTCATTATATATCTAAAGCCCATATTTTGAATATATTATAACGACATGGAACCTCTTAACATATACAGCGAAATATATTTTTTGGTAATTGGTACCGTTTAAAAGACCTGAAAATATATTCTGTACATATAAACATAAAATAAATGATTTTGATGTGGATGCTAAAAATCTTGACCACCTCCAAATCGAACTTATATACACTGTACCTATAATCTATAATGCAACATACTTACACAGAAAGCTGAAGAAGTTGTAATCCTTATTCTGGGTGATTTGCTGAATGCTTATTTCCTTGCAGTAGATCGAAATATAGCAGGTATTCTCTCTGAAAAATACAGATCATGGTCCGAGGAAGGCAGAAAAAATCCACATGAACAACCATCAAAATAGTGTCAGACATTTTTATTTTGCAAACATGCACGACCCGGGTAGTTTGATTAAAACTGGCATGAAAAAAAAATTATCGAAGAATTGAGACTGATTACTTCTAATTCAAAGCTCCCATTTGTTATGTCGAATTTCCATGTTTACGAAAATTATGTAAGTGGGTGACGCTAAGATGTCATTGTTTGTACTGTGGTATCATCATGATTCCTAGAAAAAAAAGCAACTTGATTTACATTGGTTTCCACACCTCTCTTCTGCTGAAAGTATGGTCTGTAGGGATAAAATCTAGAAAAAAGATCGGAAAATTAACCACCACCACAACCATAATCACCATGATCACTTCTACTACCATTACAGTTACATGTACTGATACTGCTACTACTACTACTACTACGATTATTACTACTTCTGCTACTACTACTACTACTACCACCGACACCAGCACCACCACCACCACTACTACTACTACTAGTAGTAGTACTACTACTACTTCTGCTGCTGCTACTACTACTACTACTACTACTTCCACCGACACCAGCACCACCACTACTACCATTGGCGGATCCAGGGGGGCACTTCCGGCCCGTGCCCCCCCCCCCCTTTTTGGAAGAAAAGTATGCATTTTGATCATAGACGATCCGCTATTTTCTCGATTGTGCCCCCCCCCCCCTTTTTTGAATGAAGACCTTTTTTTTTTTTTTTTTTGCTTGTCAGGGAATTATGGAGGGAAATCAAAGACACAAAAAAATCTCTGTTTTTTGGCGCCACACATATCTAGAATTTGAGGTTCAAAATAAAAATGGACTTCTTAAAAAACAACTCATAGAGGATGAAACTTGATACAAAATAATAAAGAAGATCTAAAGAAATCTCATTCATATTGATGAAAACAGGTCTTGGTCCCGTTTGCCAAAGGTTTCACCTTGATTTGTTGTGACGGCATGATGAGCTGCAATGTATAATTATTATCAACTATTCGCAGTGACTTTTTTCTTCAGTGTGTATAGTCCGATATCAAAATGCTAAGCTTAAAACAGAAATAAAGCTTATAATTTAGGTACGTTTTAGTAAACTGTATATCTGAGAGCAACTAACATTAGATTTCAAGGCACGAGTGATTCGAGACTACTTGTTTGTCAGACTATTAGAGCAATAAGTCTAAGACACGACAACATCATATTATTTACAAACTGAGAACAAAGCTCTGTTTTGTTACACCACCACCATCAGTAATGGACTAACATCAATTACATGTAATTGCTCTCACTCTCTTTCCCGTCTTTTACATTGTCCGTGGTCTGAACTAAATGCATCTTTAATCTTAGAAGATATTGGAAAATTAAGTAATGTTGTATAATGTATCCGCAATTACCAATATCGGCACAGTATTCCTTTCATTTCATCAGGAACAAAGGATTCATTAACTCTACTTGCTCGCCAGCGGTATTGCATAATGGGCACTTAAGTGTTCACTTACCAGCCAGTAGAAATATTAACGTTTATAAACGCAGCCATTGTTTTCTGCTTGAGTATACAATAATTGAATCTGGGTCCTGTTTCATAAAACTTGTCATCAATGACAAGTTGCAATAACTGTTATAAGCTACTGAAATCCTTGCATCTGATTGGCTGAGAGCAAATTTGTCGGTAAAAATCACTGACAAGACACTTGATGAAACGCCCCCTGGTCTCCTTCTTTCATGTCACAATTAGCGTTGGCATTAACAGGACAAACTTTCAAAGATGCCTCTTAAGCATGCAAGGTCCCATGAGCCTACCGCAAGTGCTCAGGAATAGTTCATTATGTGTACTAAAAATCAACACCACCACAACCGCCATCCTCCTCTTCATGATGGTGATGATGATTATCATCACCATCATCACTATCACGACCACCATCATCGTCATCATCATCATCACCATTATCATGACGATCATCCTGATCATTATCATCATCATCACCATTATCATCATTATCATCATCATTGGCATAATCACATCAATCATTACCATCATCATCATTATCACCATCATTCATTATCATCATCACCATCTTTATCACAGTCATCATTATCATTATCATCATCAACTTCGACCTCGTCATCGTTATCATTGCCCTCACCATCATATAAATATCATTATAATCATCATTTTCAACGTTTTTCTCCTGGAATCCTGTCACTCCCTATTCTCTTCCATGTGATGATTGTCTTGAATTGTATTTTTTTGTATTTTATTGAAAACCTTCATTGACATTGACATCAATATTTTGTTTGACAATACAAAACATTAGTATAAAGATAAGTAACAATCATATGGAAATAAAATGGAAAAAAGAGAGAAATATAGCAAATCATAATGAAGTTTGAATGAATGAAGTTTGTGGTATTTCAAAAAATATATCTCAAGAGCCGTTCTACTAAAAAACAAAGCCACATTTCTCTCTTTCTCACTTAAAACACTTCTTGTGAATATACCACAATCCATTCTGTCCGACCCCTGCGTTTGAACTCTAAGAAAATAAGTTCTCGCCATTAACTCCTCATTGAAAGCACTATTTCTAACTTCCTGTCTGTGGTATGGTTAATTTTCAGTCACCCGATGCTTCCATCTCCCTATATTTCCCTCTCCACCACGTGACAAAAAAAAAAAAAAAAAAAAAATCAAATCAACTGGTGATGAACAAACAAGGAAGTCAATATCACATTCCAGGATCCATCCATGACAGGCATTGCGCTTTATCACGTAAAGCACCCATGGTTAGATGTTTCCAGTTGAGAGAGAGACAGAGAAAAAAAAAACCATGTGAGAGTTTTTTTGTATGGGCGGTGATGGATGGGGGAGGGGGCAGAGACGGTGATACGGGGGACACGGGGGAAGCATGCTCCCTCCAAGAATATTTTGTTTTTTGGTAGGGGCGTGTTTGTCAGAAATTTTGGAGAATATAACGCTTCAAAATACTGTGAGAAATCTTTTTCTATCTACTTGTCAGAGATTTTTGAGATCTTTGCCTTCTAATAAAAAAAAAATCTACGATGTCATTGTTATACAGTGTTACATGTTACAGGCTGAATTCATTCATTGTAGGGTTATAATTACATGTCAAGTTACTAAATAAACTTAGAGGAAAGTGTAGTAAAAGGTAGCAAAATATCTTCCAGCCTTTGAGCAGTTTTGGTCGCCACAAACCTCTTCGTTATCATTTTCTTATTTTTAAATTTTAGATGATAGCAAGATATTCACAATTCCAAAATGCTAAGTAGAAATGAAGTGTTTTTTCACTTTCAAATGACTATAAGTGACAAATAAGGAGTTTTCGGATGTGTCGACGAGAACGCCGTCCTAGATCCTCCCATCGACAACGGACTGCTTTGTGTTGACTGCATACAAAGTAGGTGAAGCATGAAGCTAACAATGGGTGAAGCGAGGTTCACGTTTTAGAGAAGACGGCAAACCCATGTTTGACGCGTTCTCGATCTGACTAGTGGACAAGGGAGAAGCCAGTGGACGGGTGAACCGTTCTTGCACAAAGCGCGGTATGCAGCTAACACAAATCAGTCCATTGTAGCTGGGAGGATCTAGGACGGCGTTCACGTCGACACATTCGAAAGCTCACTAAGGGGAGGTGAAGGATGAGTAAGATCACTGGAGAGTATCCAAATCGCTTCATGTTTCCCACTCTTGGAACTCTTTCATATATGGGGATTTAAATATTTCAAAAATGAAGAAAAAAAAAAAACACACACGCTCTATCCCCTCCTTTTTTTCTTCAATACGTACCTTCTTTCAGAACTGGATTGGACAAGGCTTCATTACGACTGCCAGGCCACTATGTTAATTTGAATTAAAGAGTTTGTTCTATGATTATATAAATTTGATAGGATATGATTTCAAAGAGTGTTATCATTCTGATATAGGAGAGTTTAGGAAATGCGATCAGGTTTAACGCTGTTAGATGAGTTTTTAAGGCTTAAATATGTGTACCTTTCTGATATAAGACCAGGGTCGAATGCTATAATATCTATCCCATTCAGATATTTGACAAAAAAGTTGCTTCATATTGCCAAGAAAAAATGAAAAGAAAAAGAAAAGAAAAGAAAAAAAAAAGAAAAGAAAAGAGAAGAAAGGAAAAGAAACGAAAAAAGAGAAGAGAAAAGAAAAGAAAAGAAAAAACAAACAAAACAAAACAAAACAAAACAAAACGAAACAAATATTAAGAAAAAACAAAAACAAAATAAAACACAGAAAAAGAACATGCATATAAGATGGAAAAGTGCACTGATTTTTCTGCAAATGAAAGTGACTGCTATCATAGCTATCAAGTCCTTCTTCAACTCGAGTAAACCGACTCCCATCTAAATATTTGTTGGCAGACGTCACAACAAATCAGAATGATTTTAGCTGCCAAGGGAAATCTCTCTGAAATAGAGCAAAAACAGAATATAGTGTGTGAATCTTTGGGGTGGTTTTCAATAAAGTTCCTATTTGCCGGACAGTGTCACAAAGAACCAATATCTCAATCGAATTTGTGAGGAATTCTCCGTGAGTCTTCCACCCAGTTTGACTGTCTGTGTGCGAAGCGTGAGCTGTAATGGTGAAAACGTTTCCGCCCTCGTCCGGATGCGGCATTGTGGATTTCATGCCCACGGGGGCCTATTGGTTACAGTGTCTCAGAGGCTTTGCAGGGAAGGCCAAAAGTCTTGCTTCCATGTACACAACCAATGAATACAAGAACTTTTTTTTGTATTGTGGAGGTTGCTGTGTAAATTCGTGGATACCTTTCTATAGAATTGGGAATAAACACATTCCGTTTTCAAAAGAAATTATTTTTTAGATCGACAAACCATAACATGAAATGTGATACTGCAAAGATATTTCAAAACAGTTGAAAAAGTGCAGTATCCTGCTTAGACCTGCATAAAGAATTGTATAAACGCTTCTACATTTTCCATGAAATGATTTGTAACTTATTGGATAAACTTTTCCAATGAGGATGGGTTGATTTCGACTGGTGTGTAACATTACCATGCCATTCAATGATCGTCATGTATTACAGTCAATCTTGTTCTCACTTTTTCCTATATTTCATGTCAATCATTTAGAGTAGTAAACTCGGTTCCGAAGAGCAACAATTATTAGTGCATATCATTCTGCAATTATGCTTCTGCATCTTCCGCCAAATGCTGCTCATACTCTACGCGAGTCTGTAAATGTGCTTTTGTGCCAATCCTCACACCTGCCATTGCTGTCAAATTCGTAAACTTTTTTGAATACTTGAGCACTTGCCAGCTTTATGCATTTCTCTAGGCAATCTTATCGCCACAATGGGTCCTAAATCCCTTCCATTCAAAAGTTCTAGTTACACACATTTGGATCATAAAATCAACAGAACTAGACATTGGAACCCATATAATTCCGTGCCAGTAATATTTCATTTTATTAGGAGCGTCCTCCCACACAGGATGCTCCCACACAAACAGCCACTCTCACTCTTTTATCGTCATCTGAAATCCCTTTCTCTGTGCTTGCCCTTTACTCAGCCAGAGACGCATGTCATCCATCCCTCCCTTCCCTCGACCAATCATATGCGTCGTAGGTCACGTGCAGATACATTGGCGCCACCCTTCGATGATTTTACGCACATCTTCTCTAAACACACCACGCCATGATTTGAAAATCAGACGAGAACGATAGTGTGAAACGATGGTAGTATAGGCCCCGAAACAGCAACCCCGAATACATTTGAAACCTCAATTCTGGTGATCTTAGTATCATACAAAATATACACAAAATGTAAAAACTATAAAGATGTAAGATATCTGCTAAACCCATGAGAATAAGAATGCGAAATTCTAGAGTAATAAGTAACGAATCATGAAGAAATGTGTGCGGCTGAGGCAATGTCATACGAATGCCCAGCCACATGGACATTACTCTCTTTTCCCGTGCCTCGTCTAGAATAAGTTTTAAGCAAGCTTTTTATAATATCATTCAACAATATTTATTTGTTCATTCTCCCCGCGCCCCCAAGTTTCAAGTACACTGCACGTCAGGTAACACACGAACAATGTCCACAGACGATAACGAGATTTTCAATTAAAGGTACACCTTACAATGTTGCATCTACGTGCTAGTATGCTCGTGTATGTTCATAGTATAGGACAAGTGTTGTTGGGTGGTCCTTTAATGAAACATATCGTTATCGCTATCATTACCGACAAAATGTGCGACCAGCTCTTAAGGGAAGGTTGAGTTCTGGGAAAGGTAAACAATAATTTGTGAGCTTTCTTACTCTTTTTATGTTAGTTCGGAAGATTATCATAGTAGATAATGTCCCCTGAAAGGATTGCTTTTCGAATGCTCTCGCATTCAAAAATGACAAGAAACAGCTAAAAATGTTCTGGCCGGAAATTTGTGTGTGTTCCCATAGACACATTTCTGTACTGTGTGCAGTGCATGAGAATCTCAGCAGGATTAAAGCAATTTCTTAATCATTTTGATGATTCCAAAACCTTACAGCATACACCAATTATTATGTGCTATAATAATCAACCTATCCCAATTGCTTTGAGACAGTTCCTTTCACAATTCAATCTCATGACCAGAATTCAACTTTATCTTTAGAGACATTCCCCCCCGAAAAACATCCAGTTTCATATCCACTAAGATCTCAATATTAAGCATACACATTAAGAAGAAGGAAGATTTTGCACTACGCATGACCCACGGAACTGATTTAAAAACCATGTCAAGGGCAATCAAGGCCTTGGACATATGATTTGAATTCCACTTTTTCAGACGTTTTAAACATACAAACGTTATGATACGAGATTGGATATTTGCCCTTTCTTCTCACGCTGGAAAAAACAAAATCCAGATTTCTGCGTGCATATGATTATAATATGAGCGCACGAGAGAGACAGGGATAGAGAGAGAGAGAGAGAGAGAGAGGACAAAAACAACAACAGAGGATTATGATAATCCAGAAAGCAGATTGATATACCTTGGTCATCAGCGACAGACTTGACCTACAAAAGCACCTGTCTTTGTTACTAATCACTCATAATCCCTAGTACCATCCATGCACGTAACTCATTTCAGAAGATCTTTGGCCGCAATCATTCACAGCATGCAACGTTTGCTATACAGCTGCTGGGGGTGAAACATTCATACCTACTTAAAGAGAAAGTTGAGGTGTGAAATAATTTGTGAGCTTTCCCATTCTTTTAATGTCAGTTTTAAAAAACATCTTATAGTGGAAAATGGTCCCGAAAAGAATTGCTATTCAAATGCTTTCAGATCATATTCGAGATTATGACGAGAAAGACCTACAGTGTTGGGCCGAACATTCATGCCACAATAATTGTGTGTGCTGTGCATGTGATTTTCATCAAGATTGGGTGAATTTCTTATCATTTTGATGATTCCAAAACCTCATAGTATATACAGTATGTGGACATGAGAATAAGTATGTGGACATACATTAGTTGTTGCTATGTCGGAGAAGCTTTTGTGTCGTCAAGAGAAAATTTTGTTCAAGAAGTAATCATGAAATTAGTAAACAATTCTATTGGCTCGAGACAGTTTATTTTAAAGTGTAATCGCATGAACAGAACTCAACTTTATCTTTAAGGATACATTTTATTTATGTTCAACAGCTGTGACTCAACGTATCAAAGAGATCTGAATTTCCCCGAGAGCCGACACTGATATGCAAAGCAATAAAACATCAGCTCTTGGAAGACATTGAATTTATGGCCAGACGTCAAAGCTTCAAACTGCGAAATGATTACGAATGCGGTGAGAAGTGATCATTGCATATTGGTGAAATCGAAGTTGTGTGGCTCCGAATCGGTGCGAAGTCCACGAATGTCCTCGATTGGTTGCCGATTGGGGCTCTATTCTTTTAATTACAAAATAATAATAATAATAATAATAATAATTAGCCTATATCAATAATTGTGACTCGTTACTGATAATTGGCTCTAGGAAAGGATGCAAAGGAAGAATCAAATCAACGTGAATGCCGTCCTAGATCCTCCCAGCTACAATTTTTTTGAGGCGGAAATTTATAGTTCGACGCCCTGACTGTTTGTCAGTTATTTGGACATGTAGGACGTAATATTGCACTGTATGTGACAGGGGAGGATGCAGGGAGGGGAGTTTCCCCCTTCCCGCTTGAAGCGCGAAAGCTCTGACGTTTTAGCATTCTTTTTAGGCGGAATGTTAGTTCACCGCCCTGGCTGCTTTTCAGTTATTTTGGACGCAATACTGCACTTTATGTAACAGGAATGGGTGCAGGAAAGCTTTGACGTTTTAGCAAATTTAAGAGAAAGATAAACGGAAAGTTATAGTTCGACGCCCTGACTGCTTTTCAGTTATTTGGACGCAATACTGCACTATATGTGACAGGGGTTGGCGCAGGGAGGGGGAGTTTCCCCCTTCCCGATCTGACGTTTTAACCAATTTGAGGAAAAGATAACGGCTCGTAACACTTTTTTTAGGCGGAAAGTTTATATAGTTCGACTCCCCAACTGCTTATCAATTACTTGGACGCAATATTTACTATTCACTCACTTCTTCAATCGGGAGCAGAACTAACGAAAACCCTATAGGCTTGAGAAAACGTGGAGAAATTCAGCAAGGCGACCTGAAGTTGAGATTTCTTTCAAAAGTTGAACCTTTGCAAATGCTGTTTTATACACTTTATCCTATTGGGTGCGCAATATTTAGCAGGAGTCATATGAAACTTACATGATATAGCGAACAAAGCAATTAAATCTTTATATTTTCAAACTTTTTGAACCCTTAAGCTATTTAAGAACTATATACTTGGGGAGCGAAATTACGAGATCCTGAAAGAAAATAATCATGCGAGGGAGTAATGCGACCGAGCTTTGGAAAATTTTCGCAGTTCAAACCTTAAAAAACTAGATTTATAGTGCATTTACCCATCAGATTTTGGGGGCGCGTGAGCGGTAAAGATTATGATTTTTCTTCAATTCCCCCTATTTTTCTTTCTCTCCTTTGCGTTTTTTTTTTTGCGCCCTCCAAGTGCTGCCCGGGGCACATGCCCTCCTGCCCCCTCCCAGATACACCACTGAGCGAAGAGACCGAGCGGGGATGGGAGGGGGTATCCCCCTCCTACATCAGGGAACTTTTCAAAAATCTGTCGATAAAACTTGCATTTTAGAGCATCCCCAATATGGTTTATAATGAAAAGAAGGAATGCACGGATCTACGCCAATGGACGGAACCCCTTAATTGAGAATAACAATGCGAGCGAACGAATTTTCTTTGATATTTTCGCATTGAAATGATGGCATTTCTTATTTCCTTACTTCTAATCATTAAAGATTGTGATGGTATTTCAAGATCAAACATCATGAGATTGGATAATGATTAGTTTTAAGTTAATGTATCGTAATTCTTATTTATTTTATCAAAAATATTGGGGTGATAATACAGGCCATCCCCCCACCTCAGATTTCTTTTGGGATATATACCCCCATCCCCCCGGGGTGGGTGCAGGGAGAGGAGAGTTATTTCCCCCCTTCGTGCGCGAAGCGCGAAATCTTTGACATTTTAGCAAATTTTGAGAGCCAGATAACGGCTTGTAGCGCCTTTTTAGGCCTTTTTCCTCTCACTTCCCCCACTTTTTCGCTCTCGCTTTCTTTTTTCTTCTTTTTAGTGGTTGAATAGGGGGGGGGGGGCACCCCCATTTCTAATAATTCATTCTGTAAGCAAATTCGACATTTTTAAAGTTGTCGGCAAATCTCATGTCTACGCATTCAGACCCTTTAGAGGTAACATGGAATAAAAATCATTAAAAAACAAATTTATGATACTTTTGACAAGTACCGTGACAAAGGGGACATGAATAGCCCTGTAGTCTGTCTAAAACTGTCAAAACAGATGAAAAACACCTGCATCAGATTTATCTATCCGTCTGCTAGCCAACAGCCCAGTTTTTTTATCACATGCAATTTTCCTTTACTACAGTGGTATATAGCTACGGGTGGATAAAAGGGGACGTGCCTCCAACAAAAGGGAAACTTAAGAGACATAGAGAGAGAGAGAGAGAGAGGGTGGGGGGGGGGGATGGAGAGGGGAAGAGGGCTTAAAAAGACGCTACAATTGGACCCCTTCCCATCGTATTCATTGGCCATAATTATTATAGCAGGACCTGCACCCCCCGCATCATGACGATGCAAAGGGGGGGGGGGGGGGGGGGGGTAACCCACGTTCCGCAATTGCTTCAATATCTAGATATTTCGGATATTTTTCTTATTTTCTGCCGCAGAGTGCTTTCTTTAATAGATAGGTCTATCGTTTACAGAGTTATTTCGAAATACATTTTTACACAAAGGCCCATATACTTCCTTAAACCCCTCCGAAAATCTATTGGGTCGCTGCTAATTATTTTAACTATTTAGGCCCCTTCTGGTTTATCTACAGCAATGGAATGAAATAAAATGATTAAAAAACCCCAACATATTCTTGCACACAGATGCAGAGTAGATTTGTATTTTGTATAGGTTGAAATAACAGTACATGTACCATGCAGTCTGCATGAAAGCTAAATTAAACAAGCCGTTCAAGCTTAAAAAAACAATAACAACAGTTCAGTCAAATTAAAGATTGAATGAACACGATAACAACGCTGCTGTTGTTGATTCCCTTTTTTCTCTCGCTTATTTGCTTCATTGTGGTCAATCATCCCAGGGCAATCAGCATCTTTAGTAGAAGATGGCTTTTTAATAAAAAAGCAACACCGATTGATTCAACAAAGTTGAGCTTGGGGGCAACTCCGCCTCCACACTTGTAATACTTGCAGGTAAGGGAGCGTGTCCAATTCAAGGCCCGTCATCAAACTTTCATCTAAAAAATATACCCCTTTCTGGTTTTTTGACGTCGTATGGTTATAAATTCCCAAATGTATTGGCCAGTTATTCAATCGCACTTTTCCGGTGTTTCTTTTTCTTTCTCCCTTTTTTCTCGTTCTCTTTCTCTCTCTCCCCTCTCTCTCGGTTTATGTATCTTGTATACAAATAGATGTAAAGGCCTTTTCTTAGTTTTTCATGCTGCACTAGAGTTCGTTTTTGAGGGATAATGTGAAAGAAATGTAGGCCATTGTTTTCTAAGAAAATGTGATGTATACAGATGGACCACCTATTCATGTATATAAATTCCAGGATATAGGCACTATGATAACAAAGAGAAGACAAAGTTACAAAGTACATCCGGAGTATTTTAGAGGCGAGAGTACATATATAATAATAGAAGAAGACTTCTGAAGTGAGGAAAATATTAAAAATTGGAGAGGAAAGAAAGTGAGAAAGATATACGGCTCTGTTTCAGATCAATGGTGTAACTTCCAAAATGGCTACTTTTGACTTATATAACTTGAAGTAAAGTACATACCCCCCTTTGCTATACATGTATATCATTTGAAAGACCTCTAAAAGTGCTACCTTGGGTAGCATAACAAAGTTGTATGACCAATCTGTTCGGATTTCGTGGCCAATGTGTGTCCAAATTGGCCACTTTTGCTGGGACATTTAATACATGCATATTTTGAAAGTTTCCCTAAATTCAAATGTTTTTGATGCCTGGGTGAAAGAGAAGGAATGAAAGAAAATGATATCCCTCTTACATTTTAATTCTTTTGTTTTAATGCGAGACAGAGTCAAAATTGATGTTTCTGACGTGACATTTTCCGTCAACACTGGAAGGTCTAAAGTAATAATGCTCGGAATATTCTAATATGCAGATATTTTTTTGATTTGTTATGTGATATAGTCCATACGTCTTCTAGTTTTAGCAAATGCAAAATGAAGTCACCATCTTTTGTTTTAAAAGTTTAAGAAGAAAAAGTAAGTGCGTTAAAAATTTTCCGTTAACTTTTCTGTCACATCCGAAACATCCAACAAGTGGTGATAATTATCTTCATATTTTTTTTAATTTTTCAAGAGTTTTTAGAGATTTGCCTTACCCACTCATTGTGCATTTCAATTATTTTTTTTTCTAAAGAAATTAATTTTTTGAAGCCAATAAACTTTTTCCTAACACCTGTCACATCCGAAACAAATTTTTAGACAATTCCTCATCAAACTCGCTCATGCATAAATTTTAGACGTGATTACGACATAATTTTTCAGGCTTGATTGATAATTGATATAAATATTAACAAAAGAGAAGTGGGTACATGTACATGTTAAAACATATTCTGATCTAACCTTTAAGTTATATGTATATCCATTCTTCACTAAAATTTTCAATTTTTCTGGTTTAAATGGACGACAGCAAATTTACTTCCATTCCTGCAAATGAGATGGTTTCAGCAA